>CM043866.1:20208786-20858709 GCA_023846275.1 Vanilla planifolia | reverse complement strand
AAAATATGGAAGGAAAGGAGAAGATAAAATAAAAGGAACTAAAAGGGAAGAAAAAAAAAACAAAAAATGAGATCGAAAGAGAAAGAATAAGAAAACTCATGAGTAACCATGAAACATTTGTAGTTAAGGAAAAACGTAAGATTGATTTCTCTAGTTAGGATGTTTATATAAGAAATCAATTTTTTCTATGACATTTTTAGAAAATAAATAGATCTCCATCTTTTCAAATTTATGAATATAGAAAATCTTTTGCTTGAGTCATTTTTAAATGCATATTGTTAAGTGACAAACTTAAGAATTAAACAATACATATAAAAATTAGTGTAGATAAAATATGAGAGAAATGAGAGATATGATACAAAATAAGAATGTTTTTTCCCCTCTTTTTTTTTTTTTTGAATTTGTGCATGTTTCTTGTCAAAAAAAAAAAAAGATTCATCATTACATCAATTGGTTTTGTACATTTAAACTAATGACAATTAATATATATATCATTATCAAACAAAAGAGACAAATAAAATCAATACAACTTGGATAAAATCTACAAAAACCTAGTTTTGTTGGTATAGAATGAGTGAAATATGTTTGATAATTTGTGAAATAGAAAATTATGTAATGTAGTAGTTTAATTAATTGATATTAGTTTGAAAAATAATTGTAAGAATGGTTTTGTATTTTGATATATAGTCATTAACTTTTTAAGTCTTTTTGACAAATATATTTAAAATTATTAGGTAAAATTCTTAATTTTTTTCAACTTAAATTAATATTTCATCTGCATTAAGTCTTTTTTATCAACATGTAATTGTGATTAATTCTTCACTGATTACTTGTAAACTTAAATTTATTATAGAAATTGATGATTGTGTATGATAGATAAAATGTTTTTTAAATTAAACCAACAGAAATTATTATTTTAAATTAATATTGATTTTATACAACGGTTTTTAATGAAACACTATATAAATTATGTATTTTGTGATAATTTCACTATTGAATAGTCGTAAAAAGGCATACTTTATATAATGATTTATTATTGAAAAATTATATAAACTATTCATACAGGAGTTCATTATTGCATCTCTGTTTGAAACAGGAAAGATTTTATACAGTGATTCAATAACAAATAGTTGTATAATGTTTGTCTTTTATAGTAGATATATGCTGCTATTATATTCTTTACATATCATTCATACACAACCATCCAACATGAAGTGGCTATATAAAATGGAACTTAAATAACTGAGTTAACTGATGGATTTGACGAGCGTTACTCAAAACCTTCCTATTCCATACAGCACATGAAGGAGTGTTCTTCATTGCAGACATAGAACAAATTATCAAAACCTTCCCATTCCTCAATGCTTCTCCCTCTGAATCACATACTTAACTCATAAAAATGAATTCTCTCATTTATGGAGTATCTCTTTTTCTTCTAAACGGGTTTCCTTTTTCTTCCTTAAATCTGCAGTAAATCTATTCTCTTGGTCGCTTATAAAACGCTTCGATTGGAGGCACCAAAGCCGTGCCGTCCTTGGTTGAATCGAAGAGCCAAATGGCGACGCTCAATGTCTGTGGTTCACTGCTCATTTTGTTCACCATATTCCTTCTTGCAGTTGCCGGTAACAACAATATATAAGCTGATTTCACTGTTTTCTCTTCCCTCTTCATCTTAAAGGCTATGAATTATTCCATTTTTGTTCTAAATTTTTTAACACGAGTTCAGGTGGAAATTCTTCGCCGCCGCTGCCTAGGTATTATGCATTTCCACGGCCGCCGCACGTGTCAAGGGAACCACCGCCGCTGGCTTCGACGTTCAATTGCTACCCGCATCACACTACAGACGACGAATGCCGAAGCTACTGCCTTAACGCAGGTTTCAGGAACAGTGCCGTTGTGCATACGGGAGGAACTCATGTGTGTTGTTGTTACTTCAGGAGATCGGCATTCTGAAGTTTGTTGGTCCAATAAATATAATTTATACAAGATGACAATAAAAGAAATATCAGCAATGGATTGTTGAAAAGTTTCTTTATATTAAATAATCTTTGGGATGGAAGTAATGGTTTTTTGCGCTAATAAAATTTTCTAATTAGTAAAAAAAAAAATCTATTTTTGTAGGTGAATATTTTTTCAAGCATATTAGTTAGGACATGCATTCATTTGTTGATTACTTCAATAATTTATATAAAAAATATCTTAAGATCTGGGCAATATATTGAGAAAATATGATATATTAGTAGAAAAGGATTAGGACTAATACCTTTTCATATTTGGTAGCTTAATGTATTGCTTTGATCCTACTCATTTATCTAATCCATTAATTGCAAATGCTCCAAAGCCACCTGCTTCTAATGCATTGATTTCAACTGATCATTTTCAAAATCTAAATGCTAATATTAACATAATATAAATGCCAATATTGAGATATTCTAATAAATAATAATCCAATTAATGGTATTATTGTAGTTCCTGTTTTGTAGCTCGTCCTTTACTTCTGACCATTCTAATTGCCAAAACTGTCACTCCACATACTTTGTCGACCATCGGGAGATCTAACCCCAAGACAATCACATTTAGCCAACATTTCGTCTAGATATCAAACATAAGTTCATTAGCCTCACGTGTGGGCCAATCTCACTTAGGCTTCCTTGAGTTGTTTTGGCACCTTATTAAGGCTCTATGGCTTATTTGTATAGTTCTCATAAGTGCTCCTTTTAGCCTTTATCATCTTCTAAAGTATCATACCCTACTTGTTTTACTAAACATTCAATCATATGAACTAATTAAATTTGATCAAAATTTTTAAAATTTAAACAGAAAATCACCACAATAAATTATTTATTTTTTCACCTACAATAATTATATAATTACACAATATAACAATATATATAATATCATGAACAATTATATCATATTCTTAAAAATATATTACTGGAAAACACATATTACAACAAACCACAACCATCAAGTTTATAGAGTCCAAAAACAGCCACGATCCTCTCAAAACAAAGATTAATGATATACCCATCATCATCATACTACAACATAACTAATACATGACAATCTTATCATCAAAACAACATAAACATATTATTTCATAAGCATTATTTACAAAATACTCAATGTATATATAAACTATGACACCTGGGATTGAAGAAGACAGAGAGTAAGTGCTAAGTGACGTTTTGAGATGAGAATCACTGAAACAAAGAGTGACTTTTAATAGGTTTCAATGTTAAGAGTTATAAGGATAACTTGTTTCGTATTAACTATTAAGAGAGCGATTATAATATTTATATAAGATATTATAATTTTAAAATATTGAGACACTTTTTAAGGACAAAATTTATTTGAATCTATATAAAATGATCTTAGAGGATAATAACTCTATATAGTGATATTAGAATGTTATAGATGCTCTTTGGCTCATTCTATTTTCCCCCTCGGTGTTGTGAAAGCATTTGAATTATAATATAAGTATTTGACGAGTCTCAAAAACATGACTGATAAATTGTAAATAATCATGACAACATATAAAAATAATGTAACCATAATAACAAAATAATGAAAAGCATACAAAGGCATAAGTAAAGAGAATAAAATTATAACTGAATAATAATAAAAAGAAAATATTATTTTTCATTTTACTTATTATATATTTTCTTATTAATTCATTCAATTTTATTTCTTATTATGATTCATTTAATTAGGGTCATACTTTTCATATGATCATTGTTCCTACTCATCAAGGCTTGTCATATTTTTGTTTGTGTGACTTGTCTCAACAAAAGATCTCCAATAGGAATACTTCAACCTATAAGTACATCTCAATTGTTGGTATCACATTGTATCTCACTAATAAACCTTTTGAAATTATGCTTGGTCATCTTATAAATAAAAAAGTAAGTTAATGACAACTCTCTAAGCATAAGCTGCACACCCACACTCATCCACGTTGTGATTCCATAGACAAATAAATAACAACTCTTCAAGAGGTCTTAATACCATGAAGGTACAACTCACCACATATCATCTGTTGTTATATCATGTCATAGTATGGTCTACAATCCTACTTAGTTGCTTTACAAATCTAAAGGTAATCTCATAATAATGCCATTATGATCTTGGGTGTGATAGTTGAGTCATGAGATAATATCATAGAAAAACTCACATCTTGTTTCTTTATTCATTTCACTTTCTTTTAGCATAATAACTCTTATCTTTATTGTGTCATACCAATGATACAAATAGTCATTGTTCTATAAATTTCTTATTCTTTACTTTTAATTTGTATTATTCTCAATTATCATATATATATATATATATATATATATATATATATATATATAGTTATTTTGTACAAAGTTTAGAGATAACAAGCCATGCATATCTCAAATGAAATATAAATCAAAATACAAATTTTGACAAATCATATGCCAAATTATATTTCACAATCACTTATGGTTACATTTTATATTATAATATATTTATGATTAAAAAATACTCAAGAAATAATATAATCAAGCAAACACATATCACAATTATTCAAATTATATAATAGGCTAGCAACATAATACTCTTCTTCTTTGGTAGACTTTTCTTTTCCATCCTACACATCAAAAAAATATATAATCTCATAAATAAAGCATTCCTTATCATTTTCTTTTATTTAGCTCTATTTTCTATATAAAGATATAAGTTAAGAATTTGTTCATTGTGCAACTTACTATTCTAAAATAATTACTACGGATTCAACTTAAGCTACAACTAACCAACACATGCTTAATTTTATACAATTCCATATGCACCAATTCATATAAGTTCCATAAATGAATTTTAATTCAACATCACAAAAATATAAACAAATATTACACACCTAATAATTCATCTTCACCAAACAATTGCCCTCAAAGATTTCAAAATTGTGTTGTATTTTCTCTCTACCAAAAAGTCATTCTAATTTCCTTCCACCAAAATGAGTAACTAAACAAACTCTTTTGTCATTCTCAACTCTTAGTTCCTTACACACCCACAAACAAAAATTTTCCTTAACCCTCGATTGGATTGAAACCTAAAATTAGGGTTTTAAGTACTTGCTCCACCAAAACCTTATGCCACAAAGAGGTAACAAACCACCTTCACCTCCCAATTCTTAACAACAAACAAGACTATGGTAAAGTGAACATTAACACAATCCCTACAAGAGGCAAACAAACTGGTGGATTAAAAGGATTTTGTATAAATCTACATAGTCAATAGTGAGGAAACTAGAATCTTCATCTTCTTAAGCACGATCTCGATAGTGTAACGAAGCTTTACAAGGAACAATAGTAAACAAGGGTTCCATTTTCTTGCCACTAAGCTTCGTCGAGCATGAGAAAAGGGAATATAGAATTTTGATTTTGCAACTTAGAGGATTGAGATAAAAATTTGTAAGAAAACTTAGGGTACTTAATCCCCAAATATTAAAATTAAATTATTTATTAGGATTTTGTAAGTAAAAAATGCATTAAATTCAGATGATTTCTATTGAAATAAAACATATTATGTTAGATTTATTTTGATAAAATCTATCACATAATATCTTTATTTTCAAAATCCAAACACAAGCTACATGACACTCTTTGAGACATATTGCCAAAATTATTATTTTGCTTTCCAAATCACATTCTTGTGATCAAATTATTAAAAATTTGAATTTTTGGGTGTCAAATAAAGGGTTTGGATGTAGTGTAAACATTTTGTGGAATTTGGTAATCTTTAGAAGCTTATTCAAGCCACTTGTGGATATTTAAATTCACACTCATCCCAAATTTATTAGCCTTTATACTTAGCAAGTCTCTTTTAATATATTTGTTTGAATCTATGAATTAACTCCTCAATCATATCTATATATCATGGTTATAAAGCAAAGGGAGAAAAAATTTAAGGATCAAAAGTGTAAGTTTGATTGAAAAGAATCTTCAACTAAAAAACTTGAGGGAAAAGTCGAGACGGGGCCTGAGTTCCTCAACCATAATAAATCTTCTCTCTTGTTCATCACCTTTGGTTTGAGATATGTTATGCCTTAAAAAAAGTAGTATTACTAATCTACTAAGCTGATGAAGTCTCTTGCCACTTAAAGGACCCCATTGAGTACTATTAAAATAATGATGATCATTACATGATATTGAGTTGTACAAGCAGCTAAAGTGTTTTAACGAGGATTTACCAAAGGAGGATAGACTCTTAGTATGACCACCTAGTCTCACTATGTTTAGATATTATTCCATTAGATCATCCTATCATATTGCCAATACGTTTTAACCAAAAAAAATATCTCCATATTATTAATACCATAATATCGTATATAAATCTTATAATTTTTGAAAGATAAGATGCCAAGTCAAAAGATAATTTCTTTTTTTATTCAGCAATAATACTTTGATAGCATAAATCTTAAAGAAACAAAACTAAAATGTTCATAAAATATGAAAAGATAATCTAAACACCAAATAAATAAATAAATCTTACATATGACCTATTATACCTCACTAATTAATCAAAATACGAAATAAGAAAATACTATGCAAACCCGTTTTATGCTCTAGTCTATGATCAAGTTCACATCTTACAATGAAATAGGATCTCCTATGTCCTATGTTTCATATGATCTGTTTAATGCACTCGATGTGCTACATCTCTAATAGTATTGTAAGAAAGCTGCAGTGATAATGAAATCCAAGCTTCTCGAGTCAAATCTAGAGCTAGTTATCACAAACTTGAAATCTACTCAAAATTAAGTTCAAACAAAAAAAGTTAGCTCTTAATTCAACTTAAATTAATTTTAAATAATTTTGAATTAAGTAAAATTTTAATTAATTACCAAATAATCTTCAACTTTTCAATATTTTAATCAACCATAATGGATAAGCTCATGTCCATATGAGTTACATAAATTTTATATTATAACTTCAAAATTGTGTTTATATTAAATCTAATTTTATTTATACTTAATGATCTTCTCTTCATATTGGAGTGATCTACATTGCTTATCATCCCCTTTAACACTAAAATCTTCTAACTCATTGACTTGATTGTCATGTAGAATATCAAGTTTGTCAATATGGTCCACCAAGTCATTTGCATAATATTTGAATTACATTAATTATTATATCATGGACAACCAAATTATGGGATATATGTACTACTCAAATAAAGACCAAATATTTTTACGAAAACCTATCTCCACTATCATGTATCTTATAGATAACAAGTGCTGATTAATCACATTGAGGTGTCATGTATCACAAAAAGTTTGTTAAACAATGATAACAAGAACAGTAAAACCATGCATGCATTTCACAAATTTCATGGGTAACCTTATTCTAATAAAGTTTATCTTTTCTTCTTATTAATGTATTCTTTGAGAGCAATTGTTGAGAAAGATCATTAAATGCAAGCCCAAGTTTACTTTAATATACTCTTAGATGCATGTTTAGTAGTTCAAAAGCTTGACTATATGTTGACATTATAATAAATGTATATTAATATTTTAATAATTTTAGCTTATTATCATTAAATAAAGGAATTATAATCATGTGATTAACCTTATTTTTAGCTTCCATAGTTTTTTAGCAATTCTTCAGCAAATTGACCAAATTCCAGAGCTTTAGGTGTCATTAGGTTATCATGGATTTGTTATATACAACATTGAAAAATTGAAAAGTATTTGTTGGGGCACTTATGTTATTTTAGTGATTGTTCTCATATTACTTTTTTTTGTCATTTAAATCTCAAATATATCAAAAGTTTATTAAACAGCTTACGTAACTCCTCTTTTTCAATTGCAGAAGTTCCTATTGATGTAGGCAATACTTCAACGTATTGGAGTATATTGGTAGGATACATGATGCAAAAAACACCATAGAGCCAGTTCTTCGGACTTCTTAATGCATGATGTTAAATAAGATTTAGCTTCTTGAAAGTTTTGCTGGCAAAAAAACAAAAAGAAAAATATATGCTAAGATCTAAGCGGCAATATGTAACCTGATATCTCATACTAATGGGTTGATTCTTTGATGATAATTTATATCTCGTTTTACTTTAATATTCACAGTAATCCCCTAAATTGATCCTATTCAGTTCGATGCAATTGTGAGTATCATTCATTATATGTCGATGCACTTTAATTTTTTCTGGGTGGAAAGAAAAATCTCTCCAATTAATCAATATTTATTCTTAATCTTTCAATTTAACCTGATTTGTACTAACCCCACATGTCTCACACCATCCTCCACCCACCTTAAATATTTACTCCAATTCGTTAACTCTCTATAAATTCTTAGATCTTCTGTACGAAAAAGACCTCAATCACATTCGAAAAGAAGAGAACCAGGGAATGAAGACAATTGGCCCTGCACAGTTCTCTGGTTCTCTGCTCTCGTTGTTCACCTTATTCTTGTTTACAGTCGCTGTTTCTCTTGCAAGTAAGTAATCCCCATCGCCGAATATTTATCCTTCTTTGTATCTAAAATAGATGACTTCCATCAACTACAGCATCCCCGTTGAGCGAAACAACAAATGCCAATCTTCCAATACGGCCACGTCAAGTTCCATCGCCGTGGCGGCCGCCGCCGACGACAATACCCGTGCAGCATGAGTGTTTCCCGGAACCCACAACCAGCCGTGGGTGCCGAAGCCATTGTCGACGTCTGGGTTACCGCAACAGTGCTATTGTGAAGAACCGGCGGCGCAAGGAGTGTTGTTGCTATACCATTGGCTCGGAACGTTCTGATCAAGGCTTTGTTTGATGAAAGATTTTTGTCAATGCTTTACTTTTCATCTTCAGGAGCATATTTGACCAAATGGGCCGATAGCCCTTTAAGCCCGTCTAACCAGTTGGTATATAACTTCTTCACTCTTGGGCTAACGAACCTGAATCCATTCTGCATCCACTTCTGGATTGATATGGAGTATCCGTTAAGCTTTTTGTTTGGATTTCATACGAGTGATTCGAATCCGACCCGAGAATTCACTTAATCATAAAATCCGAGAGCAAGCCAGGTGGCACAAAGGAGTTGGAGATGATTCTAAATTTAAGTGTTTTTAATTTAATTTTTTTTTTATTTACAAACCTAGTACTTTAAAACAGCTTTTCAGAATTGAATATTCATTGATAAATTTCATTAAATTGGATATTTATAATAAAAATAATTATTTAAAATAATCTATTATTGCATACCATTAAAAAGTTTCTAAATCACAACGCATCTGTACTGCTTATACGTGGAAGGAGCTTGTCCTAGCTTTCATGGGCCCATGCTGTCTTTAATTTTAAACTAATGAGCCAAAAAGATAGAGGAATTGTAATTAAGGTTACAATTAAGAATGGATTGAAAAGTAATGGTTTGGAAATGTCAGAATATGGTGAAAACCTTATATTAGAATGCAAAAACATTTCATAAATTTTCATTAAAACATGCTAATAAAAAATAAAGTAGATATATACAAATAAAATAGCTTTAAATATTTTTTACAATAAAATATAAATTTTAAAAATAATAACTATTAAATGATAGTTAATCTTTTTATTTATTTATTTCTATTAAAATTTGGTGATTGAACACTTGTAGTGTCGATCACTAGTAATTGCATTTCAATTCTTTAAATAAAATTGCATACAACGTAAATGAATTCTAATATTAATAATTAGAACTTTCAAACAAATAAAAATTACATCATTCTAATTCAAAACAACTCACAAATAGCTTGATTCACGTCATGATGTCAGTGTAATTTTGGGAGAGCTACTCCCTCAACTCATTTATCTTGAATTCAAACTCCTAAAAAGTATGTTTTTTTGCTATATTTGAAAATAATAAATACAAATTGTGTTATTTTTCAAATTAGTGTTTGATTTATTGTAAATAAAATAAATAATATTAACTTATAAGACATTATTTTTCAATTAGTCCATTGTAGTTCTAAAATTGTCAAAATCATTTGTGATATGCTCATTCTTCACATGCCAAAAGTTGCCTAAATATCAATATCCATCTGCTAGTTGTTGTCCATCATTATAGGCTATAATAGCTTTCTGATTGGCTATCATTACTCTCCAAAAATTGTTTATTTTTTCTCATTCTATTTTCACATTATATTCAATCAAACATGTGAAAAGAATTAAAAAAAAAAATCAATAAACAATCAATTAGTGTTCTTAAAAGTGATTTTCTAAGTTTTAATTTCAACGATTGAAACATAATAGAAGGACAAATGAACTTTAATGCCCTTTTCATTATAATCCATCCATCAAGTTATCCCTTCTCTTGAGAACTTGCCATCCTTCGCCCTCTCTCTTGAAATAACTTTTAGGGTAGTGTAGAATGCTCTCTTTAGAAGATTTCCTTCAACATAAGACTTGTGGAATATTTATTTGATGATGTTTGTGATTCTCTCTTAGCTTCATTTCCTATGACTAGTTAAAGCCCAATCAATATTATAATTTTGAAAGAGTATAAGTTAAGGAATTTTTCATTATAATTGATGTAATATTTCTCTAACCTTAGAATAATGGTAATTTTAAATTACAATGGTGGAGCATATTTGGAGTTGTTTGGCTATAATGTCATGATATAAAAATGAGCTTTTAAGGAGTTTTTGAAGAATTGGTTGAATTTAGTAGAAAAGAAACCTTTTATAATGTCATATCATGAAGAGTGTTCTTTTGGATAAATGATTTTAAAAAGAATGATTTATAGATGATTTTTTTAAATGTATCATTGATTGATTCAAATGAGCTAATGGTCTACAAGTAGTATGTAAGTGATGTGCAATTATTAGAATAATTGCTATGTTTACGTAGACTTTAATAGACATATTTATAATGCAATAATGCATAGTATATTCTTATGTGTTCAAGTTATAAGTGATGCTCTAATGATGTCTCTATTTTTTTACATATACATAGAGTATCTAAATTTGTGATGTGAGTATAAATGGAATAATTGTTCCAAAGCTTTAGTTCAACAAAATCATGTTACTTGCTGGTTGGAGTTAGTTCAAGACAGTTTTCAATCATTAGAGGTTACTTCTAGACAATTTAGTAAATATTATACTTTTTAGTGTCATGTTATAGTTTACTTGTCGATCTAAAATGGATAGTATGGTTATAATAGCTTATTTGAGCTTTGGTAAATTATTTTAGAATATTTTAGAGCCATGTTATGTTTTATTATTTTCAAACAATCTATGATGTCCTTGTGTAATATTTTTTTGAGTTTGGATTATGAGGACTATAATCTAACAGTTTTGTAATAGTTGACTTACTTTAAGAGTTTAGACTTTTAAATTTTTATGACAACCTCTTATCATAGTTATTAAATTGATGTTATAACATCTATCTTTTTCTTAATATTATATATATATATATATATATATATATATATATATATATATATATATATATATATATATATATATATATATAACTATAGTGAAAGCAAACTTTTATCATTTGAAGTCAAATAATGAAAATGATATTAAAAAACTTATAACTCATGAAAATATTAAATTTATCATTTATTTTTTAAAACCAAATATACATAAAATATAAATAACTTTACATGTACTTTTTTCTCGTATGAGCAAAATTTGTATACAAAACTTCTATTGATGAAGGATTAGTTTGTATGACACATTATCATATGCTAAATCTCACTTCTCTTCTTTAGTCTATATTGTGTCTCATTTGACCTAAAAGAGATAAGATTTAATAGGTATAAGTCAACTTACATTATCTCATTAAAAAAATATAACATAATATGAAACAATAATTATTGGGTAACCACATATATTATCTATATTGATAATAATATGAATTAATAAAAGATATTATCTTTCTTTTTTAGGTTCATTTAAAACTTAATTTTCCTTTAAGAAATCATATTAATCTTTTTTAACCCATTTTTTGTGTAGTCAAGACATTTTACTTGGGATTACCTAATAATGTCTCTTTAACAAACTCCTAGTGACATTAATTAATATAACAATCTTATTTTGTGAGAACATATTAATTCTAATAGCAAAACACTTACTTCTAGTTTCATATTAATCTGGATAATATGTTAGCCTTAACAACACTTGTTAAAACTTCATCTCGTGCACATATTTCATCTTCTTGCTATCAACATTTATTAATCACCTATTTTATCTTTTAATTATATGATAATATACATGATGTAACTAATCAAAATATACAACAAATAATAAATACTAATATATTATTATAAAAATATTAATATCTCTAAATATAATATTTTCTTATATTAATTTATATATTAATCATAGAATAACATATTACATCAAATTTCTACTTAGTGAACAAGTTTTGCTTAAATAATCAATAAGTCCTCTAGTTTATAATACACATTACAACAAACTAATATATCATGAACAAGTTTGAAAAATACAAGTATATTTCATTTAGTATATTTCAATTAATAACTCTACTAACTTACAATACACATTGAATTAAAAATATACACCATGAATAAGTTTTTCCTATCTTTTAAATCCAAGTAGTGGCGTCACCAATGCTTAGATCTTTGCTCCAAGTATCGATTGCTTACCATTTAAATCTAAGTAGTGGTCCGTAGTTTTTTCTTTAGGTTTTACATAACTATATTCCAAATCTCTTAGAAATATCTTCACTTGCTCTCTTCTCAACTCTAGTGACTATGGTGGAGTATTGGATCTCTTAAATTATGTGGAAAAAACTTTATAAGTCGCAATTAGTCCCTTATTCATACTTATTCTCATGATTTTTCATATTCTCATTCTTTAACATATCTTTAATAATTGTGAATAACTTTTGCCTTCCAACCTTTTCTTGCAAAGATTTTTTTATTGATTAGACTCGTTCCCATTTTAATTTTCTTGATGGTTTATTGCTTAAGGTTTTAAGATTTTTTTTTAGTTTTCACTAATTGTACATATATGATCATCATTTTTATATAGTATGATTCTCAGTCTTGTATAGATCTTTTTCAGTTTCTTCTAGTCATATTATTATGATCTCATAATCATATTATTATTATACTATTATTTCTTTTATATCATACAGATGAGTTTTGTTTATGATGCTAGCCCTTATCTTATTATACTATACATTATTGATCATTGTATTATACGATGTGCTTAAATTAATTATTTACAAGTTTTATCTATCTTTTAAATTTGAGTAGTAGTTTTAATTTTTACTTCAAGTATCTATTGCTATAATATCCAAGAGTTTTTTTGTATTTACTTCTTATATAACTTCTTTTCAAATCTCTTAAAAATACTTTCACTTACTCTCTTCTTTTATTTAGTGACTATGAAGGAGTGTTGGACCTCTTAAATTGTAAAGACAATTCTACAAGTGAGGACCAACCTCATATTTATACATGTTTATATGACTTTTTATATTCTCAACTTTCACACGCCTCTAATAGTTATGTTATATCATGTAAATGTCTTTCATCGTCTATTTTTTATTTTCAAAGGCTTTTTATTGACTAAACTCATCCCTACATCAAGTTTTTTGGAGGTTTATGAAGTAAAAACAAAAGTGCAAATCTTACAAGAGGGGGATGAATTATGGATTTTAAAATATTTTTACTAATTTTTGGATTGTATTTATTCCCAACTATTTGATGCATGTGACACCTTAGATTTTAAGGGTTGAAAAGTATTTAGAATTAATGAGATGGCATTTTCATTAAGGATGTGAGGGGTTAACCATGAGTACACTATATATCATATAAGCCATTCATTCTTTGGAAGTCCTTAACTTTAAGATGGAAAAATTATGTATATAAGCCTTGGCTTAATCCCTTAAATGGGTTTTCTTTTGACAAACCCTAGATGTGATTAATTAATGAGGTCTTATTGAGGCAAGGTGGAGGAGAAGGAAGCTTTGCAATGAACAAGAGTTGGAGGAGGCGATCTCAACACTTGAAAGAAGAAAAAGAAAGAAGAAATCTACTAGAGCAATCCTTTATGTGCCTTAAGGTAGGATGAATCTCTTGATTGTATGACTAAACATAGATAATCTTAAGTCTAAGAAATTGATTATGTTGTTAAGAATTGCATGTAAGGATGTGGTTGAATGGTTATACTTTTTATTGTTAAGCTCCCTTATCGTGAACGCTTCAATAAGATGAAGGAAATACTTTAAGTAAAACTTATTTGTGATTACGAAGCGCTTGTTTTAGTTATTTCTTATTGGATCTCTTCATGAAATTTCATTGGAAGCAACGTATGTGTATTTTCTTCCTTACTTGAGATGATTATGTTAGGGTTTTGAGGACATTAGTGTAATATCTTTAAGATCTATTAAAGAATCATGGAATACATGTTTGAACATGAAAATTTGGATGAATTTTCTTAGCATGATCTTCTTTTCAAATTTGTAATGTTCTTAATTGTGCAATTAAGTTTTTGCTATGATATTTTGTATGATAAATATGAATGGAAATCATGTTATTAAAAGGAACATATGATGTTATCTCTTTGGAATAATGTAAAAACTTAAATCTCATAGTAACATCTTTATTTATTTCCAAGTATATAAAAACATCATGATATATGAGATATTTTCAAGAAGAAATCCCAAGATTTGCTTTAAAGAATTTCATGTTAGTTTGTATTATTTTAATCTTGGACATGAGAACTTTGGTAATTAGTGAGCCTTTAAGCATGCTATAGCTAAAGCCTTGGGATAAAGAAGTCCTCAATTAAAGCCCTTTGATGATGATTAGAGAGCTCAGTTTGCTCATAAAAAGGGATTTTAGGCTCAACCAAGGAAATTAATTGTTCTTTTAATTTTGGCTAGACCCTAAGCATGACATGGTTATTAGGTAAGACATTAAATAACCTTGTTTAGTCTTTTGGATTATGGATTGAAAACTTAGATGGTAGACTAAGATATAGTGTGGGTGGCCTATAAAAGACTTTTGGATGAGCATAATGGCTTAGATTTGGTCAAATGATAGAAGAGTCATTATGAAACTTATGTTAACCTAGATTTATGAAATGTGTTATATATTGAAAAATATACCTTAATGTAAAGCTAAGGGTATAGACTTGAGTGGGAGCTTAAGAGTCGCAAAATGGGCTATGAAGTCCTAGAAGGGATCCTAAATAAGGCTAAAAAAACTAGTTAATTAAGTATTATTTAAACATGTTAAAAAAACCTTAAGTTGCTCTAGATAATAGTTTAAGGTAGATAGAAAGATTAGAATTCAAGAGAAACCTTAGAGAATCTTAGATAGTGGTTTAAGATAACCCAAATAGATAGATTAGTGTTCAAAGAAAATCTTAAAGTACCTTAGATCATAGTTAGACATCTTAAATAATGGAGGGAAGGTTTAGATGTAACTCTATGACATCTCAGATAATAGATGAGAACCACAAATAATAGGTTTAAGGTTATGAGAAAACCATAATAATATTAAGATAATGGTTATTAAGGAATAGATTAACAAATTAAGGAAACCTTTGTCCCTTTACCCTCTTAAATATTACAGGGTTCTAATCGCATAGGAATAGATTAACAAATTGAAGACAATCTTGGATTTTATTGATTGTTTAGAGGAAGTGGCAAATGCTTTGATGATATCTTCATGCATTCTAATCATCTCCCAGTTCATATTACTGTTTGTTATGCTTATAATGGTTATTATGTTCCTTTTGTGTTGAAACACTAAACAAATTGTTAGTCATACAAATGAGAAGGTTGTTCCACGTTTGTTCTAAAAACACACGATACACTAAATGTCTTCAAAATAGAATTAAGGTAATTACTTGCACCTATGTTGATCAACCAAAATGAATTTAAAGTTAATGACTAAAATGATAGGTGTGAGATGGTTAACCTAAAAGTTGATCACGCATGGAAGTGCAATTTTTTCAACCCAAATGAATTTAAAGTTAATGACTAAGATGATTCAGTTTTCATTATTGGACAAAGCATTAGATATCATATAATGCTTTCCTTTAGCATAAGTTCCTTTGTTGGCCAATAATGCAACAATTGAGTTTAAAATCATAATGACAATAAGAGTAGAAATTATCCTCCTTGTCATAGGCAACAATTCTCTTCGTTGTCAACAATGTAATGGTTTGTTTTGAATTGTGTCTTGAGTATTACTATTATGCCTCACCCATAAAATTAATATAATAAATCAATAATGCAACCAAAATATTGAAATATTGAGATATAACAAAGTGTGCAATATAAATCATGAGGGTACAACTTAAAAATGTTCAAGGGTGATGAAAAATAATCATAAAATACAAAATAAATAGAATAAAACAACATATTAAATAGATGCATAAAACATACTCCAAAGCTATTAGAATATCTAATAAACATTACAACAACAATTATTATATAATATTTGGTTATAAAAGACGTGGATTCAAAACTATCTTATACAATCTCTCATAAAGCTCAAATTAAACTCTCTCTCTCTCTCTCTTAAGGTCTAAAGTCTTAAGTTCTTAGATACCTTAAACTTTGTGCAAGTCTATATCATATTCTATAATATTAATAAGTAATGAACATAATATGCTTAATAGACAAAATAATAACTATATGCATATAAAATAATATAAAAAATAATAAGTAGCATATAAATAAAAATATGACCACTTTTAGAAATGTACAAAATAAAAAAAGTATATATAATTTGTTAAAATAATTACATATACAATTATATATATCATGACCATATGTGCATCTACTTATAATATAGTACTTATATCAATGTACTTCGTCATTATATTATACACATTTTTCTCATTTCTAATATTTCATAGTTCCTTTCATCTATTCATTCTTTTCTTTTTCATAGATCTTGATTTCTCATAATGATCATTATCTTTACTCTATGAGATATCATATTTATATGACATCATCATATCTCTTTATCTTTATTGACAACTTGTTAGGCCACTAAATCACACTCCAATCTATCATTACCATGTATAGAAGTATTGATGACGACAAGGAGTGCTAATGATAATTGAAGGCTTATTGCTATTAAAATTATATAACCTCCATCAAATATTTCCTTAAACAAAATATTAATAACAATGAGCTATTTATCTATCGTTGCTTGCTAATAAAGCGTTGATAATTGTATGAATGGTCTCATCACATGAGGCAACCACAAGATAATGTTATATAAAATTTAAACATTTTTAATTCTCAAATTCTTATAGTCATAAAGATTATTTGGGTCATGCGACATTTTTTCTTTTCATTGTTACCTTTTCATTTTATTTACTTTATTACTTTATTTTTCATATTCCATGTTTTGATACAATAATATGTATTAGCATATGTGTGTGTGTATGTGTATGTGTATGTGTATGTGTGTGTAATCATGTTAATAAGCTAGATCTTTAATAAGAATATATCATAATCAATTAATGTGATGTAGTTATGCTAGTATCACATTATATTTTATCGTCAAATTTCAAGTTATATAACAAATAACTTGCTTACATCATAATTATCTTAGTTTGCATACTTGATGACTTCATGATGACTCTTCTATAGCTTTTGCTTTTTCTTTATGTTTCTTCTTCATTTTAAGTATAGATAGTTAATTTATTATCATTATATGTGTTTATTAAGAAACATGTGAGACAAATGAGAAAGAGGGGAGGGGTGAATTGTGTGTTTAACAAATTTTTTTATTCCAAACATTAGAAGAAAAAATTTAGAGCTTAAAATATTTTTTTATCAAAGAAATAAAATTTCTCAATAATAAACGAAATACACACATGATTTTTTAAGTAGTTTGATCAAAACCTGTGCCTACATGCACCCCTAATCCTTAATCGAGTTTCCACTGCCACTCCCTTTTATCAAAGCTGGTAGGGGTAAACAAAATACACACCAGTGCTCTAATGAGATACCAAAATTAGAGAGATTCAAGTTATTTGAAAAAAATTGAAACTTTATAATTTTTCACTTGCAAAATCCTGACACTTTTTAATTCTTTAAACAAGAGTGTGACTACTAATAAGTGAGGTAAATATTATTAAAAAAATACATAAATGATTATGAACGAAAGTAGAGAATAGAGACAAACTGAAATCCATAGCTCTTGTAATTATGCAAAAATTTATTGCTTATGATTTGAACTTTGATTGGACTTATATGAAAACTTTTAAGCTTGATTCAATAGTCTTTATATTGGGTAAATTATCCCTATTTATAATTGAAATGAAAAACACTAAAAATAGCTCTCTCAATGGCTAGAATCTACTTTTCGAAAAGCTAGCTGTTACAGTGCAGAAGATGATACATTTACAATCTGATTACATGAATGGATGGAGCAATAGCCATCAAATTAGCTTAAGTGATAAAGGGTATAGATCTAATCATAGTGAGATAAAATCTGGAGTGTAGGATTCGAAAACTGGATGAACAGTAACAATGATAAGGATACTGTTCATAAAGACAGAGAGACTCTCAGTCATTCGATCAAGCATTATGGATGAACGACTGAAAACAAAAGACTGTTCACAAATATGAGCATGATCTGAAACTGTTAGATTACAAAAACGAACGATCGATCAGTGTAGAAATCTCAAGTTTGACAAAGCTTACTTTTAGTCATACATTGCAAAACTACACAACTATTTTGTCCTTATAATAGATGCACTGTGTATTATTATTAGCATAAGGGGTTGGCTATCTCCTGGTGTTCTCGAGAGGTCATGACCTGAGTTGTCAGTGCACGCATGGGGTCCGAGCAGACCCGATTTACATAAATTAAATAACAAGACTACCTGACTCGTTTCGCCTAAGTCGATTCAGAAGTAATGCCCTGAACAGGTTCACTTAAGGATTGCAATAGTAGCTTGACTTAGTTGATACTCAGGATTGACCTATCTCGATTTCAGTCAAGTTCCTTGCCAACGTGGTCCCCAAGGCTCGTGATGTATTTTGGTTTAGCGGTGGGGGTGCTTAGGCATTTTTTTATTTTTTTTATTTTTAATATTAAAATTTTTATAAAAACATTTATATATTCAAAAACTCAAATTCCTTCAAATGAAATATAATTTAAATTAAATTCATTTATGAATGAAAGATGATAGTTCTATGTGTCATAATTACAAAAAATTTAAGGGTTTAACATGATAACCATAAAACTTAATAAATGTTCTTTGTAGATTAACCACTCTATAAAGACTGTTGTCCTTGACTCCAAAGTGAGTAGGTTGAGCAGTTAAATTGCATTCATTATTTTTGTTGTAACAGTTCTTGCTCCTATACAATTAGATCACTGAAACAACACTGAGCTTTAACACTGAGCTTAACAAGATATTAGTAAACACTTAGACTTGATTTTATGATCATCATCTTAAAGAGTACGACAGTGTTTATTTTTCCTATCTATTTATTCTCACATTTCTTATAATTATACTTAAAGCTTCTTTTTTCTCATAATTTCTCAAATACTACATACTTATCTTTATTAAAGGCCTTCACAAATATGATGCATAAGGCTTATAAATCTCCTTTTAAAAATTGTTTTTTTTTCTTTTTCACATACTTTTGTTATTCTCAACATATGGTATGTTGGGTTTTACATATGATGCATTGGTCTCAATGTATAGTAAGTTAGTTTTACGCATCATACGTCTCACAAACTTAATGGACCATTCACATGCCTTTCTACTATTCTCTCAAACGTGACATATTATACATATAATTTTCCATGTATCATCCATTTTCTTTAGGAAAACAAGGTGCAACACAACTGCTTTTTCCTCAGCCTACACATATACATTGGATTATTGGTATATTATTTAATTTTCTTTAAAAATTGCTTGTCACTTATTGAGCACCATGTGTACTATCTATGGGCACTTCACATACATTATGTGCCCATGAATGACAAGCTACATTTTTTTTAATCCCATCCAATTCCCTTCAACTTTGAATAACCAACTTTAAGCAGTTAAAGTATAACTTAAGGCAAACTAATGAAAAAAAATCACAATCCAACAATACCTTTAATAATCTTTTTTGTACTAGAACCAATTCAAGTTTTTCACTAAGTTATTTCCCTTAATAACTCTTTTTAGTTGTTAAGGATGCTTGTTGAAATCTTATTACAGTTGCACCAAAACTTAGATTTTAGTTTGTTGAAGCACTAAACCTAACTTCTCTTAAGGACTCTTAGTAGTTGCACTTCACTCATTGCTTCTCCTTATCTTTCTAAGCTCTAACTTCTAGATCCTTTTTTTACTCAATAGGTGACTTAAAAAGCTTTTTAGAAAATATTTATTCCTTTTGTCATATAAAAATGTTATCATAATTAATAAAATCTTACCTCTTCAAAAATTTCTAAAACTTTTAAATAATTTTAATAAATTATAAATAATATATCGATAGTTTCTCTTGTGGGACTCTTCCAAATGACATGCTCATCCTACCATTTTGAACTACATGAAACTTGATATACATAGGAGATGCATAAAAAAACATCAAATTCTTGAAATACCTCTTTACTTAATAAATAATAATATCTCAAACTCAATATATATATATATATATATTTCAATAGATATACATAATTTGAATGTACTCAATACTTGTATAATTTGTGTGTATCATATTTAAATATTTGGATTATTACAGTGATAACTTAGTATATTTCTCAATGAACATCCGTCACTAGAAATGTTTAAATTTGTTAATAAAAATCACATAATTCATTGTTTGATATTTTCTTTATCTTAACAAATAAATAATATTGATTAGGTTGATTACTAAATCAATTGTATCTATTTGATGAAACAACTGATACGCAATGTTTAAAAAGTTTATAAGAAGATTGTTATTAAAAATTTGTTATAAGACCAATGATTTGAAAATTACTAACATTAAAGGGTTCATTTGAGATAGTATTAGTTGCATTTGGACATATTTGTCCACTTGGTAATGTATGTTTGAATATAATTCCATTAGTTTTTAATTAATTTATTTATTTCTAAGATACTTTACTTTTTTTATTATTCAACTATAAATAAATGAGTTCAAAAAATTTATTTTATAAACTACTCTTAATAAAACCTTTAAATTAGTTTAATTATTAAATATTACTAAAAAATAATTTAATTTTTAGATAAAATTAAAGTTTATTGAAAAAATAATTTAATTTGGAATGAAGTCTAAACAAAATAGAAATAAAAATCATATAAAAAATTATATATATTTATATAATACATTTAGGTACATAATAAAATCTATTTATTAAATTATAATAAATATATATTAAATCAAAATCAAATAAGAATTGTTTGTTTAGAAATTGGTTCGAATCGAGTAAGAATCATTGAACCAACGTGGAATCCACCAAGTCAATTTTTTAGCCATCGTAGTTGGCGATGCATGATCTGCTTGAATGGACTGTGTGGGTCATTGCGTGGGTTTGTCATGTATGATCGAGCATGTTGAAGGTCCAAGTGTTTTCTTTTTGAAAGTTCAATGAAACTGTATCGTTTACGGCAATCAAAGAATAAATTTAATGAACGTTGATTCCACATAATTGACTCGACAGGACTCGCCCATATTAAATGCATTTGACAAAATAAATGCAGAATGCAAAGTTGAATGGTGTGCAATCACAAGACTCGACTCTTTTCTCATCATCAAAATCTACGCTGTCCAAATCATGCACATGAAGTATCAAACGCATTGATCATATGAGAAATTAGCACATAGTTTTGAATATTTTTTTTCTTCAATATTTTTTTGTGAGGTTAAATGGTTTTCTTTCTTTAAAGGAAAGCAACATAGATATTTATGTTTTTTATTAAAATGCATGTCATTAGGAAGGGGTTAATTTAGGTAATGATTGACATTGTTTTAGCAAAAAGATAATTTTTTGCAAGGATAATATCAAATATAATATTTAAATTTTCTATTTCTATTGTAATTATGGAGAAAGAAATGCATCTTATTCTAATATAAAATTAATGTTTATATAGATGTGGATGTTGATAAATTGCCATCAAGAAATGTTTTGAGTGAGCCAAGTGACACGGCTCAATGCTTAGCAATAACAAGGAGGGCAAGTAGTCGGCCATAACAAAAACTATGGTTATTAGAATTTTGGTAATGTATAAGAAAATTTAGTTGTATGGGAGACACTAATGCCACCACAAGTAAGATTTGATGGGTACATGAGAGTTGGGTTTGGCTAAGGGATAACTAATGATCGACATTATGAATTTTTGTAGTTGTGGGTGAGGATCGTTGCGACGATGTTTGGTTGATGTGAGTAGTCGAATGTCTCCGAGAGACGATTGTAGAATCGAGCACACAAACACAACAAGCCCATATCTGATAGCATGTAAGGTTAGGTTAGGATGTGCTAACATGATTTGTTAGGGAAAAGGATGGCGACTATGTACAATAAGGTCAACAAAGTTAAGTAACAACTCAAACGTTATATAAGTCATTAGAAGAATTAACTATGTCTTGATCACATACTCATTTTGTCTTTGGAATCTTTTATCAATTCTTTACTTTCATTAGATATTTTTAAATTTTTGATATATATTGCTCAACAATTTTTGACTCCACAGGATAAAAATTATCTTATTTACATATGCGTTTTGGCACCGAGTCTCTTACTTTGCTCATCTTATTCCTCCAAATGGTAGCACCTCCTCATGAAGCTCGATTAGATGTCTCCTCCCCTCCCTAACATTTGAACTTTAGTCGATTCCATCACTTAGATTTGTCTCCCATTCAAGTTTTGCTATGGCTTTAGCACATAGAGTTTTATAATTTATAAAGTAAAATAAATTTAATTAAAGAAAATACTAGGCATTTGAAATATTTTTGAACTTTTTTTTATCAATTTGATATCCAAAACTTTATCGACCAATTCTCTATATTTTTTTCTCAAAGAGTTATACGAATTAGCCAACTTGACATATTTTTGACATCACTTAATATTTTTAATAATTTTTTAAACTTATTATACTTATATAAAAATCATTTCATGATCTTTCTAAAATTCACTTCAACATTTTATTCCATGATTATCACTCCTTTTCTATTGAAAAAGTTTTATTAAACTTGTCCTTATAAACTTTATGCCTCACCAAACTTTTATTAGTCTACTTAATATTTTCAATAATTTATCAACTTCTCTAAACACTTAAAATAGTTGATTAATTAATTTTAAAGATTTATGACCCGTCTTTTCATCATTTATAAAATTTTGATTTTTATCATCTTAGTGTTCTTGTATTCTAATTAATTTGCATAATTTATCGTTCGACTCACCTCTGACATTCAAGGTATTATACTTCTTTTTAGTAGTATAATTTTTTTTAAAAAAATATATAAAATAATTTATTAAAATTCTAAAAAAATTGAAAAATTATCTAAAATATTAAATAATTTTTCTTACAAATAAGATTAATAAATTGTACAACTATTTTTTAAAATCAAACATTTCCAAATCTCCATGTTTATACATTTGTCTTTATTTTTTTATTTTATTTAAAATTTTTATATTTTTTAATATAACCTTTTACATGAAATATTTTATTTTTTCTTTTAACTTTGTTTAAACATCATCATAAGTTCATATTACCTGCAAATTTAATTAAGCTATAACTTGTATTAATTATGACAACTTCAATATAATAATTTTATTTAATTTAGTTTGGATAATTTAAAATATTACATCAATTTAGTTTAGACACATTCATTTGATCTGGACTTTTAGATCATAATCACTATCACATGGTAGGATTTAACTTGTTTAGCAGAAGAAATATAGACTGTACAATCGCGACAATGTGGGATCGGATAATTGAAAGAATTAATGATTTGAAAAATGAGATATGATGATGATAGCTCGATCGTGAAAATGTGTGATCAGATGGCTTACATCACTCTCGTAACTTGAAAGTTCATTGTGCAATAAAAGTAATTCATTTTGTCCCACAAGGTATGTTTGAAAAAAAAAACGTTTCACCATATATGCATTCTTACACGTGTTTGAGGCAGCCTGATGTCGAGATTAGCTTCCTCCTGTTTCAAGCGGGATGTCATCAACCGCACATACTAATGATTAGAAGGTTAATAATGCTGATTCAGCTAATATGTTCCTAATCCTAACTACATACAATTGTGTTAAATAGGTTGTGTTAAATATGTTCCTAATGCTCGACTAAACCCGAACACAATAGCATCTAGAGAATGGCGAATGCTTTATTAAGAAAGATAATTAAATTTTTGTTTATAATACATTCTAAATTTCATATTTAAATCATTACTAAATAATAAAATTTTAAAGATATTAATTGAATATTTGAGAAATGTGTATTTCAAATATTGAATCAAAGATGGTGATCAAGTATATTATAAATAAAAGTTAGTTAATATTTTTTTTATTTTGTAAAACTAATTTTAATCAAGTTTACCATTCTAAAAATAAAATTAAAATATCTAAAAATAATGTCAAAAAAATATTTCTAGTGGTTTGTCATTTTCACCAAGATTTTTTTCATGAGATTTCACTTTAGCTTATCTTTTTTTTAAATTCTTCTATGAATATTAGCATCAACTATTTAAAATCTAAAAATTTACTAAATAAAATTTATTAGAAATACTTAAAGTTTGTTATCATCAAATAAAGTATAATGACAAGGGATTAATAACATAACACACACTATTATATTCAAAAGTAAGGTCGATAGGATTTGTGTCATGGTGGACATAGTTGTTATATTATTAAAATGATAGCATATAGGCACTATTAGGAAAGATTGTACTATGAATTGATTAAATATGTTTACTATGTTATTAGAGTATTTTTTGTTAATACTAATTGTTTCGTATGTTAAAATTCTGAGAATTTGATTTAATTTAAAGTATGTAAGAATTAAAAGTTTTTTAAAATAAATAGTTTATTAAATTAAACTAAATATGAAATAATTATTTCAAAATACTAATTTATTATTTAGAATAATATATCTCTAAAAATAAATAACTTACTTTTTAAGATAAAATATTTTTAAAACTAAAATCTACTATCTACAATAATATGTTTTCAAAAATAGTGCCAAAGATATATTATTAAGATTATTTGGAGTAATACATTTTAGATATGCCCATTGTAATTGACAAATGTTAAAAGGTCTAGCCTCGAATCCAATTTAAAGAAAAAAAGTGAAATAAAAGTTAACATTTATACTAAAGAAATTATTAGATCTCTTAAAATTAAAAAATATGTTTTAAATGAATTTAAAAGAATATAATATACTTTTTCACTATTTACATACTTGTTTTATATAAACTCATCATGTAACATAACCAAAATATATTTGTTTTATATCCATGTTACATAGTTCTTATAACTAAGTCAATGATAGTAAGCTTAGTTTATTTTTAACTTAATACTTTTAACTCAAAACAAGACTCGTCATGGGTTTACCAAAGAATAATGAGAGATAACACCATATTTACTTGATGAAGAGGTTCTTTATATACATTTATTAGTTGTGTAGTCAACATGGCAACTTACGTTTGTTTTAACACAGATTGTTGGTTACTTATTGTATTTTGATAGCATGGATTTGTTGGTATTTCAAAAAGGCTATAATAACTTAGTATTTGATATAATATTAGAGATGTTTAAAAGATTTACTTCACTTATTTTCAAAAAAAAGACTTTTATATTGCTTCCACTATGGTTATAAATAGTTATCAAATTTCAAACATGAAAAAAGATTTTTGCCATGGGTTTGTTGGAGAAAAAATATATTTTTCAAATAAAAAATTTGAAAAGAATTATATGATGTGACACCAAACTTGGGAAAGGCTAGGTAAGGGTCATTGCACAAAGTCTTTATAGCATAGCTTAAACAAGAAAAACAAGAACTCAAAACCTTTATTATAATAATTAAATAGTTTATTATTATATATATAATAACTATGAAATTAATAAGTATACACATTTAGCATCATGGCTATTATTTCTTTTTCTAATGTGCTTTTATTCATTAGCTTTGTTTTTTTTAACCAAGTAAACTTTCTAATTCTATATATTGTTGCTCTATCTTTTCAGGTAGTCAATTTATAGTATTACATGAGTTTATTTAGTTATAATAAAAATCTTATTTGTTATTTTTTATCTTGTCATACATATCATATTTTTAACCTTTTGATACATCTTTAAAGTGGCTTATCCACCACTTAGGTCCTTTTGCTCGTATTTCTATCTCACATGACTTACTAACTACCATTCACTTTAAATCAATTCATTTACACAACTTAGAAGTCACTGCATAAGTTTTCCTTTCATTTGAGTAGTCATTATTAGCATCGAGGATGTAGCTTTTCTACAAAAGCACAAATCTTAGTATATAATCACATCTCATGCAAGCAATGAGACAATGATGCTATATGTACTTAAACATAACATTATTATGTTCAAACTTAATGTAGATATAACTTATGTATCACATCATTCAATGGATTATTCATTTTTATAAGTATAGAATATGATCTTACATATACATCATATCAATTAGCATAATATACATATAACAATTATGTTGTTTACATATAATTCAATTTTCTACATAGCCTATTAAATTAACAACTTCATAATCTAATTATTTTAGTGTGATAGTAGTACATCATAACATACAAATAAAAAATTGTGTAATAATATCTATATTAAGTTTTACTTATCATTCATCAATACATGAAGCATAAGCACATAAAAATGTAATAGATGCTTAGTTAAGGTCATGTTATTAATCATTTTTATAAGAAACAAATGCAAACGTAAAGGTGCTCAAATGCTTAAGATTTAGCATTTTTTTTATTTTAGGATTATATTTATTTTTTAAATATTTTTAATAAAAATAATTTTATGTTTATAGAAACTTTGATTTATAAATATATTAATATATAATTTTTACGATTAAGAAAATTGAAAATAAAAGTTGAAACAATGCACTAAATTTTTAGGTGATTCAGTTCAAACTAGAACCTACATCCACCCCTAATTGTGGTAAAAAAACTCTACTAGTGAAGCAATTACAATTTGAGATTTTTTTTACAGTTCACCTCCAATTTATTATTTTTTATGAGTTTAACTATAACCTGAGTTTTTATGAGCTCATCCTCAACTCAGTTTTTCATAATATCAAACCAAACTCGGGCTTTCGTAAATGTGTGGCTCCCCAACCTAAAAAAAAAAGAAAAATATACCATTTTTTCTATGCTTGTTAATAAATATAGAAAGATACAAACAGCTCAAAATTATAAAAAGAATTGAGAAAATGAAATCTTAGAAGAATTAGGCCAAGTAGAAGAATATAAAATCTTAAGTAGTCGTAAGCCGTTGGTACTACTAAGAGAAATTTATGTTTATAGAATATGATATAGCTCTTCTTTGAGATGTTAAAATATTGTTCATATTTATTAGTCATTTTCTTCATAATAGTTAGATATTTATAAAACTTTTTTGATTATAGCTCTAAGCATAAGAAAAACTATTTTAAAAGTTGCTACCAAATTGCTTAAAAAACTTTTACAAATTCTTAAGTAATTCTTCCAAAATGGTGCTTGCAATGGCACATCTAATGCCTACAAAATTAACCATCATGTGGGATCGACAGAAGTTGTTAGATCTACCGAGAAGAGTTTTTGACACTCCTATCAAACATTGTCAATGTGGATAAGTTCTAGATGGTTGGAGCATGGTGAATTAAATCTGAGCCATCCAATCACGTAAGATGAGATATAGATAGTTCAATTAATAAAAAATAAAATTGAAAATGATCTTAGCTATGAGATTCAAAATAGATTATAGGAGCTGCACGATTTAAGAACAGATTTTTCATGAGGAGAAAACACTTAAAGTCATCCGATGAAGTCAAATGAGATAATGACCATTGAATGTTAAGCTAGGATCAAGCGTTTACAACAAATGAAGAGATAACCATTAGATCGGCTTATCAAATAGACTGTTGGATTGATTAAGATCACTGCTTAAAGGTCAAGGAGATCTCCATCGTGCGATAGTGAAAATATGAGGTAGGACAGTGCTGAGTTGCTCCCAATTTTGGAAGCAGATAGCACCAAGTTTTTAGTCCCACATTACAGCATAGCAAATGGATTTGCATTTTATAAGAATTTATGTAGGGTCAATATTTGAGTCAAATTGGCACTGCTTCCCTAAGTGTGCTTAGGATTTAATTAACTAGGCATGCTAATACATGTTATCTATCCAATCTAACCCATATGCATATTTGATTCAATTTTAGCCAGACTCTATGGTCTGCTTTACCCTAGTCAGGTTCAGAATGATAGTGGCTAAGATCAAGCTCGACCCAATTTTGTTCCAGTTGTCTCTTAACCTTATTTTGTTCCAATTAGGTTCATATGCACATTTGGCAAAGATGTATAAGTGGATTTAACCAAGAAAAAGATAAAGGATTAAAAAATAGAATTTTATTTATTTTTAAAATCAAGAAGATAATTAAGTAATTAGATACTTAAGTACTATTTGAAATTGATAAGAATAGAGAGCACCTTATAATCAATAAAATAACATTTTATTTTATAATAAAAAAATCTTATCAAAGTTGATGTACATGTCTTTATCTTTGACGTTTACTTAACTCTCTAAAGTGTTTTGAGGACAATTAATTCCCCATCTTTAAGGATACATGACTTGTTATTTAAAACTAAACCCGATTTGTATTTAATAAATCTATTAAAATAAAATATTAAATAATTATGACTTGACTCATCAAATATAAGGATGCACTAACACATATGCACTAATAATTATGTAGAATGCTTAATTCAATGTTCTTTATATATCTTTGACGATGAAGAATCTTGTGACACTTAGTGAAAAGGGATGAGAGTATAAATGAATCTTGTAGCAATACCTAATTTAGGAGATAACAGTAACAAAGATGAAGGTCATTATAGAGGCAAATTTGAATCGCAACCGATATGTTTTCAAATCGCAAAAGAATCTAGATCTTACCAAAGGGATGTGCCAATATGTATGATAAAAAAAGCATAGCTTCAATACAAAAACAATACCAAACAAACAACTTTTAATTTCCTTTTTTTTAATTTTATAGTAAGCGTTTAAATAAAATGTAGGATTAAATCATAAGTTCAAAAATAAAATGACATATAAATATTCTTCTCAATAAACAATTACAAAAATATAACAAAAAGCATAATATAATAATAAAAACTTTTAAGAAACTTATATATAACTTATTATTAGTCACAATAAACTAAAACAACAAATAAAATTCGAAATGTCTTATGTTTACCTCCATAAATAAGTATCTTTGGTTGTAAGTGTTATAAGGATAAGTGACTAATGATAAAAGATCTTTGAGAAGATCAAGACAAAAAGAACAAAGTGTAAGCTGTCAAACAAAAACTCCTCAGGAAATCGGTGATGTTAAATGGTCCTTATCAAGCTTTATCATGCTCTTTTGGAGGGGGAACTTTTACTTCATATCTCGACATCTCACCAGTCCTCTTCCATCTTTTCTTATATTTGTGCATCTCATGTCATTAGATTTGAAAATCAGGTAGCAATTTTCTACATCTGTGAGATGATTACTCTCTTAACTTTAAATGGGAAAAGAATATGCCCTTTTCGGCAACTTTTTAATTAGATCTATACGAAGGATATGTTTTTATTTATTCTAATTTATAAATTAACATATGTTTTGATCAAACTATCAGAAAAGATGTTTTTTGTCATTTTTTTTAATTTCCTCTTAATTTGCTATTCTGGGGCTTTAATTTGTTTAGTATATATTCCCTGCGTAATCTCTAGGATTTAATTCCATATATCGTTAATTTAAAATTGATTGTGGTCTAATTCATCGTTGATGCTGAATTCAACAACCAATTTAATACAACATTTGTTCAATTGCTGTTCAATGACAGACAAAGATGGGTCTCTCACAATACATTTCTAAACCTGAGCTATTTGCAGCGATGATCAGTTCTTAAAATAGAATTTAATTTGAATAAAAATATTTTTGTATTTGTTTTTTGAAATTTATCTGTCAAATATACAATACATTTTACGATAATCATGCTCTTCCCTTGCTATTGAACGAACATAATTTTTGTGAATGGAAGAAAGAATGATAGGTCATCTCGTATGTAACATAGAAGAACAAAAACGCAAATTTTTTCTCCAATTTGCAGCTCCCAACAATTTTTTTTTCCAGAATTTCGAAAGCAGATCCATTAGAAAATGAAAAAAAAAAAGCAAATATACGAATAAAAATACAATTTTGAAGAAATATTTTTATTAGAAATGTAATAAAAAAACAAATGAGTTTAAAAACTAATAAACAAAGGACTCGAAGTTCTTCCGTTAATGCAACTGTCATTGAAATGTTGATGTTTCAAACGAAATAAAATTGATAAGATTATACCACAATGTGATTAGTATATAATAATATTTAATAAATTATAATTAGAATAAAATATAATATTAAAAGTAGAATAAAAGTATAAAATTATGATTATTATTTGACAATGATCACTTGTTAAGTATCAATGACAAACAATCTAATAGTAATACTTGGGTAAATAATAATATATATATTTTGTTTTATAAAAAAATATTCTTATAATTTTTCTTCATACAATGCTTTAATATAGATCATATGGTTTCCTTTCTCTTTTTTTGTCAATCTCTTATTGTGATTGTTCTATCATTATTGATTGTCATTATTAGATGAGAGTAAATTAACCTCCTTCAGCACTCTTTTTATTGCATAGGCACATATATGTTTTTCATTGTAGGTTGTGATTTGAAGCCATATTCCCCCAAGGAAAGCCGATCATCAGCAAGCTTCTTACAGTCATGCAAACACTAGTTATCATGTGAATATCTAGAGAATGTCTATATTGGCTAGAAGGGTGGTTCTTATATCATAGTTGTTGTGTAGTTTATAGTCATGCATTTAGCTCTATTTTATACAGCATGTTTAGTTTTACAATTTGATTTTTCCTCTAATCAAATTTAATCAAGAAAAGGTATGAGTTTATCATGCCTAAGTTAAGGTTTTGGGATTATTCAATGCTAATAATTTTGAATATTCTTATAAAATGGGAGCTTTAGGTAAATGAGATGATAGTAACTATTACTTTGAACTAATTTAGAGAAAACATTATAAAAATATTATATGTCGATTCTACCTTAATAACATTGAAGTCAACCACATGGGTTACTCTTTCTATTTTTATTTTCATGGTCATTGGTAAAAAGACAATTTTTTTAAGATCAATTTCTTCTCTAAAAAATCTTTACAAATGTCCTTACCTAACCATGATCTATTCTTATTAATCCATAGTTGATCAAAAGCTACACCTAAATAATATTAAAAAAAATATCTCATGTAATTCAATACCCTCAATACATATGATATTGCATTGATTATGATGAATATGATATCTCCGCTACACAACAATGATGAAGTCACACAAGGCTTTGTAATTCACCAAATTTTAATCAAAAGAGACGTTATTGAAATGCTAAGATTTTCTTACTACTATACAGATAACTATAAATTCCTTGTCTAGATATCAATAACAATTAATTAATTGGACAACTAAGCTCTACAACCAAGTTTGGTAGTTATCTCTCAAAGTAGTTCTAAACAAGTGACACTTGATCCCATTTAATACCATGTACATATCCATAGCTTATTAGAGTATTTTTTAATTAATTATTTGTGTTTGTAATACTCTAATAAGTTGGCAAATTAGATGTACTATGTTAATTTAAAGTTATCATTAACAATTTTTTTTATTAATGATAAAAATTTATAATTTATATCATCTTGTTCATACTTCTTTTTTAACCCTTTTATGAGGCAATGCTTTTGATTTATACATTGAATCTACTTCTTGTTCTAAATCACAATTTTATATTTATGAATTCTTACCAACATTGTCATTGACTTTGAGGACTTTGAAGAAAATATTTTATTATTGTTAGAAGAGAGCAAAGCAAAGTTTTATTTTTTTAGGAGAGTTCATCTTGTAAGTTGAGACAAGGTAGTGGTAACAGGTGAAAAATTTGGAGGATGAGGAGCATATTATCCCAAATAGTTGTAATTGTAGTAAAACGATGAGAATGGCATAGAAGAAATGTTAAGGAATATAATTGATGATGAAGAAGATCCCAAATATGAATGCATTCTTTGGCTTTTAGGTGAAAGAGGAAATAAAGGTGGAGCAACATATGAAAACACCCTAGGTTAATGGCATCAAAGAAGAGGATGTATGTGAAAAGATAAAATAAAAGTTGGTGGCCAAACAGAAAGAGACGGTGGTATTTGAATAAAATGAAATAGAATGGACGATAATGTCAATGTCTATAAAATTTAAATACCACGTGATGATGGCATATTTTGTAGTAATTTTATTTTGTATATCATTTTTTGTATTTGATTCACGATACTCCAAAAGTCTTTTAATTAATCATCTCAATAATAAAATATTATGCTCATTATTTTTTTATTATAAATTAGATAAGTTATTAATATTAAAAATGATAAAAGCTTTAGGTTCTACACTAAATAAGAACATAATTTTTTTTTTCAAATTTATGTAGTCGTTGGGTTGACTAAAATTATTTATTTGGAATTAATTGAAGTAAGAAATTATACATATGCACGGTTTTATCATTAAAATCCTTTGAATTAGTGTTGGCCATATTGTTGTACCCTTGGAAGTGCTTTTTTTATCATTTTCTTTTATTGTTATAAGTGTTTGAAGTAGTTCTCATAAAAAAAGAAAAAAAAAACAAAATGAGAAAGAAAGGTCTCATATTTAGTTTACAAAATATATTTACAACAACCAACTTAGCATTATCAATTCATCTCATCCCACAACCTTTCTCTTCATGCCAAAGAGTCTTTATAATTACCAAGAACTTAGTCTTAATACATCAAATGGATGATGAATCAACTTTTGAAACAATAAATTAAATAACTATTTTTTTATTGTGAATGATCTTTAGAGTCTATAATCCATTATTCTTGTGAGAAATAATAGGTATTTTGAATTTTATTTTTATAAAACTCAATGGGTGAGATCATTAACTCATAAATAATAAAAAATTAACCATTATTATTATTATTCCTGGCTTTAAGGAGCTCTTCTTTTACTCATATGGATAATTTTATATTTATATCTAATCTTTTTTTTGGAATAATTTATTTTTGTTCAAATATTCTGACTTGATTATTTTTCTAATTTAAAATATTTTTTATGTGGACAATCAAAATGATGTGCTACTTTTGGGATTAAGATTATTATTAAGTACTATTAAATAATATGTATAATAATAAATTTTCAAAAGAGTTTTGATTAAATAGAATTTTTTTAGAAAAAATATTTTATAGAAATATTTCTTCTCATTTATTTTGATTTTTGGGGTAAAAAATATTTTTTGAAATATTGTCAACAAGAGGTTTGATTAAAATTTAAAAAGTTCTTTTATAAAAAAAATATCAACGGAAAAAGGCCTAGCAAATATACCTTAAATGGAATTAAGCAAGCTATTGTTTTTTGGTAATGATTGATTTGCCGCAGCTTTCACAATAATTGCGATGTGGTGCTCCAGATTGTGACAATTATTTAGTGCAAAATATTATCATAAAATATCGCTTAGAGGGGATGCGTTTTATAAATAAAGTATTATTTAAAATGCTTAACTATAAAAAAAAAATAAAAACAAAGTAAAAAATAAAAATGGGACCGTCAAACAAGATCCTCAGTACTGATGGGTCCGCGCGGCATCGCCGCACCGCACCACGAGCAGGCGAATTCGGCAGCAATAAAATCGGGGTCTCTGATTTTTACTTAAAATTTAAGGCAACAGATAGAGTAGGCAAATGCTGTTTGATAAAGTGTATAGACAACAAAGACCTGCGCGCAGCAGTGATTTGTAACGACGTACCATATGGTATGAATCAATTTCCCTATACTGACTTCTCTCCCTCCGTTGCGGCGTATCGGTTTACATCCATCGCCCTTCGTTGTGCCCTTTCCCCTCCCAGCCCCACTTCCAACACATCTCTCTCTCTCTCTCTCTCTCTCTCTCTCTCTCTCTCTCTCTCTCTCTCTCTCTCTCTCTCTCTCTCTAACCCCACCCTCCCTCCTCTCTCAAGCGTACTACTTTTGGACGAATGAACCAATCCAAGGCCCACCATCGTCCTCTGCTCTTTTTCCCCGTCTATTGCTTACAAAGGCTTCCCTCAGAAATTATAAATACCCCTTCTCTCACGCTCGACCACCAAAATGCCGAAGCAGCAAAAGCACAACAAGAGGCAACTGCGAAATTTACGTCATTCGAAGAACTAACGTGCGATTTTATAGCTTGGTTTTCTTATAATAATGAGGGCATCCTATTTTGGCGGTTCATCCATTCGCACATCCATCTACGCGGCGGTGCCGCGCCACCTTCCCCATCGCATCTCCTCCACCTCTGCCGTCCCGGCCACCGTCAGGCTCGGAAAGCTTTGGCCCCAATTCCAGGGCGCACACAATTGGGACGGCCTGCTTGACCCCCTCGACGACACTCTCCGTTCGGAGATCCTCCGCTACGGCAGCTTCGTAGAAGCCGCCTACTCCAGCTGCGACCTCGACCCGTCCTCTCCTTCCTACGCCACTTGCCGATTCCCCAAACACTCCATTCTCCGTCTCTCCGGTTACCCGTCAACCGGTTACCGTGTCACAAGAAATCTCCACGCCACCTCGGGATTCCGTCTCCCCAATTGGGTCACTTCCGCGGCTCCGGCTTGGATCTCCCGCCGGTCCAGTTGGATCGGGTTTGTAGCCGTCTGCCAAGACGACACCGAGATCGCCCGACTCGGAAGGCGCGACATCGTGGTCGCCCTCCGCGGCACCGCTACCTGCCTGGAATGGCTCGACAATTTACGGGCTGAGCTCACTACGGCCGTCTCATTCCCCTCCGTGCCCGGTACGGCTTGGTCACCCGAACCCATGGTCGAGCGCGGGTTCTGGAACCTTTTCACATCCCCGGGAGATGTCTACCCCAGCCTCCGCGAACAAATCCGCCGCGAGGTTTGCCGCGTTCTCGACCAATACTGCTGCTCCAAGGAGACGATCAGCCTGACCATTACCGGCCACAGCCTCGGGGCTGCCCTCGCTGTGCTCGCAGCCGACGATGTGTCGGCGTTGCTGGGTCGGGACGGGCCGATGGTGACGGTTGTTTCCTTTGGCGGCCCGCGGGTAGGGAATGCTAGTTTCCGGCGTAGGATGGAGGAGCAGGGGAGCAGGGTTTTGAGGATCGTGAACACCAACGACATCGTCACCAAGATGCCGGGCTTCGTTGAAAATCCCCGGGAAGTGGATGAACATGGAGCAACGCCGAGCTCGCTGCTATCGAAGACGGGGTGGGTCTACGCGGACATAGGGCGGGAGCTTCGGGTCAGCGGGCGACGGACGGCGAATGTAGCCGCGTGCCACGACCTCGGCCACTACTTGCAGCTCGTTAACCAGATGAGCGACACGTGTTCGCTTGCGTCGAAAGAGAATCCCCAGCAGAGTGCTTGGATGTCGCCGGCGATATTAGCTGGCGATGTGCTCTGAATTTTATTATTATTATTATTATTTTTTTGACTATTTTTATAAGAGGATTTCTTTGCGGTGGACGCAGGCGGTCGTTTTCCGTTGTTTGTTATTTGTATATAAAAAGATAAAGCGCGGGAGCATGAGGTAAACATCTTGTTTTAACAAATTATAAATGGGATTTCTTGTTTCCGTACGGTGGATGGCTGCCTTTTCAATCGATCGGGGAAGAGAATGGGCGGCGCAAACAAGAGGAGGCTTTTGATCCTTAAAGCCTGGCCTTAACACTTTAAGAGACTAGTGGGTTTGAAGGGATGAAAGCTAGCCCATCTCCATCGTCTATGAGCATACAATAGTACGGTCTAAGTCTTAACTCGCTCTTCCAATCATTATTTTGTAAAAGTAATCTTTTTGCAGATTTTCTTCCATAAGATGCAACATCCAACGAATTCGAATCCATTATCTTTTACAATTTTGTTATAAAAGCAATCAATTTTATCAAAAAATATTTATTTAAATTTTAAAAAAATTAATTACTGTCTTTCATAAAAATAAAACAAGATTATATGTACTCAACTCAAATGAAATGGCGAAAATGTTTTTTTAAGATTAAACAATTGTTTTTATAAATTGATTGAGCTTCATAATTTTACCATTTTTAAGTATCCAGATACAGTGGAGTTTCGTTATCTGTATAAAGAAAACTTTATATAACAAATATTTTAAATAAGTACATTTGTTAAATATCTAAATATGAAATAACGAATTTAATTAAATTTTAATTTAAAATTATAAATATGAGATAAATTATTTAAAATATAAATATATATTAATAACCAATTTTCAATACCTGCTTCTTGCAGCAGGCCTCTCCTAATTCTTTCTTTCAATGTCGAAAAACTCAAAAATGTTTTATTCTTCCTATTATTAAAAATCTTTTAGTACATTATCAAATATTATATGTATATAAATATATTTATAAATATTATTTACTTAACTATTATTTATTCTATTATGTAATACCATAAATAATCTATTAATATTCGTATATTTATTTTATTTGTTACAATGTGTATTTTTGGAAGCCTATGATGAATCTCTTAAAGGGAATTTTGAAGAATAATGCTTACAGCAATCATATAGATAAATTTCATCAAATTTTGATACCAGGATGTGTTAGATATATAAATAATAAATATTTACTAATTTATAATCCACTATATATGTATTATAAATATTTAATATTTTTGAAATTTTTTATTTTATTTATTATTTTGTAAAATCTTACCTGCGCATGACTAACCTCTAATATTGGCTATTTATTAATTTGACCATCATTACCCTTCAGTCCATTGGTAACAATGCCTCAATGTATTTTCTTTTATCAAAGTGTTCTAATGATATTTTTAGTTGAACGGCTTGTCTAGCAATATTATCATGAAACATAATTTTATTTAATAATTTTGAATATTCTGATTGACAACAACTTTAAATGATATTATCAAAGAAGATAATCTTTTTACACCAAATGACATCTAAATGCCTATACCTCTTGATTTTCATTATATTTAATTTGTAAATTTGAAAAAAAAAATTATAATAAAAAGTTAAATTAAACAAATATTGATGAGTTTGTGATAAAGTGATATTTAGAGAAAATATTTATATGTTAATTAAATAATGCTCACGACAATCATGAAGTATATATTATCATTTTTTTATTGTTAAACTTTATATCGTAATACCACATTAAAGAGTATTACTAATAATGGAATTGTATTTTTAGAAAAGATAAATGATAACAAATTAATAATTGAATAAAAAATATATTTACATAAATGACAAATGATCTCCATGCAGTAAAAAAGAAGAAATCTTTTAGAGGACTTAAATCTGAATGGAACGTCTGTTTCTTCGCATGCAGACATGAATCACAACTAAAATCAATCGCAGATGTTCCTTAAGTCAGGGGAATTTGACAAATAAGTGCAAACGCATCATACTTTGAATTGAATTTTAAATTCTTAGGATCTCCATCCCAATATTTACTTGTAATGTGCCGACAACAGCGGCTGCAATATTCTACAACTTGAATAATATCTATTAGTCGAAGAAGAAGTTTGACCTACAAAACAGTCCAAAGAATACCCACGGTCAAGTTTAGCGGCGAGTGCTTTACGATGTTGCCTTCGGAATATAAAATTTATTAAATTTGTGATATTTATTAATTTTGAAACATACGAGAAATTCCTTGATCCTCTGTAAGTATCAAATGCCATTAAATCCTTATTCATTTATTGGTGTAATTCTCTTTTGATGATGTGCTTCTTTAAGACAAGTTGAACACATTATGTTAATTTTTTTCATCAGCAAGTTCTATCAAGATATTATTCATATATCTGAAGGCATTGAGAACATTAATAGTGCTGCAGAGTCAAATTAGAATGCACAATTTATTGTAAGATCAATTATGAAATTTTCATGAAGGTGGTTATAATATATTTATTTTAGACAATTTTTTAGTTATAACAATTTGAGAAGAAGATACCATATTGATGACATCAGAATATTAGGCAAGCCAATTAGTAAAGAGTTGTAGATGAATGTAGCAATAGGAAGAAGGATTCTTTGCTAGAGAAGGTCTCTTATCATAGTGATTGAGGAGCTAAACTTTTGGATGAGACCATGAGGTGATTGAGGATGACTCTATAAATAACAATTTTTAGGTGCAAAAATTACAATCAATAATATTACTAACTTATAGTTGTAAAAGGTTAAGAACAAAGAAATCGACAATTAATATTGCTTTGAAATAATAACATTATACCATGGACACAATAAAACATATTTTACAATCCAGTAGTCGGCTCATTAGTATTTCAATATTCTGATTGTAATATTTTTGACAAATTGACAAAAATCTACACAAATTTGAAACCATGTGAAAAGTAATTAACAATTGTTTAGATCAACTATGATTAAGATTAGATCACATCTAGTCATTATTATTGATGACAAAAAAAATTTATCATTATCAAACATTAAAAAAAAATCCAATGATGAGAAGCTTAAGCCTACTGTACATTGCATTTAATGGTCACAATGAGTATACATTGGGACAACAATCAATAAACAATATTTTCAGAAAAAAAAAGATCGATCGAAACTCTGAACCAAAAAAGAATAAATCGTTTACTATAAAAAAATTGGTCTCAAAATTCAAATTTATTCCACCAACTTCTTTTTTAAAATAATTATAATACTAACCAAAATATTCATAAAATTCTTAGGCACTAGATATGCGATCAAATAACTTAATGTTGGCCTAAAAGTTTTCTTATCGTACTATGCTACACTATTAATTAAACATCAATGGTAGTGGTCCCATTGTAACAAATTTTTCTGATTAAATTTGTTCAATTATTAAAGTCTTATGACAAAATATTTGATTATTTTTTTATGAAAAATTTAATTCTTTTAGTAGCAGTGGCATCCATAGTTGTGTGGTTGGTCATAGATCTAGTTGTATTTGATTAATTAGTTGGCAACATTGCAGTTATTCAATGCTTGTTACTTTCCTAAGTTCTGTAGGTATGTTGCTTAATAATTGAGGACTATGTGTTATTTTACTTCAAATTTTATTGATGACTGAGTTCTCAGTAGTTGTGTAAGAGAGATGGAGACTCTCTAATTGTGTAATTTTGTATTTACAAAAATTAACTTTGCATGATTAAAAATAGCTTTTCTTGTTTTAAGAATCTAATATATTTTTATTAGAAAAAAAAATTAAAATAATTAAAAAAAACAATGAAATCAAATTCCTAGATTGAATGCATTTAATGAAAATTGAGCTGTTGTCCGTACAATGTAAGATGGACATGCAACATTTCTCGACAGCACCAAAATCACAACATGCAGTGCCACAAGCCAACGATTCACACGCACAGTAGAAGAGGCCCCATGCATCCCAACGTGCAGGAGATGGAAACTATAAACAAGATACGCTCTTCTGCAGAGCAGTCAAACGTAGCAAGACCCCAAGCCACTCGAGTAACAAAGCAAAGCACATGCATGACCCACTACTCCACGCCGCATTGTCATCTGATCTCATTTGGGTATTTTAACGAACACCTTCCGTCTCCCATATCGCACCATCCGCACAGGAAGCCTGAAGCACCGAAGCACCTCGTTGCCTGGCTCAGGTGCTACAATAAGTTCAGGCTCCACCTGTTTGCATTTCTACGAATTAAACTGTTCGCCCCATGCTCTGCTGCGCAGTCTCCACATTTTGCATGCTTAAAGCAATATTAAAACGTGAGGAAGCAACAGTAAATTAACACATGTTTTGGATGGAAAGCATGCGACTTTGCGTATTATCTCGAAATCATGCTGCTAAGACACAAGCTAAACTGCCGTTTTGAGCTACTTGGATTAGCGACGGGGGAGACAAGAGAAAAAAGCAAAGCATTTATCCTTAAATACTAATCCAGAACATGATTAATGTTTATGAATAAAAAATTTAATTTTTATCATGCCGATGCAATGCCATTTTCTTAATGAAGTCGGGAAACAATACGTCGGGGGAAAGTACTATCGGAGTGCGTCTTCGTCATCGGAGGAGGAAATCATCGACAAGAGCTACAGAAGATGTAAGGGACCCGAGAGCATATCTGAACCATCCATTTAACTGACGCAATCATCCATGCGTTTGCTCCCAGAAAGGGCAAACAGTGTCGAGTTAATGGCCACTAATTAGCAGGTTGCTTATCGTCATGGTTTTATGGACCGAGTAGCCAAAAAACATTTAGTGGACCGTGCTGCTGGCCCACTAATGGGACCCACGGGCGCCTGTAAAGGCACGTGAACGCATATGCTTTCATGCATAATTTCTTGCAAACCAGCCGGCAAACTATATTTAGGTTATATTTATTTTTTTTAGGGGTTCTTTTAAGGAAAAATTATTTTAATTGAACAAATCTTTCCAAAACTGTGTATTATAGAAAAGAAACTTCAAATTTTTTTTTTTTGAAGATTTCTTTGGTGTGAATGAAACAAGCTTTTGAGTACTTTTAAACAAGCATCACATAATATTACAAAACAATAATCAATTTAAAGTTCATACCTTTTTAATTAAATTAAAAAAATTGACTTATTTTGATTAAAATTTATTTTATTTGAACATAGTTTCACTATCAAAAATAATATTTGAAAATGATGCATTTACTAATCACAATTTTAGTCATTTATTCTCACAAAATGATTAGACGGATAACACATGTTACTCAAGGCATGTATATTGAGAGTTCAACTAATCGTTTCTCAAGTTTCGCTCATTTTTTTGCATGTTTTTTTAGATGATACTAATAAGTTCTTATCAAATTTTTTTATGAGCATCACCCAAGCACTTATGGTTATTAGAAATAAAAACTTTAGATTATTCAAATTTGAATTAAGATTGTATTATGGGTTTTTGATATAATTTTATATGAATCAAAATAAATTTTTTTCATGGAACTTTATCGATTAGAGCACAAATTAAATTTTGATTAGTTTTTTTTAAATAAATTGTTGATTAAAATAGATTTATATGTATTCTATCATGTTAAATATAATAACATATATTATCATAATTTTATAAATTTATTTTCTTAATATATTTAAATTGAAGAATGCATAAACCTAATCATCCTAGGATCTTTAACCTTCAAGCTAACAAAATAGCATTGCATACTTGTCCTCCAAAGAGGAGCTAACTAAATGGATCTTTGGGCCATTGATATGGTCTAAGATTAAACTTTGTTTAACAAAAGGGAAGCTTGCCTAATGCAAATTTTGTATTCTTTTTTCAATATCTATGTATTTTCCATCTTTTAACTTTCACTTTTTCTTATTTCATATCAAGAATTTTTTAAGCATTATTCATTGGAAATGAAAAACAAATGGAAGAATTTTCTAAGATGTCTTATATTCCACATTTGCCTTGAAAAATTCAATTAAGGTTGGCACTATTATGTAGACTAACATTCTACTCTAATCTTTGAATGTTTCAATATGGGTTTTTTAACAAAGCAAACACAAGTTTATGACCACAATACTAGTCATGATGGCAACAAAATTAATAAAAGCTCTTTTGGGTTTTTTCATATCTTCGATCATCTACAATGGTTCCTCTAGCACCATCCATAATTATTGATGTTGATGAAAACAAGATAAATATCCTACAATATGATGATGAAAAAAATGCACATGAGAGATTATTCCTACTCTTTGAGATACTAAAGTATTTTAAAGTTTTATTTTTTTATCTAAAAAAAATCTCTATAGAACATATTTATAAAAGTATAAAATAAAATATAAAAAATAATAAAAGTATATTTTTAATAAAGGTGAAAAATGATAAAATTTGTATAAAATAAAAAATATATATATTAAAGATCTTAGATATTTGATATGTTTATAAAATATCTTATTCTAAATTTTCAATAACAAATTTTAACTTAGATTTATAATAGCAAAATTAAAGTGCGAAGAATAAAAAAGCTTAAGAAATAGATAGAACATATTTTTATTAAAAATAAAGAATTCGAACTCAAGAAAAATGTTCTCTTCATAAAATGTTTAATTATATTTCATAGTATAAAATAGGTATTTTGATTCATATATATATATATATAATTCCCTTTGTATTTTTATAGAAAAATGTAAAAAAAATCAAAATCAACACCTACTCTTGGTTTGTAAAAATTTTGTACCTGGATGGCTATTGTTGCTCTTATCGCATGAACATGAATCACATATTGGTGATAGGTAGCTTGCGGTGCACCTATTGCATTAGATGGCCTGCATATGAATGTTATACAATATACATGTATGATTAGGTATACCGTTATTTTTTGCATGTGAGCTTCTCTATTGCACATCAATCTGTTGAGTATCGTCTATCATGTTTTGGTCTATTTTATAATTTCTATTTTATTATTTAATATCTTTTTAATATTAAATAGTTTTATTTCTTTCAAGATGATGATCAAATATTTTGATAGATATTTGACACGTTACAACTCATAATGATTAAAAATATAATAAATTAAATAAAAACTAAATGAGATATATTAAATTAACTTAATTATAATCTCAATATAATATGTCATACATCAATAATCATTGTTAAAAAAACCAACATTGAAATGTTTCTTTCTATTACACAAAAAAGTTTAATTACAAACCATGATTTTGATTAACATATCCAAAATTCTAACTATTAATTTATTCAATGAACTTGTTGTCTTAGTCACCTATTTGTCGGAATTTGTTCAATCACAAAATAAGAATGCAACATCTTCTAATCGATCCCAAGACCTAACCAATGGTTAATTTATCGCAAAATAAAATAGATTTGCAATAAAGAAGTGATTTTCTTTGTGCCCAAAAGGAATGTACAGATGATTGGTGATCACATACAGCTGTTTATATACAAACAAACGATTTTTTAATATATTACACATAAAAACATTGGCCACTTTACTTTTTTTTTTAACAAATTTTCTTATCTTAAACTTTTTCCATCTTATTGGTAAAGGAAAATACTTTTTTTGTAACAACTTACGGACAACTGGCTGTCATTTTTTAGTTTATATATATATATATATATATATATGAGTTTTTTTACTTGGTCGATCAGGCATAAAAAATGAGTATTCTTTTCAATGGTTTTGTGAGATTAGGAAACTTCTTGTATTTTTAAAACCAAACTTATAAATATTATTATTATTATTTCTAATATAACGTCTTTTAAGATAATATTTATTTTTGAAAATTTTTTATTTGTTATCAAGAGAAAATACTATTACAAACTTTTGTTCTTTACATAAGAAAACTAAACAAAACTTCTTAAAATATTCAACGAGTTTTAATTTTGTAAAATTTATTCTATGATAATCAAGAAAATATTATATTATTTAACTAAAATAATATTATAAAATTTTTATATAAATCAATAAATATTAGTAAGATTTTTAGAAATTAGTCATGTAAGTTATCAACAAGTCTATCAAATTTTTGAACTTAGTCATTGTAATATTTATCTTAATAGCATGATGATCAATATAGATATTCAAAACATTAAAATAATAATTTTATATATTATTTAACTAAAATAATACTATAAATGACATAATATATAGATGATTAAATTAATTGAATTATTTTTAAAAGAAGAAAAATCACATAAAATTATGTATTTTCTTCTTAACAACTAATAAGCTAATAACAAGACAATAATCTAGTTATCAATTAATTATTATAAAAAGTTTAACTAAGCATCATAATTATCAGTATTTCATGTGAGTCAGAAATATCACAGTGAAACTCTCTCTTAATTATACTTACATTTAGATAATTTTATTAAATAAAATAAAATTATATTTCAAGAAATTTAAAATTATGCTTCATATGAACTCTTTGGCAATGAAAATTTTCATATATCTCATTTAGTATTTAAAAATTGTATTTTTTTTTCAAACTCATTGGATCTTGGTAGTGTTTGGAGCACTATCAATATGTGTTATAAACTCCTAGCATTATTGTAGTGGTTGGGACACTTCGAGATAGTCTTTGATATAAGAAATTAATGTAAGATGTGTAGAATTAAAAAATAATGAAAGAATCTTTAGTTGTATCAGAGCTTTGCTTCAATACTAAATTTGATGAATAATGGATTGGTGCATTGCAAAACACTTGAAGACATTAGTTGACACAAAATATGCTTAAACATCTAACCTAAATCTCTTAAAAATCTATATGAAATGTGCATTCCAAACTAGTCAACAAAAAAAATACAAACATTAGTTAGTTTTAGGCTACAAGTTGGTTTATTTTGGACCAGCTTTATTCATTAATCTAGCCGCGCACAAGAGATTAAACATCTAGTTTGGGAGCCTAGGCTCAAGGAAGGCTTTATGGGTTATGAGTGTTAATTAGATGATACATAAGGAAACATGTGTTGACTACTCATATAGAAGGAGCAAAATGTGAGGACGTAGGATTTCATTCTATGGTATAACCAATCAAGGTGTGAAAATCAAGAGTGCGACAAGTAAAGCTTGTGGTAGGTCAAAAACTTGAGCTCACTATCGGGATGCCATTCGAAAGAGAGGGCAATAATGGAGCATTGCTATGAGACCAATGAGAAGTGGCTTAGGATGATCACATATTTGGGTTAGAGAAAAGATCGAGCTTATATGGGGTGTCAACATTACTAAGGGCACATTTGATCGAAAAGGATCTAAAGGTTGTTAGCCTAGATCTTGTGTTGATAAGACCTTTGTCGTTTCAAAATTACATATGGAGACAAAAACAAAAAAAGAAATATTAATCAAGAAGTTTTGCATTATACTTTTAATCATAGGTGTAAGAGGAAGCAATAATAATAAGGATTACACAAGTTGTCACCTAAAAGAGATATAAATCGAGATTGTAAACTATGCTTAGAGAAGGTTACCTTATGTCTTCCTCTTATACTTATGCATGCATGCATCATAAGAAATCTTATTGATTCTCTATTTATCATAAGCCAATCCAAAAACTCCTTCCAAAAAATGATAAAAGAACTCTAAATCTTATAATAAATTAATTAAATAATAAAATGTATAAAAAAATAATATGAATTTTTTTACAAATCTCACACACAACTTATTATAACCTAATAAAAATAAAAAATACTAACAAGTCGGTCGAACCTCTATATGGATTCATTGTGGATCCTTTATTTGTAATTTGATTAGTAGTCTATGAATAAGTTGGTATTATACATTCTTCACTCCATCTCACAGACTTTATCATCTTTTTTTATCTTTATAAAAATTCATCTCTATTTAATAAAACAAGAATTTTTGTTTGTATAATTACATTTTCTTTTGAATTGCATATATACTCTCTTTCTGTTAGAGTTTCTTGTTTTTTTCAGTTACAAACACATTAACAATGTTTGCCAAAATATAGGATTTTTTTAAGCCTTGGTTAGGAGTGTTAATGTAATAATAAAGCTTTATTATAATAAAAAATAGAGTAAAACTCTTTTTTTATCATTTATAGTCTTGAGTTTTTATCCTTTTTTGGGATTTCTATATTACCAAAGTTTGTTGCTTTTTTCATTGCTCGCTCATTCTTGTCATTCACCCCTTCTATGCGATACATCCCTATGTGTATACGTGAGACTAACAATTTAACACATGTTGTTGGTCATCAACAAAGATCCGTATACAAGTTGTTGCAAGTATTGATTAATGCAAGAAGTTTTCTTGGTGGGCCCAAGCAAATCAAATTCAAAAATTACTTCTAATGGAAGATTGTCGGTTTCATTGGAGTCAAGGTGTGGTCTTAGATATTTCAATATGGTTAGTTAGTTACATGTGACAAAATTCTGATATGACATTAAAATAAAAGCTTTTCATGTTGTTAAGAAATTGATTGACTTGAAAACAACATTTAATCGCTTGAGTGTAACGTTTGTCATTGCATGTATTTGATGGGATACACATGTCATGAGTAGCCAATATCGAAACTTTGGAATGTTTGGACATTTTATTTTTATATATTTATAAAAGAGAAATTTAAAATTAGAGAGTTAGCTTCACAAGTTCCATGCCAAATAAATCAATGAGAACCCTTTAAGCAAATGTGTGGGTTCTCTCAATCTAATGCTAAGTGAGAATACTACATGAAAACTAAAGATTATCAATATTTAAAATCATCTTTAATTCAAATCAAATCTAAACCATTAAATTGAGCTATGATCCAAACAATTGTCTTGCACCATAATAACGAAAGATCTTGAGTTATAGTCAAATTAACTCATTAAAACTTAAAAATTGAATTATTTAAATATATAGATGAATATTTTAATGAAAAAAATTATCTTTGATTAAGAATTAATAAAAACTGTAAACTTTTTTTCTCTAAGTAAACTCAAACTAATGACTACTAAATCAAATTTAGATTCAATCAAGATTAAATTCAAGCATTCCTATAAAAAACTTTACATGAGATTAAAATCAAATTAAACATGTAAAATCTAACATAAAATTAGAATTAAATATATTCAAGATTAGATCATTGTTAACCCCTACGACTTAACAGAAGATGAAACACAAAGTCATTCAGAAGTTGACGTAGACAAGAGTAGATCATTGTCAAATTAATGCACGTCGTTTCTTCGTAACCGCAGCAACACGCAAGTGAGCAGCTAAGTATTCACGGACGATGGTACACTTTGTCCTTTAGGCCGACATGACACACCTGCAGCTTTATTACCATACAAAAGCAATGAACAGTCACGGATGGAAACGGACATATCGTTTGTCTATTTTGTTCACAATGACATTTAAGTTTTAGTGGGCACTACTCTTAAAAAAACAACGATATTATTGTTATTCATGACATGAAATATTATTTAAATATTTAAATAGTTAAATTAATAAAATTTTAATATAAATTTATGTTAAATTATAATTTTGACATAAAAAAGCATCTAAATGTCAATTAAACAAATATTTTGTTGATAAAAATAAATTTTAAAAATTATTTATATGATATTGAATGAAATAATAATTAGTTTTGAATATAGTTTTCAGAATTAAAATATAAATTTTGAAAATATATAATTTTTAAAAGTAGTAACAAATTTTTTAGTGATATTGAACCACAAAAAAGTGTAATATAATAAATGTGATATAAGTTACGTACAAATGTAATATATTCTTAATGATGATCAATCATATAAAGATGAATATAAGAAAAAATAAAAAAAATGTCTAAAAAAGAATATAGAATAACTCATAAATCACATAATAATAAAATTGATATGTGTATGTTGATATTTTATACTACAGACTTCTGCAATATGATGTGGTTAAATTATTCTAGTTGGGTAAAAGCTAGGCATTTAGCATGGTCCAATTTGTAATGACTTTGCATGTGATATTTATTTAGTTTTGTCCATTAATCTTGTGGTGGTGGCTCAGCTATATTGGTTAGCATGTTACAAGTGCATATAATTCACACTATGACATGCATGAAATATTGTAGAAAATGAAAGATAATGATATCATAGAGTATCTTGTAAATTTAGAAAGTTAAATTGTTGTAATAAAAATATTATAATAATTTATATGAATCATGTGATGATCTTATGCAAGATTATAATATGCATTTTTGTGCCACTTTTTTTATATATATTTATTTTGACTATTTATTTATCCTCTCTAATGAAAAAGCTAATACTTATATTAATACATTATTATGTTTAATGCATGGATAATGAAATGTTTTTGTCATGCACATGTATATGCAAAAATATTGATACTAAATTTATGTGAGATTCTTGCAAAACTTAGGATAAACATCATAGCTAACCACTATCTTAGATATTTATTTTGCTATGCCCATACATATGGTTAATGATAGTAAATATTCGATCTTTTAACAAAAAATTGCTACCAAATGCAAAGGATGATTGCCACTGTACTAAATTATAGGGAAATAGACATACACCTAAAAATTCCCATTTAAAGAAATAATTAATGCTTAATGATTTTTAGCACATTATTGCAAAGGCAAGTGAAAGAAACACCTCATAAGGACACTCAACCAATTTACCTCGTTGGAACGGTTTTTCCTAGCAAACAACATTCTCAACTCTTCACATGTCTACTTGTAGCTAACACTCTTGCCCCTCTTGATGTTATTAATGATATTAAATGACTAATATAGGACTTCCTTTGGGGTAGGAATTTGAACAATCATTCCCTCCACTACCTCCCCTTGAACTAGAATCATGACCTAAGAATCATATTGGCTTAGGTATTCATAGCTTTAGGGATCAAGGAAACACCATAGTGTTGAAATTCACGACCTATTCTTTGTTGGGTCCTCATCGTTATGGGTTGAATTCCTTCAAGCTAAGTTTGTGGGCCAAGGGGACCTCTTTTACGCCTGAAGGATATACTCTTTTAGTCATCAATTACACAATCTAGATGCTAAGGAATGTTCAAGGTATTCTTTTTAATAGAGATTACTTATGTCAATTTAATCCTAACAAATGACCTATTTCATTAATGTGCTTATCCCTTGGACAACTTATGTTTCCTCCCAAGAAGGGAATGCGTCTGCTGACTGGGTGGCGCGTGCTGCATGTTGTAATGAATTTATCTGGGAGAGGGGGAATCCCTTCCCAAACCCCTCATTAAACTTATGATGTTATACTTCATGTTCGATCCTCAATGAGGATCTTACATGAGAACTCTTTTGTATGGCTTATGCCTCCTTTTGAATAAAAAAAACTCATGTTTCCTCCTAAGATGTAGTAAGGAATTAAGAATTAAATCCTCTTACATCCTCTTTCTAAAAAGATATCTTATAAACCATACAAGTAGTAAGGATGCATTCCAATTGTGTATTATTGTATCAATGAGCGCACCCACGGCCTTCTCTACAAAAACATAGCTTATGATGCACCAAATATTGGAACTTAAGTCTAAAAGTTGTGTTTAATAAACATTTAGCATTTTTTGTAAGATTTTTTATAATATTTTACTTATATAGTTTTATAAATAGAATACTAAGATATTCATACATAAAAAAAGGATAGTGAATTATAACTTTTCACAAAAATAACCAACTAAGAGTAAGAATATAAATGATGTAGAAATCTTTTAGTGTAAACACCATTGAATTATTTTCTAAACCTCTTATTTTAAGTTTTGAAAACTTCTTATGCAAGGAGTGCAAAAAAAAATATATCAAAATTATTATTGGTTTAATTATAAATGCCAGGTTTATGCCCATCTTTGATTAATGAAAAATTAGGTTTATAATCTTAGAAACATATCATAAAAATAAGTTGATAAAACCCTTATAATAAACTAAAATATTTTATAATTCAATGACCTAAAAAGCTTGCACATTGGGCCAAAAAGCTCTATCTAATTCAACAAAAAGACTAGGCTAAAATAATCATGATCAAGTACAACAATCTAAAAAGTTACAAAAAAAAAAGAATAAAAACTCAAAATTGTAAATTTTTACGACTAATAAAATAATTCAACATGCATAGAAGAACAATAACACTTAACATTTATTAGGACCTTATTAAAGATTGAGATAGAATGAGTAGAATAGCTTGCTAAAATCAACCCAACACTTTATAATAGATCTCCAACTTTAGTATTACTCTTCAAGTGTAAATGCTCTCAAATCTTTTTCAGTTATTCGCTATCATTTTTTTAATGTTTGGAGTCTTGTAACAGGTCCAAAATCCAACAATAGTTATCTATTAGCTATGTCAAAATTCTTAAAATCTAGTTAAATTGGTTATTATATATTTTATGAGCTAGATGTATATTACGTCCTCAGTGATGTAATGTATGTTAAGATTTCATGTGATATACATCATTATTAACCTACTATATGTAGCCCTCTATTTGGAACAAAAGGTAACATATACTAATGTATTGTATGTGAGTTTTCAATTATTATATTTGAGATACTCATGTATTATACACTAAGTTTAATTATAGAGGTGATAAAGAGAATGTATTTTAAATATTATAATCATATTTTGTGAATCAAATCTAAGGATTTATATTACTTAGATATTCATAAATAAATTAAAAGCAAATTTGTGAATACATTATTAACACCTTAACTTACTTGCTTTCTAAAGGTAATCACATGACTATAATAATAACAACTCAATGATTGTAATAAATTATGTTAGGTTTGATAAACCATTTAATATGTTATTTTTTTAGTAAACTTTAAATATGAGTTTCACACACTCATAATCACTTATTTAATTTCTAATGCTTCATGTTTATTGTCATAGGTTTGTAGTAAAAAACAAATAAAGAAGACTATAAAGTACATTTGGATGACAATTAAATTATGTCAATTTCTTTATCAATATTGCTCAATCTTTATGTGCAAGCTAGTTATGATCTCTCTAAATATTTTTGTTATAAGAACATTGACTTATAAAGCAAGACTCTCCAAATACTTTACTAAGCAAACTTAAGAGGCATAATCTTAAAGCACTTAACAAAAACATATTAAATTATAAGTCAGTTTTATTATAATCAAACTAACCATATAATGGCCAATGATTCAATGATCAACTACCTTTATTGAAGGAACAATGTCTTGTGTAATACTTGATCTCGAGGTTTGTAAGACCCAAAATCACACAAGCATGTCTTTTGCACTTACACTAAAACTCTTCAAATTGTTTTATTTATTATCATTTCCTTCTAATACAAGTCTATAGCCAAAAAGGTTTGTTCTTTTGTGAGGCAACCCTTACTAACTTTTCTTAGTATCAATGCCATATTATCTATTTCTAATATTATATCCTTTAATTTTGAAAAATAATTTTACAATTAAAAATAACTAATTTTCAAATTGTTTGACATGTTCACATGTTTAAAGTCATAACTAAAGCCACTTTAAAATCAATATAATTTGAAAATCACAAAAAAAACAATTTTTCAAAACTAATTGTTTATAGAATCATAATAGAAAAGTAAACATCTAATATCTCTAACTAAAACAAGCAGATCTCAAGCTAACATAACAACTAATATAACTGACAATATAAATAAATCATCATCTGATTTGGATGCTCTAGGTATTGTATCTCACTAATCACTAGTAATTTTATCATTGGCCTCATCCTAATCTAAAAATATTAAACAAAAAGTAAATAATGTTTGGACCATATTGCATAGTGAGTCAATCTTATAAAATAAAATAAACATAACATAACATATAATTAGAAAAAGAATAAAATTTTTTATGATTCAAATTATCTAATCTTCATAAACATGAACATGTCAATTTCTTTAATTTTTTTATCGTTTTTTTAAATATTTTTCTTTTAGTTGGTTTAAGATAAGGTTTTTTTTTATATTTTATGAAATAGATTGGATCTATTTTAAATAAGAATAACCTACAGGATAACTCATTTAACTCATCTCGAAATCATGTCATTTTATAATGATATTATTACTCTGTGCAACTATCATAATGGCTCACTTAGCTCATTTTCGAAACATATTACTACATAATGATTGTTTTTATCTTGGACAACTAACATTTATACATTTTTTAAAATGTCCTTAACACTTTACAAGTCTCGTTCTTATCCCTTTTTCTATCCATTTTTCATTACCATTCACATTGGAAATAACTATTAATGTGACCATTAACATAATTTATATTACAAACATGTTATACACCACTTTGCAAACAAATAGTAAACATATCATGATGAATCATACATTAACAAGTGTAGCATCATAATCATTAACAACAATCATCCTTAAATTGAACAAAATTAGATCATTCCCTATTAGGTCATTAAGTTACCAACAACAATACATAAAATATATGCAAATAAGCATAGGACTGCTTATTTTTATTCCCATTTGTAATGATCACACCAAATATGGCATCAAAATTCCTTGGTCCAACTTCAAGGATTCCTCCAATCGCACTTATGCTCCTCCTCTCTGCAAGCTCTTAGTTGCATAAATCTCACACAAATTATGCAAAAATCCCCACAATTGATGATCCTTTCTCTTTATGACCTCACAAGCACGGTTCTTCTTTGCCCTTCATCTCCTTCCAAATGCCTACAACTTTGAAATCTAGTAATTTCTAGTTGATTCATATCACCATCGGATTGGTTATCTCCACACCATGTATGTGCTGAGTTTTAGGTTAGGAAATTAGAAAATTAGAAATTAATTTAATTTTTAATTAAATTAACCTTACATTTATTATTATTTATATTTATATATATCAAATTGAACACTAAAAGTTTGCCAATAATTTTGATGTAAATCTTCTTAATAATTTTTGTGTTATTTAGTATTATTATAAATTTTTTAAACTTAATATTCTAAAGATCATTATTTAATAATTTCCTTGGCTAGTAATTCCATGCTCATTGTACCAACTTTTTGTGTCAAGAAAATATCATTAAACTTATCTTTTTATACTCTTTATCTAAATTAATTCTTATGAATTTTAATGTTATTCATTATTTTTATTAAGTTTTGGTATCTTCTAAGACTTGTAAATATTTGATTTTTTTTATTATTTAAAAAATTCTGACGTTTTGGCAAATTAGTGTTATTAGATTCAAATAATTTGAATACCATGTTTTTCACTTTATCTCTCTCAATTGAGGTGTGGTATCCTACTTTAATAGTGTATACTTTTTTGAGGAATTATAAAATAATCCTTATAATTTTCAAAATTCTCAAAAACGTTAGATAATTTAAAATAATAATAAACCTTAATTTTATTTTATTTTTGGATGCTACAAATTCTCTATGATTTCTAAATATTAAGATCATAATTTTCTCACTAATTTAAGTATTTAATAATTATAAATTCTCAAGATATTATTTAAATAAATATCCCCATTTTTTAGATGTTACAATTTTCTCTAATTATATAAATTTTCATCTTAGAATACTTTTCTATCATTTAGTTTCTTATATTATTTAATTTTCATCTCAAATAATAATTTTTTTCTAAATATTTAATTTTAATACTCCTTGCCTAAATATTATTGAGTTTTCCTTGTGGTCTAGATTTTGTTAGAAAATGCATAAAATATGCACTTAGCCAACTAAGAAAATTTTAATTATGTGTTATTATACTTCGCTCGTCCAATAACAAAATTAAATACCATCAATATAAAAATTGCATAGAATGATCGAAAACTCGTTGCTTAGAACCTTATTCCTCTCCACGTTTTAAATTTTCGATGAATCATAGGCATTCTTTAGCAAAGTGACCCTTTATCATATACAAAACATTACGACAACCTTCTTATTTTTGTGGTTCGATCTAATTTAAGTAAAGGATAGGTTAGAGAATAGAAATGCTCATGAGTCACTTAAATCTTGTTGTCATTCTCATCACCTCTTAATTCTTCTCTTCTTTAAAAAATTCATCTCCCTTTATCTTACAATTAGAGCTTATTATTTCCTTATGGATTCCCCTTCTTTACATCACCATCTTCTCTAAATTTCTCTTGAAGAGTCACTTAAATCTTTTTGTTTCATCTTTTTATATATATTCATAATTTATAAATCATGTCAAATTTTAACTTTAAAAAATAAAAATACTTCCTCTTTCAACTTTCATAGATCAATAATGGAAGTGTTATAAACAAATCAACAATTTTAAACTCATGAAATATTAATTTTTTTTATCATATTATTTTTTAAAACTTGTGGATGCAATATTAATGATTTTACATATTATTTTTTTTACATAAAAATTTTTGTATATAACACTTTTATTAGCAAATGATCATCTTCTATAACAAAATATCATACATTTGATCTCATTTTCCTCTCATAGTCCCAGGTGACATTTATTTTGACCTAAAATTGTTAAATTAAAATTGACATAAACTAATCAGCATTAGTTTAGTGTCAAAAGTAACCTAATATAAAACAATCAATTCTTAAGTGCATTAGTTTTTATAAAAAATAATATAAATAAATAAAATACATACAATTTTTCTCGTTATTAAGATTTATTTAGAACCCAATTTTATCTATAAGAAAACATATATAATTTTGTTTTAACTCTATTTTCATTTGTGCATTAGAAAAATTTTACTTTAGAAAACCTAATATCTCTTTGTCAACACTATCACAAACATATTAATTTAGGTAGTAGTTTTTTTGACCTTCAAAGACATATTAATCTAAATATCAAAACATTTACTTTCAAAGACATTAATTTTAATAGCAAGAACATATATAAAACTCTTATTGAAGCTTCATCGTTTGCTCATATTATTTGTCATAAATATTTTTTAATTACTCATTTTAGCTTTTAATACATGTGACCTAATATACATTTAATATGTAATAACATATTATTTGAACAAACAATAATAAACATATTCAAACATAATATTTTTTGTATATCAATTTAGACTTCTAGCCAAGCATTATAACATTACATCAATCATACACATTAAGTAGAAGTTTTCTCCATCTTTCAAGTTCATGTAATGGTCTCCTTAATCTTTGCTCAAGTCTCTATTGATAGAGTACTCAAGAGCTTTTCCAATGATGTTTCATATTCTTGATCTTCCAATTACCTTTAACAATTATGTCCTTTCATACAAATATTCTTTTACCTTCTTACCCTCTAATTTACAAAAAATTCTTATAAACTAAACTCTCTTTCATGTCAATTTTCTAAATCGTTTATAATTTTTATTTTAAAATTTATTTATTTATACTAATCATACTTTTATAATCACTAAATTCATATCATATGTTTATCAATATTTCCAAAATTTACAATAACTTCTTAACATACTATTATGATCTATTTATTATATCAATCACATACTTCTATTCTTCTTACGACGTACGATGATTTAGTTTATGATACTAATATTTACATTATTGTATTGTACATTTTCGCTCATCATATTATATTGCACCATTCAACTGATTATTTTTAATAACTCTCTATACTACTTAATGTACCACAATGCTTAAAATACTTATGTGATCTATTCTTTGTATTTTTTATTAACTCATAATTATTTATAACCTTTTATGTTATGCTTTAAAGTCATCATTATACTTGTATGATATGTTATCATAATGTAAGATTGGTCTAAGTTGCCTTTCTGTTTGATCGTTGCCACATTACAACCTAATTTAATCTCTCTCATATGTATATTTGATTGTATTAATATGTTTATAATTATTATGCCTAACTTGTCTATCAACTCCTAATTCCTCCTCTTTGAGTATATTTAAAAAATGAACGTAACTTAATATATTTGGAGGACAAAAAGAACTTGTACATGAAAGAATTTTTTATTAGTTCTCAATTAAAATTTGTATAAATTCAAAAGTTTTGCGATTTGAAACGACTAACGTTCAAATAAATTTTATTTTTTCTTTCATTTTAGTTCTTTAATTTGAGGCGTTATACCTCTTTTTAATAATTTATTACTTTTTAACAATTTAAATTTAATCCCAAAAAATTTTAAAAAAAAATCCATGATATTTAAAATTATTGTGTTAAAAACATGAACAAATACATTCATTTCAAATCCATGATAATTAAAATTATAACTTTATAACAATATGTGCCAATATAGGTGGTTATTCTCAAAAAATACTTTTGGCCAAATTATCTACTCTTTCAATGCCTAAAATATTTTCTTGTTTTTATAGAATGCACTTTGAATAACACGTGAAAATGAAAAAATAAGTTGTTACCAAAAAAGTAAGATTGCCTACTTTGATCAAATGATATCATGGCCAATTTAGCAAAAATATTTGACTACACTCAAAGACATATCTTGGCACCATTATATTAATTTTTTTTTTATCTTTCTATTCGATATGAACTAAGTGTAATTGATTACTTTGACTTAAAAATATCATGTATGTTTAAAAATAGTTATTGTGTTGCTCAGAGGACAAAATGACAAATCTTCCAACTAAATTTGAATTTAACTCTAATACTAAAGCATGGAGAATGGCACAACAAAAAAATCTCATAATCAAATATTGATTTGCTCTAAGTCAAATATTGGTGAAGGTATACAAACTTTATAGTTGGATTTAGGTCTAACAATGATACCAATCTATTGAAAATAACAAAACCCTTAAGTTGGATCTAGATAAATATTTCATACCAAGTTGATATAAGAGGGGTTAGTATATGATACCATAATAGGTAGCAAGAATTTGGCACAAAATATGCCTCAAAATTAACCAAAATCTTTTGAAACATAGTTTGGGAAGAACTTCCGAAACAAACCTAAAAATCTAATTTGATTAAAGCTAGCTAGTATGATTCAAATAAACTAGGGTTTCTTCTCTTTTTTTGGTTTTACAATAAAAAGGAAGATTTAGAAGCATAATGTGGTAACAACCTGCATAACACTAGCAATACTGATGTGGGGTTTGGCATGTCACTATAGTTGGTAAAAATGAGGAGGAACTCAAGAGATCTAATAAAGATGTAAGGGAAGCACTATTTAAGGAGGAGGTTGGGTTCCATTGATAGTGAGGATCTAATGGTAGCTAAGCATGGATAGAACGCACCACTATAATCTCCAATGTGTAGGTGATTCAAAGGAAGCTGACGATGGTAGAGCTTTGGATGGAAATTTCAATGGTACAATGAAAAATCACAACTGTGATTGAAGAGAAAAGATGACAAAAATAGTTTAAAACAAATTCAAATCACAACTGAAATATAAGATAGATTCTAAATCATAATCTAGAAGAGAGATAAATTGGAATACAACTTAAGGGTATACATGCATGCACCATGATAAATTATAATTCCTAATCATCATAAGTCTAACAAAATTTTCTAATCCTTATAAAGAGTGTTAATAAACTAAACCTCCTATATCTTTGGTTTATGTTAATATAATCATCCTAATACAACCTACCTTGAATAACATTGATTATCTACAACAAAACATAATTAGGATAAAATTTTGATTCGTGTACATGTCCTAATTTATTCATGCATTAGCAATTTTAGTTCATAATTAATAGACATAAAAAAAAGTGACGAAATAAATCATTACAAACATAAAGTAACAAGAGCATGAAATGTGTGCATTACTAAAAAAATTAAAATCATCAAGAAATAAACCCAATCATACATGTATATTATATGGTTCTATCAAAAACTATGAAGTCTATCAAAAATGTTTTTAAGAATCACAAGCAATTAAATACACTACTTGATCAAAATCTCTCTATTTAGCATGCCATATCATATGCTCAAATGCGTGGCTTGACTTGTAAAGTCATTCAAGCCTTATACATATATAATTCAAATATTCTATAGCCTATATTTTTAGCCCATGCAAATATCAACAACATTATTCGTACATAGTTATCCATTGTACATCTTGTTATAATATCAAAATGTTGTTCGCGGCTTGAAGCGGCGGCGTGAAGCGGAGGCGTGAAGCGTTGGGGAAGTAGCGATCGGAAGGGGTTGCGGCGCTACGTTCTGTAGGGTCGTGTGGCCGGCGGGATCGCGGCCGGTGCTCCTCGCTGGGTCCTCTCCGACCCAGGCGTGGGGGCAAGGTGGCTGCCGAAGCATCAGCAACGGACGCTGCGGCTGGTGACGGGGAAGTGGTCTCCCGTCGGGAACTCGGAAGGAAGGTCGGCGGGCAGTGAAGCACGGCTACTCGAAGTGGCAGCGGATCTTGGTGGTCAAATTGGGCGTTGACCGCGTGGTCCCGTGTTGGCGCGTGGGGTCCGGGTTCGAGCTCGTGTTCGAATTCGAATTTGGCCGGTTCGCGGGTGTGCTCGAACCGGATTAATTGCACCCTTATCAGCGGGCTTTCTTACCGCTTCGTCCCTGTGCTCGGGCTGCGTCTCCTGCAGCCCTAATGGCGGGTGGAACTACCCGGAGGAGCAGCAGAAGAGCCCGTTCTTCGCAGAGCGACTCTCCCACTCGCGAGGGTTCTTCTTCCTCTGTAGGTGGCCAGTCGGCCCTGAAGCTTCCTCCCCGTGCGTCCGAAGTGGCTGTTGGGGATGACCAGGAGGGAGACTCACTGTGTAAGACTGGGCAGGAGCAGCTGAAGCAGAATGGGGAGGTAGCCCATGGAGTCAGGATTGGAGCTGAGGTTCCTTATATCCCTGAGGTGACCCGTCCAGCCGTTGCGAATAGGGTGAGCTTCCGGGAGGCCTTAACTGCCAACGGTGCTCCCAGGCACAGTGACACGGTGATTTCGCACGTGCGACTGGTGGATGTTGATGTCAAATTGCGCACAGCGGATATCCCCGAGTATGTGGAGGGAGGAGACGTGATTATGTCACCAGAAGCTTGTTTGAGGCGTCTGGATTTCCACAAGTTCGACCTGGTGGGCCGCCTCTATGGAAATACCCTGCTTTTCCATGTCATCGAGAGGGTTTTACTCAAACGATGGGGCCATATTAACAGCTTCAAGATTTTTGACCTCACGGCCAACTGCTTTTGCCTTCATTTTGCGTCGATGAGTGGGAGGAATGACATCTGGTTGGGCGGGCCCTGGCAGATCGCCGGCCAAGCCATGGGTCTTGATCTGTGGTCGCCGGAATTCAACCCTAACTCCACATCGGTAATGCGCGCCCCTTTCTGGGTTAGGCTTCCTGGTCTCCCCCTTATTTACTGGGATGTAGACAATATTCTTCGAATTGCCAAAGCTATTGGCGATCCGTTTCTTCTTGATGGCTGGACGGCGGGCTTAGAGCGCTCGTCCTTTGCGCGAGTTTGTGTTCGGGTGGACCTTGCAAAACCTCTCAAGTCGGGCATCTGGATCTCTGGGGACTACGGGAGGGTCTTTCAACCCTTTGAATACGAAGGGCTGCCGTGCATTTGCTTCGCTTGCGGTCATGTCGGACATTTGGAGAATTCCTGCAAATCGGTCAAAGCTGGAGGAGCTGACATTAACGACACCACGACCACAGATGAGGTGCGGGAGGATCGCCCAGGGATTACTGCGGCACTCAGCCGCAATGGGCCTGAGGGACCTGAGGATGACCGCCGGTCAGAGAGGCGGGATGTACACGGCGAGGGGCACGGTCTGAGCCCTTGGATGATTGTGCAGCGGAGGAAGAACAATCGCAAGAGCCCCGGGGGTTTGATCAAGAGGCCTCCTGTTGTCGTTCACAGCCGCACGGCCAGGGGATATGACGGGGCCAGCACATCTCGAGGTAATAGTGGTCCGCCCAGGTTCCGGGGAAGAAGCAGAATTCGGGGGACGGTCAAGGATGGGGTGCAGAGGCCTACGCCGGCTAAGCCTTCGCAGGCTGGGAAGCTAGCCAATGTCGACCAGGTGAATTCGCCACTTCGGTAGAGGAGTCCAGGGGCTGATGGTGCACCCATCCCGGATGGGGGTGACCATTAATCGGGACTTCTTGCTGACCGTGTTTCGTGGGGCACGGAGGCCAGCAGTTGCTTGCTGGAAAGCTGTTTTTGTTTGGTTGGGGATGCCGGAAGCTAATAACCATATGACTACTATGCGGATCATCACGTGGAACATAAGAGGTGCTAAGAAGAGCAAATCAAGGGCCTACTTACAGCGTCTAGTTCGGGAGTACAATGTTAAGGTTGTTGTGCTACTGGAGATCAAGATGCAATCTTTTTCCCGGCGCGATGCTAACTGGATCCTTGGGAAAGATTGGAATTTTGGGTTTCATCCATCTTTGGGTATGTCGGCTGGAATTATTGTGCTGTGGAAGTAAGAGATCAAGTTAGCTCTCACGGCGGTCTCGGCCTTTATGGTGGCCTGTTCGATTACTCCTCGGCAAGATTGCACCCTCAACTGCTGCTTTGTTTATGGTCCAAGGGTGCCTCAGGGACGCCGCACGATCTGGGACGCTATCCGCACAACATACTGTGACAATTCCCCTCTCTTGGTGGCTGGTGACTTCAACTTGATTATGGGTCAGGAGGAGAAGCGGGGAGGTCGGCCTTTCTTCTATGGCAGTGAGCAACAGAGCTTCGCTGATTTTATGCAGGACCTTCAGCTTGCTGATATGGGTTTTTTGGGCAACCAATTTACCTGGTGCAATGGGAAGAAGGGGGGAGTGCGCATTCTGGAGCGGCTTGATCGCGCCCTGCTCAATTCTGCCGGCCTGATTGCTTTTCCCAACTGTTTGGTACATCATCTGGGTCGCCTTGGCTCGGACTACTGCCCGCTGTTAATCAATCTGGGTGGCGACAGGTTCCGGCCGAAATCCAGCAGGCTCCTATTTGAGAGCATTTGGCTCCACTATCCCTAGTCCTACCGTGTGGTGCAGTAGGCGTGGAGCAGACGTGCTTTGGGGGACCCTAGGGAGATGGTTTCGATGAAGTTCAAGTGGTCACTTATGGCGTTGCGTAGTTGGAGCCGCAGAGAACTGGGGAGTTTGATTAACCGAAACCAAGTACTTTTACGTGACATTGAGGAGCTGCAGGCAAGAGAATCGAGGATGGGACTCACTGAGGAGGACCATGGGCGTCTTGCGGATTTGATCACTGCATTTCACAGGGGTTGTGCCCATCAGGAGCAGTGGTGGTGGCAGTGTGCCAAGGTCCACTGGGCACAGGTCGGGGACACCAACACGCGCTTCTTCCACAACATGGCTTCGTCTCGGGCACGCATGAACCGCGTCTCCATGATCCAGGGCATTGATGACCGGGTGGTGGATTCCCCGGACGGTATCGGACAGGTCTTAACTGAGTATTTTGAGAGTAAGTGGCGGGGCGACAGATCCAGGGTAATGCCGCAAGTCATCTCCCCCCCGGTGGTTGTTAATGCTGATGTGGCCTCCAGGCTGGGAGCTAGGGTCACCGAGGAAGAGATCATCGAGGCTTTGCGGGGCATCAAAAGGAACAGGGCGCCGGGATGTGACGAGATCTCGGCTGAATTCTTGCACGGCTACTGGACCATTACGCGCCATGATGTCATTAATGCTGTGCTGGCTTTTTTCGAGGACTGCAGTCTCCCGAATGAGTGGAAGGACACTCTTATTATCCTGATTCCAAAGAAGCAGGGCGCGTGCAAGCCGGAGCATTACAGACCTATTAGTCTCTGCAATACTGTGTACAAGGTGGTAGCACGGGTCCTTGTTGGGAGACTGAAGCCCGTTCTGCCGGACCTCATTTCGCGGGAGCAGGCGGCATTCATTCCCGGCCGTAGTATTTCTGATAATATCAACATCGCGCAGGAGATGGTTGCTAGGATGCGGACTTGCAAGGGTGCGGCTGGTCTTATGGCAGTGAAGCTCGATATGGAACAGGCCTATGACCGTATCTGTTGGGACTTTCTTCAGGAGATGTTGATGGCTATGGGTTTCCCTCCCATCTGGCGGGACTGGATTGCTGCTTGTATCAGAAGCCCTAGATTCAGCGTCCTCTTCAATGGTATTCGCCTCCCGTGGGTGGTGGCTCAGAGGGGTCTTCGGCAGGGCTGCCCGCTTTCCCCGTACCTTTATGTCATGGCTTCTGAATATCTCTCTTGCTTGGTAAGGAATCATGAATCCCGGCAGCTTTTGGGGTTCCGGCCGGGGAGGCATGCGCCTTGCATCTCGCACCTCCTCTTCGCCGACGATGTCATCCTTTTTGCTCCTGCCTCCCGCATCGCTGCCCGTCTTATCAGGAGGATCATTCGTGAGTTCGGGAAGGCTGCTGGCCTGCAGGTAAATCTTGCGAAATCCAGGGACTTCTTTAGCACTAACCTTTGCAGGAAGAAGTCCAGGTTAATCCTCAGGAAGCTCAGCATGGAGGAGGGAAGCTCTTTTACATATTTGGGGATCCTCATCACTGCCAAGCGCCTGTCCGAGACTGATCTCAGTTTCTTGCTTCAGCGGTTGGATGCTATGCTGCTCAGCTGGAGAGTCAGGCCTCTTTCACTGGCGGGCAAGGCTATTTTGGCTTCGTCGGTCCTTAGTGCCATCCCCTGCCACGTGCTGAGGCATTGTGTTGTGCCGGCGGGGATTATTGAGGCAATGGAGATGCGCATCAGAAGATTTTTGTGGGGAGGGACTAATAGTGAGAGGGCCATTCATTATGCAGCTTGGGAGTGCATCACGCTGCCTAAACCTGCGGGTGGCCTGGGCCTCCGGGACCTCCGCGTGTGGCACCGTGTTCTCCACATGGAGGGTTGCCGTCGTATTCTTAATTGGGAGCCTAGTCTATGGGTGGATTTGATGCGGAGAAGATATGATTTGGAGGATCCACGGATGAAGGCCCCCCGCAACGCGTCCCCGGTCTGCAAAATGGTGCTTGGGGCTATGCCGGAGGCCATTTCCCTCTTTGTTTGGCTCATTGGGGATGGGCGGACGACGAGATTTTCGAAAGATAATTGGCTGGGGGTCCTTCCGCTGAGTTGTTGGCCCACTTTCATCAACGTGCACACCTACTGGCCAGCCAGCGTCGCCGAATGTCTCCTGCCCGACGGGAATTGGAATTGGGATCTTATCAGCGCTTGGGCAGATGGGGAGCTTCAGGACCGCATCTCGCATCTTCCGAGAGCCTTGAGGTCCTCACAGGATGCATTGCTTCTCTCCCTCACGGAGAAGCCCCGGGTGGCCAGCGGCAAGATTTACTCGAGCATCGTCTGCAATGCTCGAAAGGGAGGAAATGGCAGCAGGCCCTTGGAGGAATTTCGTGGTATCTGGAAGCTCAGGGTCACTCCCAGGGTCCGCGTATTCATGTGGAGGCTCGCCGGTGATCACCTTCCGTCGGCAGTGTGGCTGACTAGTAACAGGCTTTGCAATTCTCCCACCTGCCAGCAGGGCTGCGAGGAAGACGAGTCCTTGCAGCATGTTTTCTAGCGCTGCTCGAAAGCCCAAGAAATTTGGGCTGACCGCACTGTTCGGGCAGCGTTGACCTGCTTGGACCAGCATTCCAGGTTTGACCAGTCTACCGGCACCGATTTACTGTTCATTGACCGGGTCCTCCGGTTCGTTGGATCCCCTGCTGCTCGCCAGGGTGCCGGGCAATTGGTTGCGGCCACCATTGCGACTACGCTATACTATATTTGGTCGAGGAGGAATGCAGCAAGACACAACACCCCGATGCCTCTCCCGGGTTCTACTATTCGGACCATCTTACTTGAGGTTCACTCGTTTCTCAACCGACATCTCTCTCTCTCCTCCCTGTCCTGCGGGAACCCTGGCAAGTCCACGGACTTGCTTGTTACGCATAACTGGATTCCCCCCCTACAGGTTGGATCAGAGTGAACTGCGATGCGGCGGTTGGTGATTTGGTGGCCAGGTTGGGGGTGGTTGTGCGGGATTGTTTGGGTAGACCTCTCCTGGTGGCTGGTAGACGGTTGTTGTCTCAGGCTGTTGACATAATGAAGACCCAGGCATTGCTTATGGCGCTTGAAATGATCAGGGATCTTCTTCCCCTGTACCGGGCTGTGGAACTCCAATCTGACTCTATGATGGCCATTCAGGAGGTTCGCGAATTGATGTCTTTACCCCCGGGATCGGGTGTCTTTGCTGCTACCATCCAGTACGCTTCGGGTCTTGAGGCCCTTTGCTTCTTACACATACTCAGAGACGGGAACAAGCCTGTTGATTGGGCTGCTCGGGCTGCGTGCTCTAACGATTTCGTCTGGGGCCTTGAGGATCCTATCCCTAAGCCCCTGCTTGACCTCATGTTATCTGATTTCACGTTCGATCCCCCTTGAGGGTCCTTTTGTAATTTGGCATTAGCCTTGATATAATAGATATTATATCCTCTTCAAAAAAAAAAATGTTGTCCGCATAATATTAACATTTAAAAATTTACAATATACTTTCTATGGATCACCATCATCAAAAAATTGATTCAATTATCAAAAAAATCGCAAATCTTGAAATTCAAAAATTAAAAGTATTAGGACATGAGTATAAATAAAAGCATATTTTAATAATTTTGATTCAAAATTATGAATTAATAAAAAATCTTTCTATTGAGATAAAAAATATAAAAAATACATAACTATCTATGTAACTATATATTACTATTAAAATATCATTACAAAAAGTGTTTTATTATCATCTACTCACTACACTCACTCTTTACTGTGTTGTAGTCCTAATGTACTTAAAATCTATTAGCCAAACATGAGTTGAGCTAATCATCATAAACAAGTAGGCAAATCAACTAATATAATACAAAAATGAGCATCATTACACTTAAAAGATAAATTATTATGTGATAATATACTCAACTAATTATATAATTAAAAAAAGATAGCATATTTAAATTATGTTGTACTTCACAATTCAAATTTATGTTATACTACACATTCTAATGTATGTCAAAATCATGTCTCTTTAAATATCTTTATATTGATTATAAAGATCAAATATATATTAAATTCACATACACTATCACAACTATCTAATAAATTTCTTTTTATACTAAACATTTATATAAAAAAATATGAGTATCACATGCAATGTAATTGTTTGTTTTAAATCACTTTTATGCTGACTCATATTTTTATCTATTTATTTTTATAATTTTTATATTTATTTCTCTATTCATTTAAAAAGTCTTTCAAATGAGTTATTCTTTTTTTCAAATAACCCTCTGCAGACATCAATTAATATTTACTTCAAAGTTTTGACAATATTGTTAATCATGACCACAATAGACAACTCATGTCACTACTCTATGATCCAAAGTACATAATAAAATTGTTTAGGCATATATCTATCTTAAGGTAAACTATCCCTGATTTATTTTTTATATCTTCTAAGTCTTATTAAACATTTCCATCTAATTTAACAAAATCTAGCACACAATTCTTCATCACAGCAATCATTCTCTCAAAACTAGTAATGGTCACATTTGTCATATATTTCCGATTAATATTGTGAAAGCCTTGCTAATTTTGCTTGCTCTTTAAGTCCCGAAACAAAATTTAACTGCATTTTACATCATGACACAGATATGATATTTAACATTTTATGCATTACCAAAAATTTATGAATATATAGATGAGATTAATAAATCTGTAGATTTTTCTGTCAAACACAACAAAGGTTCATAACAAATTTATTTCAATGAAATGTGCATACCAACGGATATTAAAAGTTTTTTTTTTTTTAAGTGAAAGAACAACTCCAAATGAAAAAGATCTTTCATAACTATGTTGCATTGAACCAAGGCGGAGAAGGCAGCTTTCCATCACATGAACTTGAATTCATCGACGACAATGTAAATAAAATTGATGCATCAAACAGATGTCTGGTTATTATATGGATGGTCAAATGATCTCACGTTCAACCAAATCCAACCAAGTGAAAAAATTATCACGTGAATACACAGGCTTTCAAGAATCAATTCTCGACTAGAATATGAAAGAAATTTACTACCAATAAACTATATTTGCCAAACTATAAAGGTCTTGAAGCTTTCATTAATATTGCTGAAAACAAGAGTTTTATGTATTATCAAACTATAAAGGTCTTGTAGCTTTCAATATTTGATATACACATTAGGATAGGTTCTGTCAACCTCTACAGAAACCCTAAGACTAGATTCAACGACCTTCACATCAATAAAAGGAAAGGTTTGCAATCCTCTAATAGAACATTGAAGAGTTGAGAAGACAGCAGCATAATCATGATCCTGAGTCATGCATATGTTAAAAATTAAATAAAAATGTATTTTAATTATTTCAAATATTTTAATTTTCATCATTTAAACATAAAGTTGTTTAATTTTTATGTTCCTTTAGACAGAATGACTTCACACAACGATGGAGACAAGGACACAGATTGATGAAAATTTTCTTCTAAACTAATTTTGAAGCTATTTGCTTTTATCTACTCGAAACGTTTTGAAAATTATTTGCTTTTATGTTTTCAAAGTTTCTAAACTATTAGCTTTCTGTTCAAATGCTGCAGCTATCAAGTTGTATGATTCAAGTGTATTATGGATAAAGGGGTCAAATTCTGTATTATTTTTTATTGCCAATATTGTCTATAACAGCAGATTAAATAACTCTCATTGATAGCAAAAACTCCATGGACCATAGTTTGAATCACAGCAAATCTTCACTGTTATCTACACGTGACAGTAAAATTTTGTGGGGGTGTGATAGCAGTTTAAACTGTTAAAAACAGTTCACAGCAAAGGTTTAAATTGATAAGTTGACAGAAAAAACATCGCCAAATAATTCCAAGTTCACAGCAATAAGATGATAAATCAATATAATTCACTGAATCATTAAAGATGAAAGAATGCTCTTTTCAAAAATATTTTTTTTTAAGAATAGTCCGACTTAAAAATAATGCTAACGCTTGAACAATTAGGAAGTCCTGTCTTTCCAGGTGTGTGAATGCTTCAAACATGGGTGTTAACCATCTGCCAATGCTGTGTACAGGAGGGAAGAATAAATGATGCTAAACATCCAACGGTGCTCAAAGACAACCAGCGGTTAAATGCAAGCAGTTAATTATAACAAAACACCTGAATTAAAATGTGGTTTGAATTCCAAGCAAACAAGACAATCTGAATGCCAAATCAGAAGCCCACCGCAAATCAAGATTGAGGTGCAATTGGTTGGTTAGTAGTCATTAAAACGCAGAAAAGGCCTTTATATTCAAGAAAATAAAAATCAAACGGTCACTTGGTTTGTAGATACATTACATCTTTCAAAAAGAAAAAAAGAAAAGAAAACTAGTGTTTTTATCTTAAATAAACCAGCCCATGTCTAACTATTGTTAACAAAGAAAAACAGAATTAGCAACTTGTATATAGAATGGTTTTCAAAGCTAGTAAAAGGGATAAGCCATTTATCTATCAAAATCACACAAAACAATTTCACGAGCATAAAAATCAGTCACGTTGGAACGAGATGGGTTAGGTTAGCCCAAGGGACTAAAGGACTAGTCCATACACAGATGAAAGCTACAATCGTTTATGGCAGGTGGGATGGCCTCCCATTGGATTAGTATTTCTCTTCCTCCAAGTTCGACACAAAGCAATAGCATCAATGGTAAGCATCTAACTAGATCTCATTTGATGGTAGCTTGCAAAGAGGTAAGCATAACAAAAAGCCAAACAAGAGGGATTTTAGCTGATAAAATAAACTGAATAGAAGATAGAATAAGTAGTGTTAGGATACTTTTACAAAGTGTAGTAAGAGACTCCATAATATGTCCCCATAAGGACAAATGGGATAAGGGGCAATAAACCAATGATACAACCAAAAAAAAAATAGGAATAACATCATTACATATCTTCCAAAAGAATACACCACACCGAGGTTGGACTTCAATTTTCTAGACCTATTGCCAATATTACGCAACAACTCAAAACCACCATGGAAGAGGCCACAAGGGAAACAATAAGCCTCCAAATAAGGAGATCATAAGAAAGCCAAGGAGCATGGAAAAGCAAGACAATCCTCTCCAAGAGTAACTCATGAAAAAGAACTCCAAGGAGATCCAAATCCCACTTTTCTTTGTATTTGAGAATGATGGACACAACAAAAGGCCACTCAGTATGAGCATTAATATAGGTGGATCAACAACTCATAGAGAGAGGGCTAAGTTAATAGTATATTATGAAACTATAAGAGAGCCCATTGTCTATCTTCCAATAGGAATTATACTAGCCTTAAGACCACCTAAGAAAATAAGAAGCCAAACGCATGAGCCATGTTGGTCGATAGACCAAAGCTCTCCCTAGCTCCTATGCTTAACATTGATGTTAGTGATCCACAAAGAGGGATCACACTAAGGGAAACAAAAAGTGAACTTAAAAACTAGAATTCTCCACCAGTCTTGCAAGCAACAAATACCAAGGCCCCCAATGGCATTAAGACTACGCATACCTTCTAGGAAAGATAGTAAATAGCACACTTATTTAGCATAACGCTCCAAAGAAACTCACGAACTAACTACTTAACCACATCCAAATCTTCGAGAGGAGATAAACAAATGAACGATAGAGCCATAGAACCCCAAGCCAAAATTCTTGATCGACCAAGCCAATTAAGTGTTGGAAATTGGAGAAGATTGGCCCACAACAAAGTACCCACCTTCTAGCACTTAACACAAAAAATATTGACCAACATAACTCTTCATGAGGGGTTTACTTGCTTATAAGAAAAAATAGATTTGACTAGATTAATCTTTTCAATAGACACCACAAACAAAGCCTCCACTGTCCCAACAAGTACCATAACATTGGAGGGAAAGGTAGAGTTAGAGAGAACAATATTGTTAACATATAACAAATTAGTAAATGGCAAAACATTAAGAGCAATCTTTATAGATAAGAGGAGGCCAAAGATATACTTTTCGACTCAAGAGAACCACCTATCCAGGAAGCTGAAGTGGCTCAACATGGTGAAGAGAAAGGGCCAGCTAACTCGATCAAAGGCTTATTCTACCTCCACCTTTTAGAGTAATAATCCCATGGCTAAGCTAAAGAAATCTATTCTATGATAAATTTCATAGGCTAAGATATACTTGTCAAACATGCTCTTCGTAGGAACAAAAGTGCTCAAGCCACAAGACTGATCTAGATAGGCTTCATATGTTTGCAAAAAATTTTTGCAATGATTCTATAAGTTGTGTTGAAAGGTTAATAGATTGAAACTGGTCTACCCTATAGCCACTAGCAACCTTGAGGATAAGAACAATTGTCATGTCATCACAATAGAATCAAGTCTCAAAAAAATGGAGAACAACACAATTGTCATGCCACCGCTTGGCCCCACTTAATTATAAAGAAATCCAATAAACAAGCTAAATGGCCAATGGCCCAAGTTAGCCACACTGACAATGTTTTCAATATGAGCAATATGGTTGGCATGCTTCCATTTGGCAGCCCAATGAAATGAGGAATTCCAATCATCTTGGGAGAACCAATGAACCTTGGCTCTTTGGCTCACCAAGTTTCAAGATGAGTAAGGTAGGAATTGCATTTTAATCATGACCTGAACAAGGGGGCCAAACATTCTCCTTAGAGAGAGCAAAGCCAACAACTTCAACTACATCTCAGTGATCTTCTCCACAACATACTTAGACTTGGGTTAAAGATCCCCCAAACCAATTTTGCTCCAACTATTAAATGCACAAAGGATTTTTGCAAACTTGTGGTTGAGGAGAATTGTGGGGGAGCTTTTAATAAGCTTGGACTAACTCTTACATACCACCTACCTAGGTTCAAAAACCGTGAGCCACACATCCTCAAAACATAACTGATAACATAACTTAGGGAATCTATGTCATGAAAGAGGAGCAAGCAATGATAAAAATTAATATGAGCCAAGTGCAACACATTGGACACCAAGAATTGGTTAAGCACCTCCAAGTTCATGAAAACACAACAAAACCGAGATCATAGTAAAAAACAACCCTTTTTATTGTTACACCACATATATCTCAAAAATGCAAAAAGAAAGTCATCAAAATCAAAGTTAGCAATGAAATATGCAAACTCTTGCTCTACCAACCCAAAAGAAAAGGTTTGCCCCACTTAGACTCATTTTGGGAAACATGTCCATAGTAGAACTCCCCAAAATAGAGTCAAGACTATGACATAAAGATCTCTTAATTTTGAAAGTCGCAAGCAGTGTAAACTATAGCCAACAGCCCACATAGGTCCAATGCCATAAGAGATTTCCACCAAAATGGACTGTCTAGTAGAGTGAATAAGACATGATAATCAAGCTTGGGTTTCAAAGGAAAATAATGCTACTTGACAATTTGTCAATGGGGTAGAAAACAAAATTCCAATGCCATGTCACCAAGTGATCCACATCTCTTTGACTAAAGCACTAAAGACATGTTTCCTCAATAAAAAAAGAGAATAGGGACCTTGAGGCAGGCAAAGCTAACGTGGACTCTAAGGATGACTAATTTAAGCTTTTTTCTATTGTGCTTAGGGGTAGTAGAGGTAACCATCAAGGCTAGGATATCCATGAGGGTTCGTGGCAACTGAGAGATAACAAGATCAATGCTTAAGTGGCCGGTTGAGTCGAGCTCAATGTCACCCTCCTAGACCAATGCAAGGATCTCAAAACTCTCTCTTAAAGTGGTCACCAATGCCCTTCTACATGGCTAGACAAGCCACCTGATATGTTAGCAAGTACAATCAGGCAAGAATCACCCACACCATGGTTTAGGACGATAGCCATAAGGTGGGGCATCTGGGAGATCCACACAACTTAGTTTGATTGGTGAGGCACTGGCTGACACTTTTGGGCCTTCTTCGGGTTCAAATCAAACCAAGCCCTAACTATATGCTCATCATCTCTCTAGCTCTTAGAATAAAGTAGACATTATTCCTCCTTTTACAAAACTAAACAAGGGTTGAAAGACCCACCGTCGTCAACCACCCCAACTTTAAAGGAGGATTAAGATGAGGGGGCAGGATTCAAACAAGAACCAAGGAAAGCAAGGGGCAACAATGGCCCTAGTTCAAGTGGGCATGAGAAGAGAAGCTAAGTGGCTACACGATACGGCATCACCATGCCCGTCACCCAAAAGCTACATATTTAATTGGTTGAATAAAAACTTTTAAAAGCCACCAATTCTGACAAATTTTTAAGAAAAATCTTCTAACAGTTTGAAATTGAGCTACTTGTCTCCCATCACCATCTATAAGCCCACAATTAGCCAATGTAATGCACAAGCCATTGTTGATGCAACTTAGCATTGTCATTGATCGCCCCTAACTGCCATCTCTTAAAGCTGGCCACTTCCAACCTCCAATAACCATCAACAACCATCACTATTAACAAAAAACTATATAACATTTATAAGAGAAATCTTCTAACATTTTGAAATCGTGCTAATGGTCTCCCATCACCATTTTTAAGCCTACAACTGGCCAATGCACTGCACAAGCCATTGTTGATGCCAACCAGCAGTGTCATCGATTGCCCCTAACCATCATATCTTGTAGCTGACCACTTCCAACCTCCAACAACCATCAACCACCATTGCTACCATTAAAAAACCGTATAAAATATATAGGAGAAATCTTCTAACATTTTGAAATTGTGCTATTTTGAATTGGAGTGCTGCTGTGGAGATTTAATCTAATTGGGGGCGTCTTGATTTATCTGCTGAGAGTTCATATTTGGGGAAGCGTTTGGACCGTCAATGACCATGATTGTTCAATGATGTTAGCTGAGGAAGACCTTTTCATGAAGATTTTGGTTGAACAACTTACACAGAATTGAAAAATTTGGGAGAGGAATATGCAAATTTCCCATTCACCTCTTTTGCTTATGCATTTCAACTTACATGGAATTTCAAAATCTGGGAGCTTTGCTGTTCAAATTTTTCTGTATCATGGCGCTTGCCAGAAGTTCAAATTGTAGACACCATGGGGCGAAGCAAGGATTGCATCAACAGGAGGAACTAAGAGCCTTTACCTCAGTACGTGGAAGGCATTACAGGCAGAGGATTTTGCATACAATTACAAACAGAGGATTTTGCAGATTAACCATGCATCTTTGTTGCTCATGCATTTATATTTACACATATTTGAAAAATCTGGGAGATGTGCTGTGCAAATTTTATGTATTGAGGGGCCTGCCAGAAGCTCAAATTGTAAGTTCAATGGGGCGAAACAACCTTTATCTAAGGATTGCATCTACAGGAAGAACCAAAAGCCTTTGCTTTATCACTTGGAAGGTACAAGCAGAAGTGTGTTTAGCAGAGTTTAGAATATCAGCTGGAAGGTAAATTCAGTAAACTGAAATGGGATAACTTGGGAAATGGAAGTAAAAAAGTTAACAAGTGTATGGAGAAGTGGATGATAAATTCAAGCAGGCTTGGGGCATAAAGAATCCTGAATGTTATCACAATTTCTTTTTGCATGTTTTTAAGCTTTCGCTTCCACATTAATGTTCTTCTACATCAAATTTCCTATGCATTTTTAAGGACCATATACATTTTCATGCAACATGAATCCAAGAAACCATATGGTTCAACTTCAAATTTAGGGTTCTTAAAAATAATCACCTGAAATACTATTTAATGCAATACAAGAGCTAAATAAGGCTAACAATGCAATATTTTTTTAAAATTTTGTGTCTAGATTTTAACAGTTTTTTCTAAGTCAAAATTTATGCAAGTTCATGATATATGCATGAGACTTGTGTTGTTATGATGCCAATACAACACAAAATGAAAAAAAAACTTGAAATGCATGTTCCTAACATCCTAATGTCGACAAGAACACAAAAAGTTTTCTACTCTATACAATTAAGAATGCTTGGTCAAAACAAGTTAACCTCAAGAAAATTGCACGATATAATTAAAGTTCTTTAAGTGATTGCCGTTTTACTTTCACTTATCAAGGTAGAACAAAATCATAATTGGATTTCAGCATAAATGACTTTTAAAAATGTTTTTAAGAATGTTGTTTAATTCAATGAACCAACTTAAAAAAAAATAATATCCATATTTAATAGAAAATATAAGAGCAGCAAAACTTGGCATTTTTTTCGTTTAACTTTCAAGTTCAGATAATCACAAAAGTCAAAGGAAAAACCAAGACCACTGCAAGACCACACAAAGGTGACAGGAAAAGATAAGGGAAACAACAAAAAAAGACACTAAAAAAAGATATACCAAAAACAAGATCACAACTGGATCTTCTGAGCTCCAGCAGATTATGACTGGCAACAAAATAACAATCTTTCATGCCGCTGGGTTCTGCAAATATCGACAGCAAAAATCCACCTTTTATGCCGAAGCGCGCCATTAGTAGCCCGAAAAACAGCACAAAAGTAGTCCAAAAGCAGTCACAAAGAACAGTTACAATGGAGGCACACGAAGAAGAACAAATTCAGGCAATGGTCATGGAAAAGGTATTAAAAGATAAAGAATATTGAAATGACATCTATTCCAAAAACTTTAGGTAGATAAATCTAGTTTGGTAATATAAATGAAAAAAATAAATTAAAATAAAAAAGCACTAGTATATGTATAAAATATGACATCATAATTTTATAATATAAAGTGATATGTAAGATTTGTTTACTTATGTACAAATTTATATATACAAAATATTGAGTTCAGATGTATTACAAATCCCTTTATTATAAACGAAAAAACATGAAAATAAAACTAGAAATAAGAAAATAAAAAAAAGATAAAATATAAAAGATAGCTAATTTAGCCATGAGTTAAGAGAAAGAGAAAGAAGATGAAATTATGATTTTCCCAAATATGTTATCTCATAAAAGAAAAATAAATGACATCAATAATGAACTAGGCCATAAGAGAAAAAAGTAAAATAAAATTAACACTGATAATAAATAGTGTCATAAAAAAGAAAGAAAATTGATATTAATAATAAACTAGATTGGAAAAGAAAAAAAACTATTGCTAACAACAAACTAAACAAAGAGAGAAAAAAATGGCACTAGAAGTAAATTGGACAAAGAATAAAAAAGAAAAGAATATAGCACTAGTGATATTCTAGATTGAGATACTATAAATTATAAAATAATAATATTAAGAAAAATGACTTTGATAAAAGAAAATTAAAAAAGTGAAAGGACAAGAAGAACTAAAAGATAAAGATTAAAAAAATAATAACCTTAATAAAATTGATGATAAAATAAATATACATATTTACATAATAACTAATATGGTGTCTCATAAAGAATCATAGAAAGTTACTATTTGTTTCTAATTTTGCCTATATTTCAAATGAGTTGTAAATATTATGATATGTTTTTTAATATATTATAAAACTTGTTTATATTAATATTAATTTAATATCATTTAGGTTTAGATTTGTCTATTAAGCAATTTACTCACATTTATTCTACTTATATCATAGGTCATGCCCCTACCAAGTCTAGAAAGGTAGATATGATGAATAATGATGTTGAAGAGTCGACATTGGGCAATTCTTAAGAGAGAGGAATCATTAAAGCAAAGAGCAGATTCCTATGCAAAGCTTCTAAGGGTGCAAGAATTAATCATCCTATATCGACTATCAAGGCAATAATCTTAGTCAATATATGTAATACTTTAGTCTTGAAATGTTAAAACATATTTTGGGGATAAACTTATATGAGATTCCATGAGAACTCTATGATTAAATATATTAAAGTTATAATTGTTCTGAGATTAGCAACCAAGTAAGAGTGTCTTGTGTAAAAGATAAAATCGTCTTAAGATAGGATAGAATGACCCGAGAGAATAATACATTGACATAGTGAGATTGAGACATCACGATAGAGTAAATGGTAATAAGGATGGGTAGCCAACCATTACAAAATACTAAGAAGTTGTATATGTATATGACCATATGCATGAATAAAGTAGAAACTTACTTTTTGATTTAGTTAAATATTAAAGTGTGATTATGAAGAGGTGATATATTATCTATTAACTCATATTAAGGTGAAAATAAGAAAAACTAGAGATAGTGTTATCTTTACTCATCTAGAAAAAATACTTTTAACTTTTTACCTAAGTACTTTGATAAGTAATGAAGCTAAAGATTACTAAACACATTATGTTTGTTTTATGACTATGATAACACTTCTAACCCTGCACCATTGATGTCATCATAGATAAACCTTTAAAGTGCACCCCTTTAGTCAACAAAGGACTCAAGAATGCTACAAAAATGTCATTGAGCTCTATAAATTAAAAATTGACTTTATATCTTAATGTCATTTAAATCTTATGTTCTTGTTAATTTTCTAAATTAGGTAATTTATCTTAAAGTTAATCCTAAGCCACCATCATTGAACTTCTAAAAGCGAATTGTTAATGAGGTCACAAGGCAAGATTCACATGGAGTCAACTTTGTTCTACTAAACCCAAAAAAGGGCAAGCTAAAATAAAGAATTAGAATCAAATTCTAGTCTTAAACAACTAAGCTAAATATGAAGCTTTAATAAAAAGACAAAAGTTTACTTTGGAGTTAAAAGTCAAACATCTATTAATCTTTAGCAACTCACAACTATTTGCTAGCCAAGCTTATGGCTTGTTTGAAACCAAGGACCTAATTTTCAAGGCATAATGAGAAATGACAATTCCTCTTCTATAGAAGTTTGATCAAACTAGCCTCATATTAATCCCATAGATAAAAATAAGAGGCTGGCCTACTAGCCAAACAAACAGACCATAAAGAAGATTCATCCCCCTTCTTAAAAACCCATCCATTAAGACCATGGGGATAATGGTACTCAAGCTCAAGAGACCCACTTATTACATAAACCCTTGAAGCTTACCTCAAGACAAGAGCTTTGTCTCATCAAAAATCAAATGCAAAAGTGTCAAGCGACAAGCATAGTGTGACTTTTTTATTCAAGTTCAGTTTTATAAAAAATCTTACCTTAAGCTTTTGCTCAAGTACATTTACCTATCTAAGATTAAAGATATTAAAAAATATATACTTATGAGAATGTAGCAACCATGACTAGCCATAGTTTAGCCATGACAATTATGAAATATCAATTTTTTTCTTCTGGGGGTATGTATTTCCTTAGACCATTCTTTATAACCAAAGCTAGGAGAAAACTTATTCTCATCATAATAACTTACCTCTCAAAATGGATAAAGGCTAAACCTCTTATTGGCTAAAGAATAACAAAAAGTTTATATCTTTTACTAAACAAATATATTTAATTGATTCAGAATTTATTTAGTTATAGCTACTGAGAATATTATAATATTTCAAGCATAGACACTCCATACATTTTACAAAATATATAACCGACATTTGAAATGAACCTTCATAGCCTATCCTCAAACAAATGGTCAAGCTAATATAATAAAAAAATCCTATTAAAGATTTTAAAGCTTGGTTTGAAAAGAAAAAAATGCTTAGCTTGACAAGCTTTCTATCATGTTATAGATATATTAGACCACTCTTTCCATTATCATAATAGAGTTCATATATTCATTGGTCTATAGCTCTAAAGCCACGCTCATAGTAGAAATCAATCAACACATTTAACAAGTCCAAATGTTTCAAGAATGCCAAGATAAAATCGATACCAACAAATGAATGAAGAAATTAAAAAACTAAAGCTAAACCTATCTAAATAGAAAAATCATAAACTGCACTTAAGTTAGCTCAATAAAAAGTGAAGCATAAAAAAGTACTTTGTTAAGAATGTCAAAAGATATCATTTTGAAGTTGGAAACCTCGTTCTTAGAAAAAACAAAGTTTCAAAGCGACAAGAACATGTAATTAAGGATATGAGTGATATGTTTTTGAGCTATTTTCACTTTTATCATTGTGCCATCGTGTGAAAGTTTTTAGAAAAATTCCCTTACCCTCCTCTCTTTTTATCTTTTCATTGAAAGACTCAAAAAGCATGGTCGTGCCTTCTTCTTTCCTTTTTAATAATTTTTTGTTACATGAAGTTCTCAAGAATCACAGATATTAGTTATATTCTCCCTTTTCATTAATGCCTCATAATGTGGAGGTCACATTAGGCCTCCCATTCACTTTTTAGGGCATTAATAAACTTGTTTATTATCTTTTCTCTCTTAAAAAAGATCTATAAAAGCCATATACACTTTTCTCTAACATTGTTGCATCAATTCAAGATCTCAAAATATAAAGTTTCTACCTCATTTATTTCATCTTCAATCATATTATAAAAAAACTCTTTCATTTTTTTACAACAAATACTCTGTTTTTTTAGTTTAAATCATTTTTTAGTTTTTTAAAACACTAATTTCTCCTAAATTTCATAATTGAATTTGACATAATCTTCCCTATAATTTGTTAATTTTCTAATTTACAATTTCATAAAAAAAACATACATATTTATAATTATAAAAATACATATTTTATATCTACAATTATCACATAAATAACTTAAAATTAATATAAAAATTTATGTCTACAATTACAATATATCACAGCATTTATTTTTATAGTTAAATTCATATTTTTACAACATAAATATTGCATAGTATCTCCAAACAAGGTTACAAAACTTTCTATCTAAAAATTTTAACATTTTTAAAGCTTTTTTAGTAGTTGTGCTCATTATTGACATTTAATAAAAACCCTTATAGTACAAACCTTTATAGTTTTAGTTCTTCATTGTAGCTAGTTTTTATGAAAAATTCTTTCTTGTTGTGGTTCCAATTTACCTGAAAAGTTAAGGTCAAAGAAAAAGTTGAGTCAATTATCATAAGCTCGACAAGATATCTTTAAAAAAACAAATATATAACAAAATAATGTTTGGGACAACAACATGTATAGTCTAACATCATATATACTAACCAAAGAGATAAGTAGTGTCTCTTTTAAAATATAACAAAAACATGGTATCCTAAAAAGAGAAACATGCAACAAACTACATAAAAGAACAATGAATACATACAATTTCTTATTATTTTTATTCTTATTTCATATTGCAGTACTATTTATCAATGAGTGTTTCTACTTAATTAAGTAAATCATATGATATTTATGTTGTTGTTATTACTCTCATAGGATAAATAATTAGCATCATCTTTTTAGTTTATTTAGTTACAATAAAAATCTAAATTATTGACTAATCAACTAATTATAACTAAAAAAACTTATTTTAATAAAAAAGGATAATAGTGTTCATTTTCTTTTTTTTAAAATTTGATTTTATAATTTTAGAAAAGCGATATAAAAAATTTCATATTATGTTAAAAATGAAAACTCGAGTTTGAATTTAAAATAAAAGACACCTTGTCATATTTGAATTGATGACTTATGTCTTATCATGGCATTACTCTACCATTCAATGACAAAATTCAATAATACCACTCACTAGCCACTGGTCACCCCATGGTGACGAATTTTACACTTATTGCACACTAGCCATTAATAAAAAAAATGTATTTCATATCAAAAAAATTATTTTTTTATTTTTTTAATCGAATTCAATTAGTATTTTCCTTGCTTTATTTTGATGCTCAATTTTCTCAATTTCACCACATATTAACTAAATGAATATATCACAATAACACATAACCATGCTTAAATAGTTATACATTATTAAATAAAGCCATACAATACTACATCATAATATATAAGACATACATCGAATAACAAGTTAATTTTTAACAGTTATATAATGTAACATAATAACCCTACATCAATATCACGTGCTCTATGTAAGATTCTCATACAGTGTCATATGAATACCAAATAAAAAATAAAACAAACATACACATATAATATTCATGACTAAAGTGCTTATCTCAAGATTTTCTCAGTTTTCATACCTAACCTCATTTTTAATCTAATTCTCTACTCCACAAAATTAACCTATCGAGCAACATGTGTTAACATCAAAATTGCATAATTAAAATTTATCAAGATTTATAATTTCTTCAACTAAGAGATTATGTAACTCCCTTCTAATTAGTGAATATTTTCCTTTATATTTTCTCTCTTCTTCATTTCCTCTTTCTATCTCAGTGGTTTGTCTCTTTCTCGCAACTTAGATTTACAAATCTCTAACAAAATCTCTTCTAATAAACCTAATATTTTGGCAAAAAATTAATAAAGACTAAATCTTACTAATTCTTGCTAAAAATAAGAGAAATCAAGAGCACAAAGAAAATATCAAATTGAGTACTCACAAAATCCTTGTCATTGCACAAAACTTCTCCTTCTCTTTAAATATATCAAGGTTTCAATAGGACATGTGACACTTGCCATCGATGAGACAAGGTGCCAACAAAATCTCTGATCAGCTTTGCAAAATTAAACTTAAGGTGTGATAATGTCGAGTATATAATTTGGCAAGAAAAGGGACTTATTTTGAAAAAAACAAAAATCAACTTAAATGTGTGTGTGTGTGTGTGTGTGTGTATATATATATAATATCATTTATACTTATTACTTTGATAATTCACAGTAATTCCAAACAAATTCTAATCAAGACAAAATAAATATCATCAAATTCATCTCATTGAGTTTTATCCAATTCTATATTCATTTTTATATTTTATATTACTTTATTTTTTAAGATTTTTTCATATTTTGAGATAATTAAGTTCATATTTGGTTTGAAGCTTTGAAGATCTTACACATAGATATATACTCAAGGACTATGAATAGTTGATTTCATTTTAGTCTTTGACTCATCCCTTAGGTCATCTCACTCAAGCCAAGACGAGTCTCTCAAGAAACCCTTCTAAAGTGTGTCTTAAAAGTTAAAGCATTGAATTTCATCCAAAAGGTTGCAATACAAATTCCTGTAGAAGCACAACTACTAATGATTATTACTCTTACCGAATATCAATAATATCGTACCTTTGAGAGACCTATCTCTCTCTGAGCACATGACACGTCCAAAAGGTTATAATTCTCCATTACAACTTAAACAATTATATGAAAAGTTTGAATACCAAATAAAAAAGTAAAAAAGAAAATAACTAAACCACAATATCTACTAAACCCACCTTATTTCTTCCAGGTTAAAGAACCTCATTCACATTGGAATAAAGTAAGAGGAAGAGATGTATGGTAGGTATTTGTTGCCATTAGCTGAGAATGGCCATAAGAACACCCCTCGAATTAATCAGAAGGCATGGGAGGCTCACTGAAATGGATAACAACTCTTCTTCTCAAAAGCTTTCATCTTTTTTATAGCTTCAACATCACTTACTCTTTTGGATTCTTGTATTGCACCTTCTTGAAAAGCCTCTCCTCAAGACTCAAACTCTCACTACTCTTGAGCTCCTTCCTCTTTTACCCTAGCTCTTGTGCAACCCAAGAATCTTCACCAACTAGCCCTTACCCATAAGCTACTTTTATTGACCATAACCACTTACACCCATTTGCATTGCTTGTGACTTTGCAATGGTTTACACAACTCCTTACCAAACTTGAATACAATGAACCATGTTGTTCACACCCATCCTTGTTGAACCATGCCTTGAATGTGGTGAACTGCTTCATAGCACATTAGATAGCATTAATTCAAGTGCACACACCAAATTGCATGACCACAACATTACTTGTGCCTTACTGAGATGTTGTCGTGTTAGATGGTCCCTAACCTCTCTAAACTACCCCAAACCATGTCTAACCACAATTTGTGCTTAATGGCATTGAAGCACACCTAAAGCATCTACTCATACCTATTTGAAAGCTCTTTTCTATTCTCAAAACACTTTTTAGTCACTCAAATCATTTTATTTAAGAAATGAATAAAAGGTTTTACAATCTTATTCAAGACATCCCCTTACCCATATGACACACTTTTTCATCCCCTACTTAAGTAATATTTTGTTTAAATTCTTCAAATCCTCATTTTTGTACTAACAAATGACATTAGTGTTGCACAAACATTAATGAAATTTAAAATATTTTATTTAACTCAAAAGTTAATTAATAAGATATTCAAAGGTGACATATTTGTTGTCTAAACAATAGTAATTGAGCTAATGGGAAAGTCATTCAAGGGTGACATAATTGTTGATTGTACGAGCATTATTGATGTTACACCCCATTTTTTCCTAAGCTGATTTTTGGCATATATATATATATATATATTTTTTTTTGCATATAGACAGCTCAGATCGTCCCATACCAACCTGAGTAGCCTACGAAAAACATAGGATATAACACATCATTACACACCTACTTTCCTTAACAATGTGGATCCCATCTCCCGGGTACACCGTCAAATCAGGTTCATGACTCCTGAATTAACTAATGAACTCGCGCAATGTTACTCCTACTAGACCCAATACTCCTAACCCATACCAGTAGGAGAACCGATCTAATAGAAGTCTGAACCCCCACGGTTAAGTTCCATAGTCATGTAATGACCTCATCATCAAAAATAAAATACATAACATCCTCAGATAAAATATGACACTCCACACACTATACCACCAAGATAATAAAGTAAAACAGTGAATAGAAACTACATCACATCACAAGAATAAGATCCAAGTCCAACAAATACAATATCATTCAACTAGATACATAAGTCAGAATCACCCTCACATAATACAAGACATAAGAATAACAATCTCACTGAATACATCCAACAGCAACAATCAACTAACCAGAATGTCTCAGAAAATCACAGATCAGATCTCCTCCACTAGCCTACTGATCACGATCCCACCTAAATCTGGGTGGCGTCAAGTCTGCCGAGCCACTGGAAAAATATAGATAAAAAAGGAATGAGCTACGCCCAGTAGGAAAGACAGCTAGTAAAAACTCACATGTAAGAGAAGGATAATAGCAAGAGTATAGGAATACAGCATAACAATGTAGGGTGGAAAGGCACTCTCAGTTCCAGACTCCGACCAACCATAGTCACCCCCAGTCACAACAGAGTAGCTCTCCTCTGTGCTCCCAGGTAGCATGCCAGCGGGACACGCCCATCTCTGCGCACGCATGGCGCCTAGGCAAAGCATGCCAGCGGGACACGCCCATCTCTGCGCACGCATCACAACGCCTAGCACCCGACGCCGCAGCGTCTCTCGTCAATCAATCTTCTGGAGACTATAGACAAACCCGTCACATAGATCTCTAGCCAACGTGAGACACCCCTGCCACCCTCAGGCACGCAGGCCTACACACTTGGCTAGCCACGGCGAGTCACCCCTGCCGCTGCCACTCTCAGGCGCGCAGGCCTACACTCGTGGACCAGAAGAGATCGACTCAGCCACCGTCCCAAGAAGTCCTCTCCCAACAATTTCCATAGAAGCCACGCCCCTACAGTCATTGCCAAGCTTTAACTCCAAGATTCGGCAACATGTGTCCAGATACAACAAGGCGCATACCAGTCCACATGTATACTGTGAAAGTTAAGTCTGAACCGCACAGTTACCTACCACAACTACCCTAAAACATCATATAGGGTCTATAGTAGTCCGATCCAATATGCCAATCCGTGAAATATGCCAACACTGAGTAAACTGACTCAAACCATGCCATTGCCATCCAAGCAACACAAACTGTACCAAATTTCTGACTATTCTGGTAGCACTTACCCAAGTGTCACACTTCCTTCCAACTAATCCAGCTGCACTGAATTTATGGATAATTTCCAACAGTCAATTTCAACTTGGCTATGTGATTTCCTAAAATCACTTTTTTCTCACTTCAGGAAATTTTTAAATTCCAAAATCAATTTCCGCCCTTTATCCATTCTCCAAAATTCGGAATAAATTTCCGAATAAAATTTAAATTCCACATATATCCTTTTTCCAAAAATTCGGATTAATTTCCGAAATTAAATTTTCCTCCGCACCGCGCCGTTCGTCCGCGCCGAATCTCCTGAACCGAGAACCCATCGGCCGAATATTTAATCCAAATTTCCAGCCGACGTTTAGCATTTAATTATTAATAAATATTGAATAATTACAATTTCTTAATTAACTAGACCGTAATTAATCTAATCCATCTCCTTCCTCCGCCCGGCGCCCGCGAAACCCTAGCCGACGATTCCTCCGGGAAAATTCCGTTTTCCCCGTCGATTTCCGGCGACCGAGATCAAGGAGAAACAAAATCCGATGTTCGTACTATCCTAATGTTTCAATAATGCCACTAATTTCTAAGGTTCAATCAAAATTTCCGCCAAAGTTTCATCCGATCCCCATTTTAACAATCTATGAAATTAAACAAATTTTAGCATTTGATACTATCTTAACATGATTAAAGCACATAATCGAATCAACACATGCTCGGTAAAATTTCCGAATTCGGCGGGTATAATTTTCCGAAAACCCTAAAATGCTAAAATCAATAATTTGCATTAATCAATTTCAAAAACCACAATCCGCATGCTCCGGTAGCTATTGCAAAATAATCCATATTTTTAATTTGTTAATTAAATAATTTAAACTGAAATTCCTACTAAAATCAATAATTTGCATTAATAAATTCCAAAAAAAAACCTTATCCGCATGCTCAAGTAGCTAATTGCAAAATAATCCATATTTTTAATTTGCTAATTAACTAATTTAAACCGAATTCCCTACCTTTGCTCGCCACCGGCGACGGTGAAGCCCGCACGCGATCAACCGCAGCCCCTCGCCGAACGAAATCGGTACCAAAATGTTCGCCTCTGTCCCGCGAATCTCCGGTTATCAAAAGCCCCTTGAAAGGCTGCCGGAAATCACAGCCGTTCGCCGCGAACGCTTCGCCTCAATCGCCGTTCGAAACCCTAACCCTAACAGCCGAACAGTTTGGGTTAAATACCCCGCTTAAACCGGTATTAACCCGTTAAGAACCCATTCAGCGCCGGTTGACTTTCTAATAACGCCGCTTAACCCCGATCAGCCGGTTAATCTCCACCGCTGTTCTCATCCGTCCGATCCGCTTATCGCGGCTTATCCAACCGCACGTGCAAACGCACTCGGCGAACCGCCCCCGCCTTCGCTGAACCGCTCCTGTCCGGTTCACGCGCGGTAAAAACCAAATTCCGGTCTAATGGACCGATTTAAATAGATTTTCGAATTTCCAAAAATCCAATTAAACAGGGAAAATTACTTAAAAATTTCCTCGGTGCTCCGAAAAATCCCCAGAAAATTTCAGAAATTCCAATAGCCTCCAATTGAGCTCCTGGCTCATCCTACTGTCGATCTGAAATCATCCAAGCCACAATTTAATTATTGAAGATTAAACCTATAATATTTTACTGGGTATAACAATTGAATCATCTTCATTTTATGGAATAAATTGTTAGTCTATGGCTATATTATGAGCTAAGATTATGATTGATGAACGTAAGAGTGAGAGATCACAAAACTTCATTACAAAAATAAGTATTTTCTATGAAACTAAATATAATATAAATTAATTCACTAAAAGTTTGTTCACACACTTAATGTTTTATATGTTCTTGAAATAACTTTCCTAAATTACTTTGCTAGCAAAAGTTAGAATTAAGCTTCCATATATTTCATGTTCTCTTAGACAATGATTAGATGATTGAATCATTGGCCCAACAAACACAAATAAAATCAAATTTAAAAGAGATGTTAAATAATCATTAGAATGTTCACAGCTTCTCTAATTAGTTCTCTACAAGTGTTAAACCATCTTATAGAAAATTCATTGTTTAATATAATACAAGCCACAAATGGCATGTTTATTGGACAACTATCAGATTATTTGATGATCCGTTTGATGGATTTTTAATGAATATTGAATCATCTGATGGAGAATCTAATGAAATATTTAAATTGAGACCAAATCAATTCTCTATCAAATAAGCTTCAAATAGTTCAATAAGTGTCCTATGACGTCTAATGCAAATCAAGCTATCAGTTGCTCAACCTATTCCACTCATCATGTAGGTCTCCAAAATTAACATTTGCTTAACATCCATCACACTATTCGATGATAGGTTAGACCTATTGTTAAAATGAGTTTGAAATTGTGTTTCTATTAATCTATGATAAGACCATCCAATAGAATGTTTAATAATTATCACATTGATCATCAAATAATCCATTAGATCATCAATGTTTTAAGGATTTATGCTTGACTTGATCAAACCATCCAATGTATTTATAGATTGTTGTATCCTTTGATATCACGATTACAAAACTAAGCTAAATGATTACTAATATCTTATTAAGCTTAGTATTATTTTAGTTAAATCTCGATGAGTACCATAACAGTCTTGGTTTATTTTAGTAAGAATAATTGCATATGCGGTGAATGAAGTTTGATGGCTTAACTAGCTAACTTTAGTGTTAAGAATAATAGTCTTTATAAAGTGGCTAATTCATAAAGAAGTATATTTCTAAATCTTTATAGTTAAAATGTTAAACATTTATTTTCTTTACAATTGTGATGCATAGAATTTATCATCTTTCATACATATTTGAGTTTGCATTAAGTTGTATTTGGCTTTTAAATTAAGCAATTTGAGTTTTTAAAATATTATAAATTTTCATATAATTTTTCAATATATATATATATATATATAAAATTTTGCCTAAGCACCAAACACCTCTATCAAGCCTGAAGGGATCGATCATGTGGTTCATAGTGTGGGGCACTAGCCTTGGGGAGTCATAGGCCAGGAGCCCAATTGACACCAAGATGTGTCAAGTCTAATTATTGGTCTAAGAAATGGTTCTTACAATAGTTTTGAGTCAATCGATTTAAGGCATAACTCCTAAACTGACTTAGGCTTAACAAGTAAAAGAAGACTCGTGAATTTTTGAAGTAATGGATTCTGTCAGCTCAAACCCATATATACGTATATACATTGGTGAACCAGGTCATGATATCTTAAGAACACCAGGGGTAACCAACTAATAAGTTGTATATTATACGTTGTGAAAGTAATATAAACACAAATCATGTGAATTGTTTAGCAATATGGGACTAAAAAAACTACTTCCAAACTTTAGTATATCTGAACTAATTAATCACACACTTTTAGGATCAAACTATCTGAATCGCGCCCACATTTGTGAACAATTTTTTTCATCTGGTCGTTCATTCAGAATGGACGATTAAACAATGGAGTGTCTCTTTGTCTTCATAAATAGTAACCTAATAACCATCATCGTCCATATTATTTTCAAATCTAACATCCCATATCTTATCTCACTACAATTAGATATGGACCTTTTATCGATGATACCGATCGAACGGTAACTACTCTGTTCACATAAAATCAGATGCAATTATACTTAATCATCATTCGCATCACTTATAACGATTAGCTTTTGAAAAAGCTGATTTTAGCCATTGAGGTAATTATTTTAGGAGTTTTTTATTTCAATTATAAAGAGACATTTATCTATATTTAGTTTAATTGAAAATAACGTGAATATTTTCATAACTTTTGAAGTGAAGTTTAAAAATTATGAGTAGCAAATCTTGTGTAATTTCAAAAGTTGTGTTCTTCCAATCTTTATTTCTTTCTCTTTCATTTACAATCTTCTTTCACATCATCCTGATAATATATACATCATTTATTAGTTGTGTCACTCTTATTTTAAAGATTCAAAGGTGAAGAAATTTTGTATGTGAAAATTATAATTTTTTTTGTTTTTTTTGTATCACCAATTTTTGTAAATATTAGTGTCTCATTAGAGCACTTTATTATATTTGATTTATCTCTACTGACTTTGAAAAAAAAGAGTGGTTAGTGAAACATAATCGATGATCGGGGGTAGATGTAGGCACAGATCTTGGCCAAACCACATAAGCAATCTTTGTGTATTTACTTTATTATTGGGTAATCTTACTCTGTTGACATTTTTCTTTTTAAGGGAAAAATTGTTTTTTTTCTAATTTTTTAAAATAAAATTTTTTTTAAACATAATTTATCCCTCTATTCTTGTATGTTTTGTCTCATATAATTTACAATATAGATAAATTATCATAGTCACCAAAATTCTTAAAACTTTATATATTAGTTTTATTTTATGTCATAAATGGTCATAATATATCTGGACAAGCATTTATCCCTAGCTATATATATAGCATATGTAAACTTTATCGAAATTCAAACACATTGAAAAAATCAATCTTGAGCTTCTATTTGACAATTTCTACTCAATTCTATTCCCAAATAGTTATATCTCAATGAGCTTAAAAAAAAAGCTAAGTGCTACTCAAATTTGTAAATCCACATTTGTTGAAAAGTAGTAATTTCACCACACAAAATTAATAAGATTGTTACAATCATATAACAACATTTTTAGAGTGCCTCCAAGATTATATCTTTATTTAAAAATGATTGCCTTCAAGGTTATAATTTTCTTTTAGGTTCTTGATTTGTTGTTACTTTAATTTTGTTGTAGGCTCTTCTCAACCAAATTTGTTATTCGCACTTTTGAGACAAGTTCATTTTTAGCACTCTTTGGCAAAGTCAGTTGTATGCTTTTTCGGTCCAAGTATGTGTAAGCTCATTTGAGTTATTTGTGATTTCTCTAAACCTTGAAAAGTTTAAGGATGATAAAGTTTTATAATTACTTTCTCAACAATTTATCAAAGAATTTTTGGATTTCATTTGAGTCAAAAAATTTTAAAAATTAATTTCAATCTAAAGTTTAAAGTAAAATATAATATTTTTTAAATCTTAAAAATCTCAATTAAACCTAAAGCTAATAGATGGTGAATGAGATCAAGTAAAATAACTATTATTAGCCATACAAAGTTTAAGAGACCTAAAAAGAATGATGATCTTAAGATAACGTCCACTCCATTGAAGTTTGGTACATTAAGATGCAATGAATCCACACTTTTGTCAATTTGGGATAAATCGTAGACATAAGAAGGTATGGGAATGAAAATAAGAACCTTGGAAACCAATAAAATGGGGAATTTGGTCATGGAAGGAGACTTTTAGCTTCATATGAAAAAAATTGGAAGTGATTATGAGCCATTATGTAAAAATTACAGAGGATTTTGTGACCGAGCTTTCATGAAATCTCAAGTTTGTGGCTTTTTTGAATTGAAAAATTAACAAGTGGAACAAAGGTAGAAGGGAAACATTGAGCTTGGTAGAGCACTTGGGAAGCTTTACAAAGCATGATTCAACTCTAAGTGTGACTACAACATTAAATTTCAAAATAAGTAATTATAAACCTTGTGCATATTTTATTGATATTTAATGGTTGTAAATTAATAATCTTTGAAGCAATGTTTGATGAATTTATAAAAATCAATTTTAGTGATGGTTGATGTGATGTTGCCAATACAAAGTTCATATATTATATGATAAACTCATAATTTTATTACTCATTGGAGCTTTTTACATGTTTTATTTATTTTGAATGATATTATTGATTAAGAATACGATATAATGAAAAACTTACATTGACGTGCAATAAATTACATATTGAGTTTCTGTTAGTAACTCAATTTTTTTTTAATATTTATAATTATAGATAAAAATAATGTATTATATAGAAATCACACAAGCACTAAGAATTACAGATATTATTTCATTAAGTAATTCGTGTTTATTTATGCATAGAAATTATGTATTAAGAATATTAAAACATTAAAAAATGGTTTTGTGATAGCAAGAAAATAAGCCATATTCTAATATTTTTATTTTTGTATTTCCACTATGGTATTTATTTTATGAACTTTGTTTTAAAAGAAATATAATAACTTTTGTATGAATTAATTTAGATTCTTTTATTTTGTTATGCCATTGCTATGAAAATTGGGAGACACTAAGGTTACAACATTATATCAATATTCCTTTGAATTTTCGTGTCATTTCTCTAATCAACGAAAGCAAGTCAAACGTTTTAGGCCCATTAGTTGTTAGGATTAATCACGTGTTTCATAAAAATATAGTAATTATTAATTTTTTTATTAAATGCTAGCCTAGTCTAATTTCTCAAATATTTTTATCCAAATAACTACTAAAACTTCTCCAATAAATCTTATAAAAATATTCTTAAAACCTCTATTAACCTTAACATTTTCAATTTTTTTATATTACTTAATATTTTTAGTAAATATTTTTTTAAAAAAATCATATAAATGAAATCTTTCTTGATAAATTTGACCTTCTAAATATTACAAACTTTTACACAAATTATACCATTGGAGTCCAATAAAAACATGATATTTTTTATTATTTTTTAATATTTTCTAAAATCAATTGATAAGTTTAAACTATCTCTTATTAAAATAATTATAATAATATGTTTTCTATAACATTGATCTTCTCATTGATTTAAATTTAAATTTTAAGAAATTAATATCATTAGATTTCTAATAATTAGAAATTCTATATCTAATGTTTTTCTTTCTAATACTCATAATTCTGATTTTTAAGAAAGTATAATTTCTCACAAAACGATAATAATTCTTAAAAAATATAAAATTTATGGGACTCATTCTATAATCGAATTCCATACCTCCAATGAAAATTAGTATATTTCCTGCCTCCATTAGATTTTTTTCATTATTTCATAGAAATATTTAATTAATTTTATTTCTTGATATTAAAATTTATTCAAATAAAAAACTTGTTAAATGATCCTCATAATTTAGGATCTTATAGCTATGATATGTAAAATTCATGATTCACTTTCCAAGAATTATCTTAAAAAAATATATCAATTATAAAGAAAGTTATAAACCTCGAAATCCCAAAATCAAATGTATAAACATCATTCTAAAGACTAATCTTGCTTCAATTTGAAACCAAGAATCAATACACATACTCTATATGAAAATCAAATATTGATAATTATAAAGACTAATCTTGCTTTTATACAGTTATTAGTGTCATTTTATTACAAAAAAATTGCTTACTACTTTCTATTCTTGACTCTTACTATTTCTTATGTTTTAGCTCTAATTATCTAAAATATGTTTATAAAAAATATGTTGCACTAATGGTCATAAACTCATCAAACATACCAACTAATACAATACTATAACATGCATCATTATGTGCTAAAAATAAAAGTGAATTTGATGACATATTTGCAACATGCAAAATCAAAAAAGGTGAGAAATAAACATTAGGTAATGTTTTGAGAAAAAATTTGTTGAACAATAAATGACACCGGACAAATATCTAAGTTGAAAGGTATGATTATAAATTATCCTAAATTAGCTAATAAGAAGATGGTTATGACGCTTGTATAAAGACATCATAATTTTAAGATGTCAAAAAGCTTTTTAATGAAATGTACGTAGGTTTAGATGAGGTAAACCAAAGAGATAGCACATTAACATAATGAGACTTATATTTCATATTTGATATTACATTTGATACTTTTAATAATTATATGAGATGTGGAATAAATCAAGTAAAAACTAATTTGTTTATAACACTCAAGATTAAATAAGATAATTAGTGAATAATAAGTGATATTATAAGAGAGAAAATATTAGATAATGAGAATTTCCTAGTAATCTTCCAAGTAAAAAATTAAAAAGATAAATTATCAGAAAAAATTCATAACTAAAATATTATATACGTCAAATAATTGCTTTTAATAATACAAATTTGAGAATGTCAAATAAATTAATGGTTTTAGTAAAAGTATAAATTGGAGTGATATATGATGAATAACATTAAAGTTTAATACATTTAATTAGTCAATAAATATGATTTATGGCTAAAATATTTTAATAAAAAAATTTTAATCATGCACATTTGTTTAGTAATATTTAAACATTTTAAAATGATGTCTAGATAATATTAATATTTTCATAATAAAGTTTGTTATATGAATGATATTAAAGTTTAAAATAGTTACTTAGTAAATAAATGTATTTAATTTTCTAATAAATATAAAATTCTCGATTTTGTAAATAATACTACATAGAATTATAATTCTATTACTTATACATCTATAAATATAAAATTTACTATAAAAATTTTAATTGTTTCCACCGAACAAGTCTCCAAACTATTTCTAATTAAATTGATATCTCAATTTAAAAATATGTTGACCGTGATTCTAAACCCTAATTCATATACATAATTCATCATCATCTCTTAACCAATTTGATTTAGAACGGTTCAAATGCTTAAAAGGCACATTATAATTTCAAACTATTTCTAATTAAATATGCAACTTCGGGAAGTCATAAAAAGCCCATAATTATAAGCTCGTTCAGCTTCTAAGTCATATCACTTCCTCCTTCAAAAATCTCAACAAATTATTTTTTTTTTTATTTTTTAAAATTTTATTTATATTTCTCAAGCACTCCCACACTCAATATCAGCTTTGCTTTGGCCAAGTTTAGTAATGATTGAAGTTGCCATTAATTATCATTTAATCTATTAACTTAATATCAAATTGATGAATATAATTATCCTTAAAATCAAATTGATTGAATTCAATATCGAGCACGCATTATTATTAATACTTTGTTTGTGACTTATTTGATGGGAATAATGTTATATTCCTTACAGAAAATTAATTAACACAATTTCAAGCTCGTTTTACGCTCAAAAAATTATTGTGATTTAAAAAAGATATATATATATTATTTGTTTAAGAAAAATGATCTATTTATGAAGTCACCGCCTGGTCATCAAGGTCCGTAGCTTTTCACGTCGCGGGGTGACCATTATGTCTTCTTCGACACGCATACGACGTCAGCACACGTGTTTTCGACTCGCTGGATTTCCCATCCCGAAAACGACAGGTCAACAGCTAGCTTTTCCAAGAGAAAAATATAAGAAAGCATCAAAATAGAAGCTGATTAACAAAACAAGGCTCATTTAATCCCTTACTATTAGTTTGCTGTCATAATATTATCTATGAGTATCACAAAATCCATATAAAGTATCGTTTCCTCTATGTTTTAATCGTAACATAAATAATAGATATTATAAATAAATTATGTTCATGTCATATGCATTAAATCTTATGAAAAACATTTAATATTATATATCATTATAGTTTTGTTTGATATATAAATCATGTTCATTAACTTAAAAGCATGAGCTATTAAGTTATGTTTATCAATTTGTAATTAAAATCATAACTATTATTAAATATCTATTGTGATATGTTATACACACATATATTATAACAATCTTTATCTAATGTGATAATTCCTCTATATTGAATCCATACTTTCTCTTATATAAGTATATTTTAACTATCAAATATATTCATCTTCACTCCCTATCAAAATATTACATTCGTCATGTGATCCTAATTATTCTACACACATATATATATAATGTCTATTATGAGCGTAGTATTTCTAAAGTTTAAATTTAGTAGATTTAATAAATATGTAACACTCACTAATACAAAAAGATTAAGTTTTTATATTGGAGGTATCATTTTTTATGTTAACACAAAAACTTAGTATCAAATATCTAATGTGATATTATTATTCTTCAAGTGCATTCGACATAAATCATTTGTCCTTGGTCTGCTCTATTTAATGAGGATTTGCCTTTAATTTCAAAATGTATTTCATGTTTTTTTATTCATTAACCATTATTTATATGAAGAAATTCCAATAAATAACTATTCTTAAATGCTATATTTCATGGCTTATGTTTTGTTACAAGGACTAACATCATCTCTTTCCTTAAGTTTATAATCAATCAATTTCATTATATCTATCTAATGTAATTATTTCTAATTGTATATCTCAAATATGAATTCAATTTCTTTTAAGCATCACACATTTTATTTAAGTGATTGAATTTTTCATAAAATAATGTTATTAAGTATTATAAGATATTATTATCTAGATTACAAATTTACAAGTGAACTTTAATCACAAGTCAGATGTTTTATTTATACAAAATGTAAAAACTTTCCTATTTAGTTTTATCAAAATTTCTTGTATCCTTATCAAAATTTTGTTGACATTTTTTTGTCTTTTTTGAAATAGAATTATATAATATGGTTTTAGTCAATGTTAAACTATTCCAATTATATTTTATATCAATTGTAGTTTTGTCCATGAATATAGATATAATCTGTTTATTAATTTAATCATAAATTTGTTTCAAAAACCAACTTTATTTACACATAAATGATTTTATCCTTGCTCTTGAAGCTATTTATTGATGTAAACTTTCCTAAACATAAATGTAAGCACAAACCCCACATAAACTTAGTGGATGGTCAAGTTTCATGAAATTTGTAAAAGGGAAAAAAAATAGAAAATGATAGGTTAATGGTGTAGCAATCGAGCTCTAGTTGAACTATGAGATATTATAAGAGATGGTGGTAATAGAAGGAAATAATGGGACATATAGAAAAGAATAGGAAGAGAATAGAGTGAGAGAGAGAGAGAGAAAGAGAGGAAGAGAATAAATACAAAATTTGTTCATATTAATGTTAATTAAATTAAAAAAATATAATATACATGACAAATCAAGATTATCTATTAGTCTTTTGAATTATAGAGAATAATTTTTCACAACTTATAAATTCTTCTTAAAAAATAGATAATAATTGTGTAACATAAGTAGTTACATAAATCTAGAGAAAAAATAATTTGAAGCAAAGGATGCACGAGCGATATAGGATTCATAATGATTGAGCACACAACAAAAGGTGGAGACTAGTTTAACTATCATTTGCCTAATCTCTTTTTTTAAGTAGACTTCTTCTAATAGTATAATATTGGTTGTCATAATTTTCATGATTATGTTATCATAGTAAACTTTAACCGTTGATTTATGTGACTAATATCTTTTTTTTGATAAGAGTTTTGATGCATAAAATGTCAAATCTTATAAAATCATTTATCAAGTTTGGAAGTATACCCAAGGTTCTATTGAAAATGGTACTAGTTACTACTAAAGAAACAAGTGTCAACTTCATTGGCCATTGAATCTAGACATTTCATTTAAGAATCGAAGACCAAGACAAATAGACAAGTTTGGTATACCAAATTATAAAGAGATGATACATTTCCTTGATGGTGAGGTGGGCATGTTCATATGACAAAAATGTATTATTAAAACAAGAGACACGATGAACAAGACACCGACTTGGTATAAGCTGGAAAGTCTTAGCTTTGATGGGCCTAAATCATAGCGATGAGACGCCTTAACCTATTTTTGGAAATTATTGTATTAATTAGGAAGAAAAAATTTGCTTCTATAGCAGAAATTTTACTTGAATATTACCAAAATAATTGAACCTAGTATGAGAGATAAATACTTCTCGATGTGCAAAATGAATATTTTGATGAATTTCATACTATTAATAATTGGAAGATAATAAAATCATAATTTTATTACACTTGCAATCAATTTTATACTGATTTTTAGTTTAACTAGAGTAAAATATTTACAAATAATAGAATGATTCAATAATGAATTTTTTTCAAATCTCAAAATTATTATCTTTTTTATGAAAACACTTGTAATTAATTTTATTATTGATTTTTAGCTTAGCTAATTTAAAACATTTACAAATAACAGAATGATCAAATAATAATTTTTTTTCAAATCATATTGCTGTTATCTATTGTATAATGGATGTTCTTATGCTGAATTCATGTCATATATAGCAAATAGTGTAGTCAGATTCGTACGATTTTTAAATTCATTTCTGAGTTTATTTTACCATACGAAATAAAATTCCACAACTCAACAATATAAATATTCATTGACATTTTTAATGTCATTTTTATTTAATAATTTTAGATCGAAATATGAAATGCAACTCGACAACAGATTCTCGGCAGTCTCCGATGGATCTCCCATTGGTTGCAGCGTTTTATCTTTTGGTCAACGCCACATGCAAAGAAAAAACTGGTCTTTTGTTTATCTTTCCTTGTTTGGCCTACAATTTGTAGTCCACAGGAGAAAAATTATATGAATGAGATGCAACGGTCAAACAACTATATTATAGCAAGCGTTAGCCCTAACAAGGCAATTTTCCAAAGCTCAAATCAAACACATGCGAGTGGGAAAAAGAAGTTCCCTCATCCTTTCATCTATTATCCACCAACGAGTGGAACACATTAATACGCAGCCAACCCAAAGTTTGAATACAAAAACAAGGATGGAGACCTCATAGATCTAAAATCAAATAGCTCGTCATCAATTATTGTTGCATCACTTCTTTTGCCCTCTAAAAGCATCTCCAAGTTCTGCCAGAGAAAAGAATTTCTAAACAAGAAAGTCCCTTTTAAGGCAAAATGATTGTACTGATGTTACCTTGCATTGATCTTCCGCTCAGAATTATCGGTAAGCAAAAGGCGTCAACATACGATCTGGGTGTTTGGTCATGTGAAGAAGAAGAAGAAGAGGAAGATGGAGAAGAAGATGATGACGAAGGAGAACTGGAAAGAGAGCAATGATGAATTCTTTTTGGCTTCTCCACGATACTTTATCATAAAAGGCAGTCAAACACCAAATCATTACGACAATCTATATCCTCTCTCTCTCTCTCTCTCTCTCTCTCTCTCTCTCTCTCTTTCTGCACGAAATGAACCGTCCGAATTGAAAGCAGGGAGGATACAGCAAAAAGCAGAGGAACTCACCGGCGGGAGGTGGAGGTACATGCGACGGTGGGCACAAGGAAGCAGCGATTGGGGGGAATGAAGCCTGGTCCGAGGCCATCGATCAAATAATCGGCGCGAAACCTCGAGCCAGACAACATTCCCCTCAAAAAGGAAGCTTCCTCTTCGCTCCGGCAGGCAGGACGACGGGCTCTTCGTTTTCTCTCTTTGTCACCATCTAGACGCGCGAGCTTCTTTCAGGGGGAGGGACGGAGGGGCGAAGAGGTTATGATGACCGAAATGATTACCGCAAACTCGCAACGGAGAGAGAAGTAGAAAGAATAAAGGATGGGAGCGTGAGGTGAGTAAAGGCTAATTCAACTGCCAGAGTTAAAAGAGCAGCACAGACACAGAGACGGTGGGAAGAGGAGAAGTAAATGGAGTGGGTCAGTGGAACAAGTGTTGTACGCGGAAGTAATAAAGAAACGTTGATGAGGGCGAGGAAGAGACGGAGAAAAAGGACAAAGCAATGGTGCAGGTCTCCTAGATCTGTTCTCCCTCTTTTCTCCGTCTTTCTTCCATTATCCTCGCATTTATACGCTTTCCTCTGTTTTTTTACGAGTCAGCTCGTATTCATTACTCGTGCCTTGGCGCTCCGTCTCCTTCGGTCCCTCGTTTGTGCATAATTGTTGTCATCGGTTCCAGAGTCGGTCTCGGCCCCACGATCACTTTCAACGGTGGAGATGTCTGATGGCATTTAAAGAAGACTCCGTGCTACAGTTACTAGAGTTACGTGTACGACAGCAGTACCAAGTTTCCATGTCACTTTTGCGCGACTTAATTAAGTAGGGTTTGACAGTCAACGTTATTTTGTTCAGCTATACTTCTTGTTCTTGAGTTCACCTTCTAAAGTTTCTTGTATTATTACTACAAGATTAAAGAATATTTTTTATTATTATAAAAAAATATCGAGGCTCTTTCTTGCTTTACTTTCTACTTAAAAGGATAAAATTAGTTAGTTCATATATAATTTAAAATATTATGATAAGTAATATTTATGATAGACCATGAAATACATTACTTTTTCATAATAATTAACAAAAAAAGTATATTTTTGTTTAAGACATCCATTATCATATGAGATTTAGTAGAAAATAATTATTATTGAATGACATAACCAATAAACAATTGACATGACTATGAAAAAATATCAAATAAACAAGTACGTATGACATTGATTATTTATATTCCTCTCATAATTTATTAGTAAAATATGATTTGATGTGTGCATGTGACAATAAATGATTTTGACACATAAAAGAAGACTATTATTTTTTAGATAAAATGAAGCGCATTACACATAAGATAAAATTATAAAACCTTCTGTATTTTAATTCCAAATGATTTGTGAGCAAAAAATTATGAGACAATTTTCTTTAATATTATTTCAAAATTATATAATTAATTTCAAGTATTAATTTGAAAAACTCAATATATAATTAATATAAGAAAATAAAAAATATTAATCTATAAAAAATTTATAATGTATTATTTAGATTTCAACTACAATTAACATAAGGTGCTAAAGTTTAAGCATTACAATCAAACGAAAGAACCCAATTTTTGGAACAAGAATTACGAGTGAAATTGAGCATACATAAGAATATGAATAAACTTAAGTCACTTCTTTGCTCTTGCAAGAAAGTATTAAGAATTTATCTCAATTTAAATTGATATAATTAGATTTTGAAGAAGAGAAAATTGATGCATTCATGAACACACATTGAATTGAACATGAATCTCAAATCAATGCATCATATTGGGTTTCATTCTCCATTTTAAATGTTAGTATACATGCATGACAAAAAAACTTTGATAGTTGCCATAATTATTCTCAAGATCAAATGAGCATTTATGTTTTGACTAACATAAAAATGATACATAAAAATGTGTCATCACTTCAAAATAAATATATTAGGTTAACATAATTGATTAGGTATAACAATTATGAAATAATGATAATATATTATAGATTTATTATACTAATTTAAATTATGTAAAAAAATAAGAATAAATGAAAAAATAAGACAATTATCAACTCAATGATAATTCTAAGCAATAAACTATTAATACCTTTTTTATGGAACACAATTTTATAAAATATTCTCAAGTGATAATATAAAAAAATAAATTTGCTCACATCACAAAATTCTTTGTTACTTTGTGATTCAATAAAGTAGATCATGTATTTTTTATGTATCACTTTGTTTGTACATGCCTCATATTATATTAGGTACATAACCTTATTACATATTAAGATGTCGATGGTCCTAGTCTCATAATAATATAAGCTGTGTGTGCTATCATGTCACATATCAAATATCTCAATTATACAAGTTAAAGTTGAGCATAATGACAAAAATAAACCATTTTTTTATTTCGTCACATAACTAACCATTTTACTTTTTAATTTGACTTTCTTATTTATCTTTCATTATATGCATTAATTGCTTTTATTTTAAAAAATTTATATTTTCACAACACATTATTAAATTTTTTATACACATGATATGAAGTGAATAAGATCATCATGCTTACTTGATAAATGTGGTGGGCCATGCTTACATGCTAAACGTGGTGGGCCAGTCCATCTTTTTGGGCTGTGAAATATATCTATTTTCATTTTGGATTACAAAAATTATAAATAAAAGAAGTCATGTGCTCAAATTTTTTAAGCCAATTTAAAATAATATTTATATAAAATTTAAAAAATTATTACATCACCATATATTTATTCATGCATAACAATAGAATAGCTAATAGTTGTCCACTGTTAAAAAATAAACCATCAAATTCAATAATAGCCCACTCACTACTTCCCATTAGTAAAGTGACGTATCTTGTCATTCTTAAAATATTTTGATGTAAAATAAGATAATATAATTATCACTAGTTCAATAAAAAAACAAATATATAAAATAAACATAATTAGTATTATATTATTTTTTTAATTAATATCATATAATATACATATTATCAACACATGATATATATAAGAAATAAAATATTATTTCACTTTTTTTGCCCAATTTGCTGTTTCAAGAGCAATATTTTCGTTTAGTCTTTTGTTAAAAAAATAATATAATTTTTTTTAACTCTTTTGTTAATTAATTTTCTTATTTAGTCTATTGAAGGACAAGATTTTTCATAGTATTAAATCATATTAAGCTTATTATTTAAAATATGTTATTCTGAAATAAAAATATCTAAAATGATAAAAACTTGAACTTGTTATTCTAAATTATTTATAAATCTCTAAAAAATATTATTTTAAATAACAATTTAAGCTATTTTGTTTAGCCAGCTTTTATAAGCCTTTAAAATAATTCCATATCCTTTTATAAACTTTTTTCTTACTCACATTCTTTTCTTTTTCTTTTTAGATTTATACTATAAACAATTAATATTAATTATTTGTCTTTTTTTCTCTCTATTTGATCAACTCAATAGTCTTATGAAGTAACTTACAAAAATCATACCACGATAAATTGGACAATAACAATACATGCAAATACTTGGAATTATTAAATTCAGTTCATTTATCTTATTGAGGTTTCTTGACAATATTAATAATTATAGCCAACATATACATAAAGATGCAAAGAATGTTCATCACAATTTTTTTGTTTGCTATGATCTTGCCTTAAGAGTTAATATCACATTTAGCCTTTCTATGAAAATGAATCTCTTTCTTTCAACTCCACGGTAATCGAAAAAATCTCCTAAATTCTAATTTTTTTTTCCTCTTCTTTCTTTGTTACACCTTCCTTCTCTCCTCTAGCTTGACAACACTTAAAATTTTCTTCAATTTTCTTAAGCTCTCGCACCATACAAGCACTTTCCTTTTTATATGCTCAAGGATTCTTATTGTTTGTTTCCTCGTCTTCCCTCTCTTTGGATTACGAGATTGTGGTCATCTATTCAAATCGCCCTCTTTCATGTATTAGAGTAAGAAAAAAATTAAGAATTTAGAATTAAATTAAATTTTCAACTTAGTTAAACTTAGGTTATTAAGATGTTTTGACACTTTTTTATCGATTTGACACCCATAAAGTTCATCGACAAATTCTTTATGATTTTTTTTATGAGTTCTACCAATTAGCTAATTTTTTTATTTTTCTTTGCAATTATAAAACTTTTAATTTTTTTTTTCAATCTTTCGTTTTAATATTGTTATTTCCTATTTTCTATTGAGAAAATTTTAATGAGTCAATTTTTGTAAAATCTATGTTTTGATCAGTTCTTTTTTATTTTTTGAACCTATATAATATTTCTATATCATTTTATAAATATATAAAATGATATAAAAGTTTGTTAATTATTTAATGATGTTGAAAATTAGAAATTTTAATTATTTTCAAAAATTATAAATAATATACTAATAAATTATTCTTGTTGAGCTCGTGAGATGTTTTTGCAACTTGACACATGTTTTAAGATGTATCGACAATCACACGTTTCTTAAAATAGTTTCACATAAGAAATATAATTATCACATACTCAAATATGTATAATTATTGCATTTAAAGATTCTAGTTGTTACAGCATAGATATGATAGGATTTTAAAACCTCTTGTCTAATCTTATCTTGTGATGTTTGCAATCGTTGGTAGACCTTCATATTTGCCAATAATTAGTGGGGAACTAATTATTGCTAAAAGAATCAATGATACAAAAGATAGCTAATCATTACCAATGGTTCATGAATGATGAAAAAGTTTTAGAAAATAATTGCTTGGAAGGATCTTTTAAAAATTATCTTTTTTTTAACATAAAAATTTAGGCATTACACAATGTTTTTTTGACCCTCCTTTCATACGTAACATATTATATTAGGTATACTACACATTAAGTATCAAAATATGAATACATTTGATCTTTCTTTTTATTAATATATATCATTCCACATCCTCCTCTCTTTATCTTTTTATATAATTTGAATCATCTCTCATATAAGTGATTGAGAGGTCAATTGAGCCATGCAATTCATTCTTTTAAATTGTTTTTTCATTAAATTGAATGTTATATTTAGTTGTCCCCTCAATCTTTTTGACTATCTTTCACTCAATTCTACTAGTTAATTGATTAATTGTAATGATTGATTAAGTCAGAGGATTTTTAAGATCTCTAATAATGATCTTTTCATAATCAAACAATTAAAACATATTTTGAATAGAAAAATGTGTAAAATCAATTCAATCAAATTTCCAATCACTTCATAACTCTTTAGAAATTGATTTCTTCTTCTTAAGTACGACAACATTAGTTTGTTACCACACGAGTGCTTATTTTACAAATTTTTGAAATGATTTTAGAGTTATTGAAATAGATTATTTTTTAATAATAATCACATCATAATTATTTATAATAGTTTTAAAATATTCTAATAAATTTAGTAAAAAAATAAATATTCAAGAATTCTTTATTTCGATAATAATACATGATATTGTGTACTATCACATTTACACTTGTTATAAAAAATATTCAATAATACATTAATTTCACTGAACAGATTTTCCAAAATTAAATAAATACGTTGAAAACTTGCATGTCATATCCATGATAAAAAGGAATAATCTTGCAAAGTTTTGTTCACTTTAATAATTTATTGTTTTTTAAAAGACTTTTTGTATAATTATAAAAATTATTTATATAGCTGGTGTGTGTGTGTATGAAATTTCACCAAAGATGATTTTGGAATCGCAAAGCAGTTTTCCTCGCCGTTCTGGCACAGGTGCACTAAACTTTTTTTTTTAAATTAAATTGTGATTGCAATAAAATAAATAAATTTTTTGATTTGTACATTTTTCATAAAAAAATAATTACTTAAAATATTTGTCGACATACATTATTTTGTTACGCAAATTATGATAAAATAAAACAATTTCAGAATATTAAAATTGATATTGCTGTTATGAAACAGTTAGTAAAATTGAGATCTAAAAAAAAAATATGATGTTCTTTATTTAGAATAAGTATATATTTGTAAAACTGAAAAATTTTTTATGTTCTTATACTATTTTGCTGTTGAATTTACATTGTTACCTTAGCTTCAGCATTGTGATTATGTAGATAAAATTAGGAAAAATATTTTAGAAGTTTATTGCATATGAAATGTTAAGCGTTCTAATTGTATATCACATTTTATAGCTAATTTTTTTTTATTACAAATGCATTGAAAATTATAAAAATTTGTTTGTAAGGGATTAGTTATAGTTTAATTTTTGTATTATACTAATAAATATATATAAATAAATAAATATTATTAAAATAATTTATCTCAATTAGAGATTTTTTTTTACTCTTATTAAGTTTTTAGAACATTACTTATAAATTATTATTAAAACTTAAATGTTAAGTCTTTTTCTTAAAAGGTAAGCAACATTGGATAGAAAGGAGGAAAAGATTGATCCTAAAAAAAATAATAAAAATATCACTTGTTAACATTTAATACAATGTAAATGTCATTGTAATCTAGAATTTTTAGGAAATTAATCATATAATGAGAGGAAGAAAAGCAAATCCTAGTAAAGTTAGGAGATCTATACTTGGAGAAGAAAATAGTTGCATTGGTAATAAAACAAATACAATTGATCAAATTATTGATTTGATTAATAGATAAAAAGAGGAAAAACATTTGTATAGATTAACATGTCAAATGGCTAATAACATATTTCATCCAACAAAAGTTGCATGACTGTGATAATAATTTAGTGAATATGTTCAAGTCAATCTTCATAGACATTTTTGTATAATAAAAAGCATCATATGATAGTTTAGATATATAAATTAGTTTATCTGTCAAATGTATTAGAAAATGAATACTAAAGTTCAAAAATAAAAATATGGGATATAATCTTAGTTGATTAGTTGCATTGGTAAGAACAAAAAACCACAAAATGATAAACATTTCAAACATATGTGACGATTAGAATTCTTGTAAATAGGAGTCACAAAAATTTCTTGTAATCACCATGTCATGACTATCAAATGTGATTTTATGCAGATAATTTCAATGTATTTTAATGTTGCTGTTGTGAAAATTCATATCTTATTTGGACGGATAGAAACTTATATTACATTTTCAAATTGGGTACAGAATCAATTATTTGTTTTTTTTTTTTTTTTTATCAGCCAAATAAGATTTTGTCTGTTTGAATTTTTATAATCATTTTAACAACTCCATTATCACCTGCAAATACAATTCTGCTTGAAAAACGATGTTTTAACTGCAAATGATGACCACATATTGGCTAATCACTAAATTTTCAAAATAAAAATTAAAAATACCCAAAATGTCAATTACACTCATAATCAAGTTTGTGTTATTTTTAAAAAATAAAAAAATATATATTTTGATTTATTTCAAATATCATATCTTTTATTTTGATCATAATTTGTGATGTATCTTGATATTATATTCTCATCAGATATCCATGTTTTTAACTCGATCGTTTTCCTACAGTTAAGGAAAAAAATCGGAGGTCCTTTGAGTTGGTTCCAACAAATAAAGAATGTGATTTCAAATGCATCTCTTGGCATCGAGCGTGGGATTGCGTGTTAGAAAACAATGTTCTCCATTGCATTAAAATTATCATTTTTTTTTATTTTCAGGAAAAAAAAAATTTATGTTAATACGGGCGTCCGCATGCATTATTTTTGATGGTGGAATCTTCATTTTTGCACCTTTTAAAGGACGCATTAGATGAAACAAAACATCAAAACGTCTCCAATTCTACGCCTTTACGCCACTCGACCGATTCCAACATACAAACAAAACTAGTAGAGATCTTTATCTCGCCACTTGTTCTCAGCCCTTTCTCCCTTCCTATTTCTGATGCCAACCCTTCTCTAATAATTTACTTCTCTGCATCTCCACTTCCTCCCTTAGGTTTCTCGTCTCCGAATCGATGAAAGGAAGAGCAACGAAAGGAGGAGAACTGCCGCCCAAGGGTCAGTTGGTGATAAGGGTGGGAGAGGAGGAAGAGAAGCAACAGCGCTTTGTGGTTCCCCTGAGTTACCTCGCACACCCGCTCTTCGTGGGGCTCCTCAAGGAGGCCGAGGAGGTGTACGGCTTCAACCACAACGGTGCCATCGCCATCCCGTGCCACGTCGAGCAATTCCGCCGCGTTCAACGCATCATCGACCGAGACAACAACCACGGCGGCAGTGGCGTTGCTCCCAGCTATCATCACCCCCTGCATCTCTGCTTCCGCGCTTAAGCCCGAATCCTAATTGGACATATAGCATGGAAGTAAGGAGTAGTTTATCAATTTGCTTAATTATCCAATTCCATATGTTAATATAAAATCTTCCCCAAAAGCTTCATTGTTTAGGATTTTTTACAAGTTGAATGCAAGGGATGAGCTTTCTAATCAAATTTTAAGCTTTCATTATTTTTTTATATATTTACTAAACATTTTCAGCTCATTGATCCTACTTTATTTGTATTTCAAAACGTTTTTTGCTAATAAATGGAGCTTCTATTTAAGTCGTCTAAAGCATGAAAACAAATCTCCTAGTCTGTTTATAGATTGATTAAATCTAATAACCTGCAATTTGGAATCCGGAATTTTTAAATTAAATTTTCTATCAAGGTTATAAGTACGGGCAAGATGGCCAAGTGGCTGGGCTTCCAACATCATTCAATATATAGCTTGTCAATCACATTTTCAATATTCGGATGATGCTAGATTTATATAAACTGTCGGCTGGCGGTCTATGTCATGGTGATTCAGAAAGTCTTGGTAGTAAGTAGCTGAATTATTGCTGAGGATAAACATTATTATCATAATTAAACGTTATTAACTCGAACAATTGATTAGCTCAAAGATTGATAATGCATTAATACGGTAAAGAGTTTTTATGGTTTATTTAATTATTTTTTAAACGTCAACACAAAGAAGTAAGCTAAATAAGGATAAAAGCGAATTATTTTTACTGAATTTAGGTTACACTTGTTTATCAAAAGGGCTATGATATATTGTATTTTATCTAAGAAAGATTTTGGACCACTGGACTTAAATCGATAAGTTTACCAAGATTGCATATATTGATCGCATATACAAGATATCCGAAAGGTCAACATTAAGGTAATATTATGCATCAATTTTGTTTGTTTGGCACAAGCCAGAGTGCGTATCGACTCATGTGATTCAAACAAAATAAATAGCCAACCACAACTACACCACACGCCACGCTAAGAGTTAATATCAGGCATGCAACAAATTATTACCGTATAAGGAGATCTGTATGCAGTATTTTGTACAACTCTTCGAGCATGTAACACATGATCGTTGGAAGACAAAAAAGTACAGCAAATAAGGCTCACATATGCAAAAAGTCGCACTGTATGCACGCCGCGTCGTGCAGGAAGGGAACATCAGCGTAAGCCCCGGCGAGCGCCGAGCGGATGCACTCGATTACCGTGAAGAGGTATGCGACCGCAACGGCGGTCCAGAAGCGCAGGCCCAGCTCACCTCGGAAGACGGCACGCGGCAACCAACCGCAGACGATGCCCACGATCTGGAGAACGTTATCGAGCAGGATCGCGTTCACCACGTGGTAGCGGAGGAAGTGCGGGTACTGCCTGCGTCGCACTACTCCGAGATAGAGCGCCATGGCGTAGGCCATCAATGACCAAGCGGGGAAGGAGGCAATGTACCAGTTGAAGGAATCGGCAAAGAATTCAAATTCTTGGATAAAATGGTTGAGATGAAAAGCATACTCCGCATACGTCCAGGTCGCATGCAGGGGGATCAGGTACGGGATGCAGGCCAGAGTTCGCCACCACCATTTCGGCTTGGAGACCATAGGGGGGTAGATGTTGAGCCTTGAAGGGCTGTACTTTGATGCTCTGGGTACTAGGCGAGTTCCTCGAGATGAGTTCGCCTTTTGCAGAGGAAGCGAAGGTATGGAAAATCCCCGGGCTCCGCTCTGAGGAGGAGAGGCTGTGATTGCAAGGGGTTTGGTGGAACTTCCTGCTGTAGTAAATTAATCCATGATGAAACATTAAGCATAGAGAAGAAAAGGAGTTGTTGTATAGTGCTATTGAAATACAGTGATGCCTGACAAATTTTGGTTCTTAAGCTATGGTTGACATGATGCATATGTGCTAGCTTTTGAGGAAAATACGAAAGTAATATGTTCAGAAGAGATCAAAATATATTTCTCACATCATTTCATAGTTATATGATCGCCAATCCAATCAAGATTATAAGTTCGATTTTCAAAGGAAAGGAGTTGCATTCAAAATCGGTTCTATACCACCTGATGGCCACTGAGCTTGGGTTATTCCCCAAAACAACTCACTCAAGCAAGTTCCTTGGCTATCGACCAGAACAAAGTCTCAAGGCAATACTTTCTCAGGAATAATCGTGAATGAAGCAGAACAACTCAAGACGGAGACAAGAAGTAAGGTCAAGAAAGAATACGATCACATCAGCATCTATATCAACAAAAATATATGCAAAATCTTGTGACCAACGTAAAGGTTTCTGCCGAGCTAAGATATACAAGTTCTTCAAACCATTCAACAGACTGATTCAAGCTTTTCTCTAGTTGTTAAACCAAAACAAAATGCTCAAAACCAACCAAAATTGAAAAACTTGAGGAACCAATCACCCAAAAGATTAGAATGAAAAAAGGTTATTAGTGCAATCATCAACACAATATGACAAAGGAACCTCGTATCAATTAGTTTTGTTCGATAACTTTGTCTCAAAGTGACATCACGTACCAGACCATAATATCTAGGCAGGATTCAAGAGGAAGTTAAGACTAGAATTGAAAACATAGTGAAAACTCCAAATATCAATTAGTTATACTGAAGTATTTTATGAAGGTTTACTTCTCAATAATTTTCTATAGCAATTAGGATGTTAGTATCTATTGGTTCTAGGTGAAAGTGTACCTTCAAAGTGCTAAAAAGTTTGCATTCATAATGTTAAAAAATTTCTCGTTAATCAAATAAAGGAATTCAAACAGAAGACATGATTGCTGATGATTAAGCAAAATGACTTGTGAATAGCTATCGAAGTTACATTAAATTACTTATACAAGCTAAAAGCCCAGGCTACATGGTTGAACAACCAAAACTGTCAAGAGTTACCTAAGAACTTCATAAACCAATAGATTTTTTGAAACTATTTGAAGCATCACAAGGAGTATGTTGAAATGAACTATCAAATATAAGACTAAAATAATATCAGATGCTGCCTTGCCTAATATTGGAATGTATTAGAATTTGACGATGAAAAAAAAGGAAATAAAATGAGTCGAGGATTAAATGGACAACAAACTTCAAAAACTTTGTAGTTTCTAGTGTGCTTCTCCAGTGATTATGGGGCATAGAAAAATGATGACTGGAAGATGAGTCAATTACCAATACTCAACAGGATCAAAATGAAGACCAAACGATCTTTTCCAAGAATTCATAACCTTTTAGTTCAACTCCAAAATGCCAATAAGTCAAAATTTAATCAAGTGTATATTCACTATCAGGACACATAGAAGATTGTATGCATTTAAAACCCAACAAAATTTTATGAATAGATTATCATGCTATTAAGATTATGCAACACATAAACTATTTTATGTATTATAAACAATGTCACAAGGCAATAAATTGAGGCCTATGCAATTCATAAATTGACAACATCTACATTTATAACTCAAGCAAGGAGGATCAACTTGAGTATGTGAAGGTGTTCCCTCTGCTATAACAAAATCACATCAAACTCCACTCAAAGATGTGCAAGTTTGGACAAATGACACTAAAGGTTCATAATGTACGATGAAGAAAGCTAAATTGAATTGGGGAAAAAACAAGTTGAGTTATCAAAGAACGGCAAGACAAAATAATACAATCGGAGTTGGGATCTTTATGAGAGCAGAGCTTGTGAGTATATTAAAAAGTAACAAAGGATTTTGGAGATAGTGGCAGCTATTCATGCGGTAACTTGAGCTGGCTAGAATTTTGAGGAAGTGCAAAACATGAGGAAAGCTCTCTCTAACTATAGAACAAGCGAGGCATTTGTTTTGGTGTTTCCCAATCTACAACCTACAATATCCTTTTCAAAATCGAGTTGAATGCATTGGATTATGCTATCAATGTTGTTATAATGCAAGTTTGAATCTCATTGCATCTTATCATGAGCAATAACTAGGCATTCCAAAAAAATGATCCAACATATAACAAAACGTTTCTTACTTCACACGCATTAGCAACCCTACTCGCTCATAAAAGAGATGATCGTCAATCTTGAACAAAAACAAAAACTTCAACAATATTCTCAAATCCAATCCAAGCCTCAAACAACACATGTGGAATGGACAATGTACTTGCTGTTGAGACCCTTGCTATGTAGATTATGTTTGTTTATTGTGACAACAAAAAGAGATATGTAAGAACCCCCTGATGTGATGTAGCATTTAATATCGTGATCAAATATAACAAAATGCTTAGAATAAGCTAGCTAGTAAACTCTTGAGGTTATTAATAATGACATTATATTAATCAATGATGCATGTATAACCAACAAAACATGAAGAGTATTCCACAAGTTATGATAAAGATCTTGAGATGTAATTCAACAATCCAATCTTGTAATCAAATGTATGAATAGGGTCTCAAATAAGCAAGCCAACATTCTCTAGAAATCCTCGATAATGGCATTATGTTCATCAGTTGTAAAACACATATAAATGATGGAGCATGAAGAGTATTCCATGAGATATGCTGATGACACAACTTCATTTAGTTCACAAAAGTGGTCAAGAAAATAGGACCAGCCACGTACAATATCCAAGAAGGTTAAACATACAAAGGTTGACAATTGTGCATCACCAAAGATGAAGATTGACTAAGATAGATTTGAGATGCTCTGATGCCAAACATTGAAAATCATTTTGGAAGGACAAACACAGCTCAAAAATCTAGAATGATAGTTGTTTTGGCCTCAAACAAATAATTGCTTTTTAGAATTTTATCCAACAATGTGTCTTATTTTGTAAGGCCAAGCTTTGTCAAAAGGAAGCAATGATTTTACCTTGTCATTGTTGGTACAATAATGGGATAGCATTCTAATAAATTTTCTAGGAAGCTAACTAACACAGCGATGACACAATTATATATATTTTTTTATGGCAAATAATTCTTGAAGATGATCATTCTTTCATCAAGTTGACATGAAGTCATGATTGAGAAGCTGCACAATTATTCTTCAAGGGAATTTAAACACACTTTTCTAAAAATCTTCAAGCATATCTTACAAAGACATGAGATTCATTAGTTGCTTCTAACATACTCTAGTCTATGACTGATATAACAATAAAGAGCAAAGGTGTAAATTGGGGAACATGTTCAAACATGACCCATATTTTTAGAATTGTTAACTGGGTCCAATGGTTATTTGATCGATTCTTGGTTACTTAAGATTCAATCTATTAAATTTGATCATTTTCTATTTTAAGAAATATCAAAAAAACTTCTATGCCATGCCCAAAACAAAGACTTGACATTTGAATTTAAAAGGCCTTTATTAGATTTCAACATGTGACTTATACCACCATACCATGACATTACTCTATCGTTGAGTCAAATAGGAAAAAGTTGTTCTTTTCTCAATTCATGAATTAGGTTGCATCTTCCATTATAAGTTTACCATATATATGGATATATATATATAATAAAAATTGTTACGAACAACTTATTTTATTTATCAAATAAGTGAGTTGAATTCATATTTTAATAAATATAAAACAAACATACATTGAATTGTCTCAAGATCAGCCCAATACACTCTAGTGAATTGATTAGCCCATAAAAAAATGACTTAATTACTAGTTATATGTACCAATCAAACAAACACATATAGACAAATATTCAAGATATTTACTTAAATTAGGTAACATGGGGATTCATAACCTTAATTGAATTCTTGGAGAGCACATAAGGTTGCCATAATATGTGAAGTTGAGATGGAAATAAGTAATCAAAAACTAAATGAATCAATGAATTCAAATTGAATATTATAATTTTGATTTTTTTATTCATAATTTCATATCCTCTCTTTTATTTTTTTAACTTAACATTCTTTGATTTTCTTTAAATTCTTATAACTTATTAATTAATATCTGAATATTTCAACTAAAAAATATTGTGTATAATTATCTTTATTAAAATTTCCTATGGAATAAAATTTTAATTATCATGATTTAGGATATATTTTTCCAAAACACGATTACCGATATCATCTTATAGCAATTCATGCATATGCATAATATTAACATCATACATAGCATATAGTTCAATTATATTTATATTTGTTTATATCTTAGTCCTTTTATTGTTTTTTTATTGCTTTTATAATAGTTATTGGATAAATTTGTTTTATTTTATTTTTTAGATGATCAATAAAGTTTAGTTCTAAAATAAATGACTAGATACTTATAAAATTATGAAGTAGCACATTCATAAATAAATTATCAAATAAAAAAATAACCACATTATAATAAGAAAAGATTTTCAAAATTATTTGTAAAATGGATTGTAATTTATATGTTGATAATTCAAAAAATCTAAAGATAATGGATTACAAACGAAGTTAATCACAAATTATCAAAATTACAATCATCAATAAACTAAGAATTCAATCTTCTTGTTCATTAAGAAGAATGGATTTTAAATTTGTTGGCATGGTGTCTGCTAATTCAAACCTATTGGCCCACAACACCCAAGACGAGGATGAATTATGTGAGAAATTTTTGCAAGATATTCAAGTATAATCCCAATTCAAAATATAAATGAATTAAGACTATCAAGAGAGACCAACATAGAAAAAAAAATGCAAGAAGAAAACAATGAGAAAATACATTTATATTAAAATTTTTAGATGATTTGGTTCCTATCCATTAAGCTTACATCAACTTGCAAAGCCAATTAGCTTTAAGCCTACTCATTTCCTTCCCTCAATTGCAACAACTTTGGAGTGAGCACATTCTCTCCACAAAAAGTCCAAGTCGACTATCTCACCTCTCTCCATACTAAACCGGGAGTAGGTCCTTACAAAATTTTCAAAATCAAAAATAAAATCTCACGCAAACTATCAAAGTAGATTTAAAAGTACAATAGTTCATATATTGACTACAATTGATTCATGATATGTATAAAATGTAATAAATAAAGCTTACTAAAATGAAACTAATAAGATGTAAGAAAATAAATCAAGGGCTTTCTCCAATTTTCCAAACAATGAGCCTTTCCATTAGAATTTCAATAAAAAAACAAGTGTAAGCATTCTTGTGTTGTGTACAACAAGGTAAGGGCGCATTTATAAAGGTTTGAAGCTGTTAAAGTCTCCTAAAGACCATCAATGTCCCTTTTTAGATGTTGAAGGCCTTGAGCTTTTTTTGTTCTCCCTCAATGTTCAATGAAACATTTGGAATAACTAGAACCAAGATATCTCTCAAAAAAATGATCAATCAAACCAACCATTGATGCCAATCGAATAGTCGTAATAAAATGCTCAGATATGCACAAATTCATCTTGTCAAGTTCAATTGACCATGTATCAGATAGTTCGATGAGTTTCCGATAAAAAATCGATTTTTCTTACCTATTAAATGATACAAAAGAATTCATTGCTTTATGAATATGATCTAACCAACTTTTTTAGTAGAAAAAAGAATGTCAAATCCATATAAATCAATAAAAATACTATATTTTTTCTAGGTTTTATAGTTCAGTCTTTATTTCTAACAATTTAGGTAATGAATCAATATTGATATTAATATAAAGAATAGATTATCCATACTTATGTTAAAAAGATATTCATATATAATTCATCTTTATTGAAACATAATAAATAAATTGTTTTTCTTAAATCATTTAATTGTATGTCATACATATATTGAGATTATAGTGCAATCCATAAAAACATCACCCTATCAAGACAGAAGCACTACAAGCGTGAGCCTCATTAATCCAAAAGTAGAATTTTGATGAATGGATCAATTCATCTCTCCATTTTGTATATACGTGGACAAAATGGAATGAAATTTCGTCTTGAAATCATTATTTCTAGCATTTTTATTTTGCATTTCTCGAAAACCATATATGGAAGTATTTCTTCCTTACACTACTAACAATTGTTAAGTGGTTGGACATACGTTTATAAAACCATTACAACTTTGCTTACTAACTACATTAGGAGATATAATAAGATAAATTTTTCTCAATACTTAGAAGGGTATTTAAAGTGATTTAAGAGGATATATATTCAAGATATAGATATCTCAAAAGCTCAAGATGAATCTACTACCTTCAAGTGAACATAAAATGATAAATTGAGATGCTGACATCTCAAGATGAGCGTGACAAGAATCTCCAACCTAAAGGGAATAAAAAAGGTATATTCACAACTCTAACAACTTGAGAGGCAATCAGGAGGCATCTAGCATGCTCAAGTAAAGTAAATTTAGAAGAGATGCATAAGATAGTGATGTCTCGAGAAAAGCTTGAGAGGATCATACCAACCATTGAGTATCAGTTAGACCATAAATAAATGAGCATTAACAAATAGGGTTAAAAGCCTTGAGTGGCATCTCAAATAAAAGAAGGAATTGCCATGTAAACAACCTTCAAAGAAGGACAACAAATTATTGAGGAGAATAACGTCAAAAAACAACAAGAGTCTTTGAATACCTTAATTTATATTAGAAGAGATTCAATAGCACTTGAATATGACAAAAAAAGCAAGGAGAAAAGTTCGAGAGATTATAGTTAGCCTTAATACATCACTTTAACCAAGCTTCTACTTGATCCAAAGATATTCAAAGAAATGCATATCACAATCACCATCCCTAGAACTGGGATCCTTTGTTGGCTAATCTTTATTAGAAAGTCAAATTCAAATCCAGAAGAAACCTCAATCACCAATTCCTTCCCTTTTAGTATGTGTTTTCACCATCCGTGGTGCTTTCTGCTTCTTCAGTCCTCTAGTCTCCTTTAAAGCAACCATCTTTGGGAGTCTTCATAATACGTGAGGTAGAGCAATGAATTATCCCCACTTCTCAGCAAAGGAAACAGAGGGCGATGTAGTCATACTCAAAGAAGTGTCTTCGATAGTCTCAATCACTAGATCATTATCCTTCAAGGTTTCCTTTTATGCCTAATCCACAAGCCTCCCATATGCTTTGTGCATCTTTCGACATTTCTGTATGATCACTGATGAGAGGAGCAAGAATTGAAGAATAAGTTCAACAGGAAAGCTGGAGAAAGAAGAGGTTAACGGCAAAGCCAAGTGTTCAATGCTAATCTTAGCTATCCTCCATCCACTTCAGTGGGTCAAATAAGATGCTCAACAGTCAACCAGAAATCACATACATTGTGCATTTATTGGAAAATTCAAAATTAGAAAAAAAAAACAATTTAGAGTCACCTTTAGGATATCACTAGTCAAATCCAATAAATGACCAGATTATGGTGCTCTTACAAATTGCACAAAATAAAGATTAGGCCATTAAGATGAAGAATGAATATAAGTTTTGGCTCAATTATTATAAATTTCACCAAAAACAAAAATGTTTGAGCCCACACGAATGAACCATCAGCTAATACCATTCAATAGTCAACCTAGCTCAACAATAACTAATTTCACTTAAATGATAGGCTCTCAAAAACTATTGAAAGTTCATCCATAGTAGAATACGCTAACAATCAACATTTTCTCTGGTTACACTCCAATGGATGGCATTGGAGCATACCATATTTGAAGTCCATGATCACTCTCACGATTAGAAGTCACATGAGTTCGCAACCGCATTAAGTTAATCAAGAGTCGTGCCCCATTTCGCTATTACTATGCTAAGTGCATCACTTCTCAACAAAGACAACGCATGTTCTTACCAATTCCGAGAGTATAAAGAAACCTCCATAAGATGTTCAAAGGACTAGTCATTTGTTGCCTTAAAGCCCTTGATTAACTTTGTTCACATAAAGTTTTGAAAATCTCGCGACTCCCTCGAAAATCTCTTGTTCATCATGCCTGAACTATGTCTCTCTCGTCTCCTTCACCCTTAAGCCCTAACCCTTTTGAAAAGACTTGGGTTTCTAACATGATAGAAGGACGAAAAGATTATATTGATTGTTCAAAAGATGGAGATTCATTGTGGAATAAACTTTTCCAATAATTTAATTTTGATATTAGGGCTTCATGAAAGTTTTGAAGTGCAGTTTGAGTGTCAATCATGAAGGTGACAAAGTTGGGGTTGGCCTTGGGGTATTCTTCAATACTTTATTATAATGTATTGAATGTTAGTATTTAATATTTGATTAGTTTAAAATGTTAGGAATTAAAAGTTTTCATGAAATGCAAAAAACAAATTGTCTTGGAGTGGTTCAACTATGATAAAGCTAGTCAAATAACTTATTCAAAAGTAGAAACGTCCTTCTCTCTCGCTCTATTTTTTTCCTTCCCCTATGTTAGGTCATCCGTTTAAGCAACATGCACCATGTCTTCTTATTATAAAAGCCCTTGATAAGCATGCTTTCCAATAAAGCAAAAAAAAAAAACAATTGACGTATAATAATCCTCTAGATAAAACATCATCAACCTTTCAAACTTGAACTCAAATGGGAGAATAACTGATGACCAAACAAAGTTTAAGGAATCTAATGATCTAGAGGTTCTAATTAAATGAGTTGCAAGAATATCAATGATATTAGTATCTAGTTTTGAAACAAAGATAAAGAGTAAAATACAAAAGATATATTTTGAGAAATAATTCCATAAGAGATTAAAAACATATCTTTCTAGAAAAGTGAATTGAACAATACTATAGAGTACGCTACAAATTTACACAAAAAGAAATAAAAATAGTTTGATCACATAAGGAGATGAGATGTATTTTTGTACAATTGCATGGATAATTCTAACAAAATCATAACCTCAATGAAGGTGCTAACCAATTGGAAAATAAGTAGCCAAATCAAAACCAAAGAACATTTTGACTTATGGTGACTAAAAACTATTAAAATTTAAATAGTCAGACAACAAAGTTACTAGAGATATAGAGGAAAACTTTCTAATAACAATTTAGTTACCTATGCTAGAAATTGGTTTAAGTGAGATTAATAATTAAAATCTAAGAATTTGTAATAAAAATTTTGAATCACGAAGATATAATATTCGTAGATGTATAACTGACGATTATCCACCAATATTTTATAGTAACGGGATACATAAGTGCTTAATATACTAAACAAACAATTTCTTTAAAGATACTAATATAATTTCTACAATAGGTGCTAAAGGTTAAAATCAAAAAAATATGTTGAAAAATTATCATTCAAAAAAGGCAATTAGATTTGCCATGATAAGTAATCATTCACTTTGACTTACATATAAGTCATTAATGGCCACTGTGAATTTATAAGAAATGCAATCATCTTGAAAGATGTGAGATAGTATTATTAAAGTGTAAACTAGTAAGAAAGTTATGTAGAATGAAAAGGGAAGGGAAGCACACAGAGAAATAGATCAAATGCAACATGCCTTGAAGTGGCACAAATAGACTTAAAAAGTGCATTAAATACCATATGTTAATAGAAATTATAAAGGTTCGCCATAATGACAAACTATGCCAAGTTTTAATACTAACTTGCATATGCGGGTATAACCTACAACACCGATTTTGAAGATAATAAAAGATAAGAAGTTGATGACAGAATCAAATATACAAGGAGATATTGTGATCCTTCATCACACTCTTTGTAGTGTGAAATATGATTGTTTACATACCTGGCCTATTAACACAACCACAAGATATTGCAATTTAGGCAGGGAATTGACAAGATCCCACCAAACATTCTAGGATTACAATGTAGCAAAAACAATGTCCCAGTCTTTGTTCTCAACAGAGAAGAGATCATCTCACCAAAAAATGAAAATTGAAATTCAAGTAATACTGGAACATTATAATACCATGGTGTATTTACACAAATTAATCCTTCAACCTATGAAATAAATTTACCCAAAGCTCCTCTGAATGCTTCAAAAAAATGATCTTATTCCATTAAGTTCAAGTTATTGATTACAGAGGACAAGATATTGCAAAAGGCATTTGTGTTTCTTCTTCTTCTTTTTTTTTTTTTCAATGTAAAGCCATTTTGTGAATTCTTTAATTTTACAATGCATAGAACTATGCCTCAATTCTAGGTAAACAATTTTTCATACACTTGTTTACGCATTAACTAAAAAACGAAAAGCAAATACCAGAATTTAAAGGAACCAGGATGCTAATGGAAGAGCACGTACCACATAATAACAGGTTCTGAGGTTCCCTGGCTCTGCACCAATTATGAACATTCAGAAACGCAGGTCTAGGAGAAAGGAAGGCACCGCCTTTGCCATTTGTTGCCTTGCAAGGCATAGGCATCATGCTCTGCGCAAAGGCAGTCATGCCAAGAGCCATCACTCCAAATCACCTTTAACCTGAGTGGGATGAGGAACACAGCCCTGGAAAGAAATATGCTGAATAAGTTAAAATGATCGCCGGCGTTAAAGATTCACCTCACAATCGAGGCAACACTTACGGAAGCCAGGTAGTGTACAGAAATAAGGGAAGACGCACCTAGGAAGCTACCTGTCCCAGAAGAACGGCAGTGCGACGGTTCGAGAACTTCCGGGAGGCTAGGAATACGTAGGCAATCAGAATACCCTCGCGCAGAAAACAAAAGGTCTTTTCTTTCGGAAACGAGAATTTTCTAGAACGACAATATATAAATATATCAGCAGAAAAAAAAGAATTGCTGCCCGTAAAAGGCCAAAAAATTCAGGGGGAAAACAACAGTTACCCAATACCGACATAGGAAAAAAGGCCAAAAACTAAACATGCCTTTTGATTACCAACTGAGAAGGAAGACCAAGTCGCAGCTGAATCGAACGCGGTCCAGACGTCAGGACTGGTAGATGCTTCCCAGTGTCAGTTTATGCACCCAAGAGGAGCAGTTGAGGAGGAAATCGTGAGTAGAGAAGACGATAAGAGAAAGAGAAGAGACGGTGGAATTACTATTGGAGAGAAAGGAAAATGCCTGCAGCTACACGACCTCCCTGTTCAAATCCGATGTCGGAGCAACAGCGGACGAAAAAGAGGAGGGATTTGGGAAGAGATGCATGAAAATGAGCAGTACATAACTTGTGCTGGTGACCGAAACGAAACCCTTAGGATAGCCACCCGATTACCCCAATTCATCACCTTTATTGTTTAGACGGCACTGATGAAAGTTATGATGTCTTTGCCTCTATCATGAGAGATTTTTAGAATTTTGTCTGTGATTTGATAAAGAAATTAAAAATTATTTAAAAAACTGACTTGTGAAATAAAATAAATTTGACTTGGTTGCACTTAAGTATAGAATTGACTAATATATCACATAGTTCTTTTTACCATTTATATAATTTGATCTATTTTGGTTCCATTTTTATTTTTATCTAATTTAGATAATATGCTTATGGGTGTTTGAAAGGGAAAAAAATTACAAGATCAAAACTTTGGATATGGATTTGAATTTAGTTATGATATTAAAATGATGGACAAATCATGTATAATTAGATTTAAATTTGCTATAATATCGATTTGGCAACAAATTGCAATACATAATCCTAACAAACGAACCCAAACAATTCAAGAATAGGACACAAGTCTCAATTCAAGTCATCATGTGATTGAGTCAGTTTAATTTGAATTGAGTTACTATAGGTGAACGTTGCAAAGGCTTACCTTGTTTAGAAAGCAAGATGCATTGTTTTTATGATGTGTAAATTTTTATGATTAAAATATAAGCTAGTTTATTTTCAAATTTTGCAAGCTTTGTATAATTTATTTTTATCATATTTTAAATTAGATTTTTGTTTAATTATAATATAAAATTTATGTAATGTGTTCATATTTGCTTGACATGTCATAATCAAGGGTTTAGTGTTTGCAAACTTAAAATTTTGAAGTTAATATTTTCAAAAGAATTTAAATCAACTTTATGAGCATTATCTATCCTAAGCTCAAGAAAAAAATTTTATTATTTAAAAGTACATCACATTTAATTAAAATAAAAATTACTTCAAATCCATTATCATATAATTATGATATACTTAATTGTATTATATAATCTATATAGAGTATTTTTTTAATTATCTATAAACTCAACTTCAAGAGTTTTGTTACTAACGAATCTTTCATTGGTTTTTTTTTCTTTGATACCATAACAGCTCCCTTGATCATAACCACACTTTAACTCCTTTCATCCCATGATCTCTTCCCCAACTCTCTGTCTGTCTCTCTCTCTCTCTCTCTCTCTCTCTCTCTCTCTCTCTCTCTTTCTCTCTCTTTCTCTCTCTCCCTCTCACTCTCTTTACTTTTAATTAAGCAATAGAAAATATATTTTAATTTTTTAATACTCGTCTCATCCCAAAGAAATTATAAAAAGGGAAAAGTTGCACTTCGAAAGCTTAACTTGTTAGGATGACGATTTTTTAAGTATATAAATATTTATTTAACATTGTAGTTTCAACATCAACTTTTTATGATCATTATCATCTAACTGTAATGACGATAATGATATTATAATCATCTAAATAGGCATATTCAATTGCCACCAAAACTTTTAAGACTAAATACTTGTTATTTTCTAAGTTATACTATTCATGTTATTTTAAAATTTTATATTTGATTTTAACAAAATCATCATTGTTGAATTCATTTCATTAATAGTTTTCCAATGTTACGAAAATTTATGAATTCATGAATCATTTACTTTTTCTTTCAATTTTTCAAATTATAATAGAATAAAATTATGATATTATTATTACATTACAAGCTTATTAATATTTAGTTTTGCACAATCAAAAATGTAAAAAAAATTGAAAACTAATGAATAACATTTGAATTTTTTAAATTGAAGTTAATTTGATCTAATTCACTATTTTATCACATAACATTGGAAAACCTTATCATTATTTCATAATAGAAAAATAATTTAATAATAAGAATTATAAACAAATTTATTTTTGTTTTAGTTTTGGATAACTTAATAAAGTTTTGTTTTGATGATGATACTAACATAAGACTTATCACAATTAGTACTTCTCAATAGAAATAAAGTTTTTGATATTGAATTGTCTTGTTGCAAATTTAAAACATAATTTTACTTAGATAAAATAACTTTATTTTTATTTATAATATTTTTTAAAATTTTGATTGATAACTCTTTTTCCCAAATATACTTATATTGAAATTATTAATATTAGACTGATCTTAGTGAGTACTTTTTAATATAATAAATATTATTGGAATAATAACTCTCATCCTTGGCTAATTTTTTTTTATTTTAATTTTACCAAATAAACAATCAAATTTTTATCATACAACACTTACTTTTTAAAAAAAATTTCATTTTAGTTATGCTCTAATGATCATTACATATTTGTTTATTATACAAAATGAAAAAAGTTGGGCAAAACAAGTAAATTACAATTACCTTCTACGAAAAAAATTAAAAAAAAAAAAAGATGAAGGACCATATCTAAGTCAAAGTGAATTTTTCTTCAAACTTCAAAAATTAGATTTTTAATTGTTCAAAGATGGTTTGAAGAATATAAAGTTAAGAGAAAGAAATCTACATTTGATTTTGTAATGAAATATTAAACTATCTCATGAATGCAATTGCTTCTTTCCAAAATTTCGATCAAATGCTATTGTTTTAAATAGATGAGATAACCTTGATTGATTGTTTGAATTAAATAATGAGTACATCAAACCAACATTGCGTTAAGTAATTATATTATATTATTATCATTTGATTCTTACATAGACAATGATCAAATGATAAATGAAAAATTCAATGAGACATGTAAATAATATTTGAGATATTAAACATAACTTTTTCATTCAACTTATTGTGAGGCTCATGTGATGTTTCTTTTTGAAAGCATTCAATGTCTTATCCACTTGGGTTAGCTTAAGTGAATAACTTTGATTTCTCTTTTGAATTTCTCAAATACAAATCATCTAAAAATTTCAATATTTTATAGCTCCTCTTTAAAACTTTCAAGAATAACTTGTTATAATTTTTGTTATTTTGATCTTTAATTTTGGTTGATATAAGAAATAGAAAATTTTAAATTTCAATCTTACAACAAAAACGTTTGCTGTCATTTTTTATAACTATAATGGCAAGATTTATCGCTCTTTCAAAAGATCATTATATTATATTTTGAATGTCAATTGATTTAACATGTTGGTTGCACACAAATCTAAAGCTTTTCCTTGAATACATTCATGATTAACATAAAATTTTACTTAACCAAATCCTTTGCAAACATTGTTCACATGTTTTTAGTTGCAATGCATCAAGTCAATACAAACACAAGCATAATCTATAAATTAGAAAACTATCATAAGTAAATAATGCAAACCATAACTTAGGAAGTTACCATAATGATGTCATCAATATTGGTCAAACTTGGCCCATTGCAATGAAAAATAAGAAAATCAATGATTGATCTTCCAAAGTTGAGTGCTTAATGGTGCAGTAAGAAAGAATAAAGCTAAAGGGTAAAATAAATAACTACTAGAGACGAGAAGGTGAAAAAATGGTTATGTTTGTAATGAGATTGCCTTTAAAAGCCATAGAGAAATTTGTTCAAGGAACAATGGCTTCAACAATGATTGTCATGGAAAAATGTGAGAGGAGATGAAGCGAAATTGATGTGCTCTCCAAGGAAAGAAGTTAAGGTGTTTGTTACTTTTAATATTAGTAATGATAATGACAATTCAAGAAAGAAGAAAAAAGACAAAAATGACGATAATTTTCTCTCGGAGGAAAGGAAAAAAGGAAAGATGATAGCCATTTACCATGTCTAGAGGATTAATGAAAATCGATAACAATGAGATGACAAAGTGAAGATTATGACCAAAACAAAAAAATACAATAACTCATCTAACTAAAATTGTTATTAGTGATTTGGTATGTAACTAATTTCAAAACAATAATCTTGTTTTTATATTTATGAAAAAAAATTGTGTTTAGCATTATTCAATAATCTTAATATCATAAAAATAAGTTTTTCTTTATTGGAATAAGCTTTGCAAAACTTGAACTCATGACTCAACTAGATAGTTATAATTTGTATATTCTTTATAATGTAAGATAGATTTAAACTTCTTATAGGATCTAATTTAGAACTTATAATATTAGGAATACTAAATAAATATTAGTGAATTTGAAAAGATATTATGTACTAATTAGGATTAAGTGACGACATTTTAAAATTATTCAAAGTTATGAAGTCTTGTCTCACGAGAAAGAATACTCTGCCTTTATCATGAAAGATTTTCAAAATTTTGTCTATGATTTGATAAAGATATTACAAATTATTTAAAAAACTAACTTGTGAGATAAAAAAATAAATTTGACCTAGTTATACTTGAGTATAGATTTGACCAATGTATCGCACAATTCTTTATACCGTGTACATAATTTGATCAATTTTGGTTGCATTTTCATTCTTCTCTAATTTAATAATATGCTTATGGGTGTTTAAAAGGGATAAAAATTTGCAAAGTCAAAACTTTAGATATGGATTTGATTTTGGCTATGATATAAAATAATGGACAAATCGTGCATAATTAGATTTAAATTTGTTATAATTTAAAATTGGAAAAAAATGTGGTACATGATTCGAAAAAATAGTTTGAAAAATCAAACCCCAAACAACTCAAGAATATGCCACAAGTCCAAATCACCATGTGATTGGGTCCATTAAGTTTAAATTGGGTTGCTATATGTGAGCACTATTAAGGGTTATTTCATTTAGAATACATGATGAATTTTTCCTATGATGTGTAAATCTCTTCAATTTAAAATTACACCTAGTTTTTTTTCTAAATTTGCAAGCTTCATATAATTTATTTTTACTATATTTTAACTTAGACTTTTGTTTAATTACATTTTAAAATTTATGTAATGTGTTGTATTTGCTTGACTTACTTTTCTATGCTATAATCAAGGTTTAGTATTTGCAAACTTAAATTTTTCAGGTTTTTTTTTTCTAAAGAATTTAAATCAAATCTATAAACATCATTGATTCTAAGTTTGAAAAATAAAATTTTACTATTTGAAAGTACTTCATATTTAATTAAGAAAACATTTTAATTTAAATCTATTATCTTATTATTATGAGATACTTAATTGTATTAAATAATCTATATAAAGTACTTTATTAATAAATATTTTTTAAAATTATCTATAAACATAATTTTGAGAATTTTCTTATTAAGAAATCTTTTATTAATTTTTCTATCATTGATATTATTAGAGTTCCCTTGATCACGATCTTTTTCCCAGCTTACACACACACACATTCTCTCTCTTTATCTAACTATCTTTATTTTTAGTCAAGAAAAAAAAGATTTTAATTTTTTAATACTCATCTCATCCAAAAGAAATTCTTGAAAGGGAAACAATTGCATTTCTTGTTAGGATAATGAATTTCTTTTATAAATATATAAATATCTATTTAACTTTATAGTTTTTACATCAATTTTAGATGATCAATATCATCTCATTGTGATGACAACATTAATATTAGATTCATTTAAATAGGCATATCAATTGCTACAAAAACTTAGAAGACAACATTTATTTTCTAATTTTTATTATTCATGTTATTTTAAATTTTTATATTTTATTTAAAAAAAATTCAAATTTAACAAAGTCATCATTGTTGAATTCATCTCATTAATATCTTTCTAATATTATGAAAAATTTTTAATTTATAAATCATTTACTTTTGTTTTAATTTTACAAATAGTAATAAGATAAAATTATGATATTATCACCCAATTATTATCTTATTCGAATTAAGTTTTGGACAGTCAAACGTGTAAAAAATTTTGAAAACAAATGAATATCATTTGAATTTTTCGATTTGAAGCTAATTTTATTTAATTTACTATTTTATCACATAACAATGAAAAATCATATCATTATTTAGTATTATCAAAATAAATTAATAATAAAAATTATAAACAAATTTATTTTTGCTTTAATTTTGGTGAACTTAATGAAGTTTAATGGTAATGATACTATATTAATACTTATCAAAATTAATACTATTCAGTAGACTTAAAGCTTTTGATATTAAATTATCTTGTTACAAATTTAAAGCATAATTTTAGTTAGATAAAGTAATTTTATTTTTATTTATTTTTATTTATAATATTTTTTAATTTTGATCGATAACCCAGTTTTCAAAATATAATTAATTATAATGAAATTATTAATATTAGGTTGATCTTAAAAAAATACTTTCTAATGTCATAAATATTTTTAGAATACTAATTATCATCCTTGGTAAAAATTTATTTATTTTATTTTGACTTTAGCATATAAATAATTAAAATTTTCTCATACAACACTTATTTTTTAAAGAAAATTTAATTTTAGTTATGCTCTAAGGATCATTACATATTTATTTATCATACAATATAAAAGAATAATTTTAGCAAAACAATGATATCACAATTGCCTTTTACAAAAAGAATAACAAAAAAGTAATAAAAAAAGACAAGGAAACATATCTTAGTCGAAGTTAATTTTTCTTAAAAATTAGGTTTTCAATTGTTCAAAGATGATTTGAAGAAGATATGGTTAAAGGAAAGAAATTTAGATTTGATTTCATAATAAAATGTTAAATTATCTGACAAAATTATTTTTTTCCCAAAACATCAATCAAATGTTATTTTTTTCAATATATTAGATAGCTCGATAGACTGTTTCCATACATCAAACCACCATTGTGTTAAATAACCATGCCACATTACCATAATATTATTCTTATATAAACAATGATCAAATAATAAATGAAAAATTCAATGAGACATATAAAAGGAACGATGAGATTTTATTGTAACTTTTTTATTTGACTTATTTTTGAGGTTCATGTGATGTTTCTTTTGATAATCATTGAAACATTAAAGATCACGACAATCTTTTCAATCAATGGTAATATAAAATTGGTACAATGTGAGGCATCTCTAGTAACCAAGGACACTAAAGAGTAAAACCATTACTTTCAAAGTTTTATCCACTTAGGTTAACTTAAGTGAATTATTTTGATTTTTCTTAATTTTGATTTTCTCAAGTACAAATCATCTAAAAAATCTCAATATTCCATAACTCTTCAAAACTTTCAAGAATAATTTGTTATAAGTTTTGTTATTTTGATCTTCAATTTTGGTTGATATAAGAAATAGGCAATTTCAAATTTCAATCTTAAAACAAATGCTTCGTCGATTATGTTAATTGTTATTTTTTTGATAATTATAATGGAAAATATGATTGAACTTTAAAAAGATCATCATATCATCTTTGAATGTTGATTGATTTAAAATTTTGGCTTCACCCCAATCTAAAGCTTTTCCTTGATTAGATTCATGATTAACATAAAACTTAGCCAAATCCTATGCAAATATTGTTACATGTTATAGTTACAACACATTAATTTAATAAAAGATAAACATAATCTAAACATTAGAAAACTACTAGAAGTAAATAATTTAAATCATAATTTAGAAAGTTATAGTAATGATGTCATCAACATGGGTTAAAGTTGGCTCATTGCAATGAAAAAATAACACAAGAAATGATTGATCTTCCAAAGTCGAGTGCTACATGGTGTAGTAAGAAAGAATAAAGCTAAAGGGTAAAAGACATAATTACTATTGGAGAAAAAGGTGAAAAAATAAAAATGTTTGTAACAACATTGCCCTTAAAAGTCATAGAGACAATTGTTCAAGGAACAATGGCTTCAACAGTGATTGTCAACGAAGAAAACGAGAAAAAAACAAGATCAAATTGACATGCTCTCCAAGAAAGAAGTGCAAGATATTAGTTACCTAGGATGTTAGTAATGATAACGACAATTCGAGAAAGAAGAAAAACAACAAGAGTCACAATAGTTTCCTCTTGGAGGAAAAGAAAAAAAAGGAAAGAAGATAACTATTTAGCATGTGAGAGGATTAGTGAAAATCTATAGTATGGAGACAGAGAGTGAAGATTACGGCCAAAGGAAAAACTTCAATAATTAATTTTATTAAAATTGTTATTAATAATTTGTTATATAATCAATTTCATGACAATAAGTTTGATATATTTATGAAAATAATATATTATATGTTTAATATTAGTCAATGATCTTAATATCATCAAAATATATTTTTTTTATTGGAATAAGCCTTGCAAGGCATTAACTCATATGATCCATCTAGACTGTTATAATTTGTATATTCCTTGACTTGCATGCATGATGTGATATTGATGACAAATTATCTTCTTGTGTTCATCCATTAATCTTGATATATTTTTAGACACACGTGCATTGTTAAATAAACTTGGCCATAGTCTTACTCATCAATCACGAGCCTATCATAAAAATACTTATGAGTTTAGGTTTTCACTTTTATTGTAACGGTTAATAACAATGATGGCCTTCCTAATTGCTTTAAAAGTAAGCTTTGATTACTCTTTATTTTAACTTGCCAGATAAGTAATATGGAGTATTTAAGCATGTTCATTTTATATGCACATATTAATATTAATATTAAAATAGTTAAGGCAATATTTAACTCAAATAATAAATTTCTATTAAAGTTATGATTCAAACTTGGAAAATTTTGGTTGGCAAAACTTTGGTTTTGCGACAATATTCAATAATATTAAAACTTTTTGCTGGCTTTTATTAAGTTTAAATCCTAACGATAGATCAAAGTTAAATTGTAACAAAAAAAATTTAGGGTTCAAAAATATAATGGGGTTGATGATATTGAAAAATATAATTTGAAAATAATAATAATCGACTAATTATAATCGAAATATAATATTTGATATAAAAAATCGAACAGTGAAACTATCAGTTAATGATTGATATAAAATAATATTTTATATTTTTTTTTTTAAATTTCAACGTCAGTCCTAGAGGTTATTACCTATAATTTAAATATAATCTTATTTAAGAAATTGTATTCAAACACAATAAACTAAATTTGAAATACAATATTGTATAGCAAACATAGCCAAAATGACAATAATAAGCACTATCCACGGTTCGAAGGTTTGGAAAAGCAACTAATTGAAAGAAAAAAACATATAAAAATTAATTTAAAATGAGATTTGAACATTTGCACGTCAAAATGCATGAAGTTAAAAATTTTAAAACTATAGAATTCTAGTTTTAATATATTTTATTACCTGTGATGAATTAAACAAATTGTTTAGTATATCATATTTAAAGTTTAAATATATTAGTCTTTTAGTATACCTGTTTAGAAAATAATTTTAAAAGTGATTTTTATTTTAAATTTAAAAATATAAAAAATTGGAAAATATTGAAAACATTTTTTTAATTTAAAAAATTCGTAGCAAATCTCCATTTATAATAAATAGATCTCCCAACTTCCCCCATGATTATAGTACAGTTAGTACGCTTTATATCTTGGTTATCATAATTAATGAAGCTCCACAATTTCTAATAAATCATCATTAATGCCTATTTTTTTCTAGTTTTGCTTCGTTTTTTTTTTTGGTAAAAAATGTATCTCAAAAAGCATCGACGTCATTTTGAAAGGCGACGATAATAAAAAAATAATATTAAAAAATTTTCCTTTGATACAAAATTTAAAAATATTCTAAATCCTTATATCGTATCAATTATATTTAAAATGCAATATATCATTTATATTTGTTATCAAATATCATTTAGATATTAACAATTGCCAAATTTCAATCTCTAGTTTCCCGTACCCGAGATTTGGTATGACAACGCAACTGCAAGATATGATCGTATATTTGGAAATATCGTATAATAAAAAAAACTGGTTCAAAAGAATTAAAACGCATTTAAGTAAAAAAGAACAAAATGAAATAAGCCTTCCAAAAATATAGGCGGACTCTATATGTTTGTTTATTTGGAAATACCGCAACTATAAGTTCTCCAAAACTAAACCTTCCATGCTTAAATACGGTGCCTCTCTTCTAGAAGCAGCAGAGCTGAAACCCTCTATGCTTCCCATGTTTTCTCTCATCCCGACTCCATCGAAAGGGAAAACAGAGACGCTCGATTTGATCTCCAAATTGGGCGCCTCGAGGCACGACGAAGCAGTCAATGATGGTCCTCTGCAGCCCAAGGAATTCGAGCTTCCGGGTTGGGTTTCCAGGGTGGCGAACGAGCATGGCTCGCCCATCGTTTGGTTCGTGATGGAGAAGGACATCTTCGCATCTGATGCCAGCGACCAACAGAACCGGTTCATGATAAAGAAGCACGCCGTGGTAGAGCGGATCGTCCCAATTTTGACCCGAGCAGAGTTGGCGGCGGCGAACCTGGTGGACGTCATGGAACGGGCAGGCAAGAAGCGGCGAGTGGACAGAGGAGAAAGGGTCGGGAACAGGGAGAGGGAGCATGGTGGGTTGGAGGTGATGGTGTACTGCCGCGGTGGGTGGGGGTGCCCCCTGTTGCTTACGCGATGGGAAGCTAGCCAAGCGTCGGTTCTTAAGGGGAAAAACTACAAGGAGTTTCACCGCCGGTGTGGCTTCGCCGTCAAGGATAGGGTGGAGATGTGGGCTTTCAGAAACAGGGACGGCAGGTTGTGCTTCGCCATTGGGACGCAAATTGATCTCGAACTTTCTCTGTAGTTGGCATGCTTGATTAGTTTCGATAACCATGTGTAGGTTTTATTAAATCAGGTCTTCTAATTGATGTTTGTTTGTCTCGTTATAACGCTGCATGCAATTTTTCTGCGATATTGATGTGAAACGAATTGCATGGAGAAGTCAAAACGATATTACCTTATTAATGAAAACATCCGTATGAATATTGCAGATATGGAATATTAATAGGATCCCGTGATTAACATTCCATATGAAAGCATATTTTTAGTAATTGGAACCTACATGATGGTTTAGTTAATTGGTCGTCATCTATATAAGTTAACGTGAATTAAGGAAAAAAATATATGTAATATTAATCTGATTACTTCAATAATAAAAAAAAAAAAAAAGGCTTTTGCTATTCGGGGATGAAAGAAAGGTATCCTCCACATTCGAGCATCTATTAACTTTAACATTGTGATGTTATCTCATATTAGCTAAATAACTTGGAATTTGTATATATTAGGTGATATTACATATATTCACAATTTTATCATTTAAAATAAAATTTACATGTGAATTTGTTGTGTGAAGGGTATCTCCTAAATTTTTCAAAACCATCACAGCATATGACAATTGTCAAAAATATTGTAATATTTGAAACCAAATGTAATTATTGGAGTTTATCATCATAAGAAAATTGAGTAATTATGATATCCAACATTGATATATAATTTAAATACTATTTCTTAATCATTAATGAATCATATAAAAAAATAAGATAAGATGAATCTTCAAATTAATACTTTATGATGATTATAGCTAATAAATTCTATAATTAAAAATAAGATTAAAGTGTATCAAGTAATATTTCTAGTTATATATCTTAATTTTATCTTGTTTTAAAAATTAGGAAAAAAGTTTAACTTTATATATCTACTTTATTTCAAAAATCATATTATTATCATTTTTTTTTAAATATCAATGAATGATATTGTATTTTTTTTGGAACTTATCAATTTTAATGTATTCTTATCTCGTTACACTTAAGCCGCTATTATCTAGACAAATGAAACCTAAATCTATGCATTTCTCAAATTAATTTCCGCATAAATTAAATCAAGTTCGAAGTTGAAATTGGACCACTATTTATTACAACTATAGCGCGAACACAAGGTCATTTAGCCCTTGGTCAAATAGTAAGTGATGGGGCTAATGAATTCTATTTCATTTATTTTAAAAAGGTGGACTTAAAAAATATCAAATTAGCTCTTTATCATATATGATTATTATTTTAAAAATCATGTTTTATATTATGTGATTCACATAATCATTATTAAGTTTATAATAATATTTTGATCTTAATAGACTAATTAATATATATAATTTATGTTATTATAATTGTACTATAATAATTTTAGCTATCACTAATCAAATGTATGTAATTAAAAAATATAAACCATTATTAGTGATGATAAGAAAAAATTTCATATGCTAACTAATTATAGTCAAGAAAAATAACAATTGTTTTATAATAACTAAAGAAGTATTCATTAATGTCAGTGATAATTATTATTACCATCATATTCGTATATGAGTTATCATTAAATAATGACTTATTTGGTGTTGCATGACTATGTATCTTCCTTTTTGTTATCCTTCTTCGAAGTTGTCCCACTTCTCGACTACTCATCTAATGCCATGAATTTTATTTTTATTATAAAGACTCATTTCAGTCTTGTAAATGTATACTTAGTTTCATGAATGTTTTATTCATATAAGTTTAAATAATAAGATTATGAAAATTTTATTTGAAAAAGAAAATATCAATTTTTGTGACATCCATTATAATATGTATTATTTTGAATGTTGCATATGAAAAAATGGACAATTTATAAAGCATATTTTGTCGATTAGATTTCTAGATTTTATTAAATTTGTTTTAAATTTGATAATAAATAGATTTGAAAATAAGGTTCTAATTCATTCATCATCATTTTCTCTCTTGGGTGTAAGGTTGGGGTGTTAAAACTTTTTTTCAGTGTCACATAATTTTAGGGTCATCGCAGTTTTTCCCTCGTCTCTTTAGTAATTTCTAAACTTTAATCATTCCTATAAAAACTCCATCATGCATCAAGGACACCATCATTTGCGACTTTCTCCAATCCTCTCTATCAACATGGTATTTTTAGTTGTCCAAGCAATCTCACTAGGTATCCATCTCTTGTGTTCATGAACAAGCATCTTGTGCCATGCAAAGCAATTTTAGTAGCCCATAGTACAAGGCGAATAGTTTGTGATTCACATTGAATTAGTGATGACATGATGCTTGTCGGACAATTCTATTCATTTGTGCATTATGTGGCCCTCTTTGTGTAGTATGTAATGTGATATAACAAGTTGAAAAGACGATGCAATGCATCCTTTCACAAAAGGTGGCAAAACATTATTTGCTAGTTGCATGAGAAGATGGAGCATACGATGAACAAGATGGTATAACACATCCTTTCGTAGCGTCGTACGATTGGTATGAAAAAAAATTCTTATAAACCATCACAATTATTTTTAATATGTAATGATTATTTTTTCTTAACTCATTTTATTTGAAATTATAGTGATGCAAAACATTCAAATTGTTAGAATAATAAAAAACTTGAAGTTCTTTACTCTTGAAGTTAAATTATAATAGATATATGGGTATCTAATAGATTGCATTTTTGTTTGGTTACAAATATTTACATATTTTTTAAAAAATATTTATCAATATAAGAATACCTACTATGAGTATGATATTTATGACTTTATGTAAAAATAAAAAGGTTTACGTGCACATTGTTCAGAATAAAACATGCCCAAAAGTTTTTCTTTTGATCTGAAGTTATATTTTATTCATACTTGTGGTAGAGAGTTGTTTTTAAATAATTATTCTTTTGCTTTATCCCTTATTTTGAAAAGGAAAAAAATATAATTTAGCATCTATATACATATTTTAGTTCAAATCTAATAATAATTCAACATAAATAGCTATTTTTTAACAATATTGTCTTACAATTCCTTAAATCACATTATGATGTATTTCATCAAGTGAGTTTTTTTTGACATTATACGAGATTTTTCAAGGTGATGGTATCAATTTGGGGGAGACATTTTTTCAAGATGAGTTTAGGGTAAAACTTAATTAACTAGTCATTTTGCTATTTTTTTTAATCATTTTGTCTAATAAAATGTAAGTAAAAAAATTAAAATTTACCATCATGCTATTTTTTATTATATCAACCAACAATTCAACTCTAGAAATTTCTAGTTTAAAAAATACTATGTGAAAATTAATTAATAATTTTTCAAATTTATATTTATTTAGATGATTAATTAATTTTAAAATTTGACTAATATTTTAAATTAATTTTCACCAAGATATTTTTTTATTAAATTACACAAATTTAAAGAATTCTTTTTCTTTGTTCCATAAATCTAAACACTATAATTAAACACTACCAACAAACAGTACACCAATTCAAAAAGATGTCTACAATACTCATAAAATTAATTATAAGATAACTAAATCGAGTTATAAATTTTTTAAAGTTAAATAGAATATAACATTTTGATTCGAGTAGAACCTAAAGGTAATTCTAAGAATAGAATTATTGCTTTTAAATCCTTATGTTTTGTAATTAAAAAAATAAAAATAAAAAAAAAAACGTAAAAATCTACTGAACATATGTTAATACTTGAAAAATTAAGGGTTTTTTATTAACTAGTTTTGAACTAACATTAGGTTTTAAAAAAAAAAAAATCCAAACTAAAATTAAAAATGTTCTTCCATTGCCTGACGTATGCATATCTAACTTTCACATTAATGGCAAGTTGTCTCAATTCACTATTTGTTCCTGATTCGTTGGCATTTGGTGAAAGGTTGGCCACAAATATTGATGTATCCAATAGGACGGTCAGAGTGAATCACAGCCTCACGCTAGGCCTACCCCACTTTTCAATTGTGAACCAGCGGTTCTAGCCAAGTCACACCTCGCTCCCACAAAATCAAAATCCGCGTCGGCGTTCCCGTCATCCGGGCAATAAGGTAACGCCACGCTCCTTCAGTGAATTCTCGAATTCTTTCCTCGTGCTTCTGGCCCCACCATCGCCCCTTGTCTATTAAAATGGGAAAAGCAACTCCACCACACGGTTCCGAAACCAGCGCATTAAAAATCCCGCCGCTGCTGCCGCAACTAATATTACGCTTCCTCTTATAGCCGGCGAATCTTACCCTTCCTCCGGGAACAGAGATTGTAACGGCGTCTGCAACTCAGCGTAGGACCATTAAGCGGAGACGGGGATCGGAGAGAATGATGCGTTGACTGGGATGAGAAAAAAGTGGGGAAGATGCGGATAATCTGCGATGTCTGCGAGAGTGCACCCGCCGTCGTCTTCTGTGCTGCCGACGAGGCCGCCCTTTGTCTTCTTTGCGATGATAAGGTAACCTCTCCTATCTGGATTGTTTTCGGTGGCTTTCGGTGAATGAGTTTCTTTATGTCATGTTTTCATGTTATGATTTTGGATGTTATCCGACCTGTTGGAATAAAAGTGAGCAGTATTTATAATCCATTTTGTTTTGAATCTGTTTGGTTTTATCTTCTCTTGTTTATGCGTGTTCAAGAGCTTGTGGTTTAGTCTTAAGACTAAATTCTCAAGTTTTTGGCTGTCAAGGAGCAGTCAAGAGGTAGTACGTACTGTTAATTTTTCTACAAAAAAGAACCCCGGTTTCCTGTTTGAGGAAAACTTGTTCCAAGCACCATTGCTGGTTACTTCCTAGGACTTGAGAGATGGTTATATGGCTACCTGGGTTGTAGAGTTTCTGCCTCCTTTTGCGCATTTTTTGTTATACTGTTGAAATGTAGTTGACCTTTTTATGACGGTCTATAGAAGGTTTATGGTATTAAGTAAATTGTCATTTTGGCTCAGGTAGATTTTTTTTTTCCAGAATTTTCTAGATTTTAGTTTATTATTCTTGTAAAGAGAATGCTTTACAAATTTTGAATATGATGTAAAGGAGGTTGATCTCTCTTATAATTAGGGGTTTATCCTCCTCTCATTTATAATACATCCAATATATTGAGTGAGGTTTCTTCTTCTATTTTTAACTCTTTCATTTTACCCTCAGCTTCTTCATTTGTTATTTCCAACTTCTTTATTGCCTCATCAAATCATCTGTAAGTTGTATAAGAGTTCATTTGATAGATGACATTTTACTCTACTATGGCTGAACCATCCTCCTTTATGCTAATTATTATTTTATACTAGTATGGCTGGACCTTCCTTCTTCATGCTCGTTGTTATTTTATTTTATTATGGCTGGACCTTCCTTCTTCATGCTAATTGTTGGGTCTATTTCCTTAACTACAGCAATGGTAGTCTTTGTCATTTGCTTACAAAATATGGTGGCATTATTGCTATCATGCATTCAACTACTATTTTTGATCAAAAAGTTATGAGTTTTGGAAAGATTAATATTCAGACCTTGCTCTAATTAAATGGTTTATGGGCAATAGTAAGTGTAAATATTCAAGAGCCTATAAAAGAAAGCTAAATCGTTTTTGTCATTAATTATGTAAAATAATTGAAGTAGTTAATAAAGTAAATCACATGGAGAAAATAAAGTGTTTAAAGGATTGTGGAGAAAATGTTAATCAATCTACCAAAGAAATATGAATACATGGTTGCAACATGAGGAATGTAGGATATATAGTAGCTAGGTGTAAATTCTTCTTTCTTTAACTGATATTCTAGAAGAAGATATCATTAAAAGATTATATGCATTTGAGACAAAAGGAGAAGAAAGAAATGCTTATTAGCTAACATTAGCTTGCTGTTCTCAGGTTGTGGTAGATGTTTCCACATTGATTGCTTAACTATTTGCCTCAGTGAGGGGGAGGGGAAGTTATTACCATTTCTCATGGAGCTATCGCTATTGAATTGTTGTTTAATTACTCAAATAATTGCTGTTTGAGTAGGAGTTATTGTCATTACTAGTTATTGAAAGGCTAGCTTGATCTTGGTTTATTGAATTTGAGTAAAATGTACAAAAGGATTATGAAGAGGAACCCTTACGGAGTTGAACCTAAATAACTTGAATTTAAGCACATTGACTTTGGCAGTTTAGTGGTTAGCGGACATCTTTGGGAGCTTGGGCTTCAAGGGTAGGCATCGAGCGAGGGACCTTGACGGTTGTCTTTGAGCACATGGCCTTGGGTATGGGGATTCGAGATTTAGGATTTTGTCGATGCTCCCCACGTGACTATTTTTTGGATCGATAATTGAGATTTATTTTGGCAAACTTTTGCAACTTTATTTGGTCATCAAGCTCTTCATATCATCATTTATGTTGTGATGAAGAGTTGTTATAAATTTTTGCAATAAATATTAAATTATAGGGGACATGCAAATTAATGATTTATTTGATTAGCAATTTGACTTATTTACTTGTTTTTTAAATTAAGTCGACTAGAGTTTTGATTCTACTCTATTTGGTATTCATTTAGGGCAATAGACCACCAACGTGGATTGATTTGATACCATGCTGAGCATCTTGGAGAGACTTCCAACAAAGGCAAGTGATTCCCAAAGTGGGAGGATGCCAGTGCTAAAGTGGCCTTTGAGAGGAAGGTTGTATTGGTGAATGTTTTTGGTTTCATAATAGTCCCATCATTTGTGGCTGAATAAGTTGTAGAAATAAAGGTAATTGTGCCTAGGTTGAGTTCTCCAGGAACGTGGTTGCTAGTTTAGTAAAGTTCTTTAATTCTTTTGATACACCTTTGATTACCATGAAGGACGTTAATTCCTTAGAGGTTGATATTGTGGCGATTTTGAGGATGCCTTCATAAATAGAAGAAAAAAAATGAAAGGGGTATTTAAAAGTGCTCTCATAAAGGATAGGTTTGTAGATGTTTTGCCTCAAAGTGAAGAGGACTTGACAAACTTCTAGTCTTTAGTGGAAGATCATTTGGGTGTTATCAAGGTCTCGATCCATTGTTCGGGTGATAAAAGCTTGTTGTTTGATAGCAGTAGTTTAACTCTTGTAGTTGTTGTTATTGAAACCCTATTTGCCATCTTGGAGGATGTGGAAACTTTATTTGTCTAATCCTTTTCTGGATTTTGTAATTTTCTTTTTTTTGGTATTTAATGTTTTGTCTTTTGATAGCTTGTAGTAGTTTGTAGAAATAAAACATTGGAAACTTTCTTGTAAAGTTGTTTGCCCTTTTTTGTTTGTCATTTCTATTTTGCTTTTTACTTGATGCAGCGAGCTTTTGGTAGGTGCATTTGTTCCATAAATGGGCAACTGAGTCTTAGGATGCCATATCATCCTGCCAATACATGCAAATGTTTTGATGGATGGACCTGATGATGAAAAGTCATCTAGGTTAGGTACACAAAAGTTCTCTAGGCAAGCTTTCACTTCTTATCTCTCAATGGTTAAGTGTGAAGAAAATGGTTATGTTGTGATTCAATTTTTTGTGATCCTTAAGTGGAGAAAATGCTATAAAGGAGAAGAGAAGATGATAATTGATCAAAGGTAAATAGAATTGATCTCCCCTGGTTACCATATATGGGTGATATTGTCAAGGGAAAGGTGTTGGGTAAGGAAATAGGATTACTCTTCTTAATACCTTCACTCAATGGCATAGAGGTGAAGGGAGAGAATTGAGTTCAAGGTCGAACTTCTTGGGGCCTTCATGCAACGTAGTAGTAACCAGGAGGAAGAGGGGAAGTCAAGATCATATTTCTTAAGGCCTTCATGCAATTAAGCAATGATGAAGTGCTATTCATCATGAGGTCATCTACATATGCCACTAGGTTCCAACCTTTCTGGCCTCTAAATACAGTGCCAATCATCCTTTGATAAGTTGCTCATGCATTTTTGAGAATTAAGGGCATGAGTTGATAGCAAACATTTTAGAAGTTAGTAATGATTTAGGTCTTTTTCTTGTCTTGTGTTTGATTATTTTGATTGATGGTAGTGTTAGAACATATTTAAAAAACTGAAGTAGGTGAAACCAATAGTTGAATCTATGAAATCATTGATTTGGGGTAGAGGATATGAATCCTTTGGATCGACGTTGTTGAGGTTGGTGTAATATACACACATGTGCTATTTGTGATTGCATTTCTTCACAAGGACCATGTTTGCTAGCTAATCAAGTAGAAGATTGAGTGAACAAAATTGGCCTTGACCAAATTAGAAATCTCCTCAATTGTTGTTTGCTTCTTAGCATGAAACACTCCCTTAATCTATTTGACAATCGAGACTTCAAGATTGATGTTGAACAAGCATTGTGTTGTCAGGTGATCTATTCCTATCCTGTTTGAGATCCATGCAAATACATCAAGATACTTCGCCAAAAATGTAAGGTTGACCTCCTTTTTTCTTTTCAACCAAATCAATAGTAGTAACAATCTTATTCAATTTAGAATGATTAGAAGAAAAGAAAGGTAAGGGGAGATAAAGTTTATGAAATCTTTGTCAAGAAGGTCAATAATCAAGGGTATGGGCTCAAATGGCTTTCATTGTATTGAGATACCATTATCTCAATTGTAAAAAATTCTCTTGCATTTGGACTGCACTTGTTGTGATGTTGAATTTGAGACATTGGTATGGTATCAATATTTTCATCTCAAACCTATTCATCGTTGGTCTTCCCAAGATGGCGTTGCAGGAAGATTAGACATCAACGATGAAGTGATGGTAGAGCTAGAGGAATCTTCTTTAGGTTAAGGCGAGGCGATAATATTTGGCCCCTCTAGATTAATTAGAATAGAGGTGGGCTTATATTTCTTCGTCTAATACTCCTAGAGGCAAGCCTTCTTTAGCAGCCTCTATATTAAGGCATTTAGAGCTCCACTTTTTGAGGTCATGTGGCCGTGATCATCATGGAATTTTTTTTCTTAATTATTTCTTAAGAGTGGCTTGGGCTTTTGGAAAAGTCCTTCCCTTTTTATTGTCGTTAGTACTTCTTTAGGATGTGCATCCAAGAGCGTGTTGAAGTATTAAGCTTGGTAGCTAGGGCAGTGGTTTACTTGATGGACCTTTTGAGGGAAGTCTCTGTCGGCCTTTTGTCTCTTCTGTCCACGGTTGAGGGGCTTTGATGGAAAAGATACCATCCCTCTTGCCGTCCTTGCTAAATGGAGGAGAATTCCTTCTCGTTGATGAAACAAATAGACCTATTAAAAATTTCATGCAAAGATTGCGAGGGATACTTGATGAGATTGTTTTGGAAGTCCCCAAGCTGGAGTATCCTAATGAGGGTCGCCCATGCCCGAATCTTCTTGGTCCACCTCCTTAAAGGCATCTTTGAAGCATTGGAGAAAGGCTTGAAGTGCCTTAGATTTGTTTTGTTTTAAGTTGTGTGACTCAAAGACCCTTTTGGATTTGACCAATTGGCAAAAGAAGAAAGTAATTACCTCCTAAGTTGGTCGAATGAGGAGATGGATCTGATAGATAACTTCCAAAACTATTCAGAGGTTGCATCTTTGAGGAGAATGGTGAAGATCCTGTACCTTGCATGCTTAGACAAGGCATGCAAGGAGTCAATGATTTTGAATTCCTTAAGGAAGAAAAAGGAATCCAAGTTACCAAAGGAGAAAGAAGAGTTTAGCAACTAGAATTTGGAGGGAGTGGTGTTGAGAGAATCTCCTTTAAGAATGGAGGAGCCTTTTTGACGATGTTTTGGTTGCGCCTATATGAGAAGTAAGATTTTTCATCGAGATGATAAGAGAACCTTAAGGAATATTTAGGACAGTCATTGGTGTTGCTTTGACCTAGTTTGAGGATAGAAAGGGGCCTCAAATGGGTTAGAGCTCGTGAGCTTTGTACTACATATTAATGGTGGGGCATTGGAAGGGTGATGTTGTGAAGGAACATGAGATGGAGGGTTTTGTGTAAGTGGAGACCAAGTTATTAGGTTCATGCATATCAGAGAGAGCCTCGAAGGGCTCTTAAGAGGCGGTTGTGATGTCTCTGTTGAGGAAGTTGTTAAGTTGGCTCTAAGTTGCTCCTCTATTAATGTAGGAGGAATGGAAAGGATTTTTGTGAAGTATTATATTTGTTGTTAAAATAGGTTGAAGGGATGGTTAGATGATGAAATATGGGGTTTTGTCACTTCAAAGGCTTGAGGTAAAGGTGTAGGAATCTCTACCAACTCTTGGCCTTGGATCTCAAGTGGTTCTTTGCAAAGAATATTGTAGCCTCTTGATTCTCTATTTCAATTTTCCTATCACTTCCTATAGATGATGCCTAAGAATGTTATCGTATGGATTTTAATTTGAGGAAGTTAGATAGAACCTTTCTTTTATTAGAGAATATAGAAAGTGATATTACAGTAGTTAGAGGAGAAAGAAAGTTTTATCATCACATATTGATGATACATTTAGAAAGTGAATGCAAAGGAAAAGTTAGCAAGATTAGGTTCTCGCCAATGATTGATCTGCTCAAACTAGATCTTGGAGATTACACTTATAGTAGATTGAGTAATGAACATTCTCTTGCTTTTCTCTATTCATGGGAGATGTTTCCACTTTGATAGCTTAACGATACGCATGCATGTGGGGTAGTTATTACCATTTGTCATTTAATTTTGGGTTAATTGCTCGAGCCATTGTTACTTAAATGGGAGTTATTGACATTACTGTAATTGTAGGGGTGTAGTTGATGTCGGTTCATTAGCTTTAGGAAAAGCAAGTAGAAGCCTAATTTGGTGAACCTTTGCATTTCAGTTATAAAAACATATGTTATGCTTGCAACAGGCATTTCTCACAAGATTTATGCAAGATCTATGCCAGCTTTATCACAGCAATGCAAAAAAACTACTAAAATTCTTATAGAGTAGACTGGAGTACGACATATGCTATATACAAACAAATGATTTAAAATTGATTGGTTATTGTAATGTTTATTGGGTTAGTTGCATTGATGATGACAAAAGTACATTATGTTATACTTTTTATTGTGATGATTGATACGTTTTTGTTTGATCAACAATGTAATAACATGCAGAAATCAAGAGCAAAAGAGGAGTACAAAGATTTGCATGGTTTGATCATAAATTAAGTCTATGCTCACAAGAGAAGAAGATTTTATTCTAAGCCAGATTGGTGGTTTATAAATAGTGGGTAAAAAATTCTTCTTTTAATAAAATTCTTCACAGTTTTTTTAATTAAATAGATCACAAAAGAGATGAAAGACCTAAACAAATGACATGCAAAAGATTTTATTTTCTATGTCAATAATGAATAACACCAATATATAAAGATGACAACAGCAATATCAATCCCAGATTATCAAGATTTAAACTCCAATTACTCAGCAAAATTGGTAGAGAAGAATGCTTTTATATGAAAACTATAAATAACTTAAAGATATACTTTACAGGAGATATTTTAAATTATATATTTCTTGATAATAAACTCAAATTTAAATATTAAATTGGTTTTTTTTAAATAAATAATATTTTAAATATAAATTTTGGATAAATATTGAGGAAATATTATGACACTTTTTCTCTTACCTTTGAGTTTGTTCATTGCACAATAAAAAACAAAATATTGTTGTATTACCTTCGGTATAAATGAGGAATGTGGCAACAATCTAGGTAGATAACATCAAGTTACAACTTGTGTAGATAAAAGATCACTGGCTAATATATTCACTAAGGTGTTGAAAGAAAGAGAGCTAATGGTTTATTGAAATCTAATTTACTTTCTAATAAAGTTTTATAATAGGTTTTAGGTACTAAGTAAATTGTGATAGATTTGACTTAAGTGGATATTTTTCTAGAATTTTCTTTATTTTAGTTTAGAATTCTTGTAAATAAGATATTATGAGAATTGTGAAAATGATGTGGAGGAGGTGAACCTCTCCTACAAATTGGGATATGTCTCCATCTCATTGTGACGCGTTCAAGATAAAGAGTTAAGTGTTGTGATGCATCTATGACTCTTTTTCTTGATTCTGAACAGTTTTTCATACCCAACCTCTCTTTTGGCTATTCAAAATCATTGGATGTATGTTTTCGTCTCTCTTTTAATCTTTTTATTGCATGCTTTTGAACATTTATTAGTAATCAAATTATCAAAAAATATATTCAAACTTCTCTTTCTTAAGGTGATATTGTAAAATTCTTAATTCTTATCTCTCTTCTTCTCCCCTAATCATCTTTCCTGCTTTCTCCCGGAGTTTTGAGGTCCATATTAGTTATAATTAATGATTTCAAGTTGATGACATGGAATATTGTAATCTCTTTGAAAAATTGCTACTACACATAACATAGAAAAGTCACCCTATGATTGTATTACTTGATAAATGCATTAACTAAAAAAAATAATAACTATGAAAATTTTTATGAAGATTAGATAAACAATACTAAGTTTTCATCTAGTTATGAATAGGATTGTTACAGTCTTGATCTAAATGCAAGCAAGTGCTAGTTATAAATAGGATTGTTACATCGTGCCTTGTATGTCTAAAAGCTTTGGAATTTAAGATAACCTCAGTAAAATTATAAATAATATTTGCCAAATTATTGAGCTAGAGTTAAATTCCAGACAATCTGTCCATAAATAAAGAACAGAACAAATTATGCTTGTATTGTATGTTAATCCATTAGAACATTATCTATAGAAATCAACATTCCATGATTCATAAAACATTATACATAAAAAAAATACAATATTCATAAAAAATAATCGAAGTCTAGGAGTTAAAGAAAAACTAATAACCTTTACAAACGGATCTATAGAAAATCAGAAATCTAGCAACATCAATGATGTTATAGAAATAAAATTGAATTTAAACATGTAAAATAACCAAAAATTAAAAATGAAATTCTCTTTTGGCACTTTAAAATTAAGGTAAGATTTCATCACAAGGCTAAGCATATTAGAAATTAATGAGAGTAAAAAAATGCAAAAATACCAATTGAAACAAAAAATAGATGAGTCTACTGATTGAGACATCTACAGGACAGGACAGCTGGATTGAATCAAACCTGTTGTGAAACTATGGAATATCAGCTTGGTTCTTAGACGAGATGTTTGCAGCTTCAAGTAGACTTCTCATTCATAAGCTTACTCCTACCTACAATTGCAACAAATCTTTAAATAACCTATCAACAAAAAATACAAAAGCAAAAAAAAGAGTGAAAGAAATGCCTAACACCACAAAAAACTAACATGCAGGACTAGGTCTTGCTAATTTTCATCATAGGATACAGCCAAAATATATACCTTTGCTCAACTATTTAGAGGTTTATCTATAGTACAAAATTAGTAAGCAATCAGGAATATGTAGCAATACTGTAATAAAATTAAAAGAACAATAATAAAGAAACCATTACAGTAGCTCATTATAAAACCCATCATCCTTGAGATTCTCAAGGCCACCATCATTGTCATGTTGAAGGTGAAAGAATTGAGAAGTGAGGCAAGAACCCTAGATGAGGTTGCAATGAAGTGAGACAAAAGGAGGCACAAGTTTTGAGAGATGGCAGATGAAGTAAGGCGGAGTAGAAACATGATGAAGTGAAAGAGCAAATAAGGATTATGACAAACCTACCATATACTTTGGCTGGTATTCCAGTAAATGCGAAATTCTAGGTGTTGATTTTGACATTTGAAAGAAGTGCTAAAAATTTATAGCACAGGATTTGAACATGGGTTAGGGGAGGAGCTACTAAGCAAGATCTTCATTGGGTTGCATTTTGCCAATTGATATGTTTAAGCTGATTTTATATAAATTTATATAATATTGTTTATTATTATATTTTAGATCAATATGATCTCGTGATGACTCACTCCAATTGTGGTTTGGCTCAAGCTATGATCACTCAAAGTTCCAAATCATATAAATAGATTATCAATTGGCTCATTTGGACTAGTCAATTTTGAGTTGATCCACAACTAGAATCAACTACTAATTAATTTTCTATTTTTGGTAAAAATTAACAATTGTAGATATAAATGATACATTTAGCTTCAAGGAATGGACATTTTGGAAATCTAATTTGCTTTTGCATGAATTCTCTCATATTTAAAATTCTTATGCTTGCATTAGAATTTTTCTTGTTCTTTATATTTGCATTTTTTTCTCTCCTAACTTTATTATGCACATTTGTTAAGTGTTCAAGTTGACATGTTCTGGATGTGATCTCGTGGCATCATAAAGTTAATATAGTTGAAAATTAAGAATTCAAGTGATGCTTTTGAAGTGTCAAACTTTGGAATGTTTGATATCTAACTTTGGCCAAACCATCTTCATTTAGTAGCATTGCTAAATAGCAAAATGGTTATTGTGCTTTGTTGTGAATTCAAGGTTTGTTTAAGGGAACAATAAATCCTATTGAAAATTGAATTGATTCACATTGTAGATTGTTGATGATTGTACTTATTAAAGTACTTGTGGAGGTTTGTTTCTTTGAAAGCGAATATTAATATTTATTCTTTAAACCAATTTTTAATGTCTAGTTGTAATTCCCTTCTATATCAATAAATTATTCATGTGCATTATGTTCAGTACCCGTCATTTGATTTTTTTAGGAAATTGCTAATGTTTAAAAGAGTATGCAAAGTTAATTTATGTCACATTTGCTAGTTTCAGGATTCTTAATGATAACTTTAGTGACATAATAATCATAAAATTATATTCATAATAGACCATGAATTTGCATTCAAGTAATTATGACATTCATGACACTCACTTTGCATTGGTTATAGAACGATATGCACCACCCTTTGATATTTCATTTGTAGAATCTTGATAGTTTCTTGATTTTCTTATTTTTATGAGATGGATTCCACTATATATTTGTGGTATTATTTTAGTAGCTTTTACCCTCATGATACCTTTCTTAGATGACATTTGATAAAGGTGTTGATGTAGACTTTGGTTTGGGGAATTTGGAAAAACGATCAATTAGAGATTTAGCAACATGATGAGGGAAGTGAAAAGTTTTTTTTTATTTTCAAATATAAATAGTGTAGGACTAAATTCAATTGGATTTCTTTTCATAGAAGTGAAGGACTAAAGGAAAAACAAGAAAATAGAGATGTATCTAAAAAATAAAATAAATAATGCTATATTGATTTAATAATTTACAAAAAAATATTTTTTGTTATATCATTTTTTTTATAATTTAATAATTTTTAGTTAGACAAGAAGATACAATGGCTTAAATAAGACTATGTATTTCATAATTTATAAAAGAATATGAGAAAATATTTATTTTTGAAATAACATATTATTATTTTTTGTATCATAAAAAATTATACTAGACTTTTATTATCTTTGTTTACAATCATTGATGAAAAATCTCGTAATCTTGCAAACTATAAATAAATTTAAAAGTACTATTTGATCGAATGCATTATTTTAAAGAAGCTCATAATAGCTAATTTGCAAATTAAAATTTAAAATGATTTGAAATAAAAAAACAATATTTATAATTTTCATCTCAAAGAATTAATCCCATATAAATCTATATAAAAACTTGACCAAACTTTTCTTAATCCTCTTTGGATCACATTTTAGTCAAACTTTTTTATCTTTCTCCAATATTCTTTCCCAGTGGCACTTTAACTCTATGGATCACTAAAAGAAAAAAATTACAATATTGAGAAGAGATTTGTGTTGATAAGATTTTTGTAAGTGTTTCCATAATAATCATACTTATCACAACAAATACATATGCAACTCCTTTTAGTGGAGTTGTGTGTTGTATTCTCTAAAAAGCTTTTAGAACTCTTTTTCTTTGATTAATCTCTTAGTCTTGAGATATTCAATGATCCCACTACAAATTTATCATGGACTTTATCCCATTGATTTCTGCCATGTAGAATGGATATAACTTTATCATATGACACTCAATCTTAAAAAGAAAAAGTTTGATAAATACAACATATATAAGCAAAAATGGTTACAAAATATGTAAAAATTGTGACATGAATCAACATAGATATGCCAAATCGATGCTTGAGACAATCTATAAAAATGGGTGCATGTATAAAAAGTAATTTGGGTAGTTACAAGGCTTGACAATTATACATGTGGTGTTTGAGACCAACCTAAATCTGACCATCAAGGGATTCAATACGGGCATTGCTTGATTGTTTTGACATTTGACGCCTCTTAATTGAGATAAGTTTTAAATGTTTTTCAGCATATGAAACCAAATATTTGCCCAATGTAATGCAATGTTTCTTCTATTATTTCTATCCTTCGTAACTATTGCTCCTTTGGTGTTAGAAAAATTTATAATAGGTGTTTCTCGTGCTTTCTTGATCATGGCATTCCATGATCTTTTCAAATTATAAACCATTGCATCATTTTTTATTTCAAGACCAAAGTCAACCCATTTTTAGACAATGTGCTTTCATACTCATGCTCATTGGGGAATACTTTATAAGGTTTCGTAACATGATTTCAAATTAATACTTAATAATTGAATTAGTAGCTTTCCAAAAACAAGAATGCAAATATCCTTCCCAAGCATGTGCAATAATTATCAAATTGATGAACCTCAAATGTCTTGTTATATTTTCTAGTTCTTTAACTAAATCCATAAGCTTTGCATGCTACACTAACTCTTTTTTAATCATTGTACTTGATATTGATTGCAATGTCGTTGATGATTATATTGATGCATAAGACTTCTTTGAGGCTTTTAGATTAATAATTTGGACCTTACTTTTAATTATATCATGTAATCGATGTTAGAATAAAGTTTAGGTCCTTCAAAATTTTCGAACTTCATGGAACTAAAATCTAATGATGATAATTTGACCATCTTCATAATATTTGAATCACATTATATTTCTTTACTCTTTAAGGCTTGTTCAAAGAATAAGAAAATGCATTGCAAATCTCTTCTCTCAATTGCAAACACTATTTCTAATATTTTAATACATCTCATGCTTTTTTTTATCGATATTTATAATTTTTATCTTACATTCTTGTATTTTAGTTTACATGACGATACTTTCTCCTAATGCCTTCCAAATTTAATTTTAATGCAAAAGAACTATTCTTTAAAATTGTATGCCTTAAATCACATCCAAACATAATCCTTTAAATATTATAGAAAAAATCACTAAAAAAGCAACAAAGTTATTATAAATATGTTAAAATAAGGAAAAAGAAAATTACAAAAAATCCTAGAAGACATTGATGTTGGTGTTGGGAGGTAGGGTTTGTGTGAGCTAGTGTCAAAGAGTGTGCCAATGCTAGAGAGAGTTGGCACTTGAAGGGGAGATGTTAAAGGGAGGGATTTATGATGCTAGAGGAGAGCCCTTACAAGGTGTCGAAGAGTGGCACTACTAGCTTTTATTGGAAGCTAGTGTTGTAGTGAGACATTATGGAGGAAGGTCATGCTGTAGCGAGGAGGCAGTGGCGATGTTGTTGAAAGGAGGAAGAGTTGATGTTGCAAAGAAAAGGAAGTGATGACATTGTAGCAAGGAAGAACTATTGTTACTTTTAGGGTAAAAATTAACTATAGTTAATTATAAGGGAGTTATTAAGTTTACAAGTTTAAATGGCATGACAGTAATATATCATTTGATTGGTGATACATAATATTCAAAATATTAGATATGTAGCTGATTAGATATATATTAGGTGCTAGGTAAGTAAATTTTACTAATCATAAATACTAGAACAAGATTGTAATATCCTTGTTATGTCTTGTATTGTGTGCTTGATTAATTGTCTTTTGTTAGGCATTTTAAGGCACATTTGATTAAACTACAATATAGCATATGCTTCTCAGCAATGTCCAAGCTGATCAACATGTTTTAAAGCTCCTAGAACTTAGGTTTGTGCAATTGTTTTTATATGGAGATAATTTTTCATTAAGTATTAATTGAACTGCTTTACACACCCACTAACACCATGGATTCAGCAAAATAAATGTCTACTTGATGGAAATAACATGCTATTGTGTTTCTCGAGGAATGCAAATGAAGGCTTATCACTAGGATGAAGCATGTTGCCTATTTTTATTTTGGCATCTCATATGCTGTTCTAAAAATGCATTTCATTTACTATCGAACAAATGTGAATTCACCTATAGTGAACCACCTTTTTCTTAGTTTTAAACTTTTTAATCCATATATTTTAACATTAATATGAATGTTTAGTTTGCCAATAGGTTAAATAGATGATTTCACAATGTATGTTGTTTTGTCGATAGCGTGATGTTATGATGTATTTATTGAAAGAAATTTTGGTGAAGATGTGGTATTGATATTGTGGATGTTACAACCTTGAAAAAGTAGTTAAGAGGATTATGCAACCTATTGTATTTGCTTGATGAGAAATAGTTGGTGATAACATTGTTGAACTTGAATTTTGGATGGAGTGGAAATGTTCATCACTGTGTTGGATGATAAAAAAGTGTAACTAGAGCTCAAATATAAGTTTTAAAATTTTGTGATGATAACTATAATTTTGTATGTGTAGATTTTTATGATGTTAAGTTATATCATACAATTTGAGTAAATATTGTTGAGACGAAGATGTTTTGAAATGGTGGCTTTACAATAGAAGATAAAACTGTTAATTAGTGTAAATTATGTTTATCAAGAAATTAGTGCTTATGTTCCACAAGCAAGAGGATCTTTCGAAGAAACATTAAAAATTGGAGCTTGAGTTTGTATGGGTTAATATTGTTGTATGATTTTTTTAGCCAATCAAACTTAGATAAATGGCTTCCCCATTTTGTTTATAGTTGAACAAACTTAATTTGGTAAAGAATTCATAATACATATATAGCCAAGTGCATTATTTTTTAAATGAAGATACAATCTTTGGTATACTTCATTGTGGTTATTATGATACAATCTTTGATATACTTCTTGCTTGGACAAAGATTTTATATCTATAGGTTGTCTTTTAAATATAATGGATGCTAAAATTCACTAAGGGAAAAATTGTTTGCATTTATTTTGTGGCATTTTATAGGTTGAGTAACCTATATTGTTACATGATAGAAAGTGTAGAAATTGTACTCTGATCATAAACCTAAAACCATAGTGAATTGTAAAATGCTAATCGAATTTGGTTTAAAAAACTATGCCTTTAAGAACATCTTTTATATCTTCCAAAATCCTAATAGCTTGATATGTTATCTTTCATTATTTCTTTTCTTCCTTTCTTGTCATGGTTTGATACCTTTTGTAGTTTAGGAATTTATTTATTATGATTTGATACCTTTTCTCCTTCTAAGCTTTTATTTTGGAATTAAGAGAGAATAAAAACAAAATGTGTACTTTTTTAAAAACTCCATGTGTCTTGTTTGTCTTGTTGTTATGTTTACAACGAAACGTAGGTCACAAGCCTTCATTCTTATCAAATTCCTTTGACATATACTTGTTGTAATCTTGATCTTATCTTGATGATCCATAGATTTTTCAACTAGTCATATTCCTTATTGACACAAAATAAGGAGAGAGAGCTTGTAAGAGAGAGACATTTCTAAGTATCCTAGATTTTTGGTTTTTTTCAAATTAGATTGACATTTGATTGGCATATTATTAGTCATAGTTATAATAACAGTCCTAATAAATGTATATAAACCTTATGTCAAAGGTAATTATATGAGATTGACAAATATTAAGTATCTTATCTTTATTTGATTCTTGAAGACATGAATAGAGAATAGAGAGCCACGAAAAAAATAATATTTTTCTTTATGAACAATGTTTGATTTACATGATTTATATAAGACAAATTATATACCTAATTATATTTAATCTATTATACATAGAAGTTAATCCCTTTACTTAGATAAGATATACAATAGAATTATTTTATCTTATATTTAATTATTCCATAATGTATAAGATTCTAATTCCTAATTAATTGTTCAATGAATTTTTTGATTTGTAAATTATTTTTAGCACTCTTAAACTTGTAAATAGATGTCTATCATTTCCAATTTGTTGACACAGAAATCAAGTCTTGGCTTAGATAAGGAGAACAATTGTTTCTTGAGACTTGGTAAAAATATATGATAATATAAATAGATTCTTTTTCTATTTCAATTTTAATAAAATTTTTATCAATTTTCACATGCTTCATTTTTTCATGATAAATAGGATTGTGAAACTGTCTTGGTTGCTGATTGATGTCATTAAATGGTTTTATGGGATAAGTTGAGACATATTTAAGCTAGTCATGAACTATTGAATTCAAATGAACTCATATGTTCCTTCTATTATAACACTATTTTGTTCTTGTATTATTTCGAGCCATTATGGATTGTTTTTTATTGCTCGAAGTGGCTAAATTTCTTCATATCTTCATATAGCATATAGTTGTAGACTTATTATCATCGACAACTCTAGCTCAATTTGTGTTCGAGCATCTATCACATTTCATCACAGTTTTCTTGAGCGACAACCTTTATCAAGACTTACCTTGAGATATCTTAAGATTTGGCTCATCACATTGAAGTGCCTTTTTGTGAGACCATGTATGAATAAAGTAATAATGCTTATACTAGACAAATAGATTAGCTTTTTTACTAGATATTTGTAGCTATCTTGATTTACTGGTGGATTTTTCTTGGAATTTTTTCTTCTAATTGTGTTCTAAGGGTGTTTTTGTTGGTGTACACTCAAGTGTTTTAATTTCTTTAAGCAAATCCAAGGTGTAGATTCTTTGTGAGTTGTAAACTCTTTTCCAGTTCCTTGTAATTTCTATCTCTAAGAAATATTTTTTATTAGATTTTTCACCTTGAATATAATTGAGATTTTTAGATTCTGATTTATCATCTCTTATAACAATTATATCATTCTCATAAAAAATGATGATTGTTTATTTTTCAAATGATAATTGTTTATTTTTCAATCTCACCTTTTTTACTAATAGAATGTACGTGACTTGCCCTTATAGTTAATTGTTTCATAGACCATGTTTTTAGAGATTGTTTTATGCCGTAAAGGGACATTTTTGGTTTACATACCTTGGTTGAACCTCCTTGAATCTTAAATCTTGGTGAAGCTTTCATATATACCTCTTCTTTTGAAGTACTATTTAAAAATTTATTCTTGATGTCTAGTTTAATCCCCAATTTAAGACAACAAAACTTTAATGGCATTTAATTTTGTAATTGAAGCAAACGTCCTTAAGTTAATTCCATATGTTTGAGTAAAATCTTGTGCCACCAATCTTTTTGTATATCAATCAATTGTACTATAAGATCTATACTTCATATGAATACTCATTTGTTACTAATTGTCTTTTTCTCTATATGTAACTCGACTAATTCGTCTCATTATTATTGACTGTTTTTATTTCTTCTAATATAAGCTTATTCTATTTTAGATCTTAAAGAGTTTCATGAATATTTTTTTATACTTAAATCTTATCAACTTTAATAATAAATATTTTGAAATTATTTAATATTTTGGGATATATCAGATAATTTGAAATTGGTTTCTTAGTACAAAGAGATCCATGTCATCTACTCCATTGTCTTTTAAATACAACTCTTCCTCTTTTTGTGTCTGTAATAGAAGGATTTTCCAATCATTCAAATTTCTTTTGTTGCATTAGAGCCTTTGATTTCTTAGAGTAAAATGGGGTTGGTTGTGGATTTGTTGTGTCATACACTCCCTCTTGACCTAAGGCTGGAGTGATAGTAAGCTTAGGTTGATACAACTTAGGTATAAATATAGATATAAAAGAATTTCAATTTTGTCTCCTTAAATACTTTTTTCTTTTGGGGGGAAACTTAAGAATAAAATATTTGATTTTCATTAAAAGAGGTCACATGAAACAAAGAAAAGTTCTGAAGAGTTGGAATGACATTTATAGCCTTTTTGTGTTGATGAATAACCAACAAAGTGAGCATTAGGATCAAGTTTATCCTTATTATATTGGACATTATGAACAAAGACAATACATCCAAGAACATGAATTGAAAGAGGGTTGTGAATATGACAGGATGAGAAGGTAGATAGTAGATCATCGGGAAGGGTATAATATTGCAAACTTTTTTGATGAAAGACTATTAATGAGATAGATTGAACTAAGAATGACTTTCCCTTAAAGAGGATGTGGTGCATGACTAACAAACATTATTGGTTTTGTAATCTTAAGTGACAATTTTTTTTTTCTGCAACTCCATTTTGTTTGGAGATGGAGTAACATGAGCCTTGATGAAATATATGTTGGTCAACAAGATAATGGTTTAACTCTTCAAGGAAATATCTCTTCCTTTGTTTTTACGAAGAATATGAATGGAGGATTGGAAAACATGTTTTATAAACTTATAAATTGTTTAAAAATAGTACTCACATATGATTTTTTTTTTCTCATTAGATATGCCCAAAAGGCACAATTATGATCATCAATAAATATAACAAATCAATGCTCCTTAGATTTGTTATTCTAGATGGATCCCTTATATTACTATGAATATCATCAAATAGTTGTGATGGTAAGGTTGAGGAGTGTAATATGTTTGAGATTTTTTTGCCAAAATAAAATGATCCCAATGAAACAAAAAGAGGTATTTATTAATATAAAATTGTAGATACAAGTGTTATAAATAAGAAAACTTAGATGTCCTTATTGATTATAGTTAGACTTAACTTTTGAATTTGAAATAATAGACAAAACAATAGGTGTAATAGATATTAAAAGAGACTTAACATCAAATAGTTAGTAAAGATTATTTTTCTCCTTAGTATTGTCAATAGTCTTCTTTGAATCCAAATCTTGAAATTTACATCTAAAAGGGAAAAGTTATAGAATAATTTGAATGTTAGATTATCTTTCTTATAGATAGTAGATTACATTTTAAATTTGGAACATGAAGTACTAAATTCAACTTTAAGTATGATGAATCCATTTGCAGCCTTTCACATTGACTTTCTACTACTACGATCTTAATATTTTCCTTATAAGGTTTATAATACTTAAGGCTTATTGTAGAACTTGTTATGCGATCAGATGCACTCATTTCCTCAATATACTTTTCACGTGAACCTTTATAAGAGAAAAGAGGACATTATTCTTGTTTTACATTTTTGAATTGTAAGAGTGACAAGATTTGATAATGTGTGTTCAAACTCTTGAGTAGTTATTGGAGGATTTAATAATTTTTGAAGCACACCCATTTGTTCTTTAGTAGTTTTAGAATTGTGTTATATTCCATCTTATATGCAGTATTGTTGTTGGTTCTTTGATTTTGTGGTTTCCAATCTATTATAATGTCAAGTATTATATATTGTTGAGTTTTTTTAGACATTATCTTTGCTTATATCAAGTAACTTATCTTATCTCTCATCTTGATTACTAATAAAATAGATTGGTATCATTCTCAAAAGATACGACCATTTAATTTTTTTATTGTGATTTGGATTGAATTATTATCAAGTTAAGAATGAGTGAGTGATGACTGAGAATTTAAAACTGTAAAAATCTTAGAGATTTCCGTTGTAGGTGAGTTTGGACATTTTTATTTTATATTATAAAATAAATTTATCTCTTATCATAACTTAGAGAAGGTGTTAAAAATAAGTTTTAATAAGTGTGGTATCTTGTTGAGTATTTCAGATGACAAAATTCACCTTAAAACTTTGTAAAATATTGTCAATGTCAGAATATATCTTGTTTTGACATCCAAAACTTTTTTTTGTTTGATAAAAAGGATATATTCGTTTAATATTGGGTTTTGTTGAATTTATTAGCTATGTCATTACAATAGAATTCTTAGTCTTTCAAGTATTATATGCTGTTGAGTTTTCTTTAGACATTACCTTTGTTTATATCAAGTAACTTATCTTATCTCTCTTCTTGATTACTAATAAAATAGATTGGTATCATGCTCAAAAGATACTACCATTTAATTTATTTATTGTGATTTGGATTGAATTATTAAGTTGAGAATGAGTGAGTGATACCTGAGAATTTTAAACCGTCTAAATATTAGAGAATTCTGTTGTAGGTGAGTTTGGTATCAAGCTTGTCATTGCTCAAGTTGCTAATATGTTTTTTTCTTGCACAACAACATTTTGCTGTAAAAGCTATAAGATTTTTTTCATTGCTGGAAAAAAAGAGAAAAACTCTAGAAACCCTTAATTAAATTACCAACATACATTTGTTCATTGACGATAAAACTTTTGGAAATACTTCTATCCATTGAGAAAGTTTTTACGAAGTATCTTTTGAAGCACTAGGGAAGTGTATTTCGAAATGTTTCTGAAGATGCAATAAGAATGATGGAGATGCATCTTTTGGATTCATCTACCTTTTGGAGATGCATTTTTGTTCATCTTCTAACGTCATCTTCGTCCATCTTCTAGTTGCTTCAAAAACTTTAGGAAGCATTATATCGAGCAATCTTCCAAAGTGATGAATCAAGTTGTTCGCCTTCTTGGAATTTTGAATTGAGTGTTCTCTTCCATAGCTTTTGCACCTTCAGATTTCGAGCCGGTCAATCAGCTCTGATATCATAAATAAAGAGAATGGGGAGCTGCAAAATAATAATATTTTTTTCTCTATTAGTTGCCAGATTTGCATTGTCTTATGTAAGACAAATAATAAGCTTAATTATAAGTAGTTTTTAATACATAGAAGTTAAATCTCTTTATTTAAGTAATATATAAATAGAATAGTTTATTTTTAATTTAATTATTTCATAATTTGTAAGATTTTGATTCTTAATTAATTATTTCATAAACCTTGAAATTAGAAATTTGTTTCTAACAAATATAATAATAGTGTTAATGAATGCATCTAAAACTTTTGTTAAGGACAATAAGATGAGGTTATGACATATTAACTATAGTTTCTTTTTTTGATTCTAGAAGCCTACCTAAATGATGCCAATTCAACCACCCATCTCTCTTGAATTTTGATCTTCATATATGGATACTGGTTTTTAGCATCATTTTGTCATCTGTTGGTTTTTTGTTTTCTTCATTTGTATATATATATTTTTTTTTTTTGATGCCTATGGCCTTTCCTTAATTCTTTTATTTTCAAAATGGTTACCCTTAGTTATGATACATGGCTCTCTCATTGCAATTGTTAGGGAAGAATACCATACTTAGCTCCTTATCAATCAACATGGTTACGATCTATTTCTTTGAGATAATCTTAAAGAAAAACCTCTCACCGTTGATTAACTACGAATGCATCTCTAATCACGCAGACACAACAAAAATACTTAGAGTTGTAGAACTGGAGCGAGTTAAAGTACGTAAAGAATATAGAAGAACTACAAAAGATAAGACAGATGACATAAGGCAAAAGTTTGTGTGAAATCTAAAATTTTGTAAGACTCACTACTCTTGGAATATGTTCTCTAGAACTTAATAGAAATTGTAAAGCTTCTCTTTAACAATGTTTTTCAATAGTACTGCTAAGGATATTTTATAGTAACTTCTAAAGAGGGGAAACAAGAAGACTTTCTTAAAGTTTTACAAAGTGCCATAACCTTTTTTTGGTCTTCAATTGAGATATTTTTCCCTTCTATAGCCACCTTTGATTTAGATATATCCACACCCAAGCACATTTAACTAACAAGTTGCATCTGTTGCATTCTAAGCAATCTGTCATACCTATTCGTTTGCCACTTTTCCATAATCACATTTCTTTTGTTGCTTAGTTATGTTATCCTATTAAAGATCTATAATTGACTATGCACTTAATGTCATGAACTTTGCGAACAAACATATTTATCTTTAATGCTATACGCAACCTGTTTGTAATATGATTATGCTCAATTTACTCATAAAATCCAATTGCATTATTGTCTTCCGAACGCAATTGACAAATGGTCTATTCTAAGTTGCATGTGAAAGTTTACTTTCGTAACAGACTCTGCAACTTTATATTTTCTCTGGATCTCACCCATGCTATTGACTATTTCATTGCATGTTTACTTTAGCTAATTTACAATCTACAGCACAGCCCCACTAGTGCTAAAACTAGTGACTGCTTTGGAGAGCTAAGTGGAAATTCTAGGTACAAAGCCTTTGATGAAGGAGAAAAAAATCAAAGATGCATCAGTTATTACACATCAATGTCTTAATCCAAGATATTGTAAAATTGGTGCAGGTACACAAGTGTAACAAGCTTGCCAGCCGGCATGTACGGGTAGGGCTTGCTGATCCTAGCGAAGTTCTTCGCTGTGATATATGTGAAGTTTCACCTGGTACGTCACATAATTTACTTATATTTATTTTCTTTTCTCCTTGAAGTTCCTCAACCTCTCACCTGGTGCAGCATTCTTCTACTGCGAAATAGATGGGAGCTCTCTTTGTTTGCAATGTGACACAATTGTGCATGTTGGAGGCAAAAGGACTCATGCTAGATACCTCCTGCTGAGGCAGAGGGTTGAGGTTAATGTATTTTGTTCTGTAGTTCTAATTGCGTTTCTTCCATGGTATCTTTAATTATCAACTATAACGTACAGTTTCTTGGCAATAAACCGGGGCAAATTGAAGACCCAGCTCTGCAGAATAAGTATCCAAACGATAACTATAATGATCATGATTACTTGTCCAAACCAGTTTCGAGAGAGAATCACCAAAATCTTGAAGTATCTGCTCCTGTTTTCAATGTCAGCAGTGATCATGGTGATGCTCACTCCAAAATGATCGATCTAAATGCAAGACCAGCCCGTGCACCCATTGGCCAAGCATCAAATGCAAAGGTGCACCTCTCTTCTTTTTGGTGAAAAAAATATTAGGTGTGTTTGACTTAGGATGGCTTGTATAAGTTTGAATTAGAGCTTAACAAGCTTCTTGTGTTTTTTGCATAATAATTTTTTGTTGATTGCATACTTTTAGAGATAGTTTCACCCATAGTAATCTTTTTTTTTTAACCTTGAAATAATATGCATATTTTCTATGTTTTTTTGTGCATCATAGTTAAAGTTTACTACCTTACAGTTTTGAAATTTGTGTATTTTTCCTATCAAAATGATATATATTATTGTATTTAAAATAATGTGTGTTTTTGTTTTTTGTTTGCATTTTGTTGTTAGAGTCTATTATATCACATAGTTTGTGTTCTTTTTATTTGTAAAAAATATTATGAAATAATATCCATAGTCTAACAAATGATGCACATCATTAATTAATGAAAGAATGACAATATGCACATGACATGCGTATTTTAAATTGGTTTATGAATATTAAAACAATCAAACATATAAATTTCCATCCATTGGTAGATCCATGTATTGACATACACATTTGTTAATTTTTACATTTTTTAGTCCTTGTTGCACGTTGAATGAACGCCATATTGCCCGGCCGGCCAACCTACCAGTGTGATAGTTGATAGCTCAGCCTAACTTTATTCTTGTGGATTAAGCAGGGTGGCGTCGTCAGCTATAACTCAATGCGTATGGCTTCTCTGGGATCTTCCAAGGGAGAGGCAGACCAATAGAGTTGTGAATGTATTGTGCTTCCCCTTGCTTTTGTACTTCAACTTTGTTAAGATACCAACATCTTTTATCCACTGTGTGATAACAAACCTTCATCGCATCAGAACATTCAACTCTTGATTGAATGATAGGCAATTCCTTAAAATCAATTCAACACAGCTTGAGAGTTGAGCATGTTATGCATTCAAGTGTTAGGTATGATTGGTTTATATGTTTGTTAGCTGAAGCTTTGGATGATGTTTGAAGCTTATTTGCTTAAAGTGGCTTGATGTTAACAGGCTATTTAAGTACTTATATTATGTTATTATCATTGTTATAGTTTTAGCATAGTGCCTTTTTTTAATTTCAGTAGCGTAGATCTGGCATATTGTTCTTGTGAAAATGCAATTATAGATGCAAATCTAATAATATATTTCGTGATCAGTTTTTTTTTACCGATAATTTCTAATTAACTTTGTTTTTTTTTTAATCAAAACTGGACCAAAAAGACCTTAAGAATTCACCATGGTCAGAGTGATAGGAGTCTTGCAGACGTTATAACGGTTGAAGGATTTTTTATTCGCCATCAAATAATGGGCAAATAATCCACAAAGCATTAAGGATAACAAAGCTAATTATTTATTTATATCTCAAATTGATAGATATCCATAGTCTTTGATTCAACTGGTTTCGAATGAAATCGATTCAGAACCAGTCAAAGTTTGTTTTATCTTTTTTTATTACTTAATAAGACATAAATAGGATTAAACTAATTTAATGATTAATCAGATATATATTTTAAAATAAAATGTACTTCAGCCGGTAGAATTTTGTTTTTAAAAAAGTTGCAAAAAGTACTATCACCACCAGGCGCAATATAGACCGATCACCATCGTTACAAGCACATATAATTCATAGAACAATACGAGCTTCAAGCCAGCAATTAACAATTCTCTCTCTGAGCTGCTTAATTTAAATATGTATTCATTTATCTTTATCTATTATAGGTTCCAATAAGTAAAACTCAAAAACACAAAGAATGAATACAAACTTTTGATAGAGCAGAAATTTCCTCATGGCCTTTTACAAGTTTCATCCCTGGAGATTGCTTCGTTCTGCAGTTCGTATCCATTCGCTGAATAATCGGTTGACTTCCTCCGGACACTCATCATGGGGGCAATGGCCTGAAACCACAGAATGATTCATTTCTACATGAAACAACATCTTAAAGGGTTTTGTTATGCCCCAGTGAGCCACCTATACAAAAGGAAACTATAAGATCATCACTTGGTACACAATGCAGCAATCTAATTTCTTCTTGCAGATCTACCAGGAAAAAAAAACGAACTTTGAACAAAAAAAGAATATAAAACGACTCAAATCGAGCCTTCAATGTTCTTGATGCACATTCGCTGATGGCAAACAGGTTGTAGAACTCTTCCATTGAAGGAAAACAATTCATTTATGGATGTTTTTAAATGATAAGAAATGAGATGCTGCTGCAGCTAAAAAAATATAAAGAGGTATTAAACTTTGTTCAAGAACACAAAAGGGTTAAGTCACCTGCATCCAGTTCTTCAATTGTTGCAAAGTTACAATGCTCACGTATCGTGGAGAGCCTTTCTTTGGAGTTGGTCAATGGATCTCGCATCCCCTGTTCATTTATCAGAAACGACTGATGATCATTTCATAGTTGTTAGTAGTGGAATAACAGAAAAATCAAAAATAAAAATTAGGGCAAACCTGTATAAATAAAACCTTCCCTCCAAACAATTCTAAAAGATAATTAAGAGGAACCGGTCTTTTGTAATTGAACACATACTCTAAAACTATGGCAGCTCCCGGATCATATGACTTCAAGAAGAATCAAGGAGAACATTTAGGCTGAAAGAAATAGTGCAAAAGTACATTTCAACCAATATCGTCAAACTATTCCTTAATATGCTCATGTTTAAATCGAAGGCAAAAGCTAATTTTACTTCCATCATTAGTTTACACGTGTTTGTTAGTGCATCACAAGGCCGTTAAGGTTGATCACACTAGCATAAGAAGCTCACATAACATAAGATTTGAAGAGTTTCATTAGAAGACTCCAGGTCTAATTTTTTTATTTTTTTGCTCGAATATGGAGGGGTATTTGACTTATTGTTGAGCTTTGAAGTTCGACTAACATAAAAAAAAAAATTCACATGGATTGGACTCGGATAAGGTTGTTGATACAAGTTGTCCCACATGAGAATGCAACATGGTTTATTGAAGGCGCTCTGGATGGATGACATATATTTGCTCAATGCAAAACCCTTGCAGAACTAAAACACTTAAATCCTGAAACAACCAAGAGTTTTTTGAATGTTGCATGCACACATCTACATGAAAAGCAAGGACAAGCTTGAAGCCATGGCAAAAAAGAGTTACATGGGTCTGATAATTTGAAATAAGAACTCAAGTTGGGCCCAACATACAAAAAATATTCATCAACCAAAGCCTAAGTTATTGGGTTAAGATCATCATTTTAAACCATATAATTTGTTATTAAATATCTAATATAAGATTATCTTTCATGTGAATCTAACAAATCTCCTCTTTAAATGATGTGACTGATAATTTCAAATATCACCTCTAGTAAGTACAACAAATGATGTGTTGGGGGGGGGGGGGGGGGGGGGGAGAGGGAATTTGCTAAATAACAACTCAAGTTGGGCCCAACATACAAAAAATATCCATCAACCCAAGCCTTAGTTATTATGTTAAGCTCATCATTTTGCAAAGCCACAACTTTTTATTGAATATCTAATATGGGACTATTTTTCATATGAATCCTAATATCTTCTCTTTGAATGAGAATGTCTCCATATTGAATCCACTATCTTTACAATGAAAGTACATTTGAACCATCAAATACCACATATTATTAGCTATAGTTCACCATATCAACCACAACACTTCATCAACTACACGACAATTATCCCAATGGAATCTACTACCGTCCACTCTACAGATCCACAACCATCGACTAAGCCGTCCTGTTGACTCTATCACTTAGTTGGCCTATCCAATCAACGTCTTCAGCTATTATTGGCTTTACCAAAACCAACGCATTCAATTACGCTACCATATCGACTCTATTAGAACCATTACCTTTAGCTCTATTAGAATCATAGCCTTCGGTTTTATTGTAACCATTATCTTTAGCTTTGCCACTTCTCAGCTCTACTTAAACTATCATGTCTTAACCTCTATTACCATGTTGGTCTTACTGCACTATACTAGCTCCACTACCTTGTTGGCCCTAACACACCATGTTAACTCTGTCGCCTTTATTACACCTATTGTATTGTTTGATCTCAATTGAAACACATCTAGTCCTAATGTTACTTGTTAGAAAAAGTAGTATTAAATAGAAGCCCAAATTGAACCCAATATACAATGACACCCATTAAATCCAAAAGTCTAAGCTATTGGTTTAAAACGTATCACTTTGTTTATTAACACCACAACTTATTAAATATTTAATATGAGACTAATCTTTATATGTATCCCAACAAATAAAGATTATCAAAACTAATGATAAGATATTTAATAAAAAACAATTATACAAAGATTCAATACACCCTAGAGTCCAACATTAAAAGTTCAAGTTGTTAGAAATTGATAGACACATTTTTAAACGATCCATAAATCATGTAACCCAAATTGTTATCATCTACAAACTTGATGTTGAAGTTGGAACTAGATGCTTCAATTCTTAAAACTAGGAATAAGTTAAGCATGTTAGTTTCAACATAATCAACATTATCTTGAGAAGATTAAGTAGTACTCTTTAGGCTATCACAAAGATATTTTTCTTTGTCTATGTTGTTTTTAAAACATGCTGAGAGCAAGAACATTTTTTTGAGGTGACAAAAGATGAGATTGTTTCACTTGAGAAAAATGAAACATATGAATTAAGCTAGTTATAGAATAAAGTTTGAACAAAAAAATGATTCTAAAAACTAAAAGAAGAGACTGATGGTAGAAAAAGTTACAAAGATTTATGCTCTTGCCTTTTCAAAAAGAAAAAGCCATTGACTACAATGAGAAATTTTCACTTAGTACCATATGACTTTTGTGAAGCATGGCTTCAACAAAAGATCTGTGATAGAGAAAACTCGTATTTCTCCAAGGTAATTTGGAGATCTTCGTGATTCAAGTTAGAGGGTTACAAATTGTTGGATAATCTTGTATGTAGGCTGCATAAGGGCACATGCAATCTGAGATAAACTCAAGGAAATAGCGGATAATTTTGACACTCAGTATGTGACATAAACCACTGTTGCTACTATAAGAAATTTGACGACTATTAAATAACAATGCTATTCTATGTAAAGGATATCTTGCTTATAAGGCAAAGAGGCAAGTGAAAAAGGTGGTTTTGCTAGATGGGAGTAAAGGATTCTATAGCTCATCCTTAAATAGATGAGGTGTTGAAGTTAGAGTTAGCTTACAATGCATCGATATCATTTTGAGGCTTACGAATTTGCATTTAATACATATCCGATAATTATACTATCAATATTTGCCTAATACATATTTGACATGCCAAGTAACATATCAATTTCAAAAAAATAAATCAAATAAACCAATACATCTTGATCCAACACTTAATAAAAACCACCATACTATGGATTTATATTGTAAATGGTATGTTATAGTATGACTGAACAAGGAAAGACAATTACTCATACAAATGAAAGAAAATAAGGAATTAAAGAACAAAAATTTCTTATAAAAGATGCTTATTTAATGTAAAACTAAACTGACAACCTTTTTTATTGTTTAACATCAAAGAATAAAAACAATTATTATGTTTTATAATATAAAACTTATATTAAAATGCTTTAAAGATTATTAAATTTACATGCAAATGATTATAATAATGATAATTTGATATTATAAATTTTAATTACTTTATCTATAGATGATTAGAATATAATCATAATTATAATATGATATGATAACCTTTATGTTTCTTGATTACAAAAAAATGAGAATTCTTTTTTGTATGATAATATGATAAATTATTTTATTTGTATTTAAATTAATTATTTTTATCATATTTAATTATCGTATCTTAACAAATCAATATTCAAAGTTTTGAAAATTTATCATATTGTTTTATTTGTGTCATAAGAGCCAACAAAGATTAGGAATGTCTTGCATAGAAGGAAAAGTTGTACATGGGTGGAGGAATGATAGTCAATGACCAAGTTGGAGTAATGCTAGTTGGTGGAGGATTGATTTGGCTAGTGCAAAAGACCATAGATAAGGGTTTCTCGTTATGATTTTAATAGAAACCAAAAAAGTTCTAGAACTAGGATGCTTGATGGAGCAAAAAAAAAAAAAAAAAGGGCACAAATCCACAAAGAGCTATAAGGCTTTGCACCATGATTTGCTAGATTTATTGGAGATGGACCTTGAGAGCAAATGAATTTTATGTTGAGTTTGATGACTATCATTCAAAGAATGGCTATCATTATTTTAACAAACATATCCATTTATTATTGGTGAGTTTGTAAGACAAGTTAGAGAACATTTAGCCCATTATCTATGCTTCAGGATGTTCATTGGCTCTTTTAGTCACTTTCATTGTCAGAGCTGGAGGGGTCTTAGGAATGTAAGTCTCATTGCATTCTAATGTTTAGTATTCTTGTTTCTTTCCAAGGACGACAGAAAAAAAAATGCTAGTGCAGTGTGTGGCAAGGATTTAGAGAAAAGATGTTGCATGACAACAATTTCAAACTAGTGAATGAGCGTCTAGATTACTGAAAATCTTACTCCCTTAATCAGAATGAGTATAAAGAGTTTTCCTTTTCTTTAAGGGGAAGTATTAGCGCTTCAGAGGTGGTATTGGAGAAAACAGATGAGTGCAATAATCAGAGAAAAAGGTCCCAGATAGAACAATTAGCTGCTTAACAGCAAAAATGTTGTCACCTATAAGGTTGTCCTAGCACCATCTTTATAGCTTGGCAAGATGATGGATTAGTTACTAAGTTAGCTTCCACGTGTTAAATCCTAATCTCAAGAGTCTTTTATAATTCCTAAGAGTCACCAGGCTGGTCATTGTACCATTGAAGGAGTGACTTGGGTGGTTGCCGCTGTCACCTGTGACAACTAATGTGATTGAGTTAAGGGTAGTGCACATTTAGATGGTTCAGATAACTGATTGGTCGAACCAATCGGTTTTTTGTTAGACCAAGTTGAAATTAGAACCAAACCAAATTTTGACAAAAATTGAATCAAACCATAAAAAACAAAGTTCATTTGAAAAGCAAAACTAAAAAATCAAGCATCTTCTTTGAACTTAGCAAACTAGATTTTGTATTGAATAAGAGTCAAAAACCTTAAAAACAAACCAAGAATACTAAAAATCTGAAACCAGAAACAATATTATACACGATAGTGATGCTTTTCTGATTGACTTGATAATGTGAGTTAAAAAATCGAACAAAAAACTGAAAAGATGTCCAGTTTTCCACCTAAAACAAAATCTAATTTTTTTAAAGCCAAGCTGAATTGATCAAAAGTTGTCAATTTGGTTTGATTTTTCTGTTTAGACCAACTAATTGACACCCCTAACAGGAGTAGTGACCTTCCTCCAGAGAGTCCTACCAATCAGAGAGGTGCACCTCATACAATGCTCTCGACATGACCAATCCCATCTTTTGGTTGAGTGCAAGTTTGAATGCCATATGTCAAGGTCTGTTCTCTAAGGCTCAAGAGACACTTAAGGCCCATATGTTGTTTCATGATGTCTTGAGGCCACTGATTACTAAATAACCATGTATCGTTTCTCGATGTTTCAATGAGGATATTGTGAACTATAGCTAAGATCAGCCTGAAAATTTTCTACATCTTCAAATAATAACTTCACATAACATCAGATAAGCATATTTCCTTTCCATGATTCAATGTCGATTTTTCTCTTTGCTTAGATGTGGAGGTAAGTGAGATCTATTGCAGTGAAAAAAAGTGAGAGGTACTTAGCGGATGAACAATAAACATAGGCATTGACATCAGAAATAGTGACAAGAAATCATTCCATGTATCAAGCATGAATAAAAGACCATTAAAAAAAGTAACATAACTTGTAAAAAAGACAACATTAAGCTACCAAGATACTGCATGCACGAGGTCTATCTAGTTAAGGTTCGAGCCCTAATGTGCACAGCTTTCTCTTTCTTTTTAGCAAGAGGGTACTGCTCTAAACCAAAACCTTCAAGTCATATGTCAATTTGCCAAGGATCCCAGTACAAATTGCAGAAATTATAAGCAAAACTACACATTTAATAATAACAAAGACACGTTTTTCATTCATAATTAACATTAAAAAGCAAAAGAAGTGTGGAATTAGAATCCTAGATAGTTCTATTCACAATAATAACAGAAGAGATCTACTTTAAAAAAGAATTCAAATATTTGGCGATATCATCTCTTGTACTAAAAGGGTTACAGATGTACTAACAAAACACTACATCAGCTAACTATTAGCATTAACTAAAAGATTAGCAGTAAAAAATTAGATCAATTTCTTGGTAAGTATCACACTTAGAATTCAGAAGCATTAAAATATGTTTCCTAATTTTAATCATTTCAGTAATAGCAAAAGCACGTCAGTGTAAATTGTCATACTACTGCTTCTTTTTGGAACCAGGATACAGCTCTTCGTATTTCATTGACGAGCCAATCATCAACCCTCTCTGGATGCTGTGCAAAAAAACATTGAGCCACATGTTAGATAATATTTTTCTTTTGCATCTTCCTTAGCTTAAATCAACTGTTCTTCAGGGCAACATACAGTTGGATAACATTTCTTAAGAATATCTGCAGCTCTTAATCTCAGATAGAGTAACAGAAGGCGACTGCCAATCCCTGCAAATCCAGATGATTCTCTGGGCTGGGAATAAGGAAAGGCGCTACTTAAATAAGCTTTCGATGAAAAATAATGTATTTAATATTTAAAAAATATTACGTAATGAAAAGAGTGAAATTCCATAAGAATAGTCAATATAAGGCATGAAAATGTAATCAGAACAGACATCTTTATACACCACTGCTTTTCTTTCTTAAGAGCAAGGAAATAGTTTAAAAAATAAATATGACTCATTGTTTCACGTTCTTAAGAGCAAGAATCTAGTTTTCAAGAAAACAAAATTCACCTCAGATCCCAAGTTTTCCTAATATTCTTCTACATAATCAAAAGGTTGAAGACCAATCATGCGCACAAAATTAAGTTTCCAGACAAAGATAGATATTACCAAGAAGAATAAAGTAAGGTTAACGAAGAACAATGAAGACAGCGCTTCAATTATATAATGTAGGATAAAGCCATCAACTGAGGAGATAGCAACCTTCGAATCAGGTCAAAGAAATAATCCCTGAATCCTGTCTTGTAAATTTTCTTATGACGTTCCTCTGTTGGCAGAACCAAAAATTTTGACAGGATTGAAACACTTAACAATCGTTGGAAGATGATAGAAAAGGCTCAGGTTCATCAAGTAAACAATAAAGAACATAACAAAATTGTACCTAACAATGCCATTGTAAACACCAAACAAATCATCAGTATGCTAACATATTTAAGAAAATAAGGTTAAATTAGCAGATAAAATTCCCTAAGCCAAGAGGAAAAACATTATTGAATCTTCAGATAATAAAAGGGGTGATCAGGGACCCTTTTTCACTTGTAAGACCAGGAAAAACTTAAAACTTTGACAGGATTGAAACACTTAACCTTCTTCGGAATGCAAGAGAGATAAGGCTCAAGTCATAAGACAAATAAAAAAGAATGTTAACACAATTCTACTATACAAGGTAATTGTAAAGAAATCATCCATAACCCATGCAAACACATTTAAGAAAATAAGGTTAAATTAGCTGATTCCTCTAGGTACACAAAACAGTAAAGCAATGAGGGAAAGTATAAATTTTTCTTCAGATAATACAGGGATGACAGCTGAATGCTTGCTCACTTACATAATAAGAATAACCTTAAACATTGAAAAAGATTGAAACCTTTTTAGAAAATCAAGGTCATAAAACTCAGATTCATCAACTAAATAAAAGAGAACATAACAAAAATTACCTGAAGAGATGATGTACACCAAACCTACCATATATAAGCAATGCACACACATTTAGGAAAATAAGGTTAAATAATTATTCCTTTAGCTAGCTTCTCTCTTGTGTGATATGAAACCAAAAACGGTACAGATTCCAACTTTCCTTCAGCTTGACTTTACAGTAGTATCAGAGTCAGACCATCATTAGTCATTTCATATTTGCCAATCATTTTCAGCAGTCAATCAGAATCTTTAGTGCATTGACTGGGGAAGAATTTCTTCAGTAAGGCTTGGACAATTTGCAAGTCGTTTGAGCTATTACCATGCATTGACAAATTAATTAATAATACACAACCATCTCAAGGACATGAATTTCTCTTAACAATTGATAGTGAGATCCTTACGCTTTTGCATAAAAGAAGAATTATGCATAAAGAATTAACAAGAATACTAAACTGGTCTGCTTCATCTCAATAACACTTGATCTTGTCTTTCCCCCAATATGAAGTATTAAATTCACATAATGTGTGCATAAGATCATTAAGAGAAAGACGAAAGAACAAGTCCAAGTCTAGCACAATATAGACCTTATTCTCCTAGGAAATGCTTTAACTCTTAAAAGCAGCTCAACCAAAATCACATTAGTTGAGACACTTCCTTAAAAAAAGGGACTCAGATTAGTTTGGGTGGGTCATCATATCAAGGCAGTTCTTCAAGTAGTTTGAGTATGTTTTCCAAATCAAAAGGTCTTTTAGTCACAAAAACACAAACTTTTCTGAAGGAAAGATACAAATAAACGTTATTTTAATATATTCTTTGCCATGGAAGCACTTTAATGAAGAATTCTCTTTCTCTGAACCCTCAGCTCAATTTCAAAACCTCCTTTGTACTTCCTACTGGAAATATATGAACATTTCCTAGCCCTAACAGGTAACAATATGCATCCTCAGCATATAACCAGCAAAGATTAGCTTTGGACTACAACTAATACAATGCATTAATGGGAAATGACATCAACTGAGCTTTTTCTAAAGCTATTATTAACTAGTTTGTAAAGTTTCATGCAGCAAAAACAAATAAAGAGAACAGGAATATAGAAAGCTTTACATGACCACTTCCCTAGAGCGTTGACCATTACATTGTTTTGGTTAATATTGTTATATTTGAATTCAACAAGTTTAGAAATTTACACAACAAACAAAGAGATTAGTCTGGTGAACTTCGGAGGTATAATACCAGTTAAACTAGCATCAATGAACTTTACCTCCCATAATGGCACAGGTGAATAGTTCGGAACCACTGGACCAGCTGTATTAACAAGAATGACTGACTTAACCAAAACAGGCCAAAAGCCAGCTGTAGCAGCTACAAAATAGCCTGCAAGTGAATTGAAAATTTTTAAAAACTAAAATTTAACCGAATAATTCCCCAAATTTGATATAAGAAATAGGCATACCCCCAATTGAATTTCCAATAAGGTGTGCTGGTTCTTTCACAACATCAACCAAAAAGTCTCTAAGTAACTCCGCCCACATAGGTTCACTATACACAACATTTGGTTTTTCTGATCTCCCAAAACCTAAAAGAGTAATTCCCCAGACTCGGTGTCCAGTCTTGCCCATTGAGCATATATTATCACGGAAATGTTCCAGAAATGCTCCAAAACCATGGACAAAGATTACCGGGGGACCCTCATCACCGGCTGCTGTGTACTGCACACAAAGGATGAAACCATGCCATGAACTCTTTGTAGATGATAAAAGCAAAAACAATTAGATTCAAGATTGCTAGACCATCTGCTTAGTGATGAAGGAAAAAAAGGCTTGTGCTATACTGATAAAGTTCAAATATCAAAAGAAAAATTCATAGCAGGTTTCAAAAAGCTGAATGCATGTCAAAATACTAACATAGTTAGTTGGACGTGCTAAATACCCAAAGAAGATAGCAAAAGATAAAATAGAACTAATTTTGCAGAAAGAAATTGGTTTCCTAATTCAACAATTTTCTTTGAAATAATTCACAACCTGTGTGCAAGTAATTAGCACCGGAATAACTAAACATGTTTACCACTAAAAAAGGATCAAAACAAGAGAGCATACCCTCATCATTTTAAAAGACACAAAAAGAATATGTCAATTAACCCAACTATGTAGACAACATGAACTGTACCACACATATTTCAATCCATAACAATGTTACTCACTTTACATCTATTAGAAGTTGTCCCTATGAAAAACTAAGGGGCTATACCTCCCCCAAATGAGTAGAGGGATCCCAGTGCTAAAGAAGTGGAAGAGCATTCGAAAAGTTGGTGACATCGATTAGCAGAAATATGGTGTTCTATGCAAGTAGTTGCATAATCTGTCATTCCCTGCTCCCCAAGCCAAGGGACAACAGAATCAAACACAATTTCGAAGGAGATGAAAGACTAATCGATGCTCCACTCACTTCCTTTTCGATGTAGGCATGTTCCCAGCTCTTCAATGGAGATGCCAAGGTACTTGGAAGGGGGTTCAAGGGCAGTCACGAATGTGTCTACTCCAAAGAAAAAGATAAATTATGCCACAATTGTCAGCAAAGGTGCAATTATGGCAACTTCAACATTTCTATTGTGGGGTATATCTTCAAAGGAGTCAAAGAAAAAAAAGATTTGATAGCAAAAGTGATCCTAAAAGGCCTTGAAGTCACACACCAATCCCATTGGAGCTTCATGGTTGATCAGCTCTCTTATTGGTCCTTCCTATTGCCCCTGCTAGTTCAGGATCCTCTGATTGCAATTCTTCCTCCTCTAACTTGCTATCAAGGTACATGGGCTTAAGACCTCCTTGATCTAAGAGATTTGCCGTAAAGGATTGTCACTATTGCCATTAACATGGCTATAGGTTTTGGCATTGTTAGCACCTTCATGGCCAATAGTCTCCTCCACATTGCTAAGGCAATCGCTAAGTCCAATGGTAGCTGTACACAGCTAGAAACCTATAGTTGGGCCACCAGTCATGGATGATATGCAATTCTGCTCTTTCATTGACCAAACCCGCAATAATCACATCCTATTTGCAGACCACTAACATCATCAATGTGATTTGTTATTCGGTGTTTGACCCATCCACAGCGAAACAAGTCACGATAAATCCCTTGGATTTGAATCGTGGAAAGACCAAGCAATAAGGACCTTCTATCCAAGTTCCCACTTAGAACTTTTGGCAAGTTAATCTTGCACAATAGACACGCTCCATGGAGACAATGCATGTATGAAGCCATAACGGCAAAACCTCAATAGAGCAAATTCTTGCAAGCTTTGGAGGTTCCCAACAATATAATGATAAACCCTAATATCTCGTTTATGTGGTAATGGAGTAAATGGCAGTGGGGGAGGCTAAAATCCCAGGGTCTACAAATCCAGCCTTAAAACTTAAAAAACCATCATCTAAGGTTCACTCTAAATAGAGTCCATATCCTTTATTGATGAAGTAGAAGGAAAATAGTCTTTGCCAAATTCAATTTTAACCATTTCAAAAACAAAAACAAAATATTTCAAAAATTTCTTAAATTTAAATCTAAAATGGGTTTTAAACAAAATTTGTCTCATCAAACATCCCTACTCTTATCAAAATGAAATACTCAAAAGAACTAAAATATATCATCAACAAATTCATTTTTAAGTTTATTATTATTAAATACTCTTTTGTGGACTCATGGGGATAACAACCCACCTTTTGATGATAATAAATTAAAAAAGTGAGAAGAAAAAGATATGATGAGACAATTTATGCATGTAAAATAAATCTTGAATCCCTTTAATTTGTTTTTGTATAAAATGATCAAATAAAATTGTGGATACATAAGAGTAACTTTGATATATTTTATATCATTAAACCATCATTCAACTTCTCTTCACTTTCGACATTATTAATAGGTGAAAGATCATTAAAGGTTTGGAGTTTTGATTTTAGTCCCCTATCAGAAGACCTAATTCAATAGTTTTAATAGTTTTGATTGCTTTTTAGTTTCAATTAAATTTTAATAAACTTAATTTAACTTCAGATATTTTTTAATTAATTTTATTTTGAATTAATTTTGATAATTATTTGGTTTAAATTTGTTTATTAGTTTACTTAGAAATAAAACAAGATCGATTTTAAAAATAAAAAAGAAAAATAAAAATATTTTGAATCAAGCTCAACCTTTTTCTTGCAAATATGACAAACTTTTTGCATGAACAACAATGACTCTATATTAATTTTGTTAAAAAAAACTAATTAATCATTAGTTTGTGGAATTAATCATTTCTATAAAAAAAGTTTATTTAACTAGAAAAATCATTGTATTGTGAAAAAACAAAAATAAAACTTATTTCTTACAACAATTAAAATGTGATGGGATTTGAACCAAACACCACCTCCAATTGAACAAAACTTGAAATAACCTTATCACCACAGAGCTAAAGCAATTTTTGTAATTAAACATAAGAAAGAAATATTGAAAAATATCAAAATTGTGATTTTGCTCGAAATGGGCTTCTGGCCTACTTTGAATTGATGATTTGTCTAAAACCAATCTAAAGCGGGCCAAAACCCAACTCTCAACACAAAAAAAAAACAATGGCATCAATAAAAATTTTCATGTTTCACAAGATAAATATATAAGAAAACTCGTATCAAAGGGAAATGATGTGATATCACCGAACTATCATAACTGTTCTTTCCGTTTTTATATCAACAAAAGGTGGATTGACAACCAAAATAATAGTGATATGTATGATATTTTTATGTACCCCATTGCTTATGACTACTATATGAAATAACAAAATAAAATAACAAAATAAAATATCTAAATAAACACATATCTAGCTAACTGTTTTCATCTCAAACTTGTAAAACTAATTGATTGACTATGTTCTTGAAAGGGTAGCTTATCCTAAGGGTCTCAAAGGTATTAAAATATAATTTAGCTCAATGATCAAGTGAGAATTACAATAAGCTTGTAAAATTTGATTTGAATCAATCAATCATTATCAAAATTTAATTCACTCATTTTGATACGAGATGAAGTAGATTATTCTAAGTGATATCTAATACATGATAAGATATATAGGAACATATAAGTTACTATTTTATTTATTTTATTATTTTTATATATCCATAGTAAAAGACTTTTAAAAGGATTCTCTAAATATCACACTATTGTATTATGTTATCAATAATATATAGATATTCGAGTACATGCATCAACAAAGTTGTATGATAGCTTTTCAAAACTGAATTCGAACTAGTGATCTTTTATCCATTTTGATAGTAGTGATATAGCTGCAGCCTAAAAGAGGTAAGAATTGATCTTAACTAGCATAAGCTATAGTTCATATTTCAATCTTTATAAACATATTGTATTTTTTCAATTTTCCATGACCAAGCGAGTGTGTGGATAATGCAGTTAAGTGTGCAAGTGACAACGCTTACAGAATCCATATATGTCTAAGTTCATTTAATATTTATCAGATGTGGTGAGTCCTAAACGAATGACCATATTATGATTGACATGAAATGCAACATGTGAAATCAGCATAGCAATAAAAGGTAATGTAATTTTAAGATTTATCATGCAAGATTTTTAGATTTTGTAACTGAGTTTTTAAGCATGTGTGTTCTATAATTTGTTGGTCTAAGAAATCTTCCACTACTTTCTTTTGTTATAAAAAGATTTTAGATATCTCCACAATAATTTCACACGATGCTAGAAAATCTGAATGTTCATTCTTTAATTTTTAATACCTCATAAAAGGTATCTTCTAATTCAAAATGAGATAAACTGCATAACTCATCATGATTGTCTTCATCATGTTCATCATTCACTGTGAAGCAAAAGTATGCCTTTTTTTTTAACTTGATTTGTCTCCATTTGATGAGCTCTAATCTGAGTTGCTCCAAGTAACGTTTATTGACTTCATCTTCCCTTTATTTTGCTTCTTATTCATTTCTTGATGTGTAGTGAACATGGCCAATCTTCTTACATTCGCAGCATACAACCTCCTCTTGCTTTACACTTGGTTGCTACCTACTTTTGACGTCAACCGTCACACATCTTTTTCCAACAAATTACTAAGATTTTGAGAAATAATTGACGCCTCAAGTTCAAGAGAGTAACTTCCCTCTTCATCAAAGGACTTTCCAGCTTTTCAAGTACAAAGTCTTCATCTAGATGAGCTTCTCGACAAACTTCTCACCTAGATGAAGACGATTAATAATGTTAGCAAATTGAGTAAAAATAAAATCATAGATTTATTATGGGATAGGCAAAAAAGCATAAAGTCACACACGATATTGTTCACTTTACCTTCTCTCACTTGAGTACCTTTGTGGATAACTTTAATGTTGTTCCAAATATTGTGTACTGCACAAAGGGTCATACACATTCATTTATAGAATTTGACTTTAGATTCGTTCTGAAAGAGGCAATAAAGGAGCCTGATGAGCTGATTGTATAGGCATTCAACAAGGCTGTTATCATAACACCAAAGGAGCTGGGCGAACCCTCAAGAAAATTTCATAGGCTAAAGAAGAAGATGAGTGATCAAGCATGAATATATTCCCCTGCCACAATCCCATTTTGATGATAAATCTCATACAGGACCATTGCGACAGCTTTTCAACTCAACAGAAATGTTCAAGGAGTTGAAGAAGTTGGAGGAAGCGACCATGACATCAAACTCATCCTTTGGAGAAGGCTAACAAGGTGTCCCCAAGAGCAAAGATTGTTGTCACAGAAGTTGAAGGTGCCATACCTGAAAGCCATAGACGTTTTAACAGCAGGGTGGGGGAGAGCCACAAATGACCTTTGAGACTGAGAAGGCTCGATGTATTAGCTAGCTCGCCTGGATTGAGCGGTTTTAGGCTTGACACAATAAAGTTCATACACAATAAAGTTTGTCGAGAAGGCAAACCTACTAATGATGGCATTGTTTTTCATGAGGGACTCAGCTTTTAATTGGGATGATTACAGATAGTTGATCTCAAGATCCACTGCCAATTTTAGTATGGCACAACTACAAGATCACAAAAGAGGTCAGACGTCTTGTTAGGTCTCCTACTATGTCCTTTGATACCAGAACATTGATAAGTAGATAACGTTTGGCAAGACAAGAAAGAAATTCCACAAGCTTTGTTAAAAGCATACCGGCAAGGAGAAACTCATCAAGACCTTTTAGGAGCAGTTGGACATGCAACAATTGGTCTTTGTACTAGAGGTCCAAAACCAGTCATACCATGTTAAAAGGCTAGTGAGTTAGGCCCTTCTAAGCTAAGAAGGTTCAGGATCTCCCAATCTCAATCAACTCTAGATAGGGAAGGAACTCTACTAATTGAAGTCTCATAGGAAGAAGTGCTTGCAAGGTTAAAGGAGTCAATGATGTTCTTTGAATTCAAAATGCTTTGCTTAATGGAGGGAGCTATGGCAAATTTAAACTTGCTAACACAAGATGGACAGCTAATGACAAAGGCAGTGGGCTGTTGACTGACCCTCGAGTGAGTACAACAAGAGTGATCTCCTAAAAGCCAATAGGAAATGCTATAAAAACCTTTGAGTGTTATTGAATGATGAAACTTCCAGCAGATTATACCTTTGTTTTCTTTTTATTTTTATTTTTTTTCACTAATTTTATTCTCCTTTCTTGTAACTCAAACTTGCTTTTAGGTTGGGTTTTTGTCCAAGTTTACTTTGAGCAAACATCATTGATAGAGCATAGTAGTGAGTTGCAGGAAAAATTGTTTGAAAATAAATAGGGACAAGTAATCAACTGGATAGAGGTTTAAGGTATGTTTGAAAACCAATAGGGCATTAAGGAAGGTATTCTTGATGAGACCTACAAGAGTATTAAAAAATTAGACATGCTCAGAGCCGGTACGTGTACATGTAGTAGGATGGTACGACAAAAATAAAATACAAATAAACACCGATAGTGATTTAGTATAGTAAAAAGAACATACCTCACTAAAAAAAACCGATCATTGTTTACCAACCACACATTATTTAACCCAATCCAATTCTCTGGAGACATTCCTCAAAAAAATCCAATTTGTATTGATTCTTTCCCCAACTAACAAAGAGAAATCCCAGCGATCCAACTCTGATTGATAAAAAGAAATCCTGTAGATAGGAGCTCATTAATCTCAAAGCTCTGAACTTCTCTTGAATTGCCCACCAATGACGCCAATGAATAAACTACTCATCGGGCTCGCTTTTCCTTTTGTTTGTTAGCTCTTCAAAGCTTCTTGGCGGGGTAGGAAATGCTTCATCAAGAATCCCCAAAGGGGCCTTTGGATATCCCTGACCTTTTGACCTTTCATACATTCAAGAAGAAGTCTTCTTCTTATCTTTCATAGCATTACTAGTCTCCAAATCTTCAAGTGACTCGATTAGGATAAGGGTAGGCAGTATGCAGGCCTTACTAGATTAGGAATGGGCAAATGTCGTGGCAGAAGTGACTTTGGCACCCCAGCAAATTGTATTCAAGAATAGAACACTTCACTTCCATTTCGTATGGCTAACTATTGAGTTGGGTGATCAACCCTTCAAGCTGGAACAAAGTCGAGAACCTTTTCTCTTCATAAGAAAATTAAATATAAGTGAGGAGTATGCAGCTTCTCTAGTTCTGTTGGGTGGGAGAGCAAGGGAACCCAAAAGCCAAAAAGGCTCAAGAGTGGCACGTGGTCATATGACAATGCTAACTTCATACCAGGGAGATAGAACCAAGAGAAGTCACTAAGAGAGAGTGGTGCACAAGTAATCCTTTGTAAATAACAATGTGCAATTGTTTAGTTTGGTTAATAGATCGACCAAATTGATCAATTAAAGCACAAAACTGAACTAAATTGAACTTTATCAAAACCCAAACCAAATTAAAAACCAAAGTACATCGAAAAACCAAATTTATGTAACTCTGGTAAATGGATCAAATTAAAGTTCAAGGAAATGAATTAAACCAAAAAAAAAACGAAAAAAGAAAAAACAAAACCAACCAAATTGAAAACCTTAATATATATAATAGTTCAATTTACTATTCATTTGAAAATTGAACAAAAAACTTGAAAACAAAAATACAAAATATTTTACCAAAAACCAAAACCAGATTTTTTTTTAATCTAAATGAAACCAACTGAACGTTATCAATTCAATTTGAGTTTACGATTTAAACCAATAAATGCACAACCTATTATCAAGTACTATAGAGAATTGTCAGTAAGATAATATGCTTGAGCCAATAATAAAGAATCATACCAAATTAATAGAGTCAATTGTTCAATTAATAAAAGTTTCTAAGTAGGATCTTCCTAAGTTGTCAACAAGAAGATTCTATCAAACAAACTTTAATGCCACAAGAGAGGACTCTCAAAGATTGCCAAGGACTTTTGGGGCCTGATGTGCACAATTCGTTGAGGCTTGCATTACTCCTAGAGGCCTATGGCTTAAGTTGCTCAAGTACATAGGCTTGGTACCTAACAACTTTAAGAAGACAATTATAGATGAAGAGAAAATCAACCAAAGACCCTTACATATAATGAAACACTAATACTTAAGGCATACACATTTTTATAGGATAACTATCCGATGCCAATCCTCCTTAATAACATCCAATATATCATATGGTATATTAGATTTAAATAAAAAATAGAATATACTAATCCTCCCACAAACATATCAGATGCTACTAAACTATGATTTAATAATATATAGCATAATTGAAAAAATAAAGAACATGAATAAAAGAAAAGAGAAAAATAAAGAATAAAATTTCTTTAATATTGTTTATCAGACTCTAACTCAATTGAGGATTATAAGTAAAAACCTTTTTATTGTTTAACATATTTCTTGAATTGGTAATTATTAACAAAATTATTATGTTTTATATTATAAAGCTTAAATTTGAATGGCTTAAAAATTTGAAATTTGCACTTGAATTATAAATACAATAATGAAGATTTGATATTATTGATTTTGATTTTATTTTTATAAATAATTAGAATATAATTTTAACCAAACCCAAACCTCATGTCTCTTGGTTACAAAAAAAACAAGACATTCCATTCACATACAAAAATATGATTTTATTTTACTTAGATTTATGTTTAATTATTTTTATGATTTTAAATTTTCATAACCTAATATATCAATATTTCGCTATTTTAAAAGTTGTCACATTGTTGTTCCTATATCGTATCACATCCGCATTACCGCACTGTACTTATGCTTCATGGCTTCTCCCCATGGTATGAGGGAACCCTAGTCCAAGAGATGCCCAAAAACAGTCAATAAGTTGTCTGGAGTTTGATGGGTACAATGTGGGGAGCTAGACGTGGAGACATGATTGATTCGACAACTATGCTAAAGGAACGCCTAGGGCTGTCAAGGTTTACAATGCTCATTTCTATTGATTAGAGACGAAGTTGGAAGAAAAACTCTTAATAGCACTTCCTTAGAATCGAGCCATGGTTCTTAGAGAAGGGGTGGGTAACTCACTTAGCGAGTTAATCTTCTACACCTGCCCCAATTCATGTCAGTAAAAAGACAACATGGCAAGGTGCTCAAGCTAGTTTCGAGTTAAAAGAGAATGCTTGGAAAGACAAATGAATTTAATAGTTAAGAATATAAAGACAATCATTAGGATGATTTAAACAACAAAAGGAGATGAACAAAAATTACTATGTTGACTAGAACTCATGTAATATGAGCACATCATTGACAACATAGTTTTGGGTCAATGTCTTTGTTTGAGGTTTGTAAGCATTCAACTCAAATTTTCTTGATGAAGTCAGGTCCTTTCTAATTTGGGGTGAGCTTATCAATACCCTCTTACCTTCTTGACACCTTGCACTTCTAAAGCACGAGGTTTCCATGATCAAGGGCAGCTCCTAGGCATGTTTGTTGAAAAAAGCACTTGACAATATTTCTTTACACCTACTTTCTCATCCATGCAAGAAGCCTTTTCTCGAGAGTATCAAGCTCAAGAGATGAAGTCTGATGGTTAATGTACTACCTCTCTAGTTGGTGCTTGTCTTCCAAGTCAAATGAAACCTGGACCCAATGAGCAAGAAAGTCAAATTCCACAAGGAGAACATCCACAACACACACGAGAAAGATAAGATTTGGAGAAAGATCTTGTTAGTCGTCCAACTTTCCTTCTTCTCTTGCCAAGTATTTACTTTAAGATTTAGAGGACCTAAGTATGTGAAGCCTTTCCTTATTTGTCAATTCATGGATGAGCCGCTGAGATGAATTCAATCGACATGCCAAGAAAGTACTCCACCTAGAACAATGTAGTGCTATTGGAGACTTTGGCCAAAGGAAACTCAAGCTTGCAAAAGATAACAGAAAAAAATTCTTAGCCGGCAGTGGTCTTTTTGACTATTGATTTTGACCCTATTCATTCCCAAAATAATCGACTAGAACAATAAGGTGTGAAAACCTTTTGCTTTCAAGAATCCACCCAAGAAGTCCATACCCCCTGCAGTGAAGCACCATGACAAGTGGATTAATCTCATGGCATTAGCTGATTGTAAACAAATTTATGAACATGGAACTTCTGGAAATGCATTGTGAGGGCAATGAAGTTTTTAAACATTGTCTGTGATTACTATTCCTGTCATATGATTTAGGAAACAACGGTTTGGCTGGAAAAGTGGTTGCTGCACTTCCCTCCCTATACTCCTGTCAGAATGGCAATGACCTCTGCCTGTTAAAGACATTAGAAATTGTTGATAATGACCCCACCTAAACAACTGCTTATCAATCAAGCAAGGTCCAGATGCCTACGATCTTGCTCGATGGGTGCCTTCTTTGGCTTAAAGAAATATTATATGCCTTAAGAAATGGATGAGCAAGTCTATCCATTTCAAGGAATGAGTCACTTCTAGAACTTTTACATCCTCGTTGCTCAAGGCAGTTGAAATGCAATTGAATCATGTCATTCTTGAGCTTTCCTAAGACATCAACAGCTTGGTTCACCTTCAGAGGATCTATTGGTGGTCAGTAAGCTCAAGAAAAACAAGAAGAATTCAAGCAAGCTATTGGGACTTCTTCAAGATTGGATTCCAAGTGTCATATAGACATTTCACCAATCTCAAAACAAGCTAAGAGTTCAAGTCAACAAAGATGCACTTCACAATCACACAATTGGTCAACGGAGATCAGCTAAGAGTGCTTCATACTTTATTTGGTTAATAGTAAACAGGAAGGTGACCTAGATTTCCTACAACACCGTGAGTGTCCCTCAAAGCTGTTGGAAATGACACCAAGGTCACTACTTTGTTCACAGGATGCACCTTCAACCAAAAGAAACCATGATAAAAAAGAAATCTCGGGCTAGACTAGTTCCTTCATGATACCATATGCAAGAAATTCAACAAGTACGTGAGAATGAATAGAAATCCTTGAGTCACAGTTAATGTCGTACTCCCTTAGCTTTACAACTCACTCCTAAAAGAATCATGACACCTTACCTGAAATAATAATTCTTTCGAGGGGTTGTCAATCACCACCAAGATGGTCTTGCGATTCAAAGCATGACATTAAATTCCTCACCAAAACAAAGAGTGCCAATGCTATTCTCTCCAGAGGTGAATATCTATTTTTTGCATCCTTCAAGGCGTGAATGGTGGTAGACACATCATTGGGCACCTTGTCACATGAGTAGTACATGGAACGTTAATTGTATTGCCACATTGTAAAGTAGAACTAAATCAGGTCAAAGCTACCAAATATCAGTGGTGGCATCGTGAGACATTGCTTCAACTCCTACAATGTCTTTGCATAAGCTTTCATTCTATTCAATTATGGCTTTTTTGCATAAAGCTATGAATAATGGGATGGAACAATATCCAGTTCCAAACATGAAAGGAGTAAACCTAATAATTCTTCTCACAAATTTTTGAACTTACCCTCTTGTTCATAGGGAAAGAACTCCAATTAGAATCCAAAACATCTGGAGTGGTCTCCAATCCTCAAGTTGGTGGTGGATCGATGACTTGGCCTTTTCTGAGGTCATCCAATGGACACTACACCTATGGTGGTGTGTCATTGGTAGATACTCTTAATCATGAAACTTTGCTTCTCACACCCTTGCCATCCAAGCAAAGAGCATTACAATTAAGTAAGCTCATCCATTGAGCATGTCTTGGTGGTCACCAAAGAATTATTAGGGCTTTATCATGTCCAACTAATTTATTATGTTTTGAACATTCTCGATATGTCACATGGCCAACATTTTCAATTTTAATACTCCATTCAATTATAAAATTTCAATTACCTTCTAGAGCCAAATCATTAATACCTATCTTTATGCAGTTCCCAACTTCACTACTTGAGTCATACAAGCCCCCAAAACCTACAAAAAGATCCAAATGAGCAAATCCAGATGATCCCCCAAGTTCTTCGAATGTACGCATTCAAATGCAAAGTACGACGTGCTATCATTGCCTAGGCCCACTTCCAAGTCACTATCAGCCATCCAATGATGATCCTCTCCCAATGTTGAGGGGCCATGCTCCCCTTTTTGCACCATGTTAACCAATAGTTGAACAAAAGAAATTTCCCTACCTCCTTTCCTAAATGGAATTACTTTGTTATGATATATCATCCATGCTTATAACCTCCCTCCTAGATGAACTCTTCGCTTCTATCCATGCAACATTTTAGACTCATTTTCCTCAAATTATATCCCTTTATTATCCCCAATTCTTCTCTCTTTCTCTTCCATCTCCCCCTAGTAGCCTCTCTCCCTTCCTTTGTCTACTCTTCATCCCTCCCTTAGCCTTGCTCCTTTAGACAACTATACCACCAATTTTTAAATGTACTGTCCCTCTTTTCCTTACGAGCTCATTCGCTGCTCATAAACTCACTCTATCTTCCTCCATCCCTCCCAAATTACCTTCATCTTTCCCCCTTTATCTCCCACCAAACCTCCTCCCCTCCTCCACATCATCACCTCCCCCTTTCTCCTCAACCCCATTCTCTCCCCCTTCTTCCTCTCCCAGGTCCCCCATCACCCCAATTTTCCCTATAAAAGTTAACTAGCAATTAAAGTTCTGGGGGCAAAACACAATTCAGAGTCATAACTCTTACTGCAAGTTTTACCTGCAAGAATAGTTATAAAATAAAAAAAGACCTTTCCAATATTTTAGAAAAATCAAAACTCTTACTGAAGAATAATAAAGCATAAGATGTCTCGTAGAGATAGCATGACTCAGATCAATGTTTTAGATATTTCATTTAATTTCATTCCCCAAAAAATCAAATTATAATACTATCAAAATACGGTCAACTCTTATTTCTTAACTGAAAAGGCTTCATTAAGCAGATACAAACCTGAATGAGGAAGCCTCTCCATCTCCAAATACGAATAGAGCATGTTCCTTCATTGTTAACATGACTTTTCAATGCCAAAAGCTGATACCACTGTCATAGAATAAGCTGCATAGTTACGAACCTAAACAAATGAATAACCATCACCAACAATGCAATGCAACCAACATGCATATAACCGTGCTATTCATTACCAAGTGCAGTGTTTGTAACACCATACCTCTGTTGAGCAAACTGCTTCAACGGCTGCTGCAACTGTAGGTGACGAGTATCCAAAAGGAGACAAGAACCCTGCATTGCGTTCCTTCTCATACTTAATAGCTTCATAATGAATTCGCCTTCTGGATACAGTTCCGAAGTAAAGAGAAGCACCAAAAAGAACACCAAATGAGGAACCTTTCCTGCTTTCAGCCATGCGCATTTTATCATGTAACCTGGCAACAAATGCAGCTACAGACTTTCACTATTTTTATCTGGAAAAAAAGCTGAGGACATTGTCTTATGCATCAAACAGAATTAATTATAAAATGTAGAATTGAAAAACCAGACAACTCAAATGCCCCTTTAAGGCCCAAAAACCCACAAGTACATAACAACGAGAATGTTTCATCCAAAGAAAACCCAAAACTAAGCCAACAGACTGTCGCATACTATGTGTTGAAAGTGGAACAAGGTACATGAATGGCATCAAAATAGTTTGGCTAAGTCTGAAATAGGTGTATGGTACATAGTCTGGAGATATTGTATGCCAATCTTAGCATGCCCCCTGCAAATACTGCATATATGACATGCTAACTGATGGAAAACAAGAAAGGTGAATTGGAGCCTGGAGTAAGGTAAGCATGTACCATCAGGCTGTCCATCGGGCCTTGCATAGTGAGTATCAGCATAATGTATACTGCACACATTAGGTTGGCATATTGTCCATCAAAAAACATGAAAGCTAGTAACTTGCAAACTATTTAACAACAAGATAAAACAAGAAAAAATGTGACTTGTATTTTCACACTAACTCAAGGCCTTACAAACTAGCCCTGAGAGAGGGGGTAACAAACACATTACCTGATGAAAATTGGTAAGCTTGAGCTAGCAATGCAACTTTCTTCAACTCTTATGACCGTAAAGGCTGACACTATCTAGGCAGAAAATTTTGCAGAGAATGCCTCAAGTTTTTGAGTTAGTTGAGCTCACAAAAATCCATTCCTTATTTTTTTCTTTCTCCTTATGATAGTCCACAAATTTGTGGACTCCATTTATTTTCTTATTTTCCCAAGCATAACCTCTTTAAGCATTATTTCTCCAAGTCTTGAGGACTAATCTTCAGCATTATTATTTGATGTCTCACAAACCTTTAGGGTTTGAACATCCTCTTCACATGCAAAAGAATTATTATTAAAAGTATAACAAAAACATAATCTAATACATAAATTTTTATCTTGTTGCATGCAAATCCTTTGCAAACAAAATTGGGCCCATCATGGTGCCTCATCAAAGCTATCTCTAAAAAAAAGATAATATCTCTAGTCTCTAAATCAACATCCATCAAGACTTGAACTAACGCACAAAAGACCGGATCTCCAACGAGTTGGTGGTCCCTCGAGGTCAAATACTCAGTTATGAGACATAACCAGACTTGCTTCAACATATCTTCCCTAAGAACTTTATTGAAGGCTTCCTGGAGAGAGATCTTCCAACATTCCTTCTCGAGCTTCTAGAGGGAGTGGAAGGAACAATCAATTGTTTAAGGATCTCTTTTTGCATCATGTCCTCCTCTCTCCCAGAGGGTTTGAACAAATCCATGCCTTCTTCTCTAAGGCTTGCAAGGTCTCACAAGGAAGGATCAATGTCCTTTACTTCGTTGAGACAGTAGAATCCTTCTCTTCAAATTTCCTCGACTACCTTTGGTCCCTTGATCAGAAGCATAGCCCTTGAGTTAGATTTAGTAAATTTACTCTTCACCACAATGTTGGAGACCCCCTTCTGCCACCAAGCATTGATCCTTCAACCAGTGAAGTAGATAGCCTTGTCTGATAAACTTCTTAAAAATGGCCAATATTTATAAAGATATTAGGAAAAGATAGAAACTTCTTCATTACTGTTGGCCAGAGAGGATACTTTTTCACTTTGTCCTTTGGGTAATCAAAAAGACCCTTCACTTTCTAGCGAGACCCCAAGGTGAAGACACATCTCTACCTCTAGTGAAGGCAAGATAGGCATCACAAAGCATTTCCTTCTACCCTCTTAGAGTAGGACTCAAGATATGTTGAAATCTCTACCAAACTTAAACATAAATAAAAATTTTCCAATGAACCATTCCATATTATTCTTCTCCAAAACCTCATTAAAAGCATAAATCATAGCCACTACATTAAATGCCAACTGAATTAGAATAATACTAAGTAAATTCATTAATTCCATGAAGAATGGTTGGAAGAAAACCAAATAGACATAAACAAAAAATCTGTGAAAATACAGCTCTCGTTGCATAGATCAATGAAAAGGCATTCCTCTGCAGAAGGTATTGATAGGCGATTTCAAGGTGAAGTCTGAAGCCACAAGGATTGACAAAGATATCTTTCGTCACAATCCTTGACGGTTGCAAGTTATCATTCTTGATGAAGTTCAATGTCATTGAACTTTCTCCCATGGCCTTGGTGTAGGTTTCAAAAATATTCTTCTTCAAAGATATGGCACAGAAATGCTTTAATCACTAAAGCTCAAGGAGTGAGAAAACAAGAAGGGCAAGATAAAGACTCTCAGAAGAGCTCAGAGGTACATATGTTCTCAAAAGATATTGGATCTTAACAATGCATTAGACAAACAAATGAACTATAGCCAACCTGTCATCTTAATCTTCTTATAACATAATTTGTCTAGTCAAGATTGGCACAAACATTAGCATTCAAGTAATCAAAAGTTTCATTCTCTTCAATAAAATGAAAGATAATAATGACAATAAAAGGTGCACAAAATGTCATAAACATCCATTTGCTTTTGTTAATTTTAGCTCCTTACAATATTACAATTTAAATAAAAAAGTACAAAATGCCATCGAAGACTTGCTCCTCAAGAAAGTTCCCCTGAAGATTTTTGCTTTATCGAGGATAGTATTAAAGCTAATTTCTCCCAAAGGCATTCTAAAGGATAGAGAATTCAAATATCCTTGAGGCCCTGCTCATACACTACACATCTCCTTAACCCTATCAAGAGAATAACCTTGGTTTGCTTCATCTAATACCTTCTTCAAGTCTGGAGCAACGTTTTCCCTCTACTTAGTATTTTCCATCCAAATATCGGGGATTGCTCTAAATTGGTCTTTCAACAACTTCACTTCAAACTCAAGTTGAGTTATCCTTTCTCGAAAAGAGATAATTTCCTTATCACTTTTTCAAAATCTTAAAGTAATATTTTCATCATGTTGATCCTTCATGATCTTCTTCATCTCTACCAGTATATTGTTTAAGGGATTATGGAAGACCACCTAGCCAACACTTACAATTTTGAGGTCCCTCAACAACTCTCTAACCTCTTCAGTTTAGAGATACCTTCAAGTTATCTAGAACTAAGACCAAAACATATAGGGCGTTGGACATACAAGATTCAACATTGATCAAGATTCTTTTGATGGACCCCACACATGTAGGATTGAAATTCATCACTTCAAGTTATGATAGGTTTAACGATTATAATTGATTTGATCATGTCATCAATAATTGAGCTCCTTCCTAACAGTTATAACCGATTCAGCTACATCATCAACAACAAAGCTCTTAACTGATAGTTATAGCTTATTTTGTATGCCATCAACATTTAAAGTCCAACTTGATGGTTATTGAACTTAATGACATCAATAAAAGGCACACCTTAATCCCGAACGATTAAACTGTTATAACTAAATAATAGATTGACAACTATAATTCTCCAAATACATAAGTAAACTCAATTTTCTTCTTCAACTTCGTCAGCTATAAATAAACCCCCAAAAGTCTAGTTCAAAGCATGCAATTCTATGCAACACTACACAATCTAGTCAAATGAAGTGCACACAAGCAAAATTTTACCTTATATAGACCTCTTTCTCTTCTTCCTCTCTCTTCATACTCCTTTTCAATGGAGATCTTTTGTCTTCTTCCTTGGTCATCCTTCGCTTTCAATCTCTCAAAACATACTTCTCAAGCCATGCTTTTCCTACAAACCTTCTTCTCGAGTCCATATTCCACATTGGACCTATTATATGAGGCCTTCCTCAATGCCTAGTCATCGTATCAATAACTAAAAATATCTCTCAAGCTTCACTCAAGAATTCTTCAATATCCTCTTAAATCACTATGGTAAGTGTAGGCATTGGGGTAAAGGACAATGGGCTGCATCCTCATCTAGTTCTTCCTTTTGTCCATCAAAGCAGGAGGGGGAAACTACCATAAGAGTATCACCAAAGGTTGGTGGGTTGTCATGCTCGCCAAAATCTTCCTTTTGTTCATCAAAGCAAGATGAGGAGATTTCCGTAAGAGATAGTGAGACCACTTGGAGGTAGAACAAGCAACAAATAGACCAAAGCATAAATAGATGCGACATCTAATGCAAAATTGATGAGGCTGGAAACTATTGCAAGGTATCTATATGTGGAAAAATTGATAAGTGGCACCTCCGAGCAAGAAATGATAGCTTATCTAACAAACCAAGGCTACACGAAGCCAAGACCAAAGGCATCTATATGACTTTGCCACGAGAGGATTATACATGAATAGACTTGCTTGGATGAGCAAATAGGTGAAAGGCATGTAGAAATGCTGGTCACCAACAACTTTTGTAGATAATGAAAGGAAAATATCACCTATAAGCCCACACAGTGGCAGACCCAAGTGTTCCCCCTCTAAGTTGAATAATCAACCATGTCACTTATGAAGTAATGATAAAAATAGTGAAACAATTCATTAATTTGATACCACAATGAAGATTCCAATCAATCTCGTAACTTTTTCGCCACAATTCATTAATTAGAGATCAAAATAAATGTTCAAATTGGATTATACTTTCAATATTATCATATGTTAAGAAGTAGAGTTAAAGGAAAAAAAAAAGAGAAATAAGCAATCAATAAAGATTAATTAAAGTTGCTAACAAGTGGAATTTGTTTGGCATTCGACAAAGATGATAAGTAAACCACAAAAAAGGGCACAATTGTGTGTGATGAAGAATAGGTATTAAACCATAAATGGGATCATTAAATTAGGATTCTAAAAGTTCAAAAAGCATCACTAGTTAGGTCAATCCATGGTTCAAAAACTTGAACAAGTCAACCAGACTAATAAATAGGTTGTGGTGGAACTCATAATCACTTTGAAAATGCAATGGTATAAAGACTGAGTAAAGAGAATTTATTGAGATGAAAAATTATCCTCATGGAACCACAGAAAACAAAGAACTTGAGCTGGAGGGAAATGAAGTGAAAAGACTATAGAGGATGGTACCTTCAAGTCTATGTCTATGTCAATGGGGACTATCAAAAATAGAGGATAGGGCTTTGGCAACCTATGGACCTCTTTTCCCATCTCCCAAGAAGTCTTCACAAAGAGAATGAAAAAGTAAGAATCGAATTCCCCACTCATGGAAACACTAAGTTGGAGTTGGAAGGAGATTAGTGTTCATTAAGCTATTGTATTTTAATCAATCCTAAGGGCTATCTTATATAAAAGTTGAACAAAAACGAAACTCTTAAGGCACAAAGAGATGTCAAGTCAAACAAATGAAAACCACCAAAAATTAAAGGATGACATCGAAAGCAAAAAAACATAGAAGATGAGTTCGACCAATGACAGCAATTTAGAATCGCACTGAATGCTAGCACAAAGAGAATGAAGCAACTATTTATAGGATATATGGAGTGGTAAGCTAAGCAAATAGGAATTTCAAGTGGTCATAGGCATGTCAACTTCAAACACGTGGTAAGTGCAACATTGGGTTTTCCATCATGGAAGAGCATCTAAATTGTACCAAGGAAGGTCATAATCTTAGCAACTTGTAGTCGTGTCATGCCAGCCATGGTGTTGCCATGGAAGGTCATAGTCAAGTGGTGGAAGGTCACATTACTAAAGTTGTATTGTGGAATGATGATGATGTCGTTGTGCTTCCCAAGGTGCAGTGGGCTGCCAAAGAAGATGTCATGGGGAAAGATACAAAACTATGGGTGCTAGAAGGAATGTCATCAAATTTACTAAGAATATGACATGAATGGGTCTTTGGCAAACCAGTCAATGTATCCTTAATCAAGCTAAAAGGATTGGACTCCAGATTGTCAATTCTGAGAATGTTATAAGTTTAGACTTGAAGCTATGGTATCTTAACCACAATAAATCTTCTTCAAAAAGTTAAAGCTAAAAGCAACCACAATGCATTGATAATGACTACTTGAGTAATTTAAAAATAAAAAAAAACACCCCATTATAGAGGAAACATAAATTGTTTAAAAAGACCTACAAAAATGATCAACAAAAGAATCACAAAGTTTAAAAAATATAATAAACCAAGGCAAAAAAGTTAAATATGTATAACATACTCCTGCCAATCATCCCTTCTTGTTCCCTCCAGATATTTAAGATAAGCAGATAAAGCATCCAAGACATCATCAGTTCCACCTTTAACTTGATAAACGTTCTTGGATGCAAAAAATGATTTTATAATTCTCACATTATGCACCATTTTTGAGTGTATGCTACTAGAATAATTATTAAAGCTGTCTCTGAGAACATTCTTTTCGGTTGCTTTGGCTTGCTTCTCTAAAATAGTTTGGGGTGAGAGTTTCTTCACATTAGTCCAACTTCCATGGTTTAGATACCTTTTCAAATCATCAATTGTGGGTAAATCACCTAGAAAGAGAATTAGATGAGAAAAACTAGTCATGTAATATCCAAGCATCAATTTGGCACTAGGAAAAAGGATTCATAATAAGTAAAATCAAAGTTTAAATAAAATCTCCTTTTTGTTTCATTGATCTAAATATTCAACTTGAAATAGTATGGAAGAACTAAGATAGCAAATAATACTTGAGCAACAATTATTTCTACTTTCAGTCAAGTATACTTGAATATAACAATCACAATGCTACCTCTATCAATTCCAACATTTAACATGGACAAGGTAGGAGCCACAGTGGGGTGCAAGACGGGCAAATTCAATTTTTGAAAGGCATCATACGATGCGGGCAGCTCCTTCATCTTCTAAAAAGAAGGAAACAAATGTTCAATGGATAACTAGAAAATAAAAAAGTTGACTGTAAGATGTATTGAACTACCATAATATCAAAGAAAGGAGTCTTCCAAAGTACAATCCGTGGTCGTCCCCATGGAAAAGCCACGGATGACAATCTAGATCCAACATTATTGATCACATTTTGAATGCTGTAGTCAAGATCCTCTTCCACAAAAACTTGAGTGGCTTTGACCTATTTCCAATATCAGGCAGAACCTTGAATAATGGTACATTCAAAATCTAACAGGCAGAAGGAAAAGGAAATCTACTGACCCCAATGGCAACTTTCATTACTTCATCTTCTGCACTTCCAAATCTAATGCATAGGTCAGTTCCCTGATCCTTCAGCAGCTCCTTTAGGTCTTCTAAAGCAATGAGAAGAAGATCTAGCATCTCATCTGATAAACCTACAACAGCAATACAAAGTTTTTAGGAGAAGACAAGCAAGATGTGTGTAACATGTGTTCTATTAATATAGCAAAAAAAAAACTTGCGCTAGACCTTTAAAATTGATCAGAAAGCTGATTTACACTAGACCTTAAAAACTAATTACCAAAGTTGATTTACACTATACTAGTCAACTTAAGAATCAGAAACACCTACTCCACAAATATAGGGGCTGATTAGGTGGTCAGCATTGATTGGATGTTAAGGGACTTAATTTACTACGAAAAGGGAACAACATGGTGGGACCAACCTTGGAAAAAACTCAGGATATTCAGCCCCAAAAACTTTTAGTTAAGAGGAGACATGACATATCATTACAAAAGTTATTATGTACAAGAATTGTCAAGATGAAATGCAACAACTTCCACAAATAAAAAGGGGCAGGAGGAACTGCGAGCAGAAATTGAAAACAATAACACCACTCAAGACTCAAAGGAAGCGTGCAAGAAAATAAAGGTATCAGCTCGAAACTCATAGTCATGGTTAGTAGCAAGAACAACCATGGAATACATCCAACTGCATTTATAAGTGCTGTAATATGCAAGAAAGCATTTTAAATCTTTATAATCAAGGTAGTAGCAATGGATCTCTAAAAAAATCATCAATGAATTAATCTAAGCCATTAATTTTTTTTTTAACTCATAACAACAAAATAAATAAACAATTACAATAGGAAACCAAGGAGTGGATATATCACAAAATATTATACAAAAATCCATACTATCATAACTAAATTGTTGTATCAAATATGCATAAAAACTATAACAGTGTCATGCTATTCTAATGCACTACTCTCGACATGATCATTCTCCCTATGTAGTTTGCGTGATAGACTAGTCAAATTTTAAACAACATGATACTGCACATGAAGCATAATAAATAACAGAGCAATAGATAAGTATACAAAATAACAACAAATATATGAAAAGAAATAAACATTACAAGTCATACTATAACATAAAACACAACTAGTCATGTTCAATAAATAGATCTCTCTTTCTTTAGTGATTCTTTTTTCTAGATCATGTTTTCACTCTTAATCATCACATCCCCACACCAAACTAAGCATACACTTCACATATCATATATCTCAAAGTACATCAGGTAACAGGGTATCTTACCTTAATTATTGGCCACACGAGTTTTTTACCCCAATTATTTAATCCACAATAAAACTATTTTTTTCATTGTTCTTAACTAGTTACTAATAAAAAATTATTTATATCTATCATATCTCATCACAAGGCTCAAACAATAGGGATAAGAAAGCCCATTTTACTTTCTCTTGAAAAATACAAAATTTCACACTTTCAAGCATAACAACTCTTTTACTAAACATATCGTCCAATTAATATTACCTTTTCATGTTGCTTGCATATGTTATAATAAAAACAACAAATATCATATACATGCACTCTAGACTAATAACACAATCAATACCATTATGGTGGTAAAAATACATCAAGTGTTTCACAAGTTCATAATCTTAATGATAGCAAAGGCAATGACCATAACTCAAAAAAACTCTCCAAACTTTAAATTTAATCATTTTAAATATGAATAAACTCTTGGAGACCAAATGCTTAAACTCCATATCATGCTCATAACTCTAAAGAGCAAATTCTAATGAAATCCAAATTAATTCCTAAAGAAAGTTTTTTCTTGAACCCAAAATCTCTCTCTCTTCATCTTGTCCACTAAGCTCTACTTCTCAACTATAGCCTCTCCTTCAACTATGTACTACTTGGCTTATCTAACAACTCCTCTTATTGTTTTATCTCCTCTTTTTACTTTTTTTCTGTATATCTCTCCTTACAACTTTTCTCCTCCTTTTTTCTCTATTTATCTCAACACCTAAAGTTGGATAACATATATAACATTTTTTAATAATACTAATTAAATGCTATATATATAAATGTATGTTTAAATTTAATCCTAACAAATAAAAAAATCTCCAATTTCAACAAAATTACAATCAATGAACTCTTGATATCATGTTCTTCACAAAAATATATTTATTTTTAAAATCTAAGCAACTTTTTAAGACAACACCTAATTGGTTGTAAAATATGACAATATCTTACTATTATCAATTTTCATGATAATAATATATATATCAATTCAATACTATTATTCAACTAATATACCACACTATATCATGTATTTAACATAATACATTTCAATTATAGAATGAATCTATTTGATCTTTTTTTAATTATATCAAGATTAAACAATTATTCTAAGCATATTTTAGGGCTTAAAAATCATGTCCTAATTAGTAAAATCCTTATAATCAGGACAATTGTAATGCACCTCTACATGATCAAGGGTGAATTAATCTAAAAAATATTTGTTTAGTTCCAAATAATAAAATAAGTAGCAACAATAGAAGAAAAAATATCCACATCACCCTGATTCCTTTGATATCCACCTTCTTTTGGAATGTTGTATCATCCACTCTAAAGGCTCATCATCTAATAGAAGTATTGGTTGATCACAATCCACCTCCAAAACTAGCATCTCCAAATGAACATCCTTCACTTATTGTTGTTGTTTGTGCTTCACCAATCTCTATGATGACAATCTAGGCATTTCCTTCACTTTGTAAAACAAATTAAAGCAACTTCTTCTTAACTTTAATAAGTTAAAGAATTCGATCTCCATCAAGTAGATACTCCCCTTCTTGAAAATACTCATCCTTTACTATCTCAAGAAAGAAGGCTACATCCCAATCTCACAAGTACTGGCTGCCAAAGACCAATTGACAAGCATCGAGTAACACCACAATGCATTCCACCTTGTTAATGAATCCCTATGTGCTAGAAAACCTAAATAGTACTTATTCAGATTTACCATAGCTATATCATGGATCCATCCCAACATGCATGGATGTGGAAGTAGCTCCCAAAACAAATCCTCTACATTAGGCTCGTAGCAATCATTTTACTCTAACATCTAATATAAAAGATGGCATGGGCTAAATCTTTCTTTACCTGCATTTGAAGAGAATACAATTCCTCCCTTATTTTGAGTCGTATAGTAGTCTTTTCCACAAGTTTCTTGCGCTTCATGTTTTTATCTCTTTCACTTTAGGGCCAAGAAAGAGGTCAATTACTTTCCACCCTTCTATAAACATGTCTACTCCCTCAATAATAACACCAAAAATCTTATTGCCATTGTCAATATCCTTCTTGCCTCTAAATTTTAGATTAAAAACACAAAATTCCCTCTCGAAAAACCCTAGCTTCTTGCAAAATTAAGATAACAAAAAGTTGACTTGGAAGAGAAGCAGAAGTGCCTTCCCTTCATGCTCACAATTCTTCTCAATGGCCATTGTAAAAGCACTTCTTTGTCCAACACTGATGTAGGAAAGAATGTAAGCTCTACTACAATGCATTAATCCAAACTTATCAAATACTTAGTGCAAGCTTCTTTCTCTCACAGACGTAAACTAGTGAGATTGCCTATTTTCTAAAATCTTTAATATAATATGGTACCAATTGCCTTTTACAATGACTCCTTGTAATATCCTCCATCTTACTTTCTTATAGCCCATAAGATAAAAATCTCTTTAAGGGTTTTTAAAAATTATTCTAGTTGTATCCCAATATAACACCTAATAAAAGATTTTTTTACCATGTTAAAGCATGATGAGCAAGTTTTAGTGTAAAAAAAGAAACTTTGTTGAGATTGTTATATCTATACATGAAAAAATATATCTCCAATTGATCGAGTCATACATCAATCTCTCTCTAAGAATGAAAAATCAATTTTAATCTCCACCTTGAAAAGTTTGATGGCTTGGTTGCCTCCTAGATTTAAGGTAGTTGTGGTCCTCTTCACCATCAACCAATTGTACCATTCAATCGCTCCTTGTCATTGGCCTCCCTCCTCAAGGTGGGCTATCCTACATCTGTTGGCAATCTCTAGTAAAATCCACCGATAGTTCCTACTTTACAATCTTCATGAGAAGCTACATTTTTCGTGTAAGAAAACCAACTTATTGTAAGGACATAGATGATTTATATTCTTAAGCCATCTCTACTCTCATGTGGACACTATTCAACGACAAGTCTCACTTCTCGGTTGTACCATAAAAGCAATAATCTCTACTCTTGTAATTTTTTTACACAAGTATAAATTGATAGACTATCAAAATCCTAGATCTCCATATAGCCAACACTAAAGATTTAATGTAAAAAAAATGATATGTATCTAAATGAACAAAATGAATGCAAAGGAAAATAAGTTAAGATGTAACATGTCTTCTCAAAAAAGAAAAAAAACTATGGCAGATAGAATAAGCTACAAAGTAGACAAAATATGTGAAAAAATGCATGAAAACTCTATTTTTATGATAGAAACTTTCAAAGACTCTTAAGAATACAATAGTCTAGGCTATCATATACTTTGCTCGCAAATACCCTTGCCGCTTTAAGCTCTTATACCTAAATCCTATGCTAGAATCTTGATTCCCAAAGCACCCGCAAAAGCTACTTTCGGATTCTCATAATGTAAGCTTTCAAAATCCCTCAAGAATCTCATTTATAGACAAAAAGGGTGTTTTAGAAATCTGAAAAAATTATAATTCTCGTCTAGAAAAGAGCAATTTCCTAAAATCTAATCCAATCCCACTAACTAGATTAAAATTTATCCATAGAATCAACCTCTAAGATTGAGTTTTAAATATCTAACATTAAATTAAAATCAATAATCAAATCTATGTTTTGGCTTAATTAGACTATAAGATTGCCAAATTAAAGGCTCAATCTTGAAATCAAGTTGTTTGAATGTGACAATCAAACTTCAGCTGGCTCCTAGGCTAAAAATCTTATTTCCTGATCGACCATTACCTAAAGATTGACAATTTGGTTTGGTTTGACGCTCCCACACAACTTCTATATTTTGAGCATAACCTTTCACACTGATATCAATTTAATGATTTTTTATGCCTTGCAAAGCCTTGTAAAAGCTCTACAACTTTGTAGTTCAATACTAAAAAGAATTCTAACCGATTCAAAAGAAAAAGTTGCCTACATGTTACTTTATCCTTCTTGGTTCTACAATGCTCTTTTGCATCCTTTTCATCCACAACCAAGTTCAATCCTCGAATCACACATGCATACGAACTATCTTTTTATGGTGCTACAAGTATAGACACAACATAACTCGAGTTTTCCTTAATAAAATCTCATTTTATTAACCCACTTACCCCTTGAGCTTAGCATGCTTAGTAATATTTACCCTATAGTTTAGTAATTGCAATAAGAACAATAATGGGACTAAATTAATGGAATTTTGTATGCTCCACATTGATGGAACACAAGCAAGTAAATCATCAAGGCAAAAATATTAATACCCCAATAATGTCTTAAGCTCCACAAACATGATACGCACATATCCCAAAACTCCACTCCATTTTAATGAGACCAAGGCATAAAAATTCCCATCATTAAAACTAATTCAAGCTCTTTCTTATCTAGGCATTATAAAGAGTTTTGTAGCAAATTAATCTCCTTAGTTTGTGTGCTAAAACTATGCTTAGGCTTGCAAAAATGAAATATGAACTTCTTACCATTAAACCTAAATGTTAAGTGCTAGCTTTAGTAAGACACATGACGGCTAAATCAAATGACCAAAGTCTACCAAACCACATGTGCAACATCCATGAGAGAAAGTCAAACCAAACTTAGTATAAATTCAAAAAATTGGTGAAATGTGCCTTTGTATTTGAGAAAAGAGATTCTGACAACTCCTATAATGAATTATTAGCTTAGAGAATTTCTCTTCATATTTGAGCAAAGTACAAAAAAACACAATTTTATTTTAATCCTTACTATCTATAAGAGTGAGGCATGGTCAAGATACACCTCATGACCACTAATCAATTGTCATTCTCTAAATCACTACACCTGTAACTCGGTATCAATGTCTACATCCTTCAAAGTATTAGACTTCTCCTACATCCTCTACTCCTACCACCTCGCAACCATCAATGGCCACCAAAATTATAAAAATCTTCATGGGACAATCTTAGCCATGTGTTCGAACTGTTTACATTCATAACACTTGAAGAGCCAAATGCATTAAACTTAACTACAATGATACTAAGTATGCCTTTTTCTTAATCCTCTTTGGTAATAATAAGTTTATAAAGCTACATCCTAACCCTTAAACTACCTTTGCTTTCCCTAGCTTGAGAAGTTGACGTAGATTGTGAAGCTTACTTTAGGCAAGATTTTCTACCTAGCAAACTAATGGAAGTCTAGTTAAGGTGTTGATATCAATAATCATAAAATTTCTATTGCATCTCTAACATAAGACCCTTTATAAACCAAAGCAAAGTAATAAGCTCTTATTCGTGTTCTCACACATGAATAACAATGCCCACAACTCTTTCATGTACTATTATTGTCAAGCCCCCACCGACATCTAATACCATTATGTCACAAAGTTATCATCAGAGTCGCCAAATACAGCATTTAAGTGAGGACAAATAAACAAACCAAAGGTGGGGACCCGACGGTAAGACAAACACTAACTCAAAATCCAAAGTATATATATAAAGACATGTTTTTAAACATTTAATCACACTAAAATTTTCCCTCTCACACATCTCTTGGAAAGGGCTCTCCTGTAACAGCATCATTCCCAGTTCTCGGTGTAGTGGTTTCATGACCTATGATGTAAGCACTAAATGAGATTTTATAAATCTCAGTAGATAAATCCACATATTTAACCAAGAAAATAAAAGGCATAACAAATACCATTAACAGTAAAGATGAATGTCATACATACATATAAGATAATGCCAAATGAAAGCCATAAAGAAATGCAAGTTCCTTATATTGTGCTTATTACCGGGCCCAATTCCCTTTGACGCATTATCCTCTGGATCCAATCATCAATGACTGTCCTATAGCCGGCATCCAACCAAGCACATAACACTAGGCAGATATCTGATCCGAAGATCGATACCCTGCGATCCAACACGCTGAGCCTAGTGCCACCAGGCAGGTATGGTACCATACCCTGCGATCCAACACGCTGAGCCTGGTGTAATCATCATGGAGTCATAGCACATAACACTAGGCAGATATCTGATCCGAAGATCGATACCCTGCGATCCCACACGCTGAGCCTAGTAGTGAGGATAATGTTCTCTGGGAATCCATTTTTATATATTTGTCATTTCCCAAACATCAACCCATGCCATATCAAAAGTCCTTTCATGCTATATTGTTTCATCCCTTTCTTTAGCATATTGTACCATATTATTTCTTCCATTTTTAGTTGTCATGCAAATGAAAGAAACATCAACATATAGAACAGCCAAACACTATGTAACTGAAAGAAAATCATGTAAAGCAAATACATAGTAATGCGCTACATCACAGGGTTAGAAATCTATCTACCTGAATTTGTTGTACCAACTGTCTTACTCACTTCTGCTTCTTCTTGATGTCCTACAAGCCCGTAAAATACACAAATAATTAATTTAAATATGCTTATTAGTCAAAAGTTGCTTTCTAAAAGCTTTCCCAAACACACCCCAAAATAATCCCAAAAATGGGCTTACGCGGCACTGAACCGCCCGCTGGACCGCGCGCGCACGCTCGGCGCTGGACCGCCCGCGCAGAAAAGCTTTCTAAAAGCTTTTCCAAACAGCCTTTTTCCCAAAATTTCCTTTCGCGGTGCTGGACCGCCCGCTCACAGCGCGCTGGACCGCGCGCTCTCGGCGCTGGACCGGGCGTGCTCGGCGCGCTGGACCGCGCGCTCGGCGCTGGACCGGGCGTGCTCGGCATCCGGTTCAGCGTAACCCGGTCCAAAGCCTGGACCGGTTCACGCCGCCCCTCTCTCTCTCGCGTCCGGCGAAACCGAAATATTTCGCCGGCGAACTTCGAAATTTCTTGCGTCTCTCGCCGGCCAACTGATCGCCGCTCCCCGAAAAACTTATTAAACAACAAAGAAAATAAAATTCTCACCTTCGTTGGCCGTTGTCGTCGCGTGCCGAAAATCACAAAATTTCCTCGCCGCCGTGCCTCGCCGCAGCGTTCGCAGAAACGCGTTCCAAACGCGCAAAGTCGGCTTTTATAGCCGCGGCCGAAACCGACTAAGTCGAAGTCGCATTTTGCAGAAAACCCCCTCTAAATTTTATATTTGCAAATATATCCTCCGCCAATCAGATTTGAACTAAGCCGACATTTAAAATTTACAGATCTATCCTCTACGTTACAAATTTATCCCAAATCTTCAAAAATTCATAATTTATTCATTAGAGCTCCGAAAATTACAAATTAAATATCGTTGGATTCGTCTCACAGAGCTCTTTCTATAAAAAAAAAATATAAAAATACAAATAAGAGAAAACTAGGCCTGTTACAATTATGGCCCCTTAAGCATTATCAATTCATATAAAACCCTATAAGTATACTAAGACCATAAAATTCTTTCAATATGGCTTTCATTTGTTTTCAAGAAGCAATGGACGCTTGATCTATCATACATCTTGTATGCACCTCACCTATCCAAAAGACTCTAGCCAATCCCAATAACTTCGCCTTGACAATTCTAACACAATGCTCCTCAAACAATTCATATCGCATAAGTAGTTCTCTATAACAACTATCCAATCACTAAATACCTTGGCATCAAAAATGCCATCATATGTTAAGACTTTTATCTTGATCTTTTTAGTTAAATTGTCCACCCTACCACAATGGTTATGCTTATCCCTATGACTATTAGGTCTACCTATTGGATCAACTCAAGGAAGATGACTACAAAAAGCAACAAATAGCAAAGGATTGGCTCTAAATTGTCCCTAAAGTCTTCTCATTTCCTGTTGTGACTATCTAAACATTCACATCAGCCATAAAGTCCTCAATTTGTTCAAATGGATTTGTAACCCAGTGAACCAACAGGATTGCTCAAATTCACCATTGATATTATGAGGCTACATCTTGTGCCTTTCGGTGTGGACATTCAATGACCAAGAAAGGCACAATGAAATTATGTTTTGACACCAAACTCCAGTATAGGATGGCACAAAAAATGGATTGAAGGCTACAACAACAATGATGAACTCTAAATTTATAGCTCTTTCAAAGTATAATATATTTTAAGCAAGATGTAGTGGGAATTAAATATGCAATTTATTCATAATAACAATATAACATTTCATAGGATTTGATCACAAAGAGATTCGAAAACAAGAACTTGCATGTGAATGTAAAGGACATGGTACCTACCAATCACAACATGGCCAAACAAACAAAAATCACACAAGAGAAATTGATAATGATAAAAAAGAGATAATAATTACCAAACCAATTTCCTTGACCTTAACGACCTCCAAGATGGCAAACTAAAAAAATTAAAATTTAACCAATTTGAATGTGACACACTCTTAAAAGCCTTTTATAGTTTTAATAAAATATTAAATCAAATCAATGGAATAAAACTTTCTACCCTAAATCGATGGACATATGAAAATTGTCAACTTGATGTTTGTTTATGTACGACATGGAGACAATTTATTGACCAAGTAACAAGGTATAAGAACTCGTCATAAACATCATTAAACGATTTTGATAAAAGCTTATTAGTTGAACATTTTTGCCACTAGTTTCAAATTGATTAACAAAACTACCTGAATTTGCCAAATATAGATTAGTATGAAGTGGAACACTAAGTGGGAGGTTATCACTTGAATGGAGATTGTTAACTACAAATGAGACTAGGATTAATCCAATATTAAAAGTTAAACAAAAAGATTGAACAAAAAATACAATCAAGTCCAACTTGCTAAAGGGTTTAAGATTTTAGAATGATGGATATACATTAAATAGTATATTAAACCCAACTTTGACCACTTTATTGCTTCGCTTTCCTTAAAACAATCCAACATTTAGTTAACTATGAACTTAACCAAAAATCAAATCAAACAATTCAATTTGACGTTGATTATTCAATTTCTATTAGCTTGATTTTAGTTTTAAGTTTAATCACTTGATTTGGTTTAATTTGGTTCTAGAGGTAAGTTTGTTTTGAAGCAAACCCATATGTGCATTATTATTCATGGGCCTTCAAATAGGCCTTTACTTGTATTTGAATAATTACAAAGATGAGATTTGATGATTATTAAACCTATTTTAAATATCGCAATTGTTATAAGAACACTAAATATGCACGGCTTAGAAAGAACCTCTAGAACACATCAAAAAAAGATGAATTTCGCATTGGTTTGACAGAGGGATTCATCTATAAAGAGAATCATCAATTCAAAGCATTTTTTTTATCTCTTCACAGCTTTTTCCACTCAAATGGTCTCTCTTACATTCTCTAATATGTAAACCATAACATCAACAAGTAACCTTTTTTTATCATTTTACAATTTACTATATTTATTTCATATCCTTAAAAGAGCAATTCTTCTAAGACATAAGAGTGAAATTGCTTGACTCCATCTTTCATAATGTACAAGAATACAAATAGACGAGATGTAATAAAAGAACAAAATCAAAAATACCCTCTTACGTAAATCTCATATCCAATCACAATTTATTATCACATCAAATAAACTTCTAATTTTAATAAGAAAATTTTATTTTAATTTTGTATTTTTGTATCTTCACCTATATCCACTTAAATGAATTAACCCTTTTCAATAAGGACTTCAATTTTTCAGTTCTTGCTAGTGCAAAAAAGTTGTCCAATTTTCACAAGCACTAAGACCATTAAAAAAGTTGCCCCAAATATTTGTCAAATTTGGGCATTAAATGCACATTTAATGCCCCAAAGTTTGGTCAAATTTGGGCATTCAATGCACATTTAATTCCCCAAATTTCTTATACAATGTTGAATTTGCTCCTTTCCATTACCAATCATGATTCAACATTTGTTGTCTTTACCTCATACATCCCATTAATCACTCATCCCTTATTAAAACACATCTCCAACAAATGAGAAAAGTCTGTTTGAAAAAATGACCTTTATTTTGTTAATTTCTTATCCAGGTTGCAATAAAGTCTTTTTGTATTGTTAGAAGCTATGGTTTCTGTTAAGTGTCAATTATAATGAAGATACCACCACTTGTACTTGCTAAGGAATAATGAAGATTTTCTTCCTTTTGATGTTGTAGTTTTTCTCTAATTAAAGATTTCATGCATTACCAAGTCATTTTGTTTGTTCCTTTGCTTCTTTCCACTCTCCTCATCTCTTATATTGCAGCCCAAACATGTCACATTCCTCCTACACATGTATATTAGACCCATGCATGCACACATATCAAAGAGACTCTCTAGTATCAACAATCTTCATTTCAATTTGCCCTTCTTTCCTATGGCACAAATAAACTTCTAATTTTAATAAGAGAAATTTATTTTGTTGTTGCTTTTTTTTTATCTCATCCATACCCACTTAGATAAGATTTTAATTATAATTTTTACACCAAATATGTAAGATATTCTAATCCATATAACATATTTTAAGAAAATCTAATAACAATTATCACAATATGCTATGCCCATTCCTTAAAAGAGTATTTTAAGTCATTAACATCACTAGAATTTTCCCATCTCTTCATGGCTATCTTGTGAATTTTCCCCTACTCAACTATTTCCACCATTGCACATGACTATCCTGATTACACACGCTTTCCAAAATACTCATTTTTTAAGGAATGCCCAAGTTACCTACGTGTCTCCATTATTCTGCACAAAAAGGATAAAACAAAAAAGCACACAAAATAAAGAACCTCGATCAAGGAGATAAAACTGAAAGGGTGAAGTTATAGAAGGTTCTCCTTTCCCAATGGCTATTAGAATCATAATGTCGACAGCTCCAACAAACTTGTTGGTTGCATTATGAATTAAAACAACTTAAGCAAGAATCACCACTCAATTCGCCATTAGGGGTCAATACTAACACTCAAATTAAATAGTAGCTCGCCTCAGGTACCTGTGTACCATCTTCCGTTATTTTCTTTTCCTCAACAGGTGTTAGTTCAGTCAATCGTTTCCAGCATCCTGGCATATGAAGAAGTGCCAGAGCAATGGCAATGAAGGATAGGACTTTTCGTCCCAGAAGCGCACTTGACTATGGTAGAGCACTCCCAGTATTGAAGTTTGGTAAGCAAGAAAGGACCAAGAAATAAACTTTTGAAGTGCCTTGATAGCTAATCAAGACGCCCAATATAACAACCAATAGAACTACTGAGATATCCTTCTCTTCGTTGAGAATTATTGGTTTCTTGCTCCCCCATTTGAAGACGGATTACATTATTAAAAAAGAAGTTTTGATGCAATGTGCCACGCTCAAAGCGACGAACAGTATGAATTATTCTATTCTTGTCGAATGTGCCAGAAAAAAAAACAATAACAGAATGCAACAGACCAGAAATGATTCGGTGATCAAAGACGTAGAGAGGCACAACCGTCTGGTACTGGGAAGCAGCAGCTACGAGGCCAGGGTGATCGTCCACTCGCAGATCATGCTTGTACCACACTACCGCAGCGCCTGTGCCGCATCCGGCAAGCTCGCCTGCCCTGGCCACCGTCAGTAGCCGGCGCCGAAACCGGGAACGCCCATAATGGCCACAGACGAGAGCACCGACGGGGATGCACTGGAGAAGCGAAGCTAAAGCCATGACGGAGTGCGCCCATGAAATGCCCTCTCGCGCCAAAGATAAATATCGAAAGGATATTACGATTTCTGTATGGCTGGCCAACGATGAGATTCGACTTGCAACCTGTGGAAGAGATTGAACCTTGACGTCGAATTGTGGACGACGGAAAACCATCGTTGAGCATAATTGTATCCAAGTTATCATTTAATACGATGAACTTAAAATAAATAAATACTTCTAAATTATATTCATAATATATTTTAAAATTTTCTTTACAAAAAAAGCTTGTGTTTCGAACGATATTTAAAAATAAATATTTGATAAATGAGTTCTGAAAAAAAAAATAATTATATATATAAATAATTTTTTATAAAAAAATTAAAATTGAGTTTAAAAATAAAATCATCTAAATTAACCGTTGTACTGCCAATCACACATGACTTCACATTTAGGATTAATTTATATTGATGCTGGTTTAACTAATGGGAAACGCAAAGTAATGTGATAAAACAGATTTTCTTGCATAACATAAATCTAATATATATTAAAAATCATTTTTATTGGTACAATATCTAATAATGAAGAGCTCTCATGTCATACATGGTGAATGCATTCAACATAACTAGCATGGAATCTAGTCGATCTAACATGGAAAGGGTTCTACTTGCTATTAAAATACTATTCATTGAGGAAAACCATTAAGAACATTCAAAAGTAATAAATTTTATTGTATTTCTTGTATGATAGGTTAGATTAATAGTGTCTAATTATTTCTTTCACATCTAGATCATGCTTTCATTGATGGGAAATCAAAATCAAAGCCATGATGACTAAGAAAGAGCACCATTAATTTTTATATTTCTCACAATCAACCAATTTCAATTGTTCTGTTATCGGAGGAATGAAGCAAATGCAATCGTTGAACCAGTAAACATAAGATTAGTATTCCAAGTAACATGTTAAGCTCGTCTCACTATTCCAAAGTATAGAAATGGCCACACCTAGTGTCTCCCTCTTAAACATAACCACAAACCTCTATATTTAAAGGCGAAGCAAGAGCTTAATCACTCAATAAGGATTCTTTCAAAGAAGTGATGAATCATTCTCTTCCACTCTCAATGTCTAACGTCAACAAAAACTCATTGTTAAGCATATTGTTTAATTTTGTCCACTCTCTAACTTTAATCTCAAGAGGACCAATTGAAAACATTCATCTCAAGGTAGTTTGCCCACATATTTTATATTAAGTTATCATCTAACCAAATGCGAAAGTAAAATCATCTAAGATGTGATAACATGTGACTGAAAATATACACACATAGATCAATGATTTCATTGCTCGTGAATCATTCCTAAAAAGTTTAATATGACAACCCTCTAACACTAAAAAGGCAAAATCATCTTATAAACCATGTTATGCGATCCCAAAATAACATCCACATATTCCAAATTATTAAATATTCTAAATTTTAATTTATTATGTTTTGGAAGCAGTTGTCTCTGATATGCTCTCTGTTGTATAAATTTTAAATCAAAAACAAAAATCATTACTTATGTAAAAAATGAAATAATTTATATTGTTCATCAAAAGTTCTAATCTTATCTAAGAACAAAGGAAGCAAAATTTGTTATAATTAAACAAAGATATAGAGTAATATAAATAACAAAAAAAACTAGAAGAAATTATATATTTTTAATCTTTCATATTATGGAGTATTTATAATACTCTATAAAATAGAAAAAAATTTTAAAGTGCCTTTACTTAAAAAATTTTAAAATATCATGATAAAACAAATATAATTAGATATATTAAAAATAAATATAATCAAAATATTTCTAAAAATATATATAATCCGAATATCCTAAAAACAAATATAATATATCTTCAAGCTAATCAGAATTCAAGACATAATACAAATCTCAACCTTGGATCAAAACATTAAAATCTAATAAATAGCTTTTCAAGATTACATTATTGATAGAATCTTATGGCTATCTCTAATTATTCACATTGAACAAATATCATTGGCATGCATATATTACTTACAACATTGTATACTATTTAACACAGATTACAACTCTTACACACAAAATCTAATATTGGCCAACAATAATGTTACACATGGCTAGCTAACTCTGCTTAATGGCCCAATAGAGTCAAAACTTTTCCCCTTTAGTGATTTGACTATTTTTCACGTTTGAATTTTTTTAAAGAGATTCTACTATATCATTTATCACAATAATTTAATGAGTAGACTCGGCCCTTATGATTGCTTCCTAATAAAATGAGAGTTCTAAAGACTCTACCTCTTTGATCACCTATAAAACATTAGCTATTGTCTTCAAATCCATAGCTTTGTGGAACCTTGATCTATTTATGAGATTAATCAACAATAATATTATGAGTTTGTGTCTATGCATCTTCTAATTTTTTATGAGACTTTTCAATAATCTTAATAGGTAATGGTCCATCATTATTATGATTTTTCTTAAAGTTATTGCAAACTTTGCCTATTTGGTAACATTATTCTACTTTCTTGAAATATCAAACTTCAAACTTGTGTAAAGCATAACATTTTTATCCAATATAATATTTTTGTTAATAATAACCTTCTTTTTAAATAGTGACCATATTTTGTACTTTTTTCTTATTCTTCATTGAGTAAGTATTCTTCCAATTTTATAATTTATTGCAATAGTTGTAGATATCCCTTCCATTTAATTTTGGATGTGTTTTTTCTTTACAAAAATCCTTGATGGTTTAGTAAATATTGAATTATATCCACCACTTTTATATGCCTTGAGTTTGATTTCTCGAGAATAAAGGCTAAATCTAACTTCTTTTAGAGTAATGGATCTTTTTCGATATGGAAAAAATTTAAAATTCTCATATAACATAGGTAAAGACATTAAAAAATAAATATAAAAACTTTATCTCTTTGTTTTAATATTGATATTTTTAAGGTCTATGAGATGTTCTCTTAGAGAAATAATAATAATTTATTGGTTAAAATTTTTATCATATAAATATTCTTTAATTTTTACCATGTCCTTATTATAGTTTATTCATCAACAACTATACAGATTATTCTATATGCCAAGCAAAGCAAAATCAATGAGTGTACTTATTATTTTTGTTTAATGAACTCAACATGATTCATTCTAACAAGCTTTCTAGAAAAAGATGTCCAAATGTTTTAATGTTTAAACAGAGTGTATATCTTAATATGCTAGAGACTAAAATTATATTTTCTAATAAACTTATTGATGTTGATAGTGTGACATTCTTTTTGATTGATAAGCAAATTCAAGACAAAATCTTACATTGATACTAATTTATTATGCAAAATTTAAATTAAGAAGAAAAATAATCATGCATACACAGAAACAAAATGATTTATGTGATTTACAAAAAAATTTCTACTATATCCACAAACAATGATAGCAAAACTTTATCATAAAAAAATAAAATTACAGGATAACTAAAACAATGTGATTTACAAAAAAGTTATCATAAAAACACAAACAATAATAATAAAAATTTACCATAAAAAATATGTCTTTAAATTCTTATATTATAGAGCATATATAATACTCTACAAAATAATGAATTTTTAGAATATCTTAAATTAAAAAAATTATAAAATATCCTAATAAAATAAATGTGATCAAATATATTAAAAATATATATGATTAAAATATTTCTAAGATAAATTTGATGAGATATATCAAAAACATATATATTCAAAAAACAAATATAATATTACTTTAAACTAATTTTATTCAAGACATATCCATACTTTCAATATTTGTCACTTTCATTTATTTACTTCTTTATTCATTTGGAATTAAAGTCCAAAATAATACATAACAATTTTAGAACAGATAGAAAATATTATTTTTTAAGAGTACATAATATTTATATATCTCTTTAAAAAGTTCAAAAATCTAGAGATTTAAAATTTATGAATTAAATTAGATTGTTATTTGCATGACAATTAGTAGTTTTAGGAAGAGATTATTGTCCAAAGGTCATAAAAAAGAGAATATAGATGCAATGATATAATGTAATAAATGTTAAATAATTCTTAAGATAAGATTAATACAAAATATAAGAGCAAAGAATGATCAATTTTTTCCAAGTTTTCTAATATGATAAAGAGAGTAGATAAACTATTCATGAAAATCTTGACATATAAAAAAAAGACAATGTTATAAAAAAAATTATATCATATGCAAAATCTATTCATTTCTTTTACCTTTTTTTTAAAAAAAAATATTATTCATAATATATTTTATAAAATGTCATATACAATTAATTGTTTAAGTATTTTGATCACTCTTTATAGTATAAAAATTAATTTGAGAAAATAAATCCAATGGTTCTGGAACTTTTCCAAGATTATTAACCACTTATTATAACTTTGATTATAAACCTTAAAAAGAGAAGCATATAAACAAATGTTTTCTAAATTGTTTAGTCTTAATAAATTGTAACACTTTTAACTTGTTAAACTCAATTATTATTTCGTTGCTTCATAATTTAGATTCAACTTATGAATTAATTAATAGGATATGATTCACGAATCTTGGAATTAAAAAAATAAATTTAATACTAAAATAACCATAGAACGTCTAAAAATTAAAAAATATATATTTCTACATGGAATACCTCAAAATTAGAAATTACTTCTTTAATTCAAAGAAGATAAAGTATTATATATTTGTGCTTTATAGTGACAACAAATAAAATTTAATAGCAAACTAATACCAAACAATATTACATTATATCTTCCAGAGCTAGCTTTTTGTCATGAATCCTTATATGCTATTTTGTCAGGAAGACGTTTCTATTATTCAATCAAACTTCATATCAATCCATTGATTATGTAGAATAGATATTTTTACAAAAAAAATTATTTGCAACAACTATTGAAATATATTCATAATAATTTTGTTAAATATAATTATAATATATAATCAAACAACTTAAATAATTATTATTTTTTATTAATTAGTTTTAATATTATGAATGTAATAGAAGAATCACAAATCTATTATTTAAAATTTAAAAGCATATCAAGATGTTAAATACAAATCTAATATAATTCTAAAAGAATACATTTTGTCTAAGAAGAGATCCAAAATTTATAATTGGGCACTTATTTGATTATCTATTATAATTTATGTTATAGAACATTATCTTTTTATACATTATGACTTTTATAAATACACCTATTTAAATTTTAAGAAAAATATATAAGTAATATAATTTAAAAATGACATCAAAAACTCATCGTAAGATTTGTTAGAATGAATTTTATATTCACTTTCACATTTTAAATGATGAATAAAAATCAATTTTATTATATCAATTTAACAAACAAATAACATGTGACATTATATTTCTCAATCAAATCTAAATTTTAGGGATTCACCTTGTGATCTAAGATTTTTTTAATATTAATTTTATTTAAATATTAAATTATAAATATCATAATTATAATAAATATAGAACCAACGAACTTCTTCAATCATAACAAACCTAATATGAACAAAAATAAGTTCAATATTCATAAGCTATTATGTAAAAATAATACACACTTAAATGATCAAGTGCTAATTATTTCGAAGTCTAAATTTTTTTCTTTGAATTCTTTTAATTGTAATAATTCACATCTGTGAAATATCATTAAAATAGTCAAAATGCAAAAATAAATTTTAAAAAAGTTCAAATTAATAATAATTATTTTAATATTTTTAACTAGTATTTGCAGGATGCTATATCGCATCGACGATCTCAATCAATTACGTGGCCTGACGGCAATCAAACTATACCGTTGGATTTGGTTTTAAGACATGCCATCGGATTTGGTGATTAAAAGCTAGAATTCATATGATGTGACTATTTGATGTCTGTTCTTGTTTAATTTCGAACTTTATAAAAAATTTTAAATATTTTATTCTTTTTTTTTTTAACTCATAACTCATATATAAAAAAAAATTGTCACAATAGAATTTGTGCAAATTCGTTATAAAAAATACTTCTTTTTTTATGTCAAGTTTTTTTATTTTATTTTTCTGTTTAGACTAGAATGGGAACTATACAGTTGGCATTAATTGTTTAGGCCAATAAAAAATAAAAGGTTCAACATACACGTATATTTAATTTGAAAATTTTTTATTGTCAAATTGCATCGTGTTCAACTGCATAATGGAAAAAAAAAAAAAAGAAAATAGCAATGTTTGAATTTTAAAATTTGTTGAGACTTTTTTTATGCTAACTCCAACCGTGCATTAAAATTTGTAGGCAAATATGAACGTGGTTGTCGGTCTCATTAAATTAATTAATAAATATGTCAAGTCTGTATGACTTTTCAAATATGTGCTGACATATATCAAAAGAATATTCAAGGTATTAAAAAAATATATTAGACAAGTGGACTTAAGCAAAATGTGATTATTGAACTTAATTCATCTCTATGTTATTCATTTATCACGTCACTATTAGTAAACTTTAAATATTTAAATAATTTTCAATTTTAATTTAATAATTATTGTATAGATTATGAGTGAATATTAAGATTAGAAACAAATATTTGAAAGATTATTAATATATAAAAGTTACTTCTACTTCTTGCATCTTATGATTTTTGTTATTATTTTTTTATTTCTTCTAAATAATCTCAAATGCAAGTTCGTTATTTGTAATTTGAGATATGTTTTATTTTAATTTATTTCTATCAAAGTGGCATCAAAGCTTGGAGAAGAAGAATGTCGAATGCTACAGTGTGAGAGGTAGAAGAGTGAAAAAAAAAATTATGTTTGGAACTACGCTCTAAGAAAGTAGAAAAAAAAGCAAAAAGAAGAAGCTATTTTGTGTTTTTCAAAAAGCAGAAAACAGAAGTGTTTGGAAGTGCAATTTGCAGAAACTAGAAGTAGTGGTGTGCATAAAAGAGAAGCGATGTAGTGTTTGAAATTGCAATTTGCAGAAGGCAAAAACAATGTTGGAAATATATTTTTAAAAGATGTCTAGAAGAAATTTTGGCTTTAAAATGTTTGAAATTATGCAACATACTATTCTGAGATTGATTAACAAAAATTATGATAATTGGTGCATTCAATTTAAAACTTTTCTTGATTTGCATGACTTTTGGAAGATTATTATTGATAGCTTTGAAGAATCAGGTGCTACTGATATGAAGAGAAAAATATTGAAAGAAAATTAAAAAAGGAGATAAAAATGTCTTGTTCTTGATATGTTAATGACTTGATGATGCCACTTTTGAGAAAGTTATAGAAGCGGCTATTAGTAAAGAAGTTTGGAATAAACTCAACATAATTTTCAAAGGTGTTGAGTATATAAAGTGCGTAAATCTTCAAATCTCTAGAGACGATTTTGAGTAGTCAAATATGAATAAAAATGAGACTATCTCCAATTATATCTCACAATTAGTTGTTATTGTGAACTTGATGAAGAAAAATGCAGAACAAATTGACGAATGTACGTGTGATCGAAAAGGTACTTCGTTTTTTAACTCCTATGTTTGAATATATAGTAACAACCATCGAAGAATCTAAAGATAGATAAATTATATATTAAATAACTAATGAGTTTCTTACAAGTGCATGAGCAACGATTAAATAAAATGGCTGAAGTTGTACCTATTGATCAAGTATCAGAGTTAAAACTAAATTTGAAAGAAGACAATGACTTGAAGAAAGAGAATTCAAAATCATCGGAATGAGAACGAGGCTCATATCGAGGATATGAAAAAGGTTGTTTCCAAAACAAATTTCAACATAAAATTAATCAACTTTACACTTAATATGGGCATGGAAGAAATGGTGCTTCTCAAGGTCAAGGATAAGAAAAAAATATTGGATGTTAAAATTTTCATAAGTTTGGTTATTATGTTTTTGATTGTTGGCATATGAATAACCAATCAAACTATGCACAAGAAGACTTAATATCATTATCAGTTGAAAAAATTTAACAAAAGAAAAGATGTATGATTTCTCACTCAGGAGCAAGCAATCATGTGTTAAAAAAAACATTTATTTGATACAACTGAAAAGGTACAAACAAACATGAGTCTTGGAGACTTATCAAAGTTGAAAGTTGAAGACAAATGTAACATAAAATTTTATAAAGAAAATGAGTTTTCAATTATTATTTCATATGCATATTTTATTTTCGATGTGAAAAGTATTATTCTAAGCCTTGGATAATTTATTAAGAAATGATATATTATATATGAAAAATGGTTATCTTTTTTGGCAAGATTCAAAAGCAAAAAATATTACTGAAGTAAAGATGTCGACAAATCATATATTTCCTCTTCTATTAAAGTTAACACATAAACCTTGTTATCTTTGACGTCTTTCAAATGATTATTTGGAATGATTTGTAAGTTATGATCATCTTAACTTTGGATGTTTGAAGTTATTAGCAAAGAAAGGAATAGTGAAATGTCTTCCTTTATTGGATGATCCAAATCATATATTTGAAGCTTGTATACTTGGAAAGTAACGTCATCTACCATTTCAAAAGAATAACTCTATGAGAGCCAAAAGACCATTGCAGCTTATTCACACAAATATTTGTAGTTAATTGGTGTCATTATCTAATGGAAGTAATAATTATTTTATTAATTTCATAAATGATTTTAATAAAAAATATTAACATATTTTATGAAAGAGAAATCTATTATTATCTTTATATTTAAAGAGTTTAAATACAAGACTAAAAAAAGAGAGTGATGCTATTTATTCAAAGTCTTAGATCTAATAAAGATTATGAGTATACATCAAATGAATTTATTCAATTGTGTAAGTAAAAAGATATATGATATCAACTCATCACAAGTTACACTCCACAACAAAATGGAGTGGTAGAATGAAGAAATCATATTATCCTTGATATGATAAAGACCATGATGAAAGAGAGAAATATGCCAAAACAACTTTGGATAGAAGCAGTTGCTTGTTCAACTTATTTGTTGAATCATTGTCTTATTAAAGTTGTGCATTATATGACTCCATAAGAAGTTTGGAGTAGATATGAACCAAGTGTTTCTTATTTTTGTATATTTGATTATATTACGTATGCATTACCTAATATACTAAGAAAAAAACTAGATAAAGGTAAAAAGTACATATTCATTAGGTATAGTAAGGAGGAAAAAGCCTATAAACTCCATAATCTTTTAACAAAAAAGGTGATTATTAGTCATGATATTGTGTTTATGGAAGAAGATACTTGAGAGTGAAAGAAAGAGAATGATGATAAACAATCACACTTGGACAAGAAGAAGAAATTCAAAATCAACAAACACATGATTTGAATTCTTTAACATGTTCTCTTGCAAGAACTATTATTATGCAAAAGATCATATCCTACTAACTCAAGTAGAAAGATGAAAAATCTACAAAAGATATATAAGCAAACTTTTAAGTATCTTAACTTATTATATTATTTTACTGATAATAAACCCATTTCTTATAATGAAACAGTATAGGATATAGATTGGCAAATGACTATGAATGAAGAAATAATATCTATAAGAAAGAATAAATTTGAGTCACTGGCATGTGATGTAAAATATTTCATTTAAATAATATTTATGATTTTTAAATCAAGTAAATAAGTATTATTTCAATTAAATGTAATAGTTATTATATTTTTTTTGTTAATTTTATATGTAATAGCATCAAATGAAATACTAAAACCACTCTCATAAAGTTGACTAATATTAAATAAATTATAATTTAAAATTTCAACAAATAAAACTTTAGTAATTAAAAATACAAGGTTTCCATCAATACCAATTCTTTTGATAGATTTCTTTGAATTGTCACCAAGCACAACTTTTCCTTCATCATAAGCCTTTTGTTGGGTGAACTACAAAATGATGAATTTTCAATGTGAACCATCTTTATCAATATTAAGTTTTGATATCAATTTGATGTGATGTGATGTGATTAACAAGCTTGTGAATTTAATCTTAAATGTGACATAACATGCATCTTTATGTGTTTATTTTCAGTTTTAGACCAATCTCTAGTGCAGCTTCAAATCAAATGATAAAAGAAGATTATAAAGTTTTTTATTGAGAAAAAAGTTAGTATACCATTCTGTCATGGCATGGTTAATTGATTTGTTGATCATAATATGATACAACATATATTTTTGTGTGTTTGTGGAAGTTTCAAATTTTAATTTCAGCGTCTTTTAAATAATAAGGTTTAAGAAAAAAAATAATTTTGATTGCACAAAGGTTGTATAGGTTGGTTTTATGTAAAGAAAAATAATAGTTCATGATGAAGTTTTCCTATAATAGAGAGAATAACTGAAGCGATCAAAGATTGCGTTTATAAGAAACTAAATTAGAAGAGCATCCAACATATGATGCATGGAAACTTTGATTTCTCACAACCAAAACTGGCTTTTTTGTATATTTAAGAGCAAACCTATACAAAGTAAACCTATATTGAAGAAGGCTTTATATGAATTGAAACAAGTGCTAAGAGCATGAAATAATAAGATTGATAGATATCTTCAACAATAAGGATTAAAAAAATATCTATTTGAGTTTGTATTTTATTCTAAGATAATTAACAATTATATTCTTATAGTTTGTCTTTATGTAAATGATGTATTTTATACAAAAAATTCTTTTGAATTGTTTTAAGAATTTAAAAGAGTCATATAACATGAATTTGATATGATAGATAATGATGAAATATCATATATTTTTTAACATGAAAGTAAAGCAAATGACAAATAGAATCTAAATCTCTCAGAAAAGGTATGTTATTGAATTTCTAAAGAAGTTTAGAATAAAAGATTATAATTTAATGGTAACACTACTTGATGTGAAAATGAAAAAAGTAAAGAAGAAGGAAAAGATATTGACTCTACTTTATTCAAAAGTTTTCTTGATAATCTTTATTACATCACTATCACATTACCTGATATTCTATATTATGTTAGACTCATTAGTCAATATATGAAAAATATGAAGAAAATATATTGGATGGTTGTAAAAAGGATACTAAGGTATATTAAAAGTATACTTAATTATGGTTTCTATATTATTAACGAAAGTGGGACAAATTTATGTAGCTATTCTAACAATGATTGAGGATGTGATATAGATAAAAGAAAGAGTACAACTAATTATTATTTTTTCTTAAGTGCATTAACATTTATGTGGAGATTAACTAAACAAGATGTCATTACTCTTTCATCTTGCGAAGCAGAGTATATTGCGGCTTCATTAATAGTTTGAGAAGTAATTTTGTTGCGAAATTTACTACAGGAGTTATACCATCAACAAGAAGAGCCAATAACATCTTTATTGACAATATGTTAGTCATCAAATTAGTAAAAAAAAATCCAGTTCAATATAAGAGAAGCAAGCCTATCGAGACATGTATCATTTTCTTCATGATCATGTTAACAAGAATACTATAAGACTGGTATATTACAGTACTGAAGAACAAATGACTGATATTTTCACCAAATCACTCAGAGTGAAGTTGTTTGAAGAATTAAAAAAAATCAAATAAGCTTAAACATAATTTAAGTTTGAGAGAAAATATTGTTAACAAACTTCAAATATTTTAATAAATTTAAATTTTAATATGATAATTATTGTATAAAATAGGAATGAATATTCAGATTAGAAGTGAACATTTTTAAGATTAATATTTTATAATAGGGTATAATTACTACTTAGTTATTATGTGAATATAATAAATTATGTTGCTTTATTTTTCTTACAGTTTTAGCCGCTATTTTTTTTTTAATTTTTCCAAACAAGCTCAAAAACAAGTTTAATGTTTATAATTTGAGATCTATTTTATTTTAATTTATTTTCATCAAAAAGTAATACATATCGAAGGAGAACAAATCAAAAGTAATACATATCGAAGGAGAACAACGCAATAGAATACAATTAAGCATTAAAAAACTCGCTAACATCAGTGAATAACGCCTCCGCCGCAGAAGGAACCAAGAGCTCGATAGCGTGAAATCCTTCGTCTTCGAGCTGTCCAACCACGCGCAGTCCGGCAGCTTCCATCACATGCAGTAACTGACGCTGCCTATCGATCAACGGGTCCCCACGGCGGCCTTTCACCAAACACCTTGCTGGCATCTTTGAAATTTTCTCCGCCGCCATCGCCGACACCGGATTGCAGTACTCGTGGTCGCGATCGGCCCCAAGAGGCAGCGCCAGCCGCCATAGCATGTCGTTGGCCCGCAAAGGAAGGATCGCGTCCTCCTCGGATGCTTCTTCCGACGGGGTCCGCTCTTCGCCGCCGAGGTACGGCTGGTTTAGGACTATGCCAGCAATCTGAAGTGGCTGGAGGTCGAGATCGGAGACGCGAAGAGCGGAGTGGAAGGCCATGTTGGCTCCGGAGCTGCTACCCATGATGAAAAAGCGGCCGAAGTCGGCGTGCTCGGCAAGCCAAGGATCACGCTCCGAAGGGTCTGCAGCGGCCTGAGATCGAACCCAGAGGATGGATTCGACGGCATCGTCGTACGCGGCGGGGAGGCGATGTTCGGGGGCGAGGCGGTAGTCAAGGGAGAGGACGATCGCGGAGAGGGACCGTGCCATGTGTTCGCAGGAGAAGTGATAGGGAGCCGAGGCGGGGCGGAAGAGAACGAAACCTCCGCCATGGAAGAAGAGGACAAGGGGGAGCTTTTCGGAAGGGGAAGAATGGAGCTCTGGGAGGTAGATACGAAGGGAAATTTTGAAAGGACCCAGGAGGACGTCGCGGGAGCGAACGGCGACGGCATCGCGGTTACCGTCGGTTACGGGGATGAGAGGGCCGTCGCCGTCGGTTACGGGGATGAGAGGAACGAAGGGCCGGGTGACGGTGCCGTCGGGATGTTCGACTATTTGCAGGAAGATGCTTGCACTCTTCTCGGTGGTTGGCGGTTCGCTGCCGAGGTCTCCCATTCTGCTCCCTTTCGATTGCGCGCTCGTTGACAGCCGAAGGGTCTGTTAGTTTGCAATGGAAGATGTAAGAAGGGAAAGTAGTGGACAAGTTTATAACCGCAAAAGAGCGACTTGTCGTCACTAGATTCTACTAAAAATTAATTAGGTTGGCATATGTAGATTTGAAATATTATTTTTATTAAAGTTAAATATAATTGATAATTTTTATCTTAAAAACATATAATTAAAAACTATTATATAATAAAAAAAAACCTGGTTTTTATTGTATAATTAGAAAAAATAATTTTTTTATATAAGCACGTTTGTTGAGACCACTCGGTTGCTTAGTTAAAAAAAACAAGATTACAAAAACTAGGACCAAAAAACCCAATAATCATCCAAATAATAAAAACAGAATAAAAAATAACTGTTTATCATATTAATTTTTATACTAAAATATAATTGAATGAAAAATAAATAATTTTGATAATATTCTTAAAAAGCTCCACTAATATTTTTCTTGTAAGTACAAAATAATTAGAGAACTTAACAATTGATGAAATAAATTAAACATTATAAAAGATTTTCAATTGTTTTGTATATTTTTTTTTTATAAAAATGAATTCCATTCCTTTTTACATAAAATAAAATTAACATAATTAAAAAAAATTACACAATGAAATAGATCCAAAATGAAAGCCTAACATAACATTTCAATTAGGCAAAAACCAATCAAGACCCCTTTGATTGATTAACAAGATAAAATAATCACTTCACAAAAGTCAATAAGATCTCTTTGCCTTCCTCACCATCTTGCAAACAATAACCCTTTGTCATTTTTTTAGCTATAAGATATTCTAGAAGTTGACTATTCAATTATTTATAGCTTCCCTGATATCTTTTTTTTGTATATAAAACTAACATGTTTTTATAAAAACTTAAATGTGAATCACTATAACCTATATTATTTAATCATATCATATATATACAAATATAAAATTTTGATTTTTTATTATTTTAAAATGACAAGTCAATTATGTTTTGTTATCCTAGAATATTCTTGTCTTAAGTTGTATCTTTGATATGATCATTCTTCCATATTTACTTATGAAATAAATCAAAACATTATGCTTAATTTTGTAATAAATAAGTACTGCTTTTTCAAACATCTGAATTGTACTTAGTATAACTCAAATTCATGGCATTTGTTTAGCACTATTAGTATTGTAATGTGTATACACATATGTGAGATTGATTCAATGTGCTTTCTTCCTTACTTGCCTTTGTTTTTAACAATTTTCTAAATCTTTTTTACTAGAAAATTTTCATTGTCGTGCAAAATAATAATAAAAAAAAGTCTATTTTCATAATTTTTTTTCAATAAACAATTTTTAAAAACATGAAACTTAAAAAAAAAAATTCAATCGCCATTGCTGCACTTAACAAATGCTTTGTCAGAGCTGTAATTCCTTGAAACATTAATCAAAAAGCACGGCAAGATTTTAATTCGTAATAGTTGATAAAAATGTCAAAAAATGAAACGCAAATATTAAATAAGTTTTGAAAGAGTTTAATCATAGCGTCTTCGATTATTCCATGTATCAGCAGTTTAAATAATTTCCATTTATTCTTTCTAAAAATGCTTACAATATATATCTTTCATTTTTTTTTTTATTTTTTCAATTTGTTTGCAATATATATCTTTCTAAATGAGTTTATATGTTTTGGATCAAAGCAGTTCAATTTAGCTCGTTTTGTTGCTGGTTGGTGCTATCTAGCTTGATTTTGATTTGTTTTACCTTAGTTCGGAGTTGTTTGGCATTGATTAGGTGTGATCCGACTTGCTCTAGATCGTTTGGCTCGATTTGGATCGGCTTGGCTTAGTTATGGAGTGATCCGATATGTCCTGGACTGATTCGGCTCATCCTGGATGGGTTCGACGTGTCATGGCCTAGTTTGGCTTGGGTCTGGCTCAGTTTGGGTTTGTTCAGTGTAGTTGGTTAAATTTAGCTTGGTTCAGCTCGAGATTGCTTTAGCCTGGCACTGACTGAGTGCGGCGTGGATCGACACTAGACTGGGTTGGATGATTTGGTGAGGTCGAATAGGTTTCCACATGGGTAGTTTCAGGCAGTTGAACATTACATGGGCAAGTGTGATACATCGATGAATGCTGTAAACCAGTTGAGCTCTTCTTCACGTAACTGTTGAGTGATTCATTGGAAGCATGATGGGGAACATACGTAGGTATCACGTGTCTTCTTTTTTTTTTTTTTTAAAGATATTAAAGTATGCTAGTTTAAATATATATATATATATTTATATTTTTTAATTAGGTATTCATTCCCTTTTTTTTGTATATTATAAAATAACCCATACTTGAATCTTGTTATCCCATTATAAATTTGGTTGAACCTGACAATGACCCACCCTTGTTGGCCCTCCAATCTAGTTTAGTGAAGGAAGGTGGAGATTCGAGACAAGAGAAGCAACGAAGATGAAACAAATGAGAAAAAAAGTAAGACAAAGAGATATATATATATGTTGATAAAAGGTAAAGAGTCTTAATCATACTAATCTCATTAGGTATTTTTGTTCACTCTCATACACTATATATGAGATAGTTAATTTGATGAATTAAGATATAAATTATCATTCTTATTAAAGCCAAGTATATAGGTGTATGTTTTGAGGTTTGTTAATTTTTATCTTATTAAGACAATTCATTAAATAAATGCATGTTATAGGCATTTCATCACATGCTTGAACTACACATAATCGTTAAAAGAGTTTTTGCTTTAAGTAAACTCATTTGTAGCCAACTTACATTTCATCATTTTGTTCAAGGAATTAGTAGTTATAAGAACATAAAAAATTAATAATAATCTATATGACAACCACATGAACAACCGATGATACCTCATAGGCAAAAGTTATTTTGTAATATAAATTTATATTAGTCGATGGATGTGGCCATTTCCATATAAATTTATTTTTAAATTGTTATAAACTCACAAATAATTAACGGATAGAGCCAAAATTACGATTACACATATCTTTATTTTAAAATTTACATTCTATCCACCGTTGAAGCTCCCAGAAGAGAAGGAGCAAATTGGAAATATTACCTTCAATTTACATATAACTAATCTTCTACAGCAGATATTACCCAAAGACAACCCCAACTGTTTGCTAATACTAACCAAAGTGTTGAAGTGATGCTTAAGTCGAACCTCCATGCTATCTTCACAATGTAGAGGTCAATATGATGCTAGAAATAGATCAACGCAGAGATATCTTCCTACTCATTTGGCCTGCAGCTCCGGATCATTGAATGATCATGCTTTATGTACTTGGACCAATAAGGTCTATACTTGGTCATTGCAAGCTCAAGCCAAGGCTTCATGTTGCCATTATAATGGATCACAGCAGCATTCTCTATCTCCGACCGATCGATGCTTGGGTTGTAACCCAAGCCGAGAACGTGCCATGACTTGTCGAGTGGATATGTTAGCTTATAGAAGGTTAGCAGTCCAGGAGGTAGCGTCCCGAGCTTCCACAGAACCCTGTCCTCGTTCTGTTGATGAACAACGCGAGTAAACAAACCAGAACATCAGTTCTATACTTGCGATAAAATAAGAAAAGGCAGATACAAGCAATGAGGTAGCTGTACTAACCATGTTCTGCCACTTATGATATATCCCAGTTATATCTCTCTTCTTCCATTCCTTGAGATCGAAGATATTCATCCCATAAGCCCAGCCACAGGCATTGGGATCAAAGTTCCTTGCGATGTGAGGGTTTGAGAAGTTAAGATACTTGTCAAACCTATGGAAACTTTGACCACAGGTCTCCACAGCACCATTTACATTTCCCTTGAGATCAATGGACCAGAGTTTTGTCAGGTCCTTCTGGACAACAATGTCATCATCAAGAAAAAGGATTTTATCCAACTTTGGATAAACCTTGGGAAGATAAAATCTTAAATGGTTTAACATTGACAGGTACTTTGGATTCCTGTACTTCAAGTTAGATGAACCAGATGAAAGACTAGTTAAATGGTCTGCCCGGAAGTAGTACTCCCTCATGGCAGCAGACTCTAGCTGCTTCAACACTGGACAGTAAGAAGAGTTTAGCCAATCGAAGTCATCCACATTTTTTACATCTATGGTCGCCTTTCCTGGTGGGTTCAGCAGAAACCACATCTTCATGGCCTCAAAATTCAGCTTATCAGTAACTAGATGAAATACATGTTTCTCTGGCTCCTGTAATTCAAAGATGAGCAACCAGTCAATGTTTAAGCAAGAACCAGAAATGTTCATGAAGCATAACATACCTGAGAAAGGAATCAAGCACAATATATTACCTTAGCATTCATGATAGTTGAGTTTACTACAACTGATGCAGCCAACACATTGTCAGAAAAGAGAGCATAATGGAATAGATTTGGATTTTCCAAGTTCTCACTCCTTGGAAATTTTCTTTCCTCTGGTGGTAGAAGGTGATATGCAATACTCAAACGCATAGATAAACAGTGGATCCCATTAGGAATAGTCTTTGCAGCCAATTGGCTAAGGAAGGCACTCTGTTTTTTAAGAACTCTAACCTGCTCCTCTGCTGATTGAAGCATCAGCCGAAGCCTCTCTATTATTGCCTTGCAGTCATATAGTTCTTCCCTGGATTTCGTCAAAGCTTTGCCCATTAACTTGATCTTCTCAGCAGCACTACAATATTAAGTTTGCAGAATATTAAACATTTACAAGACCAAAATGGACAACTAAAGGGATATTCTCACTTATGAGGCAGGTCACCATCAGCATTGGCCTCTCCCAGCACACGCTGGCTGTCTTTCAGCCGAGTTAACAACTCTTGATAAAGCTTGTCTTTGTTCTTCGACTTGGCGATAAATGAATAGACCTTAGCCATAATCATCTGATCTCGCATTAGTCGTACTATTGAATCAGAATTTTCATTGTCATTATCTCGTCTCCATATACTATATTTCGCAAATATTGCAGAGTCTACAGATTTAGAGCGTTCAATAGCAGCATTTTCAAGTTTAACCAGAGTTTCTGGGTCCTGTTGAATGAGCTCCTTCACCCTCTTCTCCCGTCGCCTCTCTCTTAATTGCTAGAATGGAAACAAAGAATATTATAGCAATACAAATCATAAAGCATGTTCACATGAAACAAAATAAGCTAATTTAATTAGTAACTTTACCTAATGCTAACAATCAGGAAAGAAAACAATTTTAACAGGAACAATCAAATGGAATGATAACTAGTTTAACTGTAAAGCACAGCGTGTAAGCATTAGAAGTTGATATAGCATCTCGCATTGGCTAATTGCATTAAAGATACATATAAAAGAACTAGGAACATACCCTGCGAGCTAACTTTGCTGGTGAATCAACAAATTGGTTTTCATCTGCATTTCATTAAAGCTCAAACTGAAGAAAAATATTTAAACAAAAAACGTCCAGTAATATGTACGTCACCAACATAGTTAATAAAATCCTGAACTGGCAACCACAAAATTCATGTGTCATAATTAAGAGAGTTACCGGATTTCTCTTTAGCTTCTTTGGATTGGGGAACATGGAAGCTAGGATCATTTTTTGATAACTCTACAGAACCTTTATGTTGATCACCTGAAACTGTTTGTATAACGACCTTAAAGTGAAAAAAAAAATTGTTAATTTTGCCAAAACTATCATTGCAAAGAAAAACTTCAAAATAACAATGGAAGAGTTAATACATCTGCAGTGGTGTTGAATTCAACATTAGTATCTGATCCATCAATTACCCATGAGGAAGACCCATGATTTCTTCTGAAAACATCAAGACTCCATGGACCAAATTCATCTTGGCTTGCAGCAAGGGAATCGATAATCTGCAGGCACATAGATACAACCATGATACCTACCCAACTATGAACTTCTAGAGCAAATGCTTTTCTGTAAGAAAGCTCTTTTAACAACTTAATGACCAACAGGCAAAGAGAGCAATAAATGAACTAGTATGCTAAGCTGCTTTGCTGTTCAAAGGTGAAAAGAGGTAAAACAGAAAAAGATATAGAAATCCATACTACAGTAGAATATACAAGATAATGAAATAAACAGGCTTTTTGCATGAAATAGTTGTGATCAGGATAACAAAAGCTTGCATTAGGAAGACTACATGGAACCCATTCATCTCTGTTTGCAGCAAGGGAGGCAATAATCTTATAATCAATAACCAAAAACACAAGCAGATTAAAGCAAACTCTAAAGTCTGAAACATGGGTTTAAAGAATTTGTGGACACCATTTTGAGTACAATAGACTTTCATTGGCATGCTTTTGGTGTGGAATAGTGAGAAATGGTAATCTCAATGTTCCATCTACTATGAATCCACTCCCAACATTAAAAGGGAGTAGAACCCCCGTACCCCTCAAGGAAGGAGTAAGCTTGGCTAGGAATGGAGAATAAGAAAATTTTAAGTGCTCAAGCAATCGATTTATGTTGATGAAGCAAATCATATTATTGCAACTGACTGTTAAACAAGAGCACTAGTAGATTCGTAGGCCTAATAAGAGTTCTGTAGGTAACCATATATCTGCAAATTGAGAAACATGCCATGTCAAGCCATGGATTTTAGTCTCCAATATGAGAAAGAGGCAAGATAAAGCTACTATCAAAGGCCATAATTCCAAGTCTAACGAGGATAAGAAGTAGTCTCCATCCAAGAAATTGTAGTAATTTCCAGCAGGTAAAGATTTGAATGCTTGAAAAACATTGCATGAGAGTTGCAATAATCCTCTAAGGGGACTTTGATAATCCATTCTCTCATTTATTAATGGAATATTTACATTCCTCTTGATGCTCAAGTAGCTTCCTAGTGTTTAGTAACGTGAAGCTACAAATAGTAAGGACTGTCATTGAGTGTGGCCTTAAGGTAATGGTAAAAGGAGCAAAAGGCCATCAAGTATCCATCTTGAGAAGGATTGAGGCAATCCAAAACTATTCCAGAAATGAACCTTTAAGCTAAGAACAAAGTTCATTTGAAGAGGAAAAATTCTAAAATTTAAAGATGAAATCTCAAAGGCTCATTGGGAGAGAGATTTACATAATCATTATTAACTTTACTCTAAAAATAAAACATGAAGAAATGGGCCCATCAAAGCAGGAAAAAAGTTAAAAGGTTTACATGGGACCTTCTTTTCTTCATCACAATTGCCGAGTGTCCTTTTCGGAATTACATTATATGGACAAAATCAAGTGAATGCACCTACTTGCATGCACTACAAATGGAGTACTACACCATGTTGCATGTTCTTATTGGAGACCCACATCCACCATCAACCGCAATGGCATTGGCAAACTATTCAAGAACAATGAAGCTTTCACGTAGTGACTTATGTGGGGAAAATTCCATGATATCTTGACGGCTTGGTTGGACTACATGTGCAAGTGTTTGCAATGGCTTCAAGTAGTTAAGTCACTTGAATTAAGGTTTCTGCTCTCGCGATGCAAATATGGAGAGTGATTGGGCATTATGTGCTGACGGATTTTTGTGTCGTAGAGATATGTGGAAGATGGTTATGGATCTCTTGAATGACTGTATCTTTGCTATTCTCAAAGATGACTTCAACTAGGTCTCTTGATTGTTTTAAGAAACATAATGGTAAATTAGATGAGGTGATGCTCATTGGAAGGAGTTCAGGAACTTTCTACTCTTGCCTGATCTCCACAATCTTTGATGTAGTGGTTAGTATTTTACATGGTGCAAAATTAAAAGAGAATCAAAGAATATTTAGGAGAGACTTGATAAGGTTCTCATGAATACAAATGCTTAAATGTTATTCCTTTGCTCAATGGTTCATCAGTTGGCTAGAATTGCTTCCAACCATCGCCTTATTCTTCCTATAGGCAGTAGAACAAGCTTTGGGTCACAAGTTGGTGACGTAAAGTCTATAGAGTTAGGGTCAACTTATGAGGACTCTTTCACAGTGATCAAGGACAATTAGTGTAAGCCTATTAGGGGTAGTCTCAATTTTATGCTCAACAATTATTGAAGTAAGACCTTTCAAGCAGTCAAGTATTCATATAAGGAGTTAAATGGGTGCAGGAGCCAAAAAGATGGAAGACCGAATGAGATAGTCTAGGTTAGGCTTCACCAGCAATGATCACAAGACTCTTATGCACCTAAATTCCATATTATATGGGATTAAGGATTGATGGTGGAAACAAGCTAAAATCTAATGGCTATCACAAGTGGAGAATGTCACCTTTCACCATTCTACCACTTCAAGGAGGTGGAGAAAGAAAATCATCCATCTCACTGATTCAAAGGAAAGTTGGCTTGAGGGAGGATGATACAATCACCAATCGGCTTATGAAGTTCTTTTTAGTTTGTTTGAAACCAAAATTCTATTAGTTTCCAACATTTTCCTCTTCCTTGGGCTACTATCTTTGAGGAGGTGGTTGAAGGGATCTCTTGTTTTGTTTTTGTAAAAGAGATGTGTCAACTTATTTTCTCTCTAAGGAGAAACAAAATATCAAACCTATATGACATCATTGATTATTTATTTATTTTTTTTATTGGAGGAACATTGGGTTGAGGATGTTTAGGTTACCTATTCTGTTTTCTTATTGAGGCTCAAATGCTTTTGAGATGGAAGGGCATATTAGTATTCACTGTTTCCAAGGTCAACATTGTTGATCACCTAGTCAATTCAAATCTATCAGATTTTACATAATGATTTACAAGATGATGGCAAAAGTTTTACCACCAAACTAGGGCACCATTTGAACAAGATTTATTACAACAAAATTGAGGCCTTTCATTCCAGGCAAATTTATTACAAATAACTATATCTTGACTTGAGATATTCATGGGTTAATGAGCTCATATTCTTGATGGAGATTATTATAGTCAAGATTGGAATAGAGTAAGGCCTACAACAGAATTTAGTGGGACTTCTTCCATTCCATGTTGGAGCACTTCTGCTTTCAACCAATATAGTGTAATTGTGCTCTCACGTGTATTATCAGGATGAAGTTTGGCCTTTTGGTCAAAGGAAAAACAAATTGTATTCAAGCAAACAAGATATGGTTTGAGACAAGTTTGCCTTATTTCTTAATATCTTCTTATTTTGTTCTCCAAACTCCTCAACCGACATATTCAAAACTGAATGGAAATGGGCATCGCCTAAAAGATCACCATGTAGTTGGGCAAACCAATTCTCTCTCATGCTCTTGTCCAACAGCATTCTTTCTTCACTTTGGATTTTGAGTGAGATGTTAGTGCTGCCCTTAAGGGAATAATGGATGCTTATTATGCAACTTCTAGAAAGCAAGTGAGCCTCCAAAAATGCTCTTCAATTAAGAGAAGAATAGCATTGTGGAGTATTTGACCTCTCTCTCTCGCAAGAAGGGTGGTCCTTTGCAACTCTTTGACCACCATGCATGATTACGATCTCTCCTTAACATACGCTCTTCTTAATGTTCTGGAGGCCATTAACAAGATAATGAAGTGGTTCCTATGGAACAAAAGTTTGGAATTGCATTCAACGCACTACCTTATCTGAAGGCTATGGACAAGGTGTGTAGAATGAAAGGCAGTCTTGGTATTAATGACTTTTGGTAACCAAGTTCCTAGGGGCAAACAACAATCTTTAGTAATGGAGCTTAGACGTAAGTATCATGGGTGTATCGACATCCTTGAAGTGAGGAAGGGAGACTTCTAGATTTGAACGTTGATATACTTAGGAAGAGATTGTTGTGGAAAAGAATATGCATTGGCATATAAAAGATGATAATAGTCTTCATTACCATTAGTCCCTATATCATTACTACTCCTTTAGCAAATATCTAATATTTCTATCCACAACCCCCTAAACTGATGAGCAATGACATCATTGACTTCTTCATAAGCTATTTGATGATGAGCTTGTTTAGAGGATACTACTTTTAGAGAGAACTATTCTCAAGATAAAACACTTGACTTAGGTCACTATAGAGATGATTTGGGTTCCAGTGACTATTGTCCACAAGTAAAACTTCTTTTTTGATAGTCATGTGAGCAAATTAATGTTAGCATACTAAGAGCTAGTTCAAAATGATCACTTTCTAATGCAATTTTGCCACTCTATAGTACCCACATAGGCTCAAATGGAAATGAGGATGCAAGAAAATTAAAGGCCTTGAACACCTATTCATTCACAACAACTTTAGTTTGGTAATTAGAGTATCTCGTGAGATATTGGGTGTTCCTGTATTGTGGCTTGATATTCAACAAATGATAGTCTCTTCATCATCCTTATAAAATGCATAGGATCTTCTTACACTCATGAAAAGATAATCTATAATTCACCTTCAAGAGAATGGGAAATTGTGTACGTGGTCATTCTTCAATTATGTGGCATATGGTAACTCTTTCATGACAAATTGTCATCCTGCATCAATTGAGGCAACCATAATCATAACATTCTCCTTCAACACGTTTATACGAACTTGGTGAACCACTAGCATCTCTTCAATCTATTATAGTTCTGAAGGTCATTAATAAGATGGTGAAGTCATTCCTATGGAACAGCAGTTTGAAATTGCATTCAATGCACTGCCTTATCTAAAGGCTATGGACAAGGTGTCTAGAATGAAAGGCAGCCTTGGTATTAATGACTTTTACATTTAGCTGCACTATATAGTGGCCAAGCTAGCAACCAAGTTACTAGGGGCAGACAACAATCTCTAGTGGTGGAGCTTAAACGTAAGTATCGTGGGTGTATCGACATCCTTGAGGTGAGGAAGGGAGACTTCTAGATTTGAATGTTGATATACTCAAGAAGAGATTGTTGTAGAAGGGAATATGTATTGGCATGTGAAAGGTGATAATAGAGTCTTAATTATCACAAGTCCCTATATCATAACTATTCTTTTAGAAAAATATCTGATCTTTCTATCCACAACCACCTAAACTGATGAGAAATGACATCATTGACTCCATAAGCTATTTGATGACGAGCTTGTTTAGAGGGTACTACTTTTAGAGGGAACTATTTCCAAGATAAAACACTTGAGTTGGGTCACTATAAAGATGACTTGGGTTTCAATTACTATTGTCTATAAGTAATATTTCTTTTTTGATAGTCATGTGAGGAAATTAATGTTAACATACAAAGAGCTAGTTCAAAATGATCACTTTCTAATGCAATATTTGCCACTCTATAGTACCCACATAGCTCAAATGGCAATGGGGATGTGAGAAAATTGAGGACCTTGAACACCTATTCATTCACAACAATTTTAGTTTAGTAATTAGAGTATTTCGTGAGATATTGGGTCATCCTATTTTGTGGCTCGATATCAACAAATGATAGTCTCTTCTTCATCTTTATAAAATGCACAAGATCTACTTACACTCGTAAAAAGATAATCTATAATTCACCTTCAAGAGAATGGGAAATTGTGTACGTGGTCATTCTTCAATTATGTGGCATATGGTAACTCTTCCACGACAAATTGTCATCCTGCATCAATCGAGGCAACCAGAATCATAACATTCTCCTTCAATACATTTCTACACACTTGGTGAGCCACTAGCACCTCTTCAATCTATTCTAGTTCTGAAGGCCATTAACAAGATGATGAAGTCATTCCTGGGAAACAGCAGTTTGGAATTGCATTCAATGCACTACCTTATCTGAAGGCTATGAACAAGGTGTGTAGAATGAAAGGAGGACTTTGTATTAATGAATTTTGCATTTGGCTGCACTACATAGTGGCCAAGCCAGCAACCAAGTTCCTAGGGGCAGACAACAATCTCTAGGGATGGAGTTTAGACGTAAGTATCATGGGTATATCGACATCCTTGAGGTGAGGAAGGGAGACTTCTAGATTTGAATGTTGATGTACTCAAGAAGAGATTATTGTGGAAGGGAACATGCATTGGCATATGAAAGATGATAATAGAGTCTTCATTACCTCTAATTCCTACATCATTACAATTCCTTTAGACAAATATCTAATCTTTCTATCCACAATCACCTAAATTGATGAGCAATGACATCATTGACTCCTTCATAAGCTATTTGATGATGAGCTTGTTTAGAGGGTACTACTTTTAGAGAAAACTACTTCCAAGATAAAACATTTGACTTGGATCACTACTGAGATGATTTGGGTTCCAATGACTACTGTCTACAAGTAATACTTCTCTTTTGATAGTGATGAAAGGAAATTAATGTTAGCATCCTAAGAGCTAATTCAAAACACTTTCTAATGCAATATTTGCCACTCTATAGTACCCACATATGCTCAAATGGCAATGGAGATGCAAGAAAATTGATGGCCTTGAACACCTATTCATTCACAACAATTTTAGTTTGGTAGTACGATTATCTCGTGAGATATTGGGTGTTTCTGTCTTGTGGCTTGATATTCAAAAAATGATAATCTCTTCTTCATCTTTATACAATGCACAGGATCTTTTTAAACTCGTGTTAAGAAAATCTATAATTCACCTTCAAGAGAATTGGATATTGTGTACGTGGTCATTCTTCTATTATGTGGCATTAGTAACTCTTCCACGACAAATTGGTCATCCTACATCAATCGAGGCAGCCAGAATCATAATATTCTCCTTCGATACAATTCTAAACACTTTGTGAGCCACTAGCATCTCTTAAATCTATTCTAATTCTAGAGGCCATTAACGAGATGATGAAGTCGTTCCTATGGAATAGCAGTTTGCAATTGCATTCAATGCATTCCCTTATCTAAAGGCTATGAACAAGGTGTGTAAAATGTAAGGCAGCCTTGGTATTAATGACTTTTGCATTTGGCTGCACTAAATAGCGGCCAAGCTAGCAACCAGGTTCCTAAGGGCAGACAACAATCTCTAGTGGTGGAGCTTAGACGTAAGTATCGTGGGTGTATCGACATCCTTGAGGTGAGGAAGGGAGATTTCTAGATTTGAATGTTGATGTACTCGAGAAGAGATTGTTGTGGAAGGGAATATGCATTGGCATTTGAGCGTATGCATTGGCAATGATTTTAGTTTGGTAGTTCATTTATCTCGTGAGATATTTGGGGTTTCTGTCTTGCAGCTTGATATTCAAAAAATAATAGTCTCTTCTTCATCCTCATACAATGCACAGGATCTTCTTAAACTCGTGCAAAGATAATCTATAATTCACCTTGAAGAGAATGGGATACTGTGTACGTGGCTTTTCTTCTATTATGTCACATATAGTAACTCTTTCATCACAAATTGTCCATCCTGCATCAATCGAGGCAGCCAGAATCATAACGTTCTCCTTCAATACAATTCTACACACTTCGTGAGCCACTAGCATCTCTTCAATCCATTCTAATTCTAGAGGCCATTAACAAGATGATGAAGTCGTTCCTATGGAACAGTAATTTGGAATTGCGTTCAAGGCACTACCTTATCTAATGGCTATGGACAAGGTGTGTAAAATGAAAGGCAGCCTTGGTATTAATGACTTTTGCATTTGGCACTACATAGTGACCAAGCTAGCAACCACGTTTCTAGGGGCATACAACAATCTCTACTGGTGGAGCTTAGACGTAAGTATCATGGGTGTATCAACGTCGTTGAGGTAAGGAAGGGAGACTTCTAGATTTGAATGTTGATATACTCAAGAAGTGGTTGTTGTGGAAGGGAATATGCATTGGCATGTGAAAGATGGTAATAGAATCTTCATTACCACTAGTCCCTATATCATTACTACTTCTTTAGACAAATATCTAATTTTTCTATCCACAACCACCTAAATTGATGAGCAATAAGATCATTGACTCCTTTATAAACTATTTGATGATGAGCTTGTTTAGAGAGTACTACTTTTAAAGGGAACTGTTTCTAAGATAAAACACTTGACTTAAGTCACTATAGAGATGACTTGGGTTCCAATGACTATTGTATACAAGTAATACTTCTTTTTTGATAGTGATGTGAGAAAATTTATGTTAACATACTAAGAGCTAGTTCAAAATGATCACTTTCTAATGCAATATTTGCCACTCTATAATACCCATATATGCTCAAATGGCAATGAGGATGCAAGAAAACTGAGGGCCTTGAACACCTATTCATTCACAACAAGTTTAGTTTGGTAGTTTGAGTATCTCGTGAGATATAGGGTGTTCCTGCCTTGTGGCTTGATATTCAAGAAATGATGGTCTCTTCTTCATCCTTATACGATGCACAAGATCTTCTTACACTTGCACAAAGATAATCTATAATTCACTTTCAAGAGAATGGGATATTGTGTATGTGATCATTCTTCTATTATGTGACTTATAGTAACTCTTTCATGACAAATTAGTCATCCTTCATCAATCAAGGCAACCAGAATCATAACATTCTCCTTTAATACAATTTTACACACTTGGTGAGCCACTGGCATCTGTTGACCTATTCTAGTTCAATCAATCCTACACATGTTTTTTGGGCTGCCCTTGCAAAGGATAAAATGAATTTTAATAGATTTGTATGTGGAAATGGGTCATTGGGTGAAGAGCATTGCTCAAGATAATCCATTAGCTAGTGGCCGCTAGAGTTAAGAATTTACGTCCGTTATTTTAGTGAATGCACTTCTATTGACCCAGAGGAAAGGCAACCTTGGTGAGCATGGAGCTTTGGTTGAAAGCAGGCTCCACGGCTATTATTTTGTGGATCTTATATAAACAATGTTTGAAGAAGACGAATTTCATAGAGCTTGGCATTGTCGATTTTCATCAATTTTTTAGCTAACTATAAGGTTTCAAGTGTAATGAGTGATCAACTATTTTGCTTACATAGCTAAATTTGATGATAATAGATGTGAAGAAAAATCTCCTTTCCTTGTCATTTGCTCTCCAAATAAAATTTTTTATACGTAACCTGGATGTAATTAATATATATTATTGTAGACAAATAGATATATAAGCATGTATGGCCAACATTTCAACAAATGGATAGCCTAGGAAAAAAAAGGTTAAAAGCTTAGTTGCAACATTTAAAGAGTTTATGGACATGTCTAGCTATTTTTGAAATTAAACAAACCCACATGAAAATTACGATAAATATAAAAGACATATTTATAATTTACCCACAGAAAAATGTATTACATTAATGTTGTTATTCTTCCGCAAATGTCGAGCTTACCATAATTATTTTATTGCACTTATTAAATAGGTCACATTAAAAATGCAATATGTAGGATCTAAGTATGATAAGCTCTACACTAGGGAGGAAGAGCAGCTTACACTATCCTAAAAAACAGGCTATATCAGAAAACGAATATGCAGGTCAAATTACTATTAAAAAAACTGTGTTGAGCTATTTAAATCTTCAAATACTAGTTGTGGACAAAAATAAAAAAGGAAAAGTCCCCTCTTGTAAATGAATAAATAGAACAAATATAGAAAAGGCACTAATAAGTAAAAAAAATAAGAGGAAACTACCCTAAAAAATATACAGGTTAATTAAAATAATCAACCTCCTTTTTTAGAACAGATTTCAACTGTTGCACAGCTGGCTGTTCCTTCCAGTCTACAATCTGCAATTATTGTCATGACTCAGGTAAAGTGAATAAACTTTTTCAAATAGAGAGGTTAGAGATTGTCTTAGTAGCTAATATAAGAATCTGCTTGGTAGGTTTGGAACAACCTTCTGACCTGCAAAGAAACGAGTGTGAGTTATTTTGAGTCTCAAAATATTATTAAACTAGATTCTCAGAAAATCTCATCAACTGAATAACATGCCTAAGCTTCTCTAATGCAAAAGAAAAAAACGCATTGAATGGTTTCAATACTCTAGGAAAGAATATCATAATATCAACAATGATAACATAAAAAACTTAGAAACAAATTTCTAGACTTACACAATGTGATACTGAAAATTACCGTTCAAGAGTTGCCAGAAAAGACAAAAAATGCTTGTTTTTTCGAAGAGATCGTTAAAAAAACATTTCAAAACAAAAAATCAAATAAGAATAATTTGACTAGAGAGCTAAATCAATTGCAAAGAAGTCAAAGCAAAAGCTTTTAAGAAACATGATGGAACAAATTTAAACCTAAGGAGCACAAACAAAAAGTGTATCAGAAGTATACTATGCAAATAGGCTGAAACGGGGATTTTGAACTGCTGTTTAGACATTTGACAGTTGCAACTAATGCAGCACAGATCTAGCTGGTGACCTAACGTCAATTATTTGCATGCACAACACGATGAGCACAAAATTGTCTGTATATTATTTAATTTATATGTGCATTAATTCGATGATGTGTGTGCATGAAATTATGTCTGTGAATAATTTTTAAGCACATGTTAGTTAATTTATGCAATACATAATTTAATAATATCTGCCTTCAACATATGCATGCTCACAATATTATATGTAAATTCTTTAATTTATACTCACATAATTCTGACATGCATGTTATTTAATTTATGTGCTTATAATTTACTAGTGTTTCGATTTGGTGTGCAAAAGTTTGTGTATTGTTTAATTTATTTGTGTATTAATTATATATTGCCAAATTATTTTATTATATGTGCATCTTTGCCTTCATAAGCTATTTATGGGGCTAAGACACTTGGCAATTAATTATACATGCATAATATAAATGAGCATATAATTATGTGTGCATGATATGAACAGTTGAAAGCATAATTATTTGTATCCATCCATAATTAAATCCCTTCCCTGCAGAAGTGCACAAACGCACACACACTAAGGTGCACATATATAATAGCACTCCTAGGAATCTAGGCCTTGCAGTTTGTGATGCAAAGAGCCTTGGACAACTCCTACCTGTTAAGAATTGAGTTGACCTAAACGATTCTAAATTAAAAAACAAAAACCAACTAAGACACAACCACATCTAACAAAAAATTTGTGGCTATCTCAATTCCTAAATCAATTCTTGGTCCTTCAAACAAGTAACTTTACACACCTCTAGCAAAATAAAAAAAAAATCATCACTTTGCTGACCATATTAGCCACCCCATCACCAACCAACAACTAGGGTTCAGAAAACCCAATATAGAAGATGGTGAACAAAACCATTAAGGTCTCCTTCGAAATTCTTGATGACATATTGAACCATAAGTCTACTAGTTGCAAATGTTTGTAGCTAATTTGTTAGTGAAAATGGATCGCCCTAATAGCATTCAGCATATGAGAATGGATGTAATTTGGGGAATCGTGGTGGTTGGAGGAGGAAAGGGTTGAAAAGTAGTTTAGAAATAACTGCAACATTAATGTTTCTTTCAAACTGCTTTAAGAATGGATCTTGGAGTGCTCTTGACAATGGCCTCGCAAAGAAAGCTTCCAAATAATTTCCCAAACATAATGGTGACGGGATCCATGGTATCAAGCACAACCATGTGCTCTCATCCATGACATTGCTTTTCATGATGGCATCACATCACATACCCATACTTCTATGCCAAAATGCTTTGGGAGGGTAAATCTGGGCTAAAAACTATTTCTATGATGCATCATTCCCAAAAATATTTGTACCCAAATTATCCAAATTTACCATATCATTCACATTAATTGAGCTAACAATCCCTTGCAAAAATCTCCAAATTTAAAAAATATGAACATCCATTTTTTCTAAATATTAGGTGAAATAGGCATAGCATAACCAACATTTATATTGTTATTGTTGAAGGAATTACATCAACTTGAGATTCAAAGTTTGGCACAATATACTATTTGGTAAGAACACAACCCAAAATTTAAGCCTTCTAGGTGGAACCATCTAATTATGCATTAAGATTCTGATATTATGTAAATATATAAATATAAGACTATTTCTATTCTTGCAATATAGTCAAACCAATTTTCCATCATAAACGAGTTGCAAACACTTCAAAAAAGAGAAATCAAATACTTAACATTGTTCATCACTCAACTTTGAAACCTTTCAACTAAGGTTAATAGAACATCATGCACCAAAAATGCCAAAAACAAAAATCATTCCACCACACCTTGATAAATTTCTAGTCAGACACATGAATCATGCATAAAAAACTTGAACAAATATTAAGTAGGTTGACAAAAGCTTTTCAACAACAAGAAATGCTATGCCTATCAAGGCTATTCAGTCATGCAAATGCAACATAAAAATTCACCAACTTCCTTGACAATGGTGTAAAAGACCAAAGACATGTCAGCAATAACCACATGAAACGTTCAATCCAAGTAGAATCTAGCTTTTATACTACTTGTTAAGGAAAGCAACTAACTATAAACCTAAAATTGAACACACCATTAAATAAGTTGCATCCACTCAAAGCATAAACATAAGCCATGTTAAACTTTTAACATAAGCTAATCATACTAAAATTTATACTCAATAAGTTTACCCTCAAGTAAATCCCTGTCCATATTGCTCATTACTCCACCTTATCCCTAAACTATTTTGTCTAATAAAGTGGGTATTGTGCTATACATCAATGACATCAAAGAGTTGACTTTAAAACGCCTTCTAATGCAAGGTTAATGTGGAGACAATCCATTTTCTTGACCATGATTGACCAATCCAATCCACAAGAACAATGTATAAATCACTAGAACACTAGAACCAAATCTAAAGGGCTAATGGAAACTGTATATGCCATTAAGATTCATGCATAAGTGAGTTCACAAATATTCTTAAATCCTACACCAACATGCCATGTTGACCAAAAACCATAAAAAAACATTTAATGAAGCCAAACATGGTTTAGCATGACTTTTTGCAAGAATTAAATTGATTCAAGTCCTAAAGTCCATTAAACCATCAGATGAATACCCATCAACACAAACTCCAAAGCTTATAGAGTAAATCAAATCTAATTATATATCATACTTGAAAAACTATTTTAAACTTTCAAGGTGAGAATAATCTCATCAAGGGAATAATACATAGGGGCCAAAATTAAGCTCAATACATAAGCGCATAGACAACCATATATAGAAAAGCTTAAGCTAGCAACAAAAGGACATCACATGTCTATTAATATTACAACATTTTTTGATTACCCAATATGAAAAAATTCTTCATGAGTGTTCTTAAAACATCTCCTTCGTAGAAGAATATATCCAAATTGAATCAACTTTCCCTCTAATGGACCATTTTAACTCATCAAATACATGCACGCCGAAACCCCACTCAATCATATCAAGACAAGGCTAGAGTCACCACTCTTGGAATTTTAATCAACCATGGTGGTTGTAAGCCATGGGAGACTTATAATTTTTGGATTACAAAGAATCATCCAATTAGGGCTTCAATTTGATCTATAAGAAAAAAATGCAATAAAATCTAAACAAATATATCTAAGAAGTCCTCTGTTGTCATCATCTAATCTCAAAATCAAACAATCTAATGGTAAATTGATCACCATGGTGATTGTTAAACATCTTTTGCTATAGTCTGATTGCACAATTGAATGGCTCAATTAGTAAACCTAATGAGTGCTTTCTTTCAATTGCCTATTGGACGAACTTGATCCAATGGTATGTTCACCTGATCAGATGATCCTATAATCATTGAATATCATACTCCATGACTCTTCAATCTCCTATTTGGAGACTAATATTAAAAAAAATTGTATTGCCTTCATTCTTGTGTCCATCCTTATATGCAATATGATCCTCATCCCTTAATATAAAACATCTCATTAACCAATGTGGAAACTAAAGATAATACACAACCTCTATTTCATATTATTAACCATCTTGGTAAGCATGCTTACTAGATTTCTAGAATTAAGGATTTTTATTAGTATCAAAGCCCCATCACCTATAAACATCCAATTGTGATGGTCCTTAAACATTATATGCTTTGATCTTGATTGAAAAACAAGATTCCTTTCCCAAGCATATAAAATTTTGACAATCATTAAATAGAACACAATCAACATGTTCCCTACTAATCACTTCCAAAAACCCCTTCAACAAGATTGTCTCTTTTCTAGTCACAGCTTCAATGATTGGTTGTTGGACACATTTTTGGACATCTAATCGATAGTAATTTGGCAACTTGATGTACTATTCCTATCATACAAGTCAACATCCACAAATCCCCACAATGTGATTGTTTTCTTCCTAAAACTTAAAGCCATATCAACGATGTTTCTAAGATACCTAAGGAACCACAACTTCTTAATGCTCCAAGCCTGGTGGTCTAATGCATTGTCTATTCTAATACACTCCATTCATTAAGGCAACCAACAATAGATTAATAAGGAACTTCTGTAATATGTTCTCACTACTTATATGTCTTTGTCATCAACAATAAACAATGGATAACCTTAACACTAACTTCACCACCTATAATAACAATAGAATTCTTCTATTCCCATTTAACATTTTTCTAGTTCCCATATAACATCTCAAAAGAGCAAAAAATTTTAATAAATTCAAACCATAGAATATTAAAAAAAATATTAAACAATGATTAATAATCTTAAGAAAAAAAGATTTACAAAACAATAATTTTGATCAAAATATGTTTTGAGAATTTTTATAAATTTTTCTAGAATTTTTTAAGGATATTTCCAAATTTCAGGGTATTGTACAATACAATATCACAAGATTGAACGATACGATTAGGCGAGATAATTAATCGAGTAAATAGATTCATTATATGGGATTATGTCATACAAGTATGATTAAAATAATGTACGAGTATGATTGAGTGCAATTGGCTATGGGTTACAATTGTCTGACAGGTTACGAAGTTAATCGTATAATATGACCATAGAGTATCATACAAAATGACCAAGTAAGAAAAAATGAAAGTTGAACAAGCGTGAACATGCACGAAAGTGGAACAAAGATCGTACAAGACGACCAGGTCATTGTTCTAGCCATTAATGTTTAGATAAAAAGGATCGGTATGAACAATAAACTATCGTACTAAGCCATTAATACATAGATAAAAATGATTAGTTTAGATAAAATAAAATTGTATAATACAAAAACAATGAATGAACTAATATAATAAAGCATAGAACCCAAGACCCAATAATATAAGTATGATAAGACAAACATATCAATAACTATATGTAAATAGAGAATTTGTAAAAAATATTAGATTAGACAGTACGACAAAAATATAGCATACTGCACGATTATACGATGAGAAAATGAAATAAGCTTAATGTAAAAGTGCCCAAAGAAAGATACACTAAATTGATCGTACAATACAATAAGATGATCGTATCAATACGATCAGGATATAAGAGCATAACGTATAGAATCATCGTCAATTATAACTTAACAAGAGATATAGGAAATTGATAATACCAATACTACAAGTAATATTATATAATAGGACGTAATGACAGCAGTTAAAATTTGTTAATTGAAGAATGTTGTACAGTACAATAATCGATAGAGTATGGTACAATAAGATGAAGATTAACATCGCAAACGAAATCGTTCATACGACAAAAGAAATAAGAGTATAATACTAGTATAATAGTACCATCGTAACAATGCGATAAGAAGAAATTAAAACAAATTTGAGCAAGATCGAGAAAAGTACAATGCGAATCTGGTGATTGTACTTGTATGATTTATAGAAATTAAACAGAGCTTAAAACCTGAAGCAACAAATGTATAGGAAAACTGATACAGGGGAGAGTTTAATCGACGAGTAACCTTTGTAAATGAAATATTAAAAGATGAAAAGGCATCCACATTAAAGGGCACAACTGTTAAAAGCATTTGAAAGTTTAAGAATGTGAAAAATCATGAGAACAAATATAAATAAAGTGTTATCCATAACTTAAAAATATTTTTGGTGGAATTTAAGAGATGCGACACTCGGTCATAACTAGTAGAGGAAAAAAAGAACAAGTAAAGGTATTTTCAAAATATTTGAAAAATGTTTTGCAAGAGACAAAGGAAAAACTAAGAGAAAAAACTTTCAAATACTGTAGCAACCAAAACTTGGAGCAAACATCTAAACCTTGACGAGAGCTTCACTTGGATATAAGAGGTAAGCAAAACTTATTTATAATATATATGATTTGATGTACCGTGTATTGAATACTAAAGATAAATTAATATAAGAAAATATTATATTTAAAGATATTTGTTATTATTTATTGCAATAACATGTTACTATGTTCATTCTGTCATGTGCTTCAATTAATTACATGTTAAATATTTATCACATATTGACATGATTTAATGCATGAATTGTTTGAGCATGATGATATTATATTCTTCCAGTTACATGTTAAATGATTATCATGACATATGTATTACAAAACAAAAATGATAATTCACAAAACATTAAAAATAAATAAAGTAAAAATAATATAACAAAGTGATATAAAATGAGAAACATCAACAATATTTTTTACAGCAAACTTGATACCCAAAATACCATTTCTATAAAAGTAAATGTTTTGCTATTCAAAATAAATTTTTTTCAAAAGTAAAATCACAACTTCGAATGCAATTTTTTTAGAAGTGTTTTTAAGATGTTAAGCAATTCGAAGTAAATGTTCTGCATGCACAAAAGAAAAGAGTATTAAAAATTAATACGATTTCTTAAAGAGTAAAATGGGTTTCAAATAAATCAAAATAAAAAGAAAGATAATATATATTTTACTAATTTATATTATTATTGATATATACCATGCAGACGATTACTCAAGAATATTTATTTTATAGTATATTATATGCCTTTGCCACCAAGCTAATGTCGATTGAATCATGCCTATTTGGTCGAATACTTTCAGGTTAAAAGAAAACACCTCATGGAGTTATCGAGATAAAGTGAAAACTAGCATATGATGATGTAACAGATGTTACTATTGTCATTAGATGTGTGATTTTATATTTATTTTATTTGAACCAAAAAAGATATTTAAATGATTTGTTATCATTAATATTATATATACATATGTTTTTAAAAAGAAATTTGAAAAACTTTATATTTTAACTTAATTATAAAAGATGATTTTGCTATTTAATTTCCAAATAAAGTTTGTTTCTACTATATTTCTTTGTAAAAAATAAATAACGATTTTTATAAATTTTCAAAATATTAAAAGAAAACATAAAAAATAGACGTCGTGACACCAAAATTAAGTAATAACAATAAGGGGTTGCCACATTACTTTTTACTTATCTTTGTGAGCAATAACCTAATATTCTATCTTCAAATGCCTTAGTTACTTGGAATAATATTATGATACAAAATTAAACTAAAATGAGGAACTAGAAGTATCTCCCATAATAGACTTTTTGTTAGTGTTTATGTTGAAACCTTCATCCATGGGCTTCTTATTCACCTCAATAACCATTGATCTATTATTTCTCCCAAGAATCACAAGGTAGTTGTCCTTCAGGCCATAAACCAAAGGCCTTTGTCCATTGCCCCTTTTAAGTATTCTTTGTCAAACCCCACATATGTCACCATTATGAACTACTTTTAAACTACTCACTGACCTAAGGTACTTCAATTGATATTTACTACTCAATCTCATTTTTTTGCTCCTACAGGAAGAAACCAACAAATGACAGCTCTCTAACTATATCATTTTGGATCTACCTCGAATAGCTTCGGATTGCTTGATCATTGTAGATGATCCATTCTTTCAACTTCAATAATTCATGGCCTCACCTTGTGTTTCAACCATGATTCAATGAAATCCTACACAATCATTTAAGAAATACAATAGAAGAAGGTTGAGATCCAATAGAAAAAGGTAAGAATCACAAGAAAGAGAGGTCATTGTAAGGCATGGGTCTCAAATTTCTATAGAGGTGAGATTTGTTAACATATATCTGAAAAATGACATCATATTAGATATCTAATAAGTTATAGTATTAATATACAAATGATAACCCTAACTCAATAACTCAAACTTTTCAATAGATTAGTCATAATAATGCACATTGTAATGATTAAGTCATAATAATATTTCACATTGATATCTAAGGACAAGTTAGGCATCCCTCATGACCAATGTTGTTAATATTATCAAGAATTAATTTAAAAAAAGGAATTAAATAATATTGGTCAAACAAATCAAAATTAATTAATTTAAGTTGATCAATTCAAAGCCTATATCTCATAAGTTAAGAATAAGGAGTTCACTAAATAAATAATCACAAAAAAAAACAAAAAATTTTAAAAGAGAAAAAAATAACTAATAAAAAAATGTAAATATACTCTGCTTGCTTTTTAAGTTTTTATCCATCAAAATACCATTTATGAGAATGAGAAAGTGGAAAAGCAAGGAATAGAGACATGTTTGGAAAGGAAGATATGAAGATTTATGTTTGGCAATGATTCGGGTTTTTGACTTTTTTATGGATTTCTTAATAAATAAAAGAGGAAAAACATGAAGGTTGTTGTTTGATGATTTAAGTTAGATTTGAATGTGAGATTGACCTATACCTTTAGTAAGATTTTTCTTATTTCTCTAAATTACTTCAATTCTTCTTTTTTTACCCTTCAACTTAATCTTTATAGTGAATTTTAAAGTTTTTATTGTCCCATTAATGTTGTCTATTTCATGGCCAAAATACATAAAAAAACTTGAGTGTTGTCTTACATTTTGTTCTAAATTATTATAATTGTGAGATGTGCTTGATCTTTTTTAATTAAATCATGTGCAAGCAATCTTTTTTGCAAAAAGAGCTCTTGTTACAACAAAATAATATTAAAGGTAGTTCTTATTAACCTAAAAGATACCAAAAACTTCTATAATAACAATTACAATGAAGTCTTTTGATACTAGAAGTATGAATTTGTGAAATTTGACAGCAACAATGATTTTACTATTTAGAGGATCAAGATGGGAGCAAGTTTAATCAAGAAAGGTTTTCTAAATGATTTATAATATAAAAAGCCTTTTAAAATACAAAAAACAACTTAATTGATTAGATGAGAAGAAATAAGAGATTGATTAAAAGGCTCTCATTTCAGTTTAATTTTGTCTAGTATATAAATTCTTCAAAATATTGCTAATCAAGAAACTTCGAAGGACTTATCGAGAAGATTAAAAGCCATATATATGATCAAGTCACTCATAAATTGCTTGCACTTAATGGAACATTATTTGCTGTTATCATAAAAGAAGGTGCATAACTGAAAAACCATACAGATGCTTATAACAAGGTTTTATTAGGTTTTTCTAATATTATCATTTGGATTGAAGAACAAAAAAAGATTTTGAATTTTTTAAGCTCGCTACCTCAATTATTTAATAACAAGATTTTGACAACAACTTTATTTTAAGATAAAAAACAATTACTTCAAAAGTTTTGAAGACTTTGTTTTTAGATGATTTAATAATAAAAGTTATGGGGGCAATCCTAATGAGGATTTATTTGTTAGAATAGATGGAAGAAAAAAAAAACAACAAAAATGGTAGTAGCATGTCAAAGACAAAACCCAGGAAAAATGGTAGCTATCACTACTACAAAAAGCATGAACACTGGAAATCTAAATGCAAATTCTTTCAAGAGAAACTTTAATACAAAAAAAAAAGATTGCGCTTCGGAAGAGATTAAACATGCTCTAACTTAAAAAAAAATCCTATCGCTTTAGATTGTGTGAACTCAAGTGAGTATCAATATTTTATTGAAAAAGGATTCTTACATGCAGTTACAAAAAAGTAGTAAAACTCTTACTATTGTAATTCTTTTTGCTATTGAGACATTCTTAATCTAATACAATCAAGAACTCAAATGCTCCTCAAGCAAATATAATTTCAGAATTTGCATAGCGAATTGAAGAGTATGTTAGAATATGAATCCAATTAGAAAACAACTAACTAAAAACTACTCAATAAAGGTAGTTAAAACCAAATGAGCTACTCTTTTAAAAACTAGGGCAATAGAGCAAGATAAACTTGATGTACATTCCATGGTCTTTATCCCTTAAACAAAAAACACCATTTATACATTTGAATCCTAAGGAATGTACATCAACAATTTGAAAAAGAAAATACGAGAAAAGTACATATTCAAAATGAACTTGGAAATGTTATTTAAACTGATCTAAATTTCATATCAAAATCCATTTAATTTCTTCCAATCAGTTGTTGAATTTATTAAAAAATAAAATCCATAATATCAAACAAAAATTTAAAGATTTTGAGTCAAATATGGTTGTAGAAGTATCCAAATTGGGGATAAAATGTAATTTGGAACATTCTAAATTTGTGGATTAGAAAACTAATGCTAAGGATCAAACTTTCGATAAATTATTGTTATTCTATGCCCATTCTTTGTCACCACCATTCATTCAAGCATACAACCGATGTAATTCAGCACTCCATCACAGCTTCTATACTTTTTCCAAAACTTTTCACCTTGATAACTATATTCGATGATTTTCTATGAGTTGAAAAGGTAAGAAAAAGCTCTATAACTCTATAGTTCAAAGTTTTATAGAAATCCAATTGCACATCACAAAAAATGACCATCAAGTTACTAAAGAATATCACAGCAATGCAAATACATGGAATAATATGCAATTTTTTCTTCATAATTTTTACTTTATTTAAAGTCATGTTTGTTGATGCTTTTCTTGGATCATAGTACTAAAAAAGCCCATAACTAATCCCCTAATCATCAAAACAAAGGCAATATCTAAAAAGATGTTAATAACAACTATAAAGAATTGTTCATCAATATAAATATAGAAAACCAAAATATTATTGGTGAATAAAAAACAGTTATTAGTGACAACTTAAAAGAAATGTGTACCCATTATGATTGTTTTATTTTCATCAAAAACAATTAATGCAAACTTATTCTTCACGTGAAGGAGAAAATGGAAAAGTAAAGGACAAAGATGGTAATTTGGAAAGGAAGATTTGAAGCATCTATTTGTCAACAATTTGGATTCTCAAGTTCAGACATCTTAATGGGATTTCCTAACAAATAAAAAGGGAAGACAAAGAAGTTTGTTGCTATTTTATTTGGGTTGAAATTGAATATAAGATCAACCTCCATCTTTAGTTAAATCTTTCTCGTTTCTCCTTTTGATTCCTATAGAGGGTTCCAATTCTTGTTTGTTTTCCCTTGTTTGAAATTGAACTTGATGGTGAATTCTATGCTTCTCTTTGTCTCGTAGATGAAGGCTGGTTTTTTAGTCAAATCACTTAAAAATCTATAATCGTCTTGCTTTTGTTCTCAAATATTATAATTACATGGTGCATTTGATTTTCTTAAAATTAGATCCTGAACAAAGTTTTTTTCATGTTCAAATAAAACCACTGTTATAACAAATCAAAAACCTACAAGGTTATATTCATAAAAGGTAAGTTCTTATTGTTCCTACATTGCAATCATTTGAGAATTTCTTCGATTTTAGTTCTTAGTTCTTTCACAAAGTTCTTATGAACTTTAAGTCCTCGAGGCTCTCTTTTTCAATATCCTAGATAACTCGTCCGTCAAAGTCCAGAAGGCCTTTCCCTAGGACTTTAGCCTGACCTGAGTATGAACTTCTTGTTTGTGTAGAGGTGCAGACACCGACGTATAAATGAATTCACTAACAAAAAGACATATGCAGCAAGGAAAATAGCAAATGCCAATGACGGCATGTTTTAACAAAGGGGGAAGAAAAAGAGCAGTTCTTGTTCCACGAAGGCCGTGATTGACAAAGGAAAGAAACTCACTGGTAGAAACGGGTGGATGGACGCCCACGCGGGCGAGAAAGAGCAAGGGAGAGAGGATGGTGAGGAACAGCAAGACCACCACGGGATGCCCGCAGCGTCCGCCGCTGGACCTACCCCTCACTGCTCCAGTTCCAGAAGCGGACTGGCAGAGTCGTTTCGAGGTGCCCATAGCCGCTTAACCCGACCTGATCCCAAAAATTAAAGATGGTAAAAGGAGAGGGTAGAGCACACAGGATGCGAAATTTTAATGGACGATTGCTGCAATGGTTTTCAAGATCACTAACTATCTTGGGGAGTAGAGAGAGCTCAGCGAAACCTGAGCAAGATTCTTCGGGGGTCTGGTCGGCAGCAAGCTCCGGCTAACTGGAGCCACAAGCTCCAGGAATCAAGGGTTCGTAAACAAATTTGTTGATGAGGTACCGGAAAACTTTGCGCTTGTTCCTTAATTTTTTCCCGTAATTCAGTTTTCATTTTTAACATAATTGCTAAATAGAACACACAGCTCTGTTGGATTTTGCGAAAATTATTTGTTAAAATTTTGATTATCCTTTTTCTTTTTGAAGGCTTCATGAAAATACTCAACATAAATGCTAGAGAAAATTTAACCCATCTTTCAAATTAAAATTTTTAGTTTTATATATTGTATTCTCTTATTTGACTAAAAATATTTGATTTGATTATATAAGTTGAATTTTTCTATTCTTATATTTTTTTGTTAACTTATATTTTTAATACTTATATTTGAATTTGAGATACTATAAAGTCTACTTTTTAACACTAAAAAAACCAAATTAAAGAGAAAACTTATTTGATTCGAATGTTACAAGTTAAATAGATATTATATTAATATAATGAAATTAAGATGTTATAACAAATTATCATCATTTGATTAGATATTATATTAAACAAAATCTGTTTATTTATTATGTACTATCAATATGTTTTTTCATCTTAAATATATATATATATATATATATATATATATATATATAATAAATATTTGTATATGTGTTTAGTATGATAATATAAAATTCAATAAAAATATATAAATAATTAGATAAATATAATGAATAATCAATAAAAAATTATGTACAAATAAATATATAATATAATTGATTAATATTCTTATATGTAATTATCACTCTTCATATGATCTTTTCTTGTGTTTCATTTGTTTTACATGTGCCAATTTGGTCCAACATGGGCCTTTAAATTAAAATCTTAAACTATTTTGATTATAAGATTATTGAAGATTGCTTATTAATGATAGACTAAATTAGTATTCAATTTTTGTTCCTCATGTAATCATGATGGTTGTTGCAATGAATCCAATTAGCTTGGGGATATTTCTTGTGCTATTGGATTCGTGAAAATGGTTTTCAGAAGAATAGTCCTTATAAATATTAGGATTATGAACAAAATACATTTGTTAGGTCCCAACAATATTATTGAATTCATATAGACAAATATTTTTTTAGACTATCATGTGATGATAATGAAGAACTTAATGAGCATTTTTATTGCTTAATCATCTCTAATATATATATATATATATATATATATATATATATATATATATATATATATATATATATATAATAGAAAATCTAAAATTATCATTAATCATAATTGTTTTATAAAACACATTAAAAATTAATTACAAATTAAAAAATAAAAATTGATCCAACCAATGATTTAATTATCTTAAATGGGTTTAATGGTTATCTTTGGGATATTTGTGAACTTGAAATGAGCTAGATAATCATGCCCAAGAAAAGCCCATATAGAGAAAATTTTTTTTGACACAAAAGAAACTACATTATGCTAAGTCCAATTGGTCATTTCTAGTTATAATGTCCCCATTTATATGTGATTTATAAGTTTGAAAAAGATAATAAAAGATAAATAATCTTATGCAAGGTGAAGAAGTAATTTGGTAATAATTGTTGTTAAAATTTTAATTCTAAATGACTTTATTTAATATCATGTGAAAATGTATTTGGCATTATATACTGAATCAATTTTTCCCGTTCCGAGTTTGCATTAAGCTTTTAGGTCACATATGTAGATATAATTAGATTAATTAATACTATTTTTTAAAAGCTAATCAAATATATTTATAACATTCAATAAGATAATATTATATACTTGTTATATATAAAAAAGTAGAGATATGAAAAAATATTTTGCCTTATTATATTTGTACCCTCTCAACAGTGTTTGATAATATTTTAATCTATTTGTGATTTACTTAATTCAAATAAATTGTTATTATTTTTGAAAAAATAATTTAATATGTTTTTAAGATTACTTAAGATAATATGCTGAATTATTTTATGCATAAAATTTTAGACAAGTTTGAAATTATTTTAGAAAAAAAAAGAATTTTTAACAAAACTTCACATATTTCATGCTATGCAAATGCAAATTAATAATGAATTGAATTAGTGTTCAACATTTGTTCCTCATTTAATCATGGTTGCTATTGCCATGAATGCACTTGGGTCTGGGTTATTTCTTGTACATGTTTGAATTGTGAAAAAAATTCTTAAGAGAATAGTTTTTATGAATATCAGGTGTGAAGAAAATGCATTATTTAACTCCTAATAATTTTATTGCATTTATAAATAATAAATTTTTAGACTATTTTATGATGATAATAGAGAACTTAATAAATATTTTTATTGATTTATCCTCTCTATCATAAATAAATATAATAAAAAATATGAAGTGAGCATTAGTCTATTAAAACATAACAAACATTCGTTGTGAGTAAAAAAAATTAAAATAGCCAACTAATGATTTAACCACCTTACACAAGCTAAATGCTTGATGGTTGTGTCTCCTTGAACTCTGTGAACCTATCATAAGTTGATATAAAACAGATAGTTTTGAAATTATTTTAGAAAACCAGAGTTTTTAACAAAACTTCATAAATAATTTAATTCAATACAGAGAGAGTGTAAATTAATAATGAATTGAAATAGTGTTTAATGTTTGTTCCCTATTTAACCATAGTTGTTATTGCCATGAATCTACTTGGGTTGGAAATATTTCTCATGCAAATTGGAAAAAAGTTCTTAGGAGAATAGTCTTTATGAATATTAAGATTGTGAAGAAGATGCATTCTTTAGCTGTTAATAATGTTATTGAATTCATGAATAATAATTTTTAGGCTATTTTATGATGTTAATAAAGAACTTAATGAGTATTTTTTATTAGTTTATCCTCTCTATCATAAATGAATATAATAAAGATACTAATCATAATTGTTATGCAAAATACAACAAAATTGTATCATTAGTAAAAAAAAATTAAGACATAATCAACTAATGATTTAACAAACTTAAATAGGCTTAATAATAGTTTATTTTGAATGCTTGTGAACCTAACGCAAGTAGGATAACCATGTCAAAGCCTAACTCGAGCAAAGAAAAAGGAATTGGTATAAATGAAATTGTGTTGTGTTAAGTCTCACTACATCTATCATTTAACTCTACTTATAATGGCCCAATTTATGTATGATTTGTAAATATAAAAAGGAGGTTAAAAAACAAATAGTTTTATGTAAGGTGAAGTAGTGATTTGGTAAACATTATCTATTAAAATTTTTATGTTTTTAAATATTAGAAAGAAAGGTTTAGAAAAGTTGATTTAAGATGTTTTACAATAAAAATTCAATAATATAATATCCATGTCTTACATATAAATGCTATACTAACACGTGTGATGTTAATGACACTACATTTGACATTGTTGTAGTATCATTTATCATATGATGATAGAGACAAATTTTTTTTAATAAGTTAACTAATTAAAATTAGTGATCAAAGGTGCACCCATGATCATAATAGTTCAGTCATGTTACTCTTACTTTTTTAATTTATGTGGGATAACGTAATGACTTAGATGACCTTAATTATATTATTTTTTGTATCAATTATTAATTATATCAATAAATTATAAAGCATGTGATGTACTTATTCAAAGTAGAAGAAACATATGATTCAAATATCAAAATAGATATTTAAAAAAATTTTATCAAATGATCTAGAAATTCAATTGCATGACACTAACTTCATCGATTTTTGTCATAACTCTTGCAATATGATCCTTATTATTTAGCTAAGAAGAATAATTTTATTTTTTATATATTAAATTTCATATAAATATTATATTTTAATAAAAATTGATTATATATCATCATAATATGAACTTATATTCTAACCTTATTAATCTAATTATATTTTTATTATTATCATAAAAAAAAAGTTGAGTCTAGTGATATAGCTTCACATTAGATATTATGTTATTAGGGAGTTGATATTAAAAAAACACAAAAAAAACTTCGTAATAATTTTAAAAAATAATCTCATGTAATTAAAAAAATCGAAAAAAAACGTATTATAGTTGACGTTTTTTAAGTTAAAAAAAAATAAAAAGAATAAAGGCGTAAAAAGCACTTCTCAAATCACGCTAACAAACGATGTCTTATCTCGGAATTCCAAAAGATTCCTTGCTTGTTCTTACGGCGTCAGAGTCGGTACAGCTTGGATTGTCCGCAATTTCAAAACCTACAGGCATAATGTTCCGCGAAGGACGGCTTGGATTGTCAACGTCATCACGTGGTCCTACGTGGCGCCACATGGGATACTTGTTGACTGCAAGATCAGAACAGCCGACCTTCCAAACCAAAACAAATCGATAGTTTTGAAAAACTATTACATGATTTTAGGTTTTTGGCAAAGAGAGAATCAAACTAAACGATAAAATTTTGATAAATTAATTGTGACAATGTTATACAATAAATTATATTATTTGTAAATATTATTCTAAATTTTAGAATTGGACATACTAATTTTGTTATTTACACATCTATACAATTGTTATTTTAGTTGTGTTTTGGCTTAACAAAAAATACAACTAGAATATATCGTTTTACGAAATATCTAAAGTCAAGAATAGAATATTCTAGTTGTTATAATTATCGTACTTTATCAATAGAGAGACAATAAAAAAGGATAAAAAAAAAATACAATCTTTAAGATGAAGACCAATTTCCCTACTATCTTTTATACATAAGAAAGGGGGTGGACCTACTTATCAATAAAGCACATAACATGTGTTAGCTTATTTATAACAAAGTTATGATTTTGACAAACTTAAACGAATAATAGAGATTCATAGATAGAGAGAGTTAGACAAAAACTTCTTCTATAAAGAGAGGTAGGAGCTAAAGTTAAGAGGAGAAAAAATGAATAGTTGATAACAAAGAGTTCAAGTGAGCATCCAATTCTTTTGCATGGAGCTATTCCTTCATATTATTTGATCAAATAGCATGAGTTCGATCATGTCCATAGTGACAATAAAAACTCATTCTCGTGCCTTGGCTAACTCATGCCACTAACTTTTTTTATTTTTTTCCTTTTGTCTCAATTATATTAAATTAACTTCTCAAATTCATTAACTTACAAAAATTTATTATGAAAATATATATTTTAATTGAATTTATTGAAATTAACTTTTCTTCTCTTTCTCTTGCTTTCAAGTTCTTCTTTTGAGTTAGAAAAACAACCACATAATCCCTCTATATTTTATTCTCTTTTTTTCTTAACTTCTTTGTTTTCTTTTCAACCCTAGTTCCCTTCTCTTCTATTCTTTCGTTATCTTTCTTCCCTTATCTTTTTCTATCTCATCTTGTTCTTATATTATTTCTTATCGCCCTACCTAAAAAGACAAAAACTCACATTCAATCTCAAGACAATGAAGATGAAGTTTGTGAATTTTAAAAATTGTCTTTCATAATTTAAAAAATTATATCTATATTATTTAAAAAAAATCCATAACTAATTATTTAAATATCCAAAATTTATAAACTTAGTGTCATTAAATTATTTTTAATAAACATTTTTATCAAAATTCTTAAATAAAATATTTGATTTTATTTGAATTTATGATATACTTTTTAAGATCATATTATTTATTAATATTTTTGTATATAAATATCATACTTATGAAAAATAATTCTATCATATTAAATATAAATAATTATAACTTTATTGACTTAATTTTATGATTTAAAATATATTATTCATAACAAAATTATGAGCTATTATAATCCTCTTACAAAAATTTTATCCTAAAATTTAAAAGAGTTCTTAATATTGATTAACCATACAACTTATACATTCTAAGTATCTTCTCTTTCTATCTCATATTTTGTTAAAACTTTTATCATTAGAATGATTTTATTTTTTAATACTTTTTTATTTAATATTTTTACTATTATTTTTAGATGTGTCAAATATAATTAAATTTCAATCACTTAATTAATATAGTTAACAAATAAAGAGTCTAAAATATATTTATTTAAAGATAAAATGTAAAATACATTATGAATTCTTGATAATTATTGAGATAAAGCAATATGATGTACCATTTTTTTGAAGTAAAATGGATTTTATTATATTCCAATATGCTTACAATATTATATGTTTGTTATATTTATGAGATAGAGACTAACACATTCACAACTACACTTGAAATCATGTGGCATGAACAATTTTAATTGGGGAGAAAACATGCTGAAGAGCAACAACAGATTGCAATTAATAAGTTTTTAGTGATAGAGCTAGCTTTCCCTTATCATTTTATATAGCTTTGGGTAAAGATTCACCAATGATTCTTAATAAATTGCATGAAGGGCTACTCTCTTCAAAAAAAAAATGAAGGGCTACTACTAAAATTTAATTTCTCACCAAGTTTGTCTGTTAATGTTAAGGAGTGTTAAAGGTAATGATCATTTCATACAGAGAACATTATTACACTATATGATTAGTTAATATTACTTAATTCATATACAATCATAATAGAGTCTTTGTATAAGGTCGAAGATGCAATCATACAAAATTGATATAGTTTGACAAAGAATTAAGAGTGATAGTACAAGATAGATTATGAGCAGCAATGTTCAAACATCAAATTATACAATGCAAGCATATGTTCCATACTATATGAATGATGATTGAGTTCAATGGGTGAAACAAACAAAGCAAATAAATCTTAAATTACTTTCATGCTTTTAAATACCCCTTTTGATTTTATCTCAATATCCTTTTAGTCAAATTGCAAGTTCATGCTCTCTTATTCTAGCTTTCTTATTTCCTTAAGCATTCCCAAACTTATAAATTGTTCTCTGTAAAGTTTTGGTCTTAGAGTTCAAAGAAAAGATTTCATAATAAGTTCATTCTTTATTTTCATATTTATTTAACCACAATACAAATTTCTTTTATTTTTTTAAATTTTTCTTACTCTTTTCATATTACTTTTTTCAAATGTTTATAATGCTAGGTTCTTTTAACAAATTATAAGATGATTAAAAAAATATATATTTTTTAAGAAATACGTTTTCTTATCTAAGAAAAGTGAGTATATAAAAAGAATATAAACACTAGTAACATTTGAAAAAAAAGGCTATAATATATAAAGTATATTATCATTACAAATAACAACTATTGAGTATATTAAATCATCAAAATGTCATCACTTGAATTTAATTTTGTGAAAAGTAAATATCATACTTAGCATATTATCATATCAAGTACCTACCTCGATATTCTTATTCATTGAAGATTTGATCATAAGCTATTTTATAAAAAATATGCATGAATCATTTTTATTAAAAAGTTCACAAATTTTGGCTTAAATTATCTTTATTTTCTAAAATATTCACTTTAATCTATGTGTTTAAATTGTTGGTTATTTTGACTTAAAAGTTGTTTAAAAGTACTTCTAAAAGCATTTTCAAATGCTTTCAAATAAGCTAATTTGAATATTATTTAAATCCAACTAAAGTTGGATCAATTAAGACTTAATTTGGCTTCATTTGGATTAATGAAGGCTTGGCTTAGCTAGTTCATGATTGGTTTAGACATAATCTACTTGGTTTAAGCTAGACTAGGTAAATTCATGCTTTGCTTGACTCAGTTTAGTCTTGTCCTAACTCGATTTGGGCTCATTCTGACTTGGTTTAGACATAAGCCGGTTGGTCAAGCTCAATCGAGTTAACTCAATAATTCACATGTCAAGGCATTTGGTTAGTGTGGATTGGAGACTAGTTTGTGTTAAGCTTAGCTAAGTTATCAAAATCAAGTTTTGATCATCGTTGGAAGCATTCATTTTTAAGTAAATGGGTAAATGATGAGTCTTAGAGTCAAATGGGTGCTAACAGGTCAATTTGGGTTTAGTGACTTATGGACCCAAGATTCAACACTTATTAGACATGCGCATTTAGGAGTTTGTGTTGTATACGATGGTGTAGGTCAATGAATGATTGAGTTGGGTTTCCCATGTCTAGTCAATGCCATGTAGACAACATGCTTAACATGTGCACTTGGGAGGGCATTAAGCACGCACACTAGAGTATAATTGGTCAATTCGAGTTTTGTGGGTTTAGTCTCAAGTCCAAGAAGTCATGCGTAGAAGTAGGTCATTCTGGTTTCAAGAATGCATGGTCGATTCAGCTAGTTGAATTTAATTTTTTTCCCTTGGCTTCTCTCTCTTTGCTAGAAAAAGCATTCCTAGGATTTGACAATGAAGCAAAAGAAAAATAATATGATTTTTACTTGATTTTTAGTAAATCTTAGCTCCACTTGTTATTTGCAACCTTTTGATGACCCTTTAAATGATAATAACTTTTGAAAAATGTTTCTATTTTTTCTCTTTGTTTTTTATTAGAAGCACTCGAATTATTTTATATTCTCTTAAACATCATCTCAACCAAATTTTTAAAAGTTTTTCTTAGCATTATCAAGTGACACTAGAATCACCATGGTGGCCTCTTGAGTATGACCTAGCTAACAACAAAATCAATAATAAGAGGTAGATCAATAATTGGTAAAGAAATCAATAATTCGTGAGGGCTTAGGTTAAGTGAAATTGTAAGAAGGTAAAGGAAGGAAATATTGAAAAATATTAAGCTTGCCTACAAATTTTTTAGAAGTTGTATTCTTTTCCCTCTTTTTTTGCTTAAATTGACCTCAAAATTTCACCAAATCATTTTTAAAATTTTCTAACCTTAAGTCCTTTAAATTCTTGTTTTGATCATAATTTTAAGATATCATTTGCTATTTTTTAAAATTTCTTAATATTGAGATGTCATTCTTCAATTTTTTTTTTGCTAAGCAATTAATTAATCAAATCTTATCAAAGTAGAATAAAATTATTATTATTATAATTTTAAAATATTGTTCTTTAATGATCATATGAATTATTATAGTTATGAGATAATGTGAACTACAATAGTAATCATAATTTTTTTCTTTGAGACTCAATATTTGTCATTCAATTTATTATCAATATCTAATTATTTTTCTTAGAAAAATATTATATTTAACTATTTAGTATGACAAATTCAAGTCGTTACAATGTGTGATTATATGAATTAGTATAAACTCTATAATTATGCACATATATGATATTTAACATATTATTCACTTTTGATAACAGCGACGTCATTTGTTGTTACTTATTATTATTAGTTTACATTAAAATATATTTTAGGTAAAACTTCTATTACTAAGCTTTGTAAAACTTATTTTCTTATATTATAAATTATATCATAGATATATAGAAGGAGCATGACCAAAGTAGTTAAGAGATGTTTTTGAAAAATATTGTATCTTATATATTTTGATATTTTATTTGCTATAATGATATTGATATTTTATATTTGTAGGTATACATGTATTGTTATAGCTATTTTTTATTTTTTAAAAATTAGCTTTGAAAAAAATGAATTTAAATTCAATATGCCATCATCATCATCACTTAAGTGTTAGAATTGTGTCATATGCATTGCTACCATACTTTTGATTAACTTAATTATTTGTAATTACATATATTATTAGGTAAAAAGATAAACAAAATCACATCATTGCTTTGGTGATCATCACTATCATGACCAATGACAACACAAGATGCCTAGAGAAAGGAGTACCGCCCTTGTTATAAGGATTATCATCAAATCTATCTTAGTATACAGCTAAGAATTACACCCCTCACTAGGATGCTGCCTTAAAACAATGAAAGAGGACCCCTTATTTCGTGATTGTCATCATCCTTAAATATATCAACTCAAGGCTAAGCAGGCATAAGCATAAAAGAGAAGGTGCTTTTCTTTTTTTCTTTTGTTTTTTTATACTTTCTTTTCATACTATGATCCATCATTGTTCCCTTCAACTAGGAGCTTACCATGAGTAAATCGATATCAATGACATCATTGTTTAGCGATATTCTCCACTATTGTTAGTTTTGGTAGTCATAAGTTTTTTTCATTCATTTTGCATATTTTATAATTTGTATTTCCTTTCATTTTTTTATATATTTTAATTTTGATAATTTTTATACTACATTCTTTTCTAAATTTCAAGATTGTCATATTTAATCATTTTATTCTTTGTTTTCCTTCAATCAAATTACAATATTATATGAATATCATGAAAGATATGAATTTACACAACTATTATACTCTATAGTGTAAAGGAATAATATAACTAAATCATTGCATTTATCATACTTTTGATTATTTAAATCCATAATATGCATAATAAGTAACAGAACATCATCTTGTACATTTGCATTCATAGCATTTAAGTTAATATATCACATATTATTAGCATCAGCACATTTCACTTTACAAATAAAATAACACCATAGTTCATTTTTGCAAACAAGACATCACAAGTGTACATCACTTTACAATAAGAAAATATTTGCATGCTTTGTAAGTGTTGCCATCTTAATTTTGTTTAGCTAAATCATTAATTGATTTTTTTTCAAATCATTCCAAGTTTAAGCATAATGTTTCTATCATTTTGTTTTTGACAATACATGAAAAGTGAGTCAATTTTTCATTTTTTTCCTTTATTAAAAAACTTTTGTTATTATTTTTACTAAATGAAATCTCTAAAATTTCTTTTTTATTAATCAAGCTATTCAATCGCTCAAATTGTTTAATTAGCTTGATAGCATTGTCAAATTGGTTGATTGGAACAATTGATCAACTATTTTAGGCTTTGTTTTCTAGTTTAATTAAACTATTCAATCTCTTTAAATAAACAAAATCTAAAATTGTTCTTCTTTCTCTTTACTACTCTCACTAAAACATCCTAACAACAAAGTCAAACCTTTTAATGGTATAAAAACTTCTAGGTATAAATCTAGATTTCTTAGCTTTCATTTTTCTTACAAATATCATAATATAATAATATAATGTTACTTATTTGAATTTTTTTCTTAATTTCATTGATTCTTAAACCTTCAAGTGGATTTCGATTATAGCAAAACTATTAGTATTGTACCTTGTTTTAATACTTCTTAAGGCACCAAGCCCTTTAGCATTCTAGTGCATTCTCTTCTACTCATTTTTTTTGTTTATTGTCATTATTGTTTCATACAAAATAAATATCTAATGTTTTTCTATAAAAACTTATTTATAAGTCAAACTATATTTATTTATTAAAAATCATAAAATAAATATTTTATATATTAAAATGATATTTTTTTGCTTAGTTTTGACACTTGGCCTTTATAGCTACGAAGATGTAAAAAAAAATATATTTAAATGTTGAGATATTTATTAAAATTTCAATTTTATGATTAACTAATAAAATCACTTGACTAAAAAATAGAGAAGAAAGAGAAAATAGAGATGAAATTACCTTCAACATCAAATAAAAAAAGTTTGAATTTGTTAGGTATTGAAACCTTGAATTAAAAAAGTTGAGGGATAAGATTATTATAAATTACAATCACATCCAAGTTTGGACTTTTCTTTGTTGTTCTCCATATGTTTGCCATATTTCTCAAAAAGAATGCAAACAAGTCCAAGCTCAAATCATAAGATTATATAAGACCTACATGTAGCAAGAAGTTTGAGGATGTGAACGAGAGAATAATCTAAAAATTAGAAAAAGTTATAAAAATAATATTATTGTAATTTTTTCTTTATAATTTGACAAAGTGGTAAAGAATACATATCCTAAAAGGAATACTCTTATAGTGTCTAATAAGTAGGATATATTTATAGAATAATTTTGATAGGAAACATTATAACAATTGCATCTGTTACGACAAATTAATCAAGAGGAGACTTAAAAAGCATCTTAAGGAACACCGTCAGAAAAACAATTGAACACTAAAATGACAGTTTTTTTTTATTAACACGTATTTGACCCCACGCTTTTGACCCCGTCCTCGATGCTTCTACAAAATATAGAGATCGGGCGAGCTGAGGAAAAGAAAGGAGAAAACGATGGGGGTTGTCACTCGGAGGATGGGTTTATTCGCCGTAGCGATGCTGATTGCGGCCATGGTGTTGGAGACGCAGGGACAACAAGATGTTCCAGCGTGCGCCGAAAAATTAGTGCCTTGCGCGAACTTTCTTGGCTCGTCGAAGCCGCCGGAGTCATGCTGCGGGCCGATTAAGGAGGCGGTGAGGGATGAGCTTCCTTGCCTCTGCTCTCTCTTCAATAACTCGCAGCTCCTCAAGGCGTTCAACGTTAACGTCACTCAGGCTCTCGAGCTCCCCAAGAACTGCGGCATCCAGTCCAACCAGTCCATCTGCAACTCCACTTCGACTTCTACCAAAGGATCCTGTAAGTCTCGTTGCTTGAACCTTTACCTGTTACGTCCTCTGTCTGTGTTTGTCGTTGAGTTTTCTGTCGGTAAGAAGCCGAGATCACTGGATCGTCTGGATCCCTTGTCGGCATTGGCAAAGAGATGGCACCCAAGGATTTAGTTGGGATGTCGCGCGCCAGTCTAGACCGTTGGATTGGGGGATGTAGATTTATGGGGAAGGATATATATTTTTTATATCTTCTATATTTTTACTACGGGACGGGTGAAATTAATTTTTTACTGGATTCATTTAACCACATGGGTAAGCCTGAATTTGACATGTTGTCTCCGCCGGAATAATCAGTCAAATCACATTTCGCGAGAAGCGAGCAAAATGGCTGCAGGATGGTGATGGTTGGTTTGGAGGTGTTGTGAAGTTGGTGGCCGACGTTGACGGTTATAAGTATTGGCTCCTGATGGCAGAGAGTTTGGATGGTTTTGAGAGACAATCGTGGTGTGGCTGGGTGGGTTATGATAATCGTGTTAAGGGGAGGAGTATTTCGAACGTGTAGCAGTTTGATCGAGTTAATTTAACCGGATCTTACCCACAGATTAAACATGCCCTACGTTTCTTCCCCTTTGGAAAGGAAATTTCGACACATTGTGGAAGAAGGGCAGGCGGGGGGTGGGTTTGAGAGTTGTATACGAGTAGAAGACAAAGATTGGCGTCTATTTGCCCTATTTAAGGGAACAACGAGGACTGGGCATGTGTCATGGTCTTGCCTTTTTCTGGGGATTGCTTATTGTTGATGTGAAAAGGTGATTTCAAAACTTAAAAAAAAAAATATTTAGGGCAAATAAGAGTAAACTTGACCAGGTGAAGTTTTCAATTATATTTGGGAGTTGCCTTTTTTTTTTTTTGGGATTGCTTATTGTTGATATGAAAAGGTGATTCGAAAAATTTTAAAAAAATTATTTAGGGCAAGTACGAGAAAACTCAATTGAGTGAAGTTTTCAAATATATTCAAGAGAGGTTTGGAGCACACTTTGGGATGGATTGGCGCAATGCGACGAGATTTTGGTTAAGAAGTTTCAATTTGAATAGTTGCAGGTATACAATGCAATTGAATGATGTTTCAACAATATTGAAGAGAAGGCAACTTAGTTGGCTTTGAGATGGTGCCAATGAATATAGCGGCTGTGTAGTGGGGAGCGGTGGCGGCAAGGTTGTAAGTAGCAGCAACTCGGCCGAGAGCGGCGACGTCTCGGTCAAGAGTAGTGGCGCCTTGGCTAGCTTGTGCCGGCACGATTGGGCACGGTTAGCTCCGGGTGGGCCCGAATTGGCATGTCGACGCACTTGGGGCAGTGTAGGTCGATGGTGTTGTGTGTGTTCGCGAGTTGGTGTGGGTTGACGTTGTCGATGCAAGTTGGTGTGTTGAAGTGGGTCTAGCTTGGTTTAGTGTCAAAGTAAGTTTGACTCAGTTCAGCATGAACTGGTGTGTCGGGCAGCACGCGTGTTCCGGTAACACATGAGTCTTGGGGGAATTAGGATTTTATAATCGGGATTGGGAAGGAGGAAGAAGGAGATCGAAGCCACGGGTGGAAGGAAAAAAGGTTTAGGAGAAGGGTGCAAAACGAATGCTTGGGAAAGCTCAGGGAAGGTCCAAGAAAGTTCGAAGGGGAAAAGCAGTGGTGACAACGGGTTCAACGATTCGGGATTGTGGGCTTTGAAAGGGTAGAGACATAAGACCCTTCGAGAGCTCTCCCCTTCTCGTGTTAAGGGGAGGGGTTTTATAGTCGTGTTTTGCGGATGCTACCATACTAACTAGGTTCCTCCCATGTTCCTTTATTACCACATGATTTGATGAGTGCTCGGCGGTGCACCCGGTAAGTATCGTGGGGTTTTATTTTTATTTTTTTTGATATTTTGTTTCTTCATTTGGTTTTTTAATTCTTTATATCATCATTTATGTATAGTAAATAGTTGCTTGCAATCTTTTCAGAAAGAGGATTTATTTTTAGAAGTATCAAGTTATCGACTGTTCAAAAGAACATTGTATTTGATTTGTTTCAAAACTTTATCAATGATATTATAGTCTGACAAGAATTTTAAGTTACTATAGTATTTTTAGAGATGATATTATGAGAAAGTGATGATTGAGCTTTTGTCAAGATGATGAAGGGATAGAATGCAAAACTAATTATTCTTGAGATTTTCATGCTACCAATAATTATCAAAAAAAGAAAGAGAGAAGAGATATAAGTTGCACTTCTTGAATCTGTTATGTAATGCAGCTACGACGAGAGGAAAAAGAGGAGGCAAGAGCATGCTTCTTCCTTAAGTCTTCATGTGATGGAACAATGATGAAGGATGAGAAGAAATCCAAATCTCGTCTCTTATATTTTTCGTGCATGTTACGAGAAAAACAAGGGGTAGAAATCATCTCCTTTGGTATTTTTTGGCGTTTTGGCGGCAACAAAAGATGTCGAGAGTGCGCTAGTCAAACATTAAGTGATGTTAGAATATTTATTAGATTTTATAAGCAATTCTTAATCATGTCAATTAAGAGAACAAACACATAGATCTTACATTAAGAGTCAATAAAATAATTTAACTCATTCATTTGATGATATTTATTTTTTAAAGGTAAAATTTTTTCAGGTGGTCCCCACTTCAAGTTCGTGAGAGCTTAGTATCATCTTCTGTTTGAACTTGATAAGCACTCAGCATGATGATTTCTTTAAGAAGATATGACCCCTCCCAATTTGGGATTAACTTACCAAGTTATTCTTGTCATTTTGAAATCTTGTATTTCCTGAGGATAATGTCTCCTACTTTAAAAGGACGACTTTTGATGTGCTCGTTGAAGTACTTTTTTATGTCTTGCTTTCTATTGAGATATTTTAAGTTAGCTTGAAAAAGTTTATTTTGGAGAAGATCTAGCTCAATTTTTCTTTTTTTATTTATATGTTGGGCATTGGTTATGTCTTGAGATTCTCTTAATGTTTGAACTTGTAGAATGACGTAGTTGATTTCTGTTGATAGTATAAATTCGGAGCCATAAGCGAAAGAGTATAGGGATTCTCCCTTGGTAATGGAAAGAGTGATTCGATATGTCAATAGCATGTCAGGAAACTTATCAACCCAAGCCAATTTCTTGCTTTCCAAGTGAGGCTTCAAAATGCTTGACAAGCTCTTGTTTGCTACTTTAGCTTGACCTTTTGTTCAAGGATGAGCAACAAAGGTGTACTTTTGGTGACAGTCATATTTATTGCAGAAGTTTTGGAGTGCCTTCGCTTGGAACATCATAGCATTGTCAGTAACTATAGCTGATACAATTCTGAATTAGCTGAATATATCTCCTTAGAGGAAATTACGAACGTCAACTGTTGTTTGGTTGACAAGAGGTTTAGCTTCAATCTATTTTGAGATGTAATTAGTTATAAGAAGGAACTTCCTCCCCTCTTGGGTTATATGAAAAGGTTTCAAGAAGTCCATGCCTTATACAAAGAAGGGCCAATAAATGTTGATGGCTTCCATCAAGGATGCTAGGCTAGAAGAATCCTTATCTCATAGTTTTCATAACTAGGTTATGATTAGAGGCGTGATTACTGCATTCTCTTGAATGCATTTCTTTTATGATGTTTTTAACTTTGGATGGATAAATGCATTGAAGTAAATGGTAGATAGGACTTTTGATAGAGTTGAGCTTTGATTAAGACATATCATTAAGACTATCTTTTGATTCATCTAATGTTTGATTTTTGATGAGAAAGGGTTCTCATCTTGAGGTAGGCTTCCAACAAAGTTATCCAGCAAGTAAGCTTCTCAAGGTTGAGGATTGTTACTTCCACATTCTCAATAGATGGTTTTTTAAGGGGAAACCTTTCTTGGGATCCCTTTGTATGGCTAGTAGGTCTGTCTTTTGATTTTGCTCATGAGAGATTTGGTGAGACTAATTTGATCAAATTTTTGATGGAGAGTTTGCACCAATGTCTTGTATACTTTGAGGATTGGATCTCTGGTTTCAAATGAGCCATTGACTTAGCTGACAACCAATTATGAGTCATTGAAGATTAGTAAGTGTTTGACTCACGAACCTAAAGCAAATTTCAATCCAGCTATTAAAGTTTCATATTTAACTTAGTTATTCGTGACTAGGAAGTTGATTATAATGCCTCCTTTTAGTTTAACATCTTCTGCACTTAGTAAAACAAAACCAATACCACATGAATCTTGTCTCGAGGCTACATCCACAAATAGCTTCTAGATGCCTAAAGAGGGCTTGGGTTATGCTTCAAGAAAAATCCTTTCGATTAGAAAATCAGCAAGTACTTGAGATTTAAGAGATAATCGAGGTATGAAATCAATCTCAAATTCACTACTCTATTTCTATAATCTCTCTGAGACTTCTATCAATGAAGGATACGTTTTAATGGCGTGCCTGTGACGACATTGATGGTGTGAGCTTGGAAATATCATCGTAGTCATCGAGTAGACATGAGGAGTGTTAGTGCCATTTTTTTCAGGGGAGAATATTTTGTTTCTGCATCCTTTAAAGTATTAAAGACATAATAGATGAGTCATTATGTACCTTTGTCTTCTTGTATTAACATAGAACTAACAGTTGAGGTTGATGCTGCTAAGTAGATGAATAATGGTTTTTCAAGTATTAGACTGCTTAAAATAGGGGGATGAGATAAATAAGTCTTGAGTTCCTAAAATGTGTTTTAACAATCCTCTGTCCATATTAGTCTGGCCTTGTTGTGTAAGAGTTTAAAGAATGGTTAAGTTTTTCCTCTTGACTTGGAGATGAAATGGCTAAGCCCAATGATGTGTCCAACGTGGCATTGAACGTTCTTTTGAGTCTTTGGAGAGGGCATGTCAAAAGGATCTTTTATCTTTTTATGGTTTGGTTGAATTCCTTTATTTGATACCATATAACCAAGAAATTTTAGTAAAATGTGTCGAAAGAGGATGCACTGAGATGTGCATAACTCCACATTTTCAAGGTTTGAGCTTAAGATCTAATTTTCGACAAGTCAAAGGTTTCTCTTAGCTCTTATAGATGTGTCTCAAAAGAAATTCTTTTCAACAGTAAGTTATCCACATAAGCTTCGAGATTCCAATTTTTCTGATTTTGAAAGACAATCATCTTTTTTGATAAGTTGTCCTGGCGTTCTTGATTCCAAATGACATGACTTTATAGCAGAATGTCTCGAAACCGGTAATGAATATAATTTTTTTTATCTTTTGTAGTTATCTTAATTTGGTGATATCCTGAGAATGTATCTAAAATGCTGAAGAATATGAAACTCATGATAAAATCTATGAAATCATTAATTTGAGGCAAAAGATATGAGTTTTTTGGCTAGTTAAATGAAAAATTTGACCTAAGAGACAATCTTCATAACCAGTTCTTAGGCTATATCTTTAAGATATGTAGAGAAAATTTCATATCAAATGGGTCTAATCATGATATGAAAGAAACAATTTTCTCAAATTCTATTAAAAAAACGTAAGTATTTGAATTTTCGTAATAAAATGTGGAGTTAGTTGAAATTTTAAAGACAGATGTGTCGAAAGAATTTCTTTGATAAAGAGAGAAACTTTCTCGATTATATTTGGGCTATATTCGTGTTGTCAAAATAGGTGAGACTTATTATTAGGGGGACAGGGGTATTCTTGATCAAAAGTAGGAGCTTGCGACATTACAAGGTCGGGTCAAGAGTAGAAGAGTTCTTCAATTCGATGTGCTATGAAGGATTTTGCATCATAAGGTATGAATAAATTGGTAGAATGTCGTTGCGAAGAATTGTGCACTGAAAAATTTTTAGAGATGGGTGTACTGTAATGAGGTTTAGGTGTTGTGGGTGGGGCTTTGGTTGATTTTTTATTAGAAAGAGAGATGTTTGACATATTTGGTTTGCTTTCTCTTGATAAGGTAGGCAAACTTGCTTTAATTTGCTCTCTTATAAACATAGGAATGGTGGTGAGGAATTTTATAAAGTGTTTTATTTGTTATTGACATAAACAAGAAGAATTATCCGTGGACAATTGAAAAGGTTTTGAAGTTTGTTAGAGATAGGTATGTAGAGATCTTCACTTCTTGGTTACAGCTGTTAGATGCTTTCTCTTTTGGAATAAACACGGCTACCTCTTGGTTTCTTATTTCAATTTTCTTGTATATTCCTGCAGATAGCGTTAGAAGATGTTGATGTGAAAAGGGGATTTGGAAAATGTAAACAAAAGCGTACTTATGGCAAGCTTGTTATTGCAAAGTTTCCAAATATATTCGAGAGAGGATTGGAGCACACTTCGTATTCGATCGGCGTATTGTTTTGAGATTTTTGTTGAGAGGCTTTAATTCGAGTAACTATTGGTATACGACTCTATTGAAGGATGTCCCAACAATGTCGAAGAAAAAGTAACGTGATTGGTATTGAGACGATGTGGACGAATGTGGCGGCAATGTTGTTGAAAGTGGCAGCTACTTTGTCGGGAGCGATGGTGGCTCGGTTGGGAGTGACGACAACTTGGCTTGCTAAGGGGCGACGTGACCGGGTTTGCTTCGGCTAGGCCCAAATAAGGGAGATGCGCGTGTAGTTAGGTTGCTGTCCCGAGTGAGGTCGGTTTGGCTTAGTTAGGCACGGACTGGCACAAGTCGACTCGGGTCGATGCAGAGACAGTGGGTTAGTGCTGATCAACACGTGTTCTCGCGGGTCAATCAAATCAGCGTTGTCAATGCAAGTTATCACAGGTTGCGCCTGTCGTCGTGGGTCGCCAAGGTCGACACAAGTTGATGTGAGAGGCGCGTGTAGGTGCGGGTTGACCGAGTCGGCGTAGGTTGGCTGGGGTTGAAGTGGGTCTAGCTTGGTTTAGTGTCGAAGTAGGTTCAACCGTTTCAACACGGACCGATGCGAGTTGGGAAGCACACGTGTTCCGATAACACGTGTGAGTCTTTGGGAAATTATGGTTTTATAATCAGGATCAGGATGAAGGAACAAGGAGATCGGAGTCATGTGGGGAAAAAGGTTCGGACGAAGGGAGCGAAGTGAATGCTTGGGAAGCCGGAGTGAAGGTCCAAGAAAGTTCGAAGGGGAGAAGCAGTGTCAAGGACAAGTGCGACGATCTCGGGACGGTAGGCTTTGAAAGGGCAATGGTGTAAGATCCTCTGAGAGTTTTTCCTTTTTCGAATCGATGGAGGGATTTTATAGCCATGTTTGGTGGATGTTGCCAAACCAACTGGGATTCTCCAATGTGTCTTTGTTTCTGTGTGATCCGACGGGTGCTTGGCGATGCGTTCGGTATCTTGGGTTTTTTTTTAATATTCTACCTCTTCACTTACATAATTTTTCCAAAATTTCATAAAGTGTTAATACATGTGAGCTCTTACAAAACGTTTTTCAAATTTTAGTTAAAAACATTATAAGTATGATTGATTGCAGCAATCCATGCATCCATAACCTAGGTGACATTGTTAAGTCAAAGATCAAATTGGTTCAAATTTCAACTAGCCATGCATCGTTAATCATCATTTGTTATAGCTATTGCAATTGTAATGTGACAAGATTGGACAAGTGTTGTTGAAATGTTGTGGTGAATTGTAGTTATGCTTGAAAAGTGTCACTTTAATGTAAATGAGATGTATAATGATAAAATTAGCCTTTGGCTTCTTTTTGGAAGAGGGTTAAACTACAAAAATATTAATTGTACTTTATTAGACACACATGGAGAATGAGTCTACATTGAAAATTAGAAAATAAGTTGTGATGTTGATATACAATGTGATGATTATAATTTAATAGCTTAGACTTTGTATTGATGGGTGTAAAATTTGTATTGGGCTTAAGTTGGCTGCCAAGGTCAACTCTCCCCCAAATTGTGCATTTTAGAGCTAAGTGTGATTTAATTAGGATTACGTGATGTGACAGAGCTTACGAAGTGCTAGAGTCGATGGTGATTGCTTAACAAAGTCAAAGAGGCATTATTGAAGTTGATGGATCACATGGCCAATTTGCAATAGTTTAATAGAGATAAAACCAAAGGCAATTGTTTGACATAGTCAATATGTTGAAGCAAAACCAAAATGATATGGCATAGGCAACATGGTGTTGCTTAGCTAACAAAAATAATTTTAGAATTGAAGGTGATAGTTTCAACAAAATGAGAAAAATGTAGAGCCACCTTATGATGGTGCAATGGAGTCAAAGGAAAGCATTCAACAAAGTTGAAGGTGGTTTTTTTTGGAGCCAATGGGGCAATTGAGCAAATAATGCATGCACTTGGTGTGAGGGGGAGATTTGTTGGGATATACATGTATAATGATTTTAATTTTAGATATTTAACAAATTGTGGTGTTCAGAGTCGAAGGTGATTGTTCAACAAAGCTGGTATGTGCATAGTTGATGGTGATAATTTTGGATAAGTTGATATTGATGGTTTCAACAAAGTTAATAAGGTAGCATAGTCGATGAAGATGATTTTGACAAAGTCAAAGACGATTGTCTAACATAGCCTATGTGGCTACATAGTTGATTTATGATGGCACAACGAAGTTGAAGGCAAGGATTTGATGCAAATTAATGCAATAATTCATATAACCATGAAGGGAACAGAGCGAGTAAGATATGAAATAGTTAATAATGCAAGTACTTAGTTTTTGTTTGAAAGAAAGATTTGTTGGGATACACATAGAGAATAATCTCTCATTAGATATTTAATAAGTCATCGTGTTGATATACAAAGTGATATTTTTGACATAACCAAAGGTGACCATTCAATAGAGTCAATATGTTCAAACATGTCATTTCAAAAATACATTTACTTTCCCAGGATTTCTCTTAATACCTTCCTTAGAAACAAGGAACTCAAGGAACTTCCTTGAAGCGGCTGCAAAAGTGCATTTTGAGGGATTTAAGTCTTATATTATTGGATCATAAAGTTTTTAGTGTCTCTCAACGATTTGCTAGGTGTTTGGAAAAAAAAGTTTGCTTTTAAAGGTTTTTGGAGTCTTTTGGCTGTTTCGTAAAGGTTTGATAAGGGCAGCGACCTTAGGAAACCTCTCAAAAGGTGTTTTCAGGAATTGCCATACTGCTCAATTGAGGCCTAGAGGTGATATGAAGAATAGTACGAAAACTTGTTGGAGAACTGCTTGGAGATGTTGGCCAGAAAACTGCCTAGGGGCTGGTTATAGAACTCTTCAATAGTCTCATAAAAGCTGTGCTAGTATCAAAGTAGATAAAATCTGGCATTGATGCACATAATGAATCCAATAGTTAATGGAATAGATGGTTAGGATCGAGATGATTAAGAAATAATCTTCAAACCTCTTTCACCATTCTTTGTTTTGCTTAACCCAAATACATGACTCAGTTCTAGTCAACTACAGAAGGGTGTTGAGTTTCTTACCTCCATAAACCATACGAAGATTAGCACGTTCTTGTTTTTTTATGCCCATATGTGTTAGTAGTAGGAATCGAAGAAACATGAGTAGCTTACTGGCAACCAAGGGTGTGGTAGACATATGATATCACTCATGTTATTTAATGCATGCGTTATTTATTTATTTTGTGTGATTCATGCTGTTAAATATTCAATTTCTATTCCGTGGTGAAACTTTGTTGTGTAGTTGCCAAATATGCCTTTGTCATATGTATTTTTGTTCAACTTTGGAGATATCTACTCGAAATTGTCAAAAGCTAATTACATGTTTGCTATTTAAACTTCCATGTTTACCCCACTTCTATTGTCGTAACTGCCCTTTTCGTTAAGGTTATTTTGCTTGCTCTTTTCAGCTGCACCTTTAGCATCAACTACAACACCTGCATCATCCAGCACCGTTAAGCCTGGTACGTGCTCATTTTATTTTCAGGAATAATAAATGTTTAATTTGCTGTGAATTTACCGTAAATGTTTTGTGTTTGATATAATCATGGTTTCCAACGGTTTAGGATTTTATTGAAATAAAAAAAATCCTAAACCATGGCTATTAGTTTATTTATGGTAATCTAATTGTCTTGCTTCTAGTTTAGATGAACATTTATTAGACTAATTTTTTCTCGATCATTGTAGCAGAACTCGAGAATATTTATCTTATGCTTCATGCAAAGAATTTTTTAAGTATTGATGGTGGTAGAATATATAATGTGAACCATGTTTGTTGTACTTCATTGGAATAACAAAAAATTGCAGGTTTTGTTGAAGTGTTTGTTTTTGTTTCAAAATGTTAAAGAAAAAATAACATGAAATAGATAAATCAGCATTGTATTAACATGAGGATATATTTTCCATTAGTGCATATTCATTGGACATCAACCAATATGATATTAACCTTGTTAATCTTATTTGCCTAGTTTTTTGAAAAACTAAAATTTTATGCTAATATGTGCCTCCTATTTGGGCAATAAGTATTTGGAAAACTTTTATCGTATGACATATATCATCAAAGTTCTATTTTATTCTTATCCTTTTGCATTGTTTTCAAGATGAAATACGTTGTGTATGCTAGTTAGTTTTATTATGTTTTATCCTCTAAAATGACGATGAAATACATTAGGAAGTTTTTCAAAAGTACATTACGAGATAATAAGATCTAAGCAATTTGGATGGAATGAAGGGCTTCTTGTGATGTATTACATGATGAAAACATCCTATTCATGATTAAAACTGAGTTTTGTAAAACTGTAATGTAATTAATAATGTTATATGGTTTGAATATTGCCTTATAAAATTTAAATTTAATAAAATAAGTATTAATGACATGAGGGTATTAAGATGGATAAATGATTATATTTAAATTTTGAAAAGATATGAAGTATTTTTGAGAGAAAGTTTGTATGGCAATTGATTGGGTAAGAACCTTAAAGAGAGTAAGTCTTGGAAGATCCAACATATTAGATTGATGTAATTTTAATAACCTTGTTAGGAGATGTAAATTATTGAAATTTCATTTTATAAATAAAGAGTTAGATTTAAAAATTTGTGATATGAAATTATAAAAAGGACTAGTGTGTTGGGATATCAATGAAAAATGTTATGGATAAAACTCAATAGCATTAGGTTGTGTTACATGAGAAGTAGATTTTGGGTTGATCAACACTATCTAACAAACTTGGATGGCTATTATAAGGACTAGTGTGGTAAGATAAAAATGAATTATTGTTAGTAGATAAAATACAATGGCATTAGATTGTCTCACGCGAGAATTCAAATTTGTGGTATAAAAATTTATAATGAATGTACGCATTTATAGTTTAGTTTTTCTTAATATGAAATTTAAAAATAACATGTTCCACCTTGATAGAAATGATTGATCATACTAAATTCAGAGCCCCTTCAAAAATTAATTTCTCACTATTTTTTGATTTGTTGATTATATATTTCAAAAGCCGATTAGGTTGTTCAATTGGTTCAATTGATTTGAAAAACAGTTTCTATTGCTAAATTCAAATATAGGAATTTGATTATCTAATTTTTCCCCAATTTGTCTTTATTTTCTTAGGTTGTCCATTGGTTCTTTTTTGTCTCTTTCATCACCATCAGGATTGATTCTCTGATTACTTAAGCTTTAGGGAGAAACATAATCTAAAGATGAAATTTTGCAAGAACTTGAAATGATGTGCCCGACTAATGCAAGTCAAATTGTTGGGATGAGTTTCTCAAGGAATAATTTTGTAGGAAATTTGAAGGTATTGCAACAAAACCTAATCGCTTTTAAGTTCAAGATCTCAATCTGGGAATATTTAATTGAAGATTCATTTCAAATATAGTAACTATCATCCATTAAAGAGTGGGAGTACATGTCAAAATTATCATGCTTTTTGTGGTTGAAATTTTATTATCCACCATTGTATGTATGAGGCTGAAAATTTCCCATGCAATCAGATTTTTTAGTCTTTATATGACCAACCTAGGTTGTAAACATTAGGAAACAATCAAATGGCTTTCCCTTATCTTCTCCTTGCCACTTCTCAAACCTGGATTAATTGAGGGATTCAGCAACACCATATGCAACTGAACCTGTGGAAGGCAAACAATCAAATGTCTTTTGAGATATTCGATGTCTTTTAATTTATTATAGTCTGTGATTTAAAGGAATGACATTACTTAAAAGTTGAGAGAATATGGGTGGGAGTTAAAAGAGAGGGACAACTACCCAAGTTAACGACTAAGCTAAATTCTTAGCGAATGCCTCTTTGCAAGACTGCAAATCTAGAATCAAATGTCTCATTAATCCTTGGGATATAGCTTTTTTTATAGTACAAGACTTTATGATATTAATTTCAGCAAAAAGTCTCAAATATAAGATGTTCAATTTTAAGGGTAAGCTAGGGTTTGAAATTTGCAAAAATAACAATAATAGATCTTGCATAAATATCCTTTGTCAAATCTATCTGATCCAAATTTGAAGATTTGAATCAGCATTGGAAAGCTTCAAAACAACAAATTGTGAAAAATCTGCATTCTTCATCCCGATAGATGAGATGGTTCTATTGGGTTGATCAAATGATCTATTGAGGTCTTGAAGACCCGAATTGCCTCTATCGAATTTAGTTTGTCCTCTTATACAATCAAATTGGGTGTTAACAAATAGAATGTTCAAATGTGGCCATTAGATGATTTGATCTATCCTTTAGATCCAAGCTTGAGAAAATATGGTTGTCACTTTTGTTTAATCATATCTATTGGATGACTTATCAATGGATTAGATAGTCTTGTTTAGCAATTAGATGGTCTGATCTACAATTTTTTTAGCCTTTTTCTTATCTTCATTTCTTGCATCTTTTCTCAGAATCATTTTATGTTGATTTACTTGCAGTTCATAGAATTAAATTGTCCTGTGATTGATCCTATGATCATGGGTTCTTCTTGTCCCCTGAAGAGGGGATTCACTCCTATGAGTCAAATAGCCACAAATGAGGTAGCTTTATGCCTTATTGTAAGTTTGATTCTCTTCTTGACCTTCTCTTGCAATGACTACGGTACAAGATGGTCCTTAAATTCTGTCATTGCTTTAATCACTAGCTTAAGTTGTATTGCAATGTCAATACTTTTCCTAAGTACTGAAATGGCCAAGTTAATTGTTTCCTGCTTAAATCATATAGGATCATTTCTATTCCACACAGGGAAGTGATTTCTTCCTCTCCTCTTGAACAGGTTTCTCCTTTATAGGTTCTTTTTGTTTTGCTAGAACATCCAAAATAGGCTTTTAGAAAGCATGTATTTTTTCTTTTTTTTCCTGCATGCTTTTGCAGGCCATGTTTGACACAACAGTGACTGCTTTCAAGGCAGTACATATGATCCTAATAATAGTGGATGGCATTTGTTCCACAAGGGCTTCCAAATATAGTCCTACGTACATTGAGGGTGATGTCACAAATCACCTTGTTGAGACAATCTCACAGGATTGCACATTTTGAAGGTGCATTATTTCGTTACCTTATGCTATATATCATTAGAACTCCACTCTCAATTGTATATGTTTCAGACGTTGTTTGGTTGTTAAGCCCAATTCCGTAACTAGACTTGCGGAGAATGAGTCTATATTGAAGATTGCTCCTAGCTCTCACCACCGACTTATGCTTAACTTGGACTTTACTGTGGAAATGCTTCTGTCTTTGCTTTACAACAATTTTTCCTTTTCTTCTTGATATCGTTGTCAAAGAAGAGCAAGATCAGGAGTTTGCAACTCCATAAAAATTTTGCTTTGCAGCAAAGTTGGTTCTCTTCTTCTATTATCTCTTATTTCAGTTCAAGTTGGAATTTGCAACACATATCCATGGGAGGCTTAAGCTTTTTGTGATGCCCACAAGTTTGGAAGTTCTTATAGTAGTAGAATAAGATTTGGAAGATTTATTATTCTTTTTTTTTTTTTAAGATAAATTGCCTTGAAATCATAATTTATAAGACTTCAAGGTAATATCCAGCTGAATTTAGGGGATTATTCAAGCATTTGATTTGTAATGCTTTGTAGGCGTCTTCTGCCTGAGCTAGCAGGGAATGAATTCTTTAATTTGTTCTTTAAAGTGCAATTCAGCTTTGTTTTCGCCTTGTCTCTGATTCTTTTGACGAAAGGGTTGAGCTCAAATATCCCTACCATCTTTATTTCCATACCGGCCATGTTAGTTTTAGTAGTTTTTTGAGTACTTGAGATGCAGATGTTCGTTGGGTTATGAAGAAATGTTGTTGCGTAACTATGCCAAACTAACCAATGTGTATATGTGGCACACCAACTCCTCGACAAATGTTGGAAAGGGTTCTCTCATCCAAAAGCTCATGTCCTTGCCTTAGAGATTAATTTCATACCAACTAAGGTCAATTAGGGTAGATTTAAGATGCAAAAACTACAAAACAAAAGAATTAGGTGCAAATTAAGATGCAAAAGAATTATGTTGCTTTAAACTCCTACTTGAGCTAGATTAAATCACTCAACACATTTGTAGAGAAAGATTTTATAAGACTTGGGGGTGAAGAAGAGGAAGAGATGCTGAGAAACTGAATTGTTATTAAGAAAACTACTCAAGCAATTAACTTTGCTAAACCTAAGAGAGTTCTTCTTGATGAGACTAAATTACTAAAAGTAGATTTCCTCTAACACTTGGGGCCCCTCTTTTTATAACATAGGCTCAGAAGGGATTTAAGCAAACAAATCTCAACTACAAAGACAAGTGCAGTCTTAAGGATAATTTAGGGTTTGAAATTTGCAAAAGATCTAAGTCTTGGATAAAAAATACTTGCAAAACTCTTAAATTGATTGTTGGGCATGCTGTAGGATATATCCCAATGTCCCAACGTATTTGATCCAAATTTGAAGATTTGAATCAATTCATTTAATCATAAATGCAAGATAAATGCAACTTTAAGGATAATGATGTAGGACAAAAAGAGGTAGGGTGACACGAAAAGATACAGGTTTGTGTGTGTAGATAGAAAAGGAAAGGGAAATGGTAAAACTTTAGATTTTGGGATAGGAAGATGGATAGTAGAACCAGTGTCGGGGATAACTTACTGGTGTGGCGTCTCACCACTTGGACCTCGCGTCCCTCCTCCCAGTATCAGAGCTTTGACGAGTCGGCACGCCAAAGACACTCAGAGCACTCACGAACTCAGAATGGAAGCAAAGAACACTCAAAAGTTTGCATTAACTGTATCCCCTGTTGTTCGTGCAACGCCAAGCTTTGATGTCCGCATCAGATAAGCTACAGTTTGAAATTTAAAATAGATTTAAATCTTGGATTAATATCTCTTTTAAAGTTCTCTAATCAGTTGTTAGTCATGTTAGTTGATCAATCCTTGTGTATATGAGCAAGTTTGAAGATTTGAATCAATGACGTTTGTGGAAAGATATGAAACAGCAAAATTTGTAAAAAATAGCACCATCATTCCAATGGATCAAATTATTCTAATTGAATTATCTGATCAAGTCATGAAAGAAATTTATCTGTCTTCATTCCTCTTGTTATAACCGTTGGATGTTCGATCATGGATGAGAATGTTTGATTAAGTGATTGGAAGATCAATCTGCATTACGAAAATCCTTTAATCTTTTTCTGCTTGATTTTTCAGGACTCCTTTGGCAAACTTGTTTTTATTGATTTATTTAAGGACCATAGAATTATAATTGACCCATAAATTATCCCCTGATTGGTTAAATTTTATTACTCAAGCGATTGGCATTCCTAATGCCAAAGGCTGAATATATTGCCATTTGTAATCTAGCGCAGAGATGATGTGGGTGATAAATTACTTGGAAGGAATCATAATGGTGTAGTGCATTTCATCTTGTTTAATTACAATAGAAGTGTTAGCTTGTTGCAAAGAACCTTCTCTTTTACTCACAGGCAATGCACATTTAATAAAAGTGTCATTATGTCAGTCCATGGAGTGTTAATGTCATCAAAGAAAATCTGTCTTGAGGAATCAACAGATAATCAAGGTGGTGATTACCGATGAAGTTAGATTGTGTTACTTTAGTTGGCCTTCAAGAAGAATTATAGAGGATTAAAGATTGCTTGAAGAAATTACTTTGATGGTTGTGGTTCATGGAAACATTCAAGATCAATCTCCAAATTCTAGATTGATGAGGTTTTGAGTTTGATTGAAGATTCGCATAAGATTGGAGTTTGAAAGATTGACAATTTATTATTGAATTGTGACAATGGAAAAATTCTCTTATTGAATCTTATTTGTTGTTTTAGAATGCAGCAACATGATAATTTCAACTATTTGTACTTAAAACCATTGAGGAGTCTCAAGACCAATCTCTTGAGGCTTATATCTTGAGGCCAGACTCCCAAGACCAATCTCTCCAGGCCAATCTTTCAAGACAAGGTCTTAAAAACCTAACAATCAAAGTCATACAATCGAGACCAATTCCTTGAAGTCATTCTTTCTAACCTAGTATATCGACACGATATGCTTTGTTAGTGTAGATCTAACTTCTTCAGTTAGGCAGGACACATGGAATTTGGATTCATTACTTTGAGTCATAGTGGTTTGGTTGTTATAACTAATTTTTTATTTCATTAATAGTTGAAATCTTATTTAACGGTTGTAACTTAGCCAAGTCAATTATAGACAAACCTTCTTCCATTTTCCTCTTCTTCATTTGTTATCCTCATCCTTTGAGAATCCCATGCTCTCTCGCCTACCCTTCTTTAAGTTCTCAGTAAAGATAGTTTGTGCTGCACTCCCTTGGATTCATAATCTGTATCCAATTTTTTTGGTGCCATGTGTCGAAACTAAGAAGGGAAGCCAAATGAGGATTAAAGGAGTTAAAGCCTTGCTTTTTGAAGGAGAGCATCTTGATCTCCTTGATAAAGAGGTGATAGAAGCACCAGAGCTATTGTCTTCACTACTAAGAATCTCTAAACCTTTCACTTCACTTCTTGATCCATTCAGGTAATATCAGATAAGTACATCATGAATATGCTCTCCACTCTGCCTTCTCTAATTATGAAGCAACTCAAATTTGAGTTGACTCACTTCAATCCTCCAAAGGATCACCCATCACTTGATCTTTCTCTTTCTACACCTGTCTCTGAAGTCCATGTGACCACTCCAATAATAATTGAGCCTCTCCACCTCGCCTCCTCTAAAGGACATGCTTCTTAGTTCTTTGATTCCTCTAGTATATACACTATCAAATCTCTGCTACTCCAATTCTGCCTTTGTCCCTTTCTTTGCCTATTTAGGATTCAAAGCTCACCTGTTCCATCTCCTTATCTCACTTTACACTTTACATTCCACCCTACATAATTCTGGTAGTAACCCCAAATATTTTGATGCAGAATCTCACTTTTTGTGGGTATACTGGTATAATCTGCACACTATAGAAAGGATTTACTCCTCTTCTAGGAAATTCTTACCACTCTACCATCTAAACTACAATTCTGTTCCTCAATCCTTTTCAATGGAAACTTTGATATTTATGTTTTTCTTAGAGTTTGAGATCGTAGCAAGTCTGTATGTTGTCAGTGGAAATGTTAGATGCAAAGTTTTCTCCATTCTCTTGAGATATTCTCTTTTTGAATAGTTTTAAAAATTCTCTTAGATCTATTTCATCATTTAATTAGTTCAAATGATTATTTATCTGTACTTTTACTAGTTGGTAAGACCCAAGGAATTTGAGCCACTCCTTGACGCAAGCCAGCTCAGAAGCAAGTATCTCCACGTCTTTATCCAATGTTATTAGCGTTTTAAAGATGCCTCTAAAGTGGTTGTTCAAGAGGTTTCTCATCTAACTAGAGCTTTTTTTATGAGGTTATTATTATATAGTGATTTTTAAAATTCTCTTATCCTTTTCACCAAGATCACTACAAGAAACTTTTGGCCAGTCTATGTGTTATATTAATGATGATGAGTTCTTCACCTCCTTGATGGTGGCTCATAAAGGACCCCTCTTAGTTTTTTGATCAACCATGTTGATATTTTTGCCTAGACATTATTTGGCATACTTGGAATAGATCATTATGTGTCACATTATTTTGCGAATTACACCATCTATTTTGACAAATATAAATATACACCTGGGCGTTTGATTCTTCACATAAAATTTCAGTTAAAAAGCTCTAGACATTCTTGTGTAACTCATGTTGATCAATTCCAACCTACTCTACCCTTTCTTCTCTATGTAGAGCTCTTTTTTTTTTTTTCTTTTTTTTGGCCAATTCCTTTTTGTTTATGTTCTTTTAAATTTATAATTAACATCAAGAAATTGAGATTATTTTTTCTCATGGGCCACACACGGTTGGTTGACTTTATTCAAAAAACGCCAATTTAGGGATTTGAGCTCGATGAATGCATCTAGTTAATAAGACACTGTTTCGCCTACTCTTTTGTTCCTTTTCATTTACATCGTAATATAATTCAAATCTTATCTTTTGTTGACTACGAGGATTGGGATGAAATAATTGCAAACGTGAACTAGAATGGGCTCGTGAAAGTTAGGTTTTGTTCTGCAGTTACTGTTTTTCCTGTACAATCCCTACAGCGAACCTTGAATGGAGTTCGTTAACCTCCTTCAAGGATTGATTATTCTAATGTCCATTAGACAAATAATGCTCTACGATCTCGCTTCACATGTGACGTTTTATGATCGGTTGTTAACTGCAGCTGGAGGTGCATCAAGGTCGCTATCTTGTATTGGAGTACCAGGCCTTGTTGGCCTCATGTGGATTTGGTGGACCATTGTGGCTCAGCAGTGACCTCCTGGTGGTTATTTCCTATCTTGTCGCCTCGAAATGTTTCATGCGAGTCTTGTTGCTTGAAGACTCTTTAGTCTATCTGTCGAGTACTTCAATAATGTGGATTATTTTATGCTTAAATGGTATTAGGTCATTTATGAAATCTCCCTTTTGAATTAGCAAAGATGGCAACACTAGTTTAGCTCATTATAAATCTGTTGGTCTTGGATTTTTTTTCCCTATTTTCAATAGTAATTTTATTTATTTTATTTTAATAAAGTCTTTTGATATGAGTTATTATAACTCGTATGATATTTATCATGTGTGTAAAGAGTTCTTTAAAAAGAAAAAAAAATAGAGGTTTTCGATGGTCAAGAGGATTGGTGTAGAGACAACTGGGGTGGTTAGTTAATATTTCTACATTATTTGGTGGATTGGAATACGAAGCTCGTTTTATTTATTTTACATTGAAAGAGTCGGCTTGGCCGGATCTGGTGAGCAGTCTGTTATCAGAAAATATGTTAATATAATTCATCTTAATTGCTTTACGAGTCGGTCCACGGGCGAGGAAGACTTTGTATTTATTATTTCCCTATTTTGCTATTTGCTTTTTTTTTATTTCTATGAGATAATAATGCAGATGTGAACGGAGCAACACAGCAACCTGCCCCGGCAAGAGAGAAGTCTTTCCATATTATACGTCTCCGTATGTGAACTTAAACGTCTAGTTTGACCCACAATTAAAGCACATTTTTTTTAATTTTCTCCTATATTTCGTTCGTCAAATAATAATATATATATTTTTTTTTATTTAGATAAATCATCTTTTTGAAATACTTTACAACAAAAAAAAAATATAAATGATGTAAAAAAGTAAGAGATAATTCTGTTTTTGAAATGATATTTAAAAATATTTTTCTTTGTTAGAAAGTGAGAGATTATTTTAGTGATTATTCATTATATATTCAGCAGTAATTTTATCAAATAAAGCCTTCATGGGTTTTTTTTTAAATAGCAAAAATCATGCCTAAGTATTTTATATAGTAATTAAGAGTATATTTTGTTTCTCGTTTATTCTATAATTTTAAACTTGAAAAGAAAAAGCTGCCAAAATTATTTTCTAAATTGAAAGCGTCAAAGGCGAAGTTAAATGGTCGTACAGATAGCTTCGCCTGGCATGCAAAGCCAAATAATGCTGACGGAAGAGATGATGAAATGATGGAGTAAGATCGCAACGAGGCGAACTCACTCCTTCCTTCAGTGGAAAAAGTAACGAAGAGATTGAATCACAAAAACATATCAAATATAATTAATTACCACCAAGGCGCCTCCTTTCAGTTCCCAGGCACCTTTCAAAAAAGAAATGGAGGCAGAAAAATCAAAAAAAAAAAAAAAAAAAAAAAAAAAAAAACTCGAAATCTAAAAAGCTTGAGAACGATTAATCAAGAGTTAGTGGACGGGGAAGAAGCTTGGTGTTAAAGGAGAACAAACATTCATAAATATATATAAAGGGTTGGGTGGGTTGGGTGGGTTGGTGAAGCGACCTTCCTTGGTATATACTCCTCGGAGAGACGCTTCGGAGAAGATGGGAAGGCAGCCTTGCTGTGATAAGCTTCGAGTGAAAAGGGGGCCGTGGACGGCCGACGAAGACAAGAAACTCATTGCGTTCATCCTCGGCAATGGCCACTGCTGCTGGCGAGCGGTGCCGAAGCTCGCCGGCCTCCAGCGCTGTGGGAAAAGCTGCCGCCTCCGGTGGACCAACTACCTCCGCCCGGACCTCAAGCGCGGCCTCCTCACCGACGCCGAAGAGCAGCTTGTCATTGACCTGCACGCCCGCCTCGGCAACAGGTGTGCCACCAATCTCAAATGATCTCAGATATTCCGTTCAATAAACCAAAATCAAGAAATTAAATCGTATTTTATTTAATTAATTACATTTATTTTTATTACTTTATGCCTCGAATTATAATTTAATTTTTTTTATTTTTTAAATTTGATAGAGACAATCATATGAAGTATTTCATTAATTGGCTCTAACTTAATTTTCTATGTGAAATTAAATCTGTTCCAACTGCAGCTATTGAAATCGTAAAGCAAAGAAAGTTCAGTTTTGAGATCGTTTCATTCCTCTTAAGAACAAACTAGAGAACTTCATATATTTGATAGAAAAAAACAAAATATTTTGTTTTAGAATCCAAATAAACTATTTTTTAAATGAGTCGAATAATATTTTGTTTTAAATAATAATATTCAAAAACGTTTTACTTGACTGTACGGCACAGATGGTCTAAAATCGCCTCGAAACTCCCCGGAAGAACCGACAACGAGATAAAGAACCACTGGAACACCCACATCAAGAAAAAACTCCAAAAGATGGGTATCGATCCGGTCACCCACAACCCACTCCCCAACCAAACCGCCGAAACGCCGTCGCCTTCCGTCAATTCTTCCGTCACCAAGGAACAAAACATCGGCATCGAACACGCTCCAATAAATGCCAACCCGCAGAGTTCCAACTGCTCCGCCGACTCCGGCAGCAGAGACGACCTTCTCTTTGCAGGTTATCAGTGGGACGATGACGTCACCTTCGTCGACACGTCATGGAGTTTTCCAGGGAGCATCGAGACATGGGAGAGGAGCTTGGAGTGGTTGGTGGGCTCCGGGATGGGAGATTTAGGGTTCGAAAGAGCAGCGAGTACTGACTTTGCTGATGAACCGAGTCAGCTGAAATGATCGCTCGTAAGCTTTGCTTTATGTTGCTTGAATTATGCAACTATCATTACGTGTTGGTGTAACTGGGAAAATGTGATGTACACAAACTGTCCAATATATGTGTTTATAAGAAGGGTTTTAAAAATGCTACTGTTGTATATGTACATATATATATATATATATATATATATATATATATATATATATATATATATATATATATGTATGTATGTATAATTAATTATAAAAAATAATTTGTGAAAACAAAATGCCAATTATCATAGAAGAAGTTGACGAGAAGTCTATTATTGTTACGCGGTTATGATTTGTTCAAAAAATAATATGAAATATTTAATAGGATGTACTTTTGAATGGGTAAAATTATCAATTTTTAAGTAAAATAAAGGAAGCTTATCTAAATAAAAATTGTGCTTATAAAAAGAAGGATGATTTTTGTAAGTTGAAGTGTAGAAGGAGAACAAGTGATGTTACATTTAGTCAAAGTTATGTATGAAGAGAGCATTTGTTTTTTTTTATATTATTTTATGCATTAATGCATTCTATAAACTCAACGTTATTGGATTGCTTATACAAATTTTACACACACCACTCTCACACGTTTGTCAACTACAAAATACAAAACTAAAAAAACTTATAAATCTAATTAATATTGATCGAATATACTATTGAAGTTTTAAAATTTAAAGATGTTAAATACTTCATGTGCATCTAATGAATCAAATTAAAATGTATATTAATCTTTTGATTTGTTATAAAATATATGAATATAAAAACTCTATATTAACTTTTTAGTTTGTCACAAGAAATGAAAATATGAAAAGGATGTCAAATAAAAAAAAAAGAAATTACCTATAATATCCTAATCATATATCATTAATAATAACAAGTTCAACCAACTCTATCAATAACATAGATGCTTTCTTGCATCCATTAATTGATGAATTTAAAAAGCTATAAGAAATGGTGCATAACATAAGATGTTACTCATACCTAAACCTTTTAAAGTAGCTTTCGGTCTAAAAAATTTGTGACTTTCTTGCCTCTGTATATTTTCAAGGTGGAACACTCATTGTCTTGTTGTCATTTTTGACTTACATGCAAGGATTTAATTGAAGTAATAATCCTTCAAAATGAAGGCAATGTATATTTACTTAATTTATGATATATTAAAAACAAAAATAATAATAAGCACTACAAAAATGAACCTTTTAGTGCCGGAAAATATTGTCAAAAATAGCAAAGTGCTCATCACAATAAGGCTTCAATGATGAACCATTTTGTCTTAATATTATTGTAAAAACCAATAGTGTTTGATAGCCATTTTAAGAAGAAAATAAACATAAAAAAAGTTGTAGACATTTTGATTGGCATACTTGCGACACCAATGCTATCCTATCATTTATATTGTCTCAATTATGATGTCACTATTGTCATAGCAAAGTTATTAGCAAAGATATGTTGATAATTCACGGGGCACATGAAATAGGAGATGAATTGGATTTAGGCAAGCATAAAAATGGAATAGCGTAATCGTTTGGTTAATCATTGAAAATGAGTATAAAAAAGTGAAAGAATGATTTGTCTTATAAACTTTATGCAAAAATAAAAATTTTAATATTTCTTAAAAATTATGGCTAGATTAAATGCAACATTTTTTTAATTTTCTATATTAAACATATGATCCCTCTTAAGGCCACAGTTGATTATCCAACAAGTCATGCACATAACAAATGTCTATATATTTCAATTATACAACAATAAATAAAAATCTTTAACTAGATTAATTGTGTTAGTTTTTATAGTTTCATGGTAAAATATAAAAATAAGTTAAAAACATATATAAAGCTAGTGTTATCACATCCCATACAAATCATTTTCATCATCATCTGAGTCCTCTCCTCTATTGTTATTATGTCATGCTCAAGTTAAGAATAGAAGATTGTGCCAAAATTCATCATACCATGTTTAATCTACTACAAAATCTATGGTCTCAATCCATGTAGCACTAGCTCCATAGCATGACCCATAATGCTCTCTTGGAATTGAAGTTACTACAATCCCATGGGCTTAACAATAAACAAGGAGACAACTATGTCATTAACATGACTGCATGATAAAAAACTATGCAACTTATTCTTCCCTAGCTTCCTTACCACTTAGCCCAACTATCATGCCCCACTTTTATTAATTACTAATTCTATAATAATCAAAGTTATTATACCAAAAGTGTAGTGGCATTTTTTTTCTCAAATGGAGAGTGATAATACTACTTCTAATTTATATTTTTTTTTCTTTTATAAGTTTGCATATAACATATAGCATCTATAAAACTAATAATCATAAACTCATTTATTGCATAAAAAATTATCAACTGCTTATTCAATCAAACATGTTCATATGTACAATTCTCACAGTTTCATTATAGATGCCTAATAATCCCTTATTATTACACTAATCTATGCTTCTCATGAGCTGGTGGCATGCTTGTAAGCAAAAAAATAATAAATAAATTACTTCACAACTAAATAAAAATAAGATATAATTGGAATAAAATAAAAAAATAAAAAATGTGAAATAAATCAAATAGTATTACATCATGGTATTAATAGCATAACATACTCATAATATCTATTCATAAGACATTAATACTTTGCTAAATCAAATATAATTCAATGTTAGATATTTCTATTTATAATTTTTTTACATAATATAATCAAATATATATATATATATATATATACATACATACATATACATATACAAACACACACATTCATATATACATACATACATATTTAGTTATTTTATCATTATTTATATTGATGCTTAGTTATTCCTTTCTCTCATTGTTTTTTTCTTTGTTTTTCTTTTTTTTTAATCTATATTTTCACATTTTCATTATTTATTCTTTTATTAGAGTCTTAATGTTACTATCATATAGTTTCAATCATCTTTGCTCGATTTACTACTAATGTGTAACATCCCTCATTTGTGGAAATAAAAATATTTTTGTGGTATTATATTTTTGAACTTTTTAAAATTTTTTGAGAATATTTTAATTTTTTTGGAAAAATGGCCAAACTTATAATATCATAAAATCATATAGTCTTATCAAATAAGAAGAAACATGAATTTTTAACCAAAAATATCATACAATCATTGACATCAAATAATATGATAAAATAAGAATATTTAAGATGAATAAACTAAAAATAATCATATAATATGATCGAGGAGCGAATATGTAGATCGTATAGTATGATTCACTGCTACTCATACTGAAGTGTGCATAAATTGCACAACATGAAGAGAAGGAACATACAATATATATATATATATATATATATATATATATATATATATATATATATATATATATATATATATATATATATATATATACATATATTCCCAATTGTATAGAAAACTAGTGCAAAAGAGAGACCAATTGATGGTAAGTCATTAGTTTTGAGAGTGTAACAAGGTTATGCAACATTCTTTAAATAAATACATGCATTAGAGGAAGATAAAGCAAGAGAGGTGAAAGAGGAATGGATTAGTATAATAGAAGAGGAAAACATGGCTTAGAAAGACCTTTTTGGAGAAACTAAGTAATTTTGCTTCAACCCAAGGCATTAGAGGGAAGAGGAGAGATAAAAAAAGAAATAAAGAGAGAGAAAGAGAGGAGATGTTGGCGGTAATTTGAGAAGAGCTGAGAAAGAATTGAGAAAGGAATCTTAGAGATTCGAAAAGGTTACAATTGCTTATATTGCGACAGCTAACAAGAGAAGAAAAAATTATGCAATTTGAAAATCTGATTCATCGTATACAGAAATAAGTTAGGTGGGCTTTTTACCATGGTATCTATACTTGATATATTGTTTAGTGATTTCCTTAAAGATCTTAATAAAAAGATTTACATCATTGAATTCTTTGACGATGATTGTTCTTGTTATTTCTTATTTTGCTATGTTTGGTGAGCATGTACAATGATGCTATTGGCTTGTTATAAAATGTTGAAGCTCACTTTCTTATTAACTTTATAAAAAAGAAAAGAAAAATAAAATATAATTGATTTCATGCAGTGTTGAAATTCACTTATTAACTTGAATGAAAAGAAAAAAGATGAAACAAAAAACAAATGTTAGTGATTTTTAAAAGCTATACATAATTTTGAAATTTTAATCATCAATAATTATTTTAATAGGCTAATTTTCTACTTAGAATAAAATGTCCTCAAAAGTATATGATGTACGATATGTAATAAAATGTTTCTATAAGTAGGACTATTATGTTGAATAAGAAGTAAATCAAAATAATGCCAATAGAGACAATGTTAGAACTATTCAGAGTAGTATGTTTTTTATATGCCCAATTTGATTTGACATATAATAAAATACAAAGGCTCATATCTAATTTAAAGTGAAAATTCAAACAAGGAAAGGTAAGTAAAATAAAATAAAAGAAATACACAATATATCTTAAAAGAGAAGAAAGTGTTTTTAAATGAATTTAAAGATAATTTTTTATTTGCTTATATGTTGTTTGATACAGATCAAGCATATAATGAGACCCAAATAAATTTATTTATATTTATGTTATATAGTTTTGCCATTTAGCTAATTATGATTAACTTAACTTGTATTTGGCCTAACACCTTCACATCATGAAGAGGCTTAACATGAGCCACAAAAGAGTAGTGAGTATTAGCATCAATGATACTTAACATAAGAAATGTGATTATTTCATTATTAGTCATGTACTTGTTGCATTGGTACTCTATTTTAGTAGAATGACATTTACTAAAACTTTATTTTATAATATTGCATGAAACTTTACTTTTAAAAAAGATGTTAATTTTTATTATTTTTAAAGGATGTGAAATGGTAAGGATAAAGAAAAATAAAATGAACAAATAAACTTTTGTTTTAAACTTAATATCCTATGAAAAATAAATAATGTTAAAAACTATGTTTCTTGTGGCCTTATCTCATAATATCACTTGTTGTGCAATGTTACAACTACTATTTGTTATATGATATGATGATATTGATATCATTGGCATCATACATCAATGATTGAAGTTCCTATTATGTGATCATAAGCTATCATTTAGTATCTGATCCAGTGGTATAGGTCTATCATTTACAATAAGCTTACTAAAGATAAATTTCTATGGACACCACTCCATCAAGAGAAACGACTACTTTGTTTCTTCTTGTAAAAATTGAGCCACTAATATGATTTTGTTATTATCAAACTACAATAGAAGAGTATGAGATTAACTGTATGGATATCTTAATACATAAGAATTGAGATGAGATATATGATAATCATATAGAAGCTCTAACAATGTTATGTATTTGATTTTTGAGACAATATATAATTAATTTATATTTGTAAAAATATAAAATTATTCTTTTATTTTGACTATATATGTTATATGCTTAAATTATATTGAATGTTGTATATAACTACACAGTTGAGTAACAAGTAATAATATGAATAGAAATATTGATAACTATGGTTAAATAATAAATAACTATATAAATTGAACAATTGACATCTACATAGCTTGTATATATACTAAATTAACTTATATATATATATATATATATATATATATATATATATATATATATATATATATATATATATATATATATGAAATAATATAACAAAATACATGAAAGACTTTATCGATTTGAACTTGTAAGCATCAGACATGATGGTGACTAGGTAAAATATTTGGTGCAATGGTGCAGAGGCACATGTGTTAGCATAATCACGTGGGTCAACATTAAGCACAAAACAAGTGGAGAGCAATCGAGGGAGGTTGTTGGCCTATATAGTTGATGTGATGAACTGAACAATTGGTATATTCTTTTTCATTTTTTAATTTTTTCTAGAAAACTTGATGGTAGCAAAATCGATGGCTAGCAAAGTGGCACAAAAAATTTGTTGCATTGTCAAAATGGTTGGAGCACCATGTAAGAGATTTTAGACTACAAAAGTTGATAGGTGCTGCGATCATATAAACATGATAGTCCACAAATATAATAGGTTTTGTCATCGTGTTTTAAAATTTCAGAGTTATAAGCTATCTAAAATCATGGACACATATTTTTGAGACCTGTATCACTAACACAATTTGAATCGGGGCCAACTAAATAACTATGAAGAAAATTACGATTAATAAACATAAATAAAGGTTATTTATTTTGTAGTACTAAATGAAAATATGCTACGACGTTAATTTGTTCATAATAAGTTGTCATTGGTCGACGAGTTACAGAAGAAAGAGATGAATAATGTCCTTAAAATTCAAGGATCAAATCTTACACACAGTTCATCCTTATGATCTATTGCTTTTTATAAAAAAAAAGATTATAAATAACTATTAGCAAACTTTAAGTATTTGTTACAAATTTTAAATGTTTGGGTGTTTAAATATTTAAATAATTTTGAATTTTAAATTAAGAAAAAAAAGAAGAAAATATTTAAATAATGTTAAATTTTAAATTTTAAACAAAAAAGGAGGATTAATTGGTTTTGTTGTTTATAAAAGGTGTAATTGTTGCTTTGTAGTTATGCATGAATGGAATAAAATTTCATAGTTTTTGTCTTCCCACGCTTTAGGATTTTCTTATCATTTGAAAATTTCTCCCAAATACTCTCGAATACAAGTTTGCTGTTTGTAATTAGAGATCAATTTTATTTCACTTTATTTTCATCAAAGTGGTATCAGAGTTCTTGAAGAAGATCGGATGCTACAGCGTCAAAGGGAGAAGAGCATAAGCATTTTTTCAAAGGGTGTTTTTTCTAAATACAGAATTGTGCAACAAACCATTCCCAGATTAACGAATGACAATTATGATAATTGGTGCATTTAATTTAAAGCTCTTCTTAAATCGCAAGAGTCTTGGGAGATTGTCAATGATGGCTTTGATGAATTAGATGCTACTAAAGTGAAGAAGAAACTATTAAAACAAAATAAAAAAAAGACAAAAAAGCATTGTTCTTGATATATTAAGGGATTGATGAAGCCACTTTTGAGAAAGTTACAGAAGAGATTACAAGCAAGGAAGTTTGGAATAGAATCAACACAATTTATAAGGTGTTGAACGTGTGAAGTGTGTACGTCTTCAAATCCTTAGGGGTGATTTTGAGCAGTCAAAGATGAATGAAAATGAAACTATCTCACATTATCTCTCACGCTTGATTACTATTGAAAATTTGATTGAGAGAAATGGAAAACAAATTGACGATGTACATGTGATCGAAAAGAAACTTCGTTATTTAACTCATATGCTTGAGCATGTGGTAACAATAATTAAAAAATCTAAAGATCTAGGTAGATTATCTATTAAAGAGCTAATAGGTTATTTATAAGTACATGAGCAACAACTAAAGAAAAGGGCTAAAGTTGCACCTATTGATCAAGCCTTAGAATTAACTAAATTTGAAAGAAGAAAATACCTTGAAGAAAGAGAAATTCAACTTCAAGGGGAAGAGAATGAGGTTCATATTGAGGACATGGACGAGGTCATTTCCAAAATAGATCTCAATAGAAATTTAATTAATCTTACACTAGACACACGCATAGAAGAAATAATGCTTCTCAAGGTTGAGGACAAGGAAGAAATATTAAATATTATAATTGTCATAAGTTTGGTCATTATGCTTCTAATTATTGGTACAAGAATAACCAATCAAACGATGTTGAAATATCACAAGAAGAGTCGATATCTTTATTAGCTGAAAAAGAAGGTAACGAAAGAGAAAATGTATGATTTCTTTACTCAAGAGCAAGCAACCATATGTGTGGAAAAATGCATCTATTTGATATAATTGAAAATGTACAAGCAAGTGTAAGTCTTGGAGACTCATCAAAGTTGAAAGTTGAAGATAAAGGTAATATAAAATTTTATAAAGAGAATATGTTTTTAATTATTATTTCAGATATATATTTTATTCTTGATATGAAAAGTAATATTCTATGCCTTGGATAATTGATTGTGAAAAGATATATTATATATATGAAGAATGGTTATCTTCTTTTACAAGATTCAAAAGAAAAGAATATTACTAAAGTGAAGATGTTTATAAATTGTATGTTCCTCTGCAATTAAAGTCAACAAGTGAAGTTTATTATCTTGGGCATTTTTCAAATGATTCTTTGAAATGCATCTAAGATATGATCCCTTGAACTTTGGAGGTTTGAAATTATTGGCAAAGAAAGGAATGGCGAAAGGCCTTCCTTTATTAGATGATCCAAATCATATATGTAAAGCTTATATACTTGAAAATCAACATCATTTATCATTCAAAAGAATAATACTTGGAGAGTTAAAAGACCATTACAACTTATTCATAAAGATATTTTTGGTCCATTGATGCCATTATTTTATGAAGGTAATAAGTATTTTATTACTTTTATAGATGATTTTAGTAGAAAAATATAGACAGTTTATTAAAGAGAAATCTATTGTTATCTCTATATTTAAAGAGTTCAAATGCAATGTTAAAAAAGAGAATGAGCTATTCATTCAAAGTCTTAGATCTGATAGAGGTGGTAAGTATATATCAAATGTATTTATTCAATTATGTAAGTAAGAATGCATACGATATCAACTTACTACAAGTTATACTCTACAACAAAATAAAGTGGCTGAACAAAGAAATCGTACTATCCTTGATATGATAAGGACAATGATGAGAGAGAGAAACATGTCAAAAATTTTTTTGGTAAAAGCAATTGCATGTTCAACTTATTTATTGACTCGTTATCCTACTAAGGCTATGCATTATATGACTCCACAAGAAGCTTGGAGTGAATATATACCAAATATTTCTTATTTTTGTATATTTTGTTGCATTGCATATGCATGGGTCCTTAATACATTAAGAAAAAAATTATATGATAAAGGTGAAAAATATATATTCATTGGGTATAGTGAGGAGTTAAAAGCTTACAAACTCTACAATCCTTTAACCAAAAAGGTGATTATTAATTGCGATATTGTGTTTGTAGAAGACGATATTTAGAAGTGAAAGAAAGAGAATGATGATAAAACTAATACACTTGGGCAAGAAGAAAAAATTCAAAATCAACAAACACATGATTTGAATTCTTTAACAAGTTCTCCCTCGAGAACAATTATATACAAAAAACACATACTATTAACTCAAGAAAAAAATAAAAAGTCTATAAGAGTATATGAGTAAACTTCTGAGTTTTGTAACTTATTCTGTTATTTTACTAATAATGAACCTATTTCTTTTGATGAAATAGTGCAGGATGTAAATTAGCAAAAGGTTGATGAAGAAATAACATCTATAAAAAAGAATAATACATGGGAGTTGGTTGATCCATAGGAGTGAAATGAGTCTACAAAATCAAGTATAAAACAGATGAAATAATGGATAGATACAAGACAAGACTTGTGACAAAAGACTTTAAGCAAAAATATAGTATAGACTACAATAGGTATTTGCTCCAGTTGCTCGATTTGATACGATGAAGTTGATTTTAGCACTAGCAGTGCATCATGGATTGAAGGTATGCTAACTTGATGTTAAATCTATATTTTTGAAGAAAATTTTAAAAGAAGAAATATATATTGATCAACTTGAAGGTTACAAAATTATGAGTGATCCACATAAAGTCTATCATTTGAAGAAGGTTTTATATGGATTGAAACAAGCACCAAGAGCATGGAATACCAAGATTAATAGATAACTTCAACAACAAGGATTATAAAAATGTCTATTTAAGCATGCACTTTATATTAAAATAACTAATAATGATATTCTTATTGTTTGTCTTTAGGTAGATGATGTATTTTATACAAGAAATTCTTTTGAATTGTTTTAATAATTCAAAAGAACTATATAGCATAAATTTGATATAATAGATAATGGTGAAATGTCATACTTCCTTAGTTTAAAACTGAAACAAATGATAAATAGAATCTAAATCTCTCAAAGAATGTATGCTACTAAACTTCTAAAGAAGTTTAGAATGAAAGATTATAAATCAGTAACAACACCACTTTATGTGACAATCAAAATAAATAAAGAAGAAGAACGAAAAATCATTGACCCTACTTTGTTCAAAAGTTGGTAGTCTTCATTATCTCACTATCACAAGACTTAATATTCTATATTATGTTGGACTCACTAGTCAATATATAAAAAGTCCAAAGGAAACACATTAGATGGTTACAAAAAAAACACTAAGATATATTAAAAGAACACTTGATTATGGTTTGTATTTTATTAACCAAAGTACAACAGATTTATTTGATTACTCTGACAGTGACTGGGGAGGTGATATAGATGAAATAAATAGTACAATTGGTTATTATTCGATGAGGACATCATGTTCGAGAAGGATTTTTGACGTCCAAGAACCTGGACTTGAAAAAAAAAAAAAAAAGGCCAAAATCACTATTCCTGCCACCGACTGCCACCTCCGCCGCAGCCTCCGCCGCCACAGTGAACCACCCGCCGCTACTTCGAACCGCTCGTGCCCGAACCGCTGCGCATGAGTCCAGCCAGGCGCCTACCCAAGCTACCCATCGGATGACCCGCGACCCTCGCCGACCCACGCCAGCCCGCGCTGACCCGCTCCAGCCCTCACCAACCCGCGACCTGTGACCCGTGCCGACCCACGTCAGCCCGCACCGACCCGCGCCAGCCCGCACCGACCAGCACCACCGCCGCCGCAGCCGTCGCCGCGCCTCCAGCCATCCGAAATTAGGATGAATGCACTTAATTTTATTATTTTTCTCAGATTTCTAAGAGTCTATTTGTATTTTTTATGTGACTTTTAGTTTACCCATGTGTCCTTTAGTATTCCCATGTTATGAGTCAAATGTCTTTTGTACCCTTATGGATTCCTATATAAGGGGAAGTCCTCTTCTGTTGTAGGAGATTGGATAATTAATGCAAGCTTTTCAGTGTTTTTTGCTTCCATTCTGAGTTCGTGAGTGCTCTGAGTGTCTTTGGCGTGCTGATTCGTCAAAGCTCTGATACTGGGAGGAGGGACGCGAGGTCCAAGTGGTGAGACGCCACTCCAGTCTATCATCTTCCTTCACCGCTCAACCATCTTCAAGTTGAAATTTTTGGTTTTTCCTCGTCTTCCTTTTTACGAGTAATTCCAATTCCTATATTATTAATTTGTCTTCAATATATTTTCATTCTGCGAAGTGCAACTTTTTACTATAAATTATATTTTAATTTCAACTGGTACTTAACCCATCTAAGTACTCCCTATTTCTGCGTGTTTGAAAGTGTGTAGCCGTAATCGATTTAGCGACTTCTTAGCCGCTAACGATCCTAAGTTTAGTTAGGATTCATTGGTTGGTGCCTTTTGTGTTCAACCCTCATCGTATCTAGGTGTGTCCCTTAGGACGACGGCCCTGCTCTTTGTTGTGTATCAGTCACGAATTTTCTAACTGAACAAATTTTCGTCTAATCCTACATCATTATTTCTTCTTAGATTCATCAACATTTATGTGGAGATCTACTAGATAAGATGTCATTACTTTTTTATCTTGTGAAACAGATATATTACAGCTTCATCAATAATTTGTGAAGCAATTTGGTTACAAAATTTACTACAGGAGTTACATCATCAATAAGAAGAGCCAACAACTATATTTATTGACAATATGTCAGCCATCAAATAAGCAAAAATCTAGTTCAATATGAGAGAAACAAACATATTTAAACAATGTATCATTTTCTTCGTGATTATGTCAACAAGGAGACTATAAGTCTGGTACATTATAGTACTCAAGAACAAGTGACTAATATTTTTACTAAATCACTTGGAGTGAAGAAGTTTAAAGAATTACAAATTAATTAGGCTTGAAGATACTTCAAGTTTAAGGAGTAATATTAGCAAACTTTAAGTGTTTGTTACAAATTTAAAATGTTTAGGTATTTAAATGTTTCAATAATTTTAAATTTTAAATTAGAAACAAAAAGGAGGAAATGTTTAAATAATTTTGAATTTTAACAAAAGGGAGATTAGTTGTTTTTTTACTTATAAAAAGTGTAATTATTACATTGTAGTTATGCATAAATTGAATAAAAATTTATAATTTTTGTCTTCCCGCACTTTGGGGTTTCCACTGTCATTTTCAAATTTCTTCTAAATACTCTCGAATGCAAGTTTGCTGTTTGCAATTCGAGATCAATTTTATTTCACTTTATTTTCATCAATAATGATAATATTTACTTTTAATATTATATTAGCTATTTTTATGCTCGACGTCCCGTCTCTTCACCTTGAGATCTTTAAGCATTCCCAAAAGCACTTGGAAGGAGACGATGATTTCGTAAACGAGAGAAAACCATCACACGTACAGTGTTATAAGTATTAATTTTTTATTTTTATTTAATAATTTATTATTAAATACAATATAATTTATATTTTCTATTATTTCTTTTTTTGTTGCTGAACTATGGTCATGTTATCCCTTGGTATAAAAATGCTCCTTGAATTGTAGTTTGGAGATATCTTACCCACACTTGAGCGACTTATATCGTTTTTTTCAAGAAAAAAGAGTTATCTCTCTCTCTCTCTCTCTTGTATTAAAATATAAAAATATTTTGATTTGATTAAATTGTATCGATAAAATATTAAATGAATTGGATATAATATAACAAAATAAAAATATAACTATGAACATCAAAATTATAAGATGGGCATGTGATGACTTCGAACAGTGCAACATCGTGCAGTTCGATTCATTCATGTGGTCACAATAGTTTTACAGGAATATATAAATATTATAAAGATAGCACAATATAATATTAGAATAAGTTATAATACGTAAAGAAATCGATTTAATACATGATTAGCATGAGAAGAGCTACACAGAAGATGCAACATACTCATGCATCTAGAATAAATATTTTATTATTATAATAAAATCTTATAAAATCAATAATAGTATAAGTTGACCAAAAACCAATGATTATAAGGTTGAGCATAAGAAAGAATGGCACACACAAATATATATATATATATATATATATATATATATATATATATATATATATATATACATTAATAAGCACGCAAGCAAAACCTTTTATTATTTTAAATTCTATTAATTTTATCATCTGTCATATTTTTTAAATAAATATTATTCTTCTTTTTTTATTTATATTTTCACAATATTTAAGGGCATTGAAAAAAGCTCTATTATGATATGTAAGAATATTAAAATAATTTGCTTTCTAACGTTCTTAAGAAATTATTATTAAAAATTCTCAGTTTTATTACTAAAAAATTGTAAATGCTAATTAGAATTGGAATAAAAAAATCTAAACGTTAATTTAAATATTATCCTAATATAACTAATAAATAAAAAATAAAATCTAAGAATTAACTTAATAATATGAATACTACTGAGATAACAATTAACAAGGCAATTAATAATTTTTTCAATGTAATATGACATATGAACAAAAAAATTAGAGTTTATTTGGTTGACTATCACTAAGCTAATTTTAATATATAAATCTTAATATTACATAATTGTAAGTACTATTAAAATTTTTAATATTTTAATACTTTCTAGATATGTTTTGCTATATTTTTAAGAAGTTTTTATTGATTATATTGATATTGGTCATCTATCTTAAGTATTTTTGGATCATTGACATGTGTTAAGTTTTGATGTCAAACAAGCTTTTAGGCTCATTGTTTAAGGAAATTAATAATGTTTTATGTTTAATGAACTTTTCAAACATACCTCTCATCTAATCTCTTAGACTCTTTTGGATCTCGTTGAGTAGAACAACAATCAATAAATCATTTTCTAAGAGAGCTTTTGACATCATTTCATTATTAGATTCAAAATAATTTAAAGATGTTAATCATCTCATTTAACACTTGTAATAATTATGAAGTCTTTATTTTAAATTTTATTGAAACCTTTTTATAAAGAGTTAAAATAATTTTGACATTTTTAAAAAGATAAAAAAAATATATTGTGATTATTGTTTCTTATTTTAAAATTTTCTTGCTCTTTTTTAATTTTTAAGGGCATATTTTTAATCAAGCAAAAGTCCTTATCACATTCTTCAAAAATTCTTTAACCTACTCATCTATGATTAACATCATCATGACCAAAAGACAAAAAAATACTAACAATTCATTTTATTGTATTTTTCTAACTAAATATTATAAATGAAATAAAAAATAAAAGATAAGAGATGATCAATAAAAAAGTTTTTAAATCAAACTTATTTTCATAGTTATAATGATTAAATATATATAATTTTTTTGCGATAAAATTATATTATAAAATTGCATGTGAATGTAGTAGTTTCTTTCTTCTAATTTTCTTAAACTTGATTATAAACATGAAAATTGAGTACATTACTATATATTAAAAAAATTATAAGGAGTTCTTTAAAAAAATTATGATAGACATGACATTTGTTCACATTGCACTATTTTGCATAGATTGAGTGGAATCACTTTATTTGTGCTTATTTTTTGTTTGATACTACTTTCAAACTCAACTACCTTTTTGAAAGTAACACTACATAAATATTTTAAAATTGTTGTAGAAGATACTTTATTTTTTATAATAGGTAAGAATGATTTTTACAAAACATATTTATAAAAAATAAAGTATTTTTAAAGTATTAAAAATTAAAAAAGTAATAATTATTAAAAAAAATAAGCAAAAGTTATGCCACATGAATAAATTGTTTAATTTATACTTGGATATTAATATATGTATTTATATATTTATGATTTTATTTATATGTTTGCATCTTATATATATAAAATTATGTATACTTTCTTAAACTTTAATGGTGGCATACGCATAGCTACATGTAGCTATGAATATGATTGAATGTTCAAATATAGAAGAATAATAAAAAAAATACACTTTATTTGTTTTTACTCTTAAACTTAGATTTTATTTAGTATATTATTTTGAAATTCAGTTTTTTAATAAATTATTTATTAAAACATAATTAGACATTTTTAATAGTATTTTAAAATGTATCTTTAAATAAAAAATAAAAAATAATAATAAGACTAAAATAAAAATTATTTTTATCTTTTTAAAATAATATTAAAATTTTTCTTTTTATAAAAAAATAAAAATTATTTTACAATATTAATTATTTTATTATGTTTTGGATCATATATTTATTAATTTCAATAATATTTAAAAATAACACTTTTGAAACTTATATTTTACTAAGAAGTTTAATTTTTAACAAGAAATTATATCAAAACACTGTATTACAAAGTGCATATGGGTTTTGATAGGCCTGACTGAGGCATTTTACTTTTTACAGCAGAAAAATAAAAATGATTATTGAGGATTTTCTTAGAAAGTTTTTTTTATTACATATAAACTTATTTATTAAAAAATAACAATAATAATAAAAGATCGAAGATTTCACTGGCCATGGCTGGCTTTGTGTCCCCATGTGTACTACTCGAATAATATTTATTCTTATTTTTATTTTGTCTTTAATTCTTTTGAAGGGAGGTGGACAAAAAAAAATGGGAAATTGGTTGGTAAATCCTTTTCACTCCTTTTTTTAAATTAAAAGACCGGAAGAGACGTGCCGAACCGGCAGAATTATACGATAGAAAAAAAGCTACCAAGTCTAACGTGCGTCACGTTTTCTTGACTCCGTTTGTAGACAATATCGAAAATAAAATGAGAAAAAAATATTTTTTTGTGAATTGAAGCAAATTTTTGAACAAAAATATTTAATAAAAATAAATTTACAAAAAGTTGAAAACTGAATTTGAAAAACCCTACACAAATAGTGCCCTAATTCTTTATATAAAAAATAATTTAATACTCAAAAAATAGATCAGCATAAAGGTGTTTTTGCATTCCTAAGAGATATTTCTAAGCATAAAGTCGGATCATTTTTATCAATATTGATAAAGAATGATGATGACCAAGCATTTAGCAAAGGGCCACTAAAATATCAAGAAATGAAAGAAAATAAGTATGAAATTACCAAGAGATGCAAAGGTTGATCAAAAATAAAATAAAATAAGTAAATAGTACTAAATAATTAAATAAAATAAAATACAAAGAATTTAAATATTCTTTGTGGTATAAAATTAAAATAATTTTTCAATAAGTTAATCTAACTCATGATACTCATGCATAGTTTTTCATTTTATTCTTTGAGGTATAGTACTTTAGAGATCATGTCTTTAAAACTATTTGTAGTTATCATGGTTTAATTCATTGAGCAATGTTGGCTCTTGTGACTTACACATTTCTTTTGATTCTCTACCTCTTAAGACATATTAGTCTGTTGGAGCATTGGTTCTACTAGTGGCATAAGCATAAATCATTGAAAAAATGCTAGCCTAAAGATTATATAATTTAATGGATAAGTATATAAATCGATAAAAGAAAAATATATACATTAATAAAATGTATAATAAGAAAATAACTATAATAAAAATATATAAATTAAAATATGAAAAATGAAAGTAAAATTATGTGGTTCATTTTTTGTTTGCTTTATTTGTATATTATTGTTGTCCAACTCATTATGGATTAAAAGACATTAGTAGATATAACAATCCACGGGTTGTATTATTCACATGTTACATTATTATTTGATATGTAAAAATCACATAATAAAAATATATACTTTTAAAGTATTATATTTAAGTTCATTAATAGATATATTGCAAGTTTATATATTGAGTAGATGACTATGTCATATCTCGATAGTTTTCTAAGCATAAGTTGATTTATTGAAAATTAATACAATAATGATACACTTTAAGGGATGTGAGTTTGATACATTTGTTTGTCATATAAAATAGAATCGATGTTGTATATAAACTATGATTTATGTGATGCAAAAGTAAAATAATATATATATATATAATAATTTTAATTTTAACTTTATTTTAATATTTGTTATAAAATGTTTAGTATTTATAAGTAGGTTATCTTTGTAAAATGGTCTAATCTTATAAAATAAGTTATATAATATGTTCTTTTCAAAAGTGTCTAAATAAATAATACAAATTGTGGCTTTATGAGTGACAAAGAAAATTGATACCTTGTGATTAAATTGTTGTAAATTAGGTTATTATGGATCATAAATTATTTAAAATATTGTAGAACAATATAACATTATTTAAAGAATAGATTGTAAAAATCTATTATATTTAATTTAATTTTGAAATTATAATAAAACATGAGATGAGAAGGATAACAAAATTTTCATATATATTCTAGTAAATGGATAGACTTCTACTAAAATGTCACCCTTAACTTAATCTAAATTAGAAAGAATTTTATGAAAGAAACAAATAAGCAAAAGAATATGTAAAAATAAAATATCATAAAAGAAACCAATATATTAAAAAGAAAAAAATTATTCTTTTTAAAATAGTATTATGAAAGATAAATAACTAATTTAGTCTTGCTTAACAAGTTGCAAAGTGATATTTGGCATTAAAGAAAATTTTCAAAAACCTTTTGATAATTTCTTGTTCCTTTGATTATCTATATTTCTGACGTGCTACTAAGAAGAACCACAAGCTTGAAAAATAATTTATAATTATGTTATTCTAAAAAAGCATATCTAAGTTTATATATATCAAATTTCAATAACTTATATGATGTTTTGAACTTAGTATGTACTTTTTTGGAGATTATAAACTTTGTAAATGACATCAATTTATAATTCCAAAAATGTTTCAAAGAGTTTAATATTCATGAATTAAAACTTTTGATTTAAAATAATTATAATATAAATAACAAGTTTGAGTGTATTAATTTAACATATTGACTTCTCTCAATGCCATACATAAATTCTAGCTAAGAGTTGGTAGGCCTAGTTAGATGATTGCAAAATCTATAAGCAAATTGTTTAAATTATCATGGGTTAACTTTTGTTTAAAAATAAATTATAAAGATATGAATCTCATTATAACCTACAAGTGTGATTGGAAATCTATCAATTAAGATGAATATTATTATATATTTGAGTTTTTTTATATTATTAATATTATATATATATATATATATATATATATATATATATATATATATATATATATATATATATATATATATATATATATATATATATATATATATATATATATATATACATATATATATTATTTTTATTATTGAAGAATATCTATTATATGACATGTTTTTAGATTTTTGCATATAGGAAAAAAATTTATGACAACCTTACCCCCATCTCCCATAACCTTCCTTTTTTTCTTTTTTGATAATTTTATTATAATCATTTAACTAATTTTCGAAATTCATTATTCAGATGTGTATATCATTAAAACCCAATGTAATTTAAAACTAGACATTTCAAAATAAAATATCATTATAAATAATAATAATTAAAAAACCTATTTAGGAGCTCCATAGGTGCTCCAGAAATAACGTTGGCTACAAAATTTAAAAAAATGCCCCAAAGTGGAAGGCACTCCAACCATTGAGAAAGCCATGTACAACCTCGAGAACAGCGAAGCATCAATGTCGCGTGTCGTCGGCAATCACGCTGCACGAAGCACGCAATTGCCAACGCTCACGGCCGCCGTTACCCGATCGAAGCGGCCACCGACAACTCGATCGTCATTATGACCGCATCAATTCGTCATCCAACAAGACAACGAAATATTTTTAGTAATTGACTGTCATTCTGGATGGAATAAATTTAAAGAAAGAAATATTTTTTTTGTTTAAATTAATAAAATAATATTTAAAAAACGTTTTAAAAAGGAATATATTTAATCTACATAAATTTAATCATTTTGACATTTCGAAATCAAAAGATTATCTATAATTTCATAACATAATACAATTAAAAAATATAATTTGACTCGAATTACTTTTAATTAAAAGAATTAGTATTATGAATATAGAAGTGTAAGCTTGTATTCGAATTATTTTATAATTATATAAATACTATAGAATTATATTGGCTAAGTCATTTATGTATTAAGAAGCATTGGAGTTTGGGCTTTGGAAATGAGGTTGCCATGTATGCATCCCAAAGTAGCCAAATGAAACAGCGGGAAAAAGTGGGAAAAGAGGGGACCCATGTGATATCGTTGTTTAATGGCGTGGCAATTATAAGTTATGATTGCAAGCGTGAACCATTGATCTTATTCACTCAATACCTTACTGCTGTAAAGGATTAAAGGGAACGGTTGCCATTAAGTTGCACCCTAATTCGGTATGTAATATAAAATGGAGACAGTGATGCCAATGCATGGGTTTTGATGCATGGCCGTTTATTGGGCCTACATAATCATAATTTATTAGATAAACTATATAGCACAGATAAATTATTTTTTAATCAATGTTTGACATGAAAGAAAGAAATATTTAATCACTTAATGTTGATTGTTTATGTTTTAAAAATTAAAATAAAATAAAATATTTTCTATTTACACTAAAGTTTGACTATTGCCATTAAGTTATTTTTAAATAATTTTTTTCTTAATCTCATGTTTAGTATAGAATATATATTTTTACAAAGAAAAATTAAATGAGTAGTCTTATATTGTATTAATGACAAGAAGTATTTTACTATATATTTTTATAGGATCATACTTCATAATAACTAAGACACAAGTGATTTTGATTAGCAAAGTTTTCATTTTGAAGAAAAGTCAAGACTTCTCTTTGTTAGAAGAAAAACTTTGAGAGTGATACTTGACATTATAAAGACGCATTGATACAACCAAGATATTTAATAGAAAATTAAGTACCATCAAATAAATATGTTTCGACTTTTAAGAGTTAGAGTATCCTGGATTTTGACCATTATTAAATCATGGCCCAATCTACAAGCTCACTAATGATTAAGAAAATGTGCTACAAAATATAATATTGTGTATACAACATCTCCATTTGAATTCAAGATGTTTGTAGTTTGCCTTTTTTGCTAAACGTTAGCCTACAATAAGTTTTGGAGTTAGCTAGGTCCATGGAAGAGCTATTGGTAGTTGTAGGTATCCATCTCTCTAGCTCACCAACGAGAAGAGTGTAAAGGCACAACCTTAGATTTGTAAGTCTCATATTAGTACACAAGCTTAAATACGATAATAGAACAATCCTATAGTACAACAATAATTTTGAGTTTTATGTGTAATATCATTATCTTAATATGTCAAGAAATCTTTTAAAAATTAATTTTATTTTATTTTTTACATAATGAAATATGTAGATGCAATCTAGTTTTTTAAAAAAAACTTAATAAAAATAGTCATCTCTTTTGTATCTCAATAACTTTATTCATACCATCTCCAAACAACTTGAAATATAACAAGAAATATGTTTTAGAATAATAAAAATTAGGAATGAATTTTGAGTTAATTTTGAAATGTTTCATTGATATTCTTAGATGTCAAAAGTTAGAATTAGCCTAATCTTGTAGCATCTATAATATCAACGAATTATTCAAATTAACAAATTGAAGCTCCAATTCATGGCTATAATGTTCCTATTACTGTATTAATTTTTTTTTATTTTAAAGTTCTACGCGTTTATTATCTATCATGTAGCCTATTTCAATCTCAGAAATATTAAAACTTAAAAAAAAAATTATTAGGGAAAACAATGGGTAAAATGAATATGAGCAAGAGACGATCATAGTAGTGTTTTAAAAAGAATAGCATGCAGAGCTTAGCACGGTTGTTGAAGCAGTTGCCATGCAAACCACAATTTAGAAGGTCAGAACAAAAAGGAAAAGCGGAAGGAGTTGAAAAAGCAAGCACAAGCAGGGAAAAGAAAAGCGAAAGGAAGTGCCGCGGTATCATCTGCAACCATCGCATAAAGCGCGCGCGATAAGGGAAGGCATGGAACAAAGATGGAGGAGTGCGAGCACAAATTCAAAGCAGCTCTCGCCTACAAAAAAGAAAGGTATACAACGAACGAAATCATCCCCCACTTCCTGTAACTCAATCATGCCGCTCCCTCCTCCCCTGCATTCGCCAAAAGCACTCCTCCTCCACCTCCCGCCCTCTTATACCCACCTGCTTCTCTTCCGGCCCCGTCCACCTCCTCTCCCTCTTTATTGCCTATTTGTCCTCCAACATGATAACAAGCTCCATAGTCGTCGTCCCCGTCGCCTTGTTGATTATCTGCACGTCTGCAATCCCATCCTCGTCTCTGCCACTTCCACTTCTCGCTCTACTCTCTCTGAAGGCCTCTCTGTTCGACCCCCTCTCCTCTCTCTCTGGCTGGTCGCTCCAACCCGATCACAACAACTCCTTTTCCGCCTCCTCACCTCCGCCGTGGTGCTCTTGGTCGGGCATATCATGCGAAGGCACAGTTGTCACCGATCTCGACCTCTCCCGCCGCAACCTTTCTGGAGACCCATTTCCCCCGGAGCTACGCCTCCTTTCCCCCTTCCTTACTCACCTCAATTTCTCCGGTAACTCCTTCTCCGGTCCCATCCCCTCCTCCTCCCCTCTTTTCCATCTCCGCTGCCTCCGTTCCCTCGATCTCAGCAGAAACGACTTCAACTCATCCCTCCCCTCAGGTCTCTGGTCCCTACGCAAACTCAACCTCCTCGACCTATACAGCAACAGTTTCTCTGGTCCCATCACACCTGCCCTCTGTAAACTACCTTTCCTCGAGCACCTGAACCTTGGCGGCAGCTTCTTCTCCGGTGTCATATCCGCCTCTGTTCTCGATGCTTTCCCCAGGCTCCGTTTCTTACACTTAGCCGGAAATCTTCTCACCGGCCCGATCCCGGCGGAGCTCGGACTGCTCTCCCAGCTCGAACACTTGGAGATCGGATACAATCAATTCGCCGACAGCTTGCCGCCGGAGATAGGACAATTAGGAAATCTCCAATACCTCGACATTTCATCGGCGAATCTGTCCGGACAGATACCCCCCGAGATTGGGAATCTCACTAAGTTAGAACATCTGTTCCTCTTCAAAAACCAACTCTGTGGTATCATCCCCAAAGAAATTTCCCGCCTATCCGGACTTAAATCTCTCGACTTGTCCGACAATCGCCTCTACGGCACCATTCCGGAAGGTATCTCCTCGTTCGAAAATCTCACCGTCCTAAGCCTAATGAACAATAAACTATCGGGTAAAATACCGCCGCGGATTGGAGAAATAGCCTCACTTGAGGCGCTACTCCTCTGGAACAACTCCCTCACAGGAGAGCTTCCCCCCAAGCTTGGCTCTGGCGGATGCTTGGAGCGCCTCGACGTGTCATCCAACTGCCTTTCCGGCCCGATTCCTCAAGGACTCTGCTTCGGCAACCGCCTTGTTCGTCTAATCCTCTTCTCCAACCGCTTCGAATCCATCATCCCTCCAGCGCTCTCTCAGTGCTCATCCCTTTGGCGCATCCGAATCGAAGATAACCGCATCACAGGATCCATACCCGTCGGCTTCGGCCGCCTCGAGAACCTGACATTCTTCGATTTGAGCAACAACAACATATCCGGCGAGATACCACCTGACCTCGCCGCCGCCCCACGTTTGCAGTTTCTGAACGTCTCAGGCAACCCTCTCCATAGCCCACTTCCGCAGGCAATGTGGACTGCGCCGGCGTTACAAATCTTCTCTGCAAGCTCCTGTGGTCTTACTGGCAAAATCCCCACCTTCGAATCGGGCTGCAAGAACCTCTATAAGCTTGAATTGGCTGGAAATGAGCTCCTTGGGAGTATACCCAATAACATTGCACAATGCGAGAGGTTGTTAATCGTTAATCTGGCCAGAAATCGCCTCAACGGCCCAATACCGGCGGAGTTCGCAGAGATACCCTCGATCACCGACATTGACCTCTCGTACAATCTTCTAACCGGCAGGATACCGCCTCAATTTGACAACTGCACCACGCTCGAAAGCCTCAACGTCTCCTTCAACCGTCTTGAAGGTGCCATCCCAGCCTCCGGTTCCGTGTTGCGGAGTCTCCACCCCTCATCATTTACTGGGAATCCGAGCCTCTGCGGCATACCCATGGCCAGGCCCTGCAACACCGTGGCGTCCGCCTCCCTAGGTGCGCTCCCCCGCACTGCATCCACTTCTACGGCACGGCCAGTGTTGTGGATAGCCGCCGCTGCACTGACGGCGGGCTTGGTGGTTCTTATCACAGGCACCCGATGGTTGAGGGGGAGTTACGTCGACAAGGCCGAGCTGGGTGGGCTGAGTCCGTGGCAACTAACGGCATTCCAACGTCTGAGCTTCACGGCTGCGGACGTGGCTTTGGCCGTGAACTCCACTGCGGAGATCATCGGTATTGGTTCAGCCGGGACAGTGTACAGGGCCGAGATGCCGGGTAGTGACGTCATCGCAATAAAGAAGCTATTCGCCCGGCAGAAGCCGGCTGCAACGAAGAGGAAGAAGGAGGAATTTTTACCTGAAGTGGAAGTCCTCCGTGCGGTCCGCCACCGTAACATAGTCCGATTACTTGGCTACTGTAGCGACGGGGAATCGACGATGCTCATCTACGAGCACATGACAAATGGAAACCTAGACGAGCTGCTCCACGGCGGCGGAAGTGTATTGGGAAAGGGAAAGGCTGTGCTCGATTGGGAAACGAGGTATAAGATAGCATTAGGGGTGGCGGAGGGAATGAGCTATCTGCACCATGATTGTCAACCGGCGATTGTACATCGTGACCTGAAGCCAAGCAATATTCTGCTCGACGGGGAGATGGAAGCGAGAGTGGCGGACTTCGGGTTGGCTAAGGCAATGGAGACGACGGCGACGGAATCTTGCATAGCAGGGTCTTGCGGTTACATAGCACCGGAGTATGCTTACCATCTGAGGGTGGACGAGAAGGGCGATGTGTATAGCTACGGGGTCGTGTTGATAGAAATTGTGAGCGGGAGGAGGCCGGTGGGTGAGGAGTTTGGCGAGGGGCTGAGTGTGGTGGAGTGGGTGAGGGGGGAGATTGGGAAGGAAGGGGGAGGGGTGGGGGAGATACTCGATGAGGAGGCGGGGGCAGGGTGCCCGGAGGTAAGGGAGGAGATGGTATTGGTGCTCAGGGTAGCAATGTTGTGCACCAAGCCGAGCCCGGCCGAACGGCCTAGCATGAGGGATGTCGTGTTGATGCTACGGGCGGCGCGGCCGAGCAGGAAGAAGGTGGCGGAGCCGTCAGTAATCGCCGTTGCGACGAACAAGTAAAAAAATGTTTCTTTTATTTCTTGTTCACCTCGGCCTCGTTCTGGGTTCCATGTTAACCTGCTGTTTGTTAGCCTTTAATGGATTGCCTGACAAATTTCCATTATCTATGAGCCAACAAATCGAGAGCATGTCAAAAAAAAATAAATAAATAAATAAAATAAAATAAAATTTTGAACAAAAAGAAAAGGGCAGGATGATTTCTATCCACGTCACGCTGGGCTCTCGTTCATGTGGCATGGAACATCTCATTCGGAGTCTGACCTCAAACGTTCACCATTTGACATATTTTGTTGGGAAAGCTGAAATGTGAACCTTTTTTTATTCATAGAAAAAAATTATTTAATATCTTAAGTAAATTATAATTATTTAAAAGCATTTCAAAAACTTATCAATCCCAATATTATCGTTGAACACAACTATTGTCATGTGTGTGCATCTATTAGAAACGTCGCGGGGACTATTCTATTGTACATTTTAATATTTTATAGGGACAAGATTGACAAACAAAATCAATATTGGATCATGTGCACATCAATAGATAATGTGCTTTTGGGATGCATCATCTCTGTTTCATTCGTTTCACTGAATAATATTACAAGTTTTCTAGCCAAACATAGTTAATCATTATACTAGTATTGTAATACATACAAGCACATTTAAAGTTCAATGAAATATCAGATGGCAACAAATTAAAGAATTTGCCAACTCTATGTTTTAAATGGTTTTAATAAATCATATTAAGGGCTAATCAATTAAGACATAAAACTCAACATTGATAATAGTTTATCCTTTTTATTTTTATCATGCATTCATAAAATATTCATTAAGATGATAAATCATGATAACTAAAACTTAAATGTTTAATAACCAATATGTTCCTAATCATCTATGTAGTTAGATGTATCCTTTGCTCAATTTTGGTGTGAACCATGTTACATCATGTGTTGCTTTTCATCTAGTTCTTGTTGTGCACTTGTACTGTTTTAAGCTAAATCACCTTAGACAATTAGTTAAATTACATCGAGCTAACAATATTGTTTTTGAAGCCTAAATTTGACATTATTTGTGTGATATCCCTATCTTATCATTATTCAGTAAATTAGTCTTATTTAACTCTTATGAAATTAATTAAGAGATACCAAGTATTTCTTTGAGCTAAAATCTCTTACATAAAGAGAGTGATTTCTCTTCTATCTTCTCGGTATGAATTAAGCAAATCTTGCCTAGAAAATGCTTTATGGGATGCTTCATAATATTCAATATTTGGGTCATCATATTCAAGAATCATAGAGGTTCTATGTAATAAAATTATTGAAGGTCAATTAGAAACTTTGTTTTTGTTTTCTAGAAAAACATAATTAGTTTTAGATTCTAATTCTCTATTTATTTGTTGTTTAAGATGAAAATTTTGTTATAGTAAATCACATTATATGTTAATGAAATTTTCTAGAATTGATTTTCAATGTGTTAACTAAAATTTTTATTTTCATGATTTTTATAGGTCTAAATTTTATATGAGAGTTTTAAAGAGGTTTTTAAGATTTATCTAAAATATTTTAAATATTATTGATATTTGCATTGCATCTAAACATCATGTCAAATAAGATCCAAAAACATGAGATTTGACATTACGAAATTTATTTTGTTTGTAACAAATTTTCTACTTAGGGTTTTTATTAAAAATGAGTGTTTGACTAAACCTTATGAGAAAATATTATACTTTCTATTTTGATTATTAGAATTATTACGAATGGATCGAGATAAAATTTGAGAAAAACAATTCCATCAATCCTAAGTAACCATTTGAACACATGTTGATTTAAGTAATATTTTTTGTTATATTTTTTGCTCTAAACTTGCTACACAAGGTCGTCTATAATTTTCAATTATTGTAAAAACTTAACTTTAAGTTTCAATAAATCTCATTTTCAACAAATCAAACCTTGCTAAATTCTTTCTTAACATTGCTAAGCATTTCCTTTAATTGTTTTAGTTTAGTTCTAATTTTTATACCATTTTTTAAATTTTTCATTAACCTTTAATTGATTTTTTTAGTTTTCCTTTTTAGTCTAATGATTTTATGTTTTTTTGTTCCAAACTTAAACCCAAATCTATAATAACATGCACATCACTCCCATATTGCCCTAGTTATTGACAAAAAAAATTCTTGAGGTGGTTAATTGACAATAGAATCAAAATAATATTTATTGATTCTTCCAAACCGATTAACCAAATGTTCTACAATGATGATTTAAATTGAGAAACAGACTTTTATGGCTTGTTTATCAGATTTCATACATCAATGTTATTGATACATTATAATTGTTTCCTTGTAAATGTTATCTTTCTTATATTGAAAACTAAAAGAGAGTAGATTGAAAACATTTGAGGGAATATCTCCAACAAGAAGAAGTGCTTGGTGCTAGCTTCAACAAGATTCAAATGACTTTTTTACAATGTATACGCAAGAATGTAGAGAGCTAAAAAACTTTAGTTAACATTATAAGAGGCAAAAATTTCAAGTTATCCATGTTTTTCCTTTTAGGAACTTTTATTTTACCATAAAATGTGACATTCTAATTTGCAAAGTTCATGAGACTGCAGAACCTGAAAGGAACATTTGATCAGCTACAAGCTTTATGTTCAAAGCATTTTGAGATTCAACGTCTAGCATGTAGTTTGCAATCTTGGGTAGTAGATAAAGTATAATAAATTATTATACATTATTTGTTTCACTGCTTATAGTGTTATTCTTTATATACAAAAATGTTCCTAATCCTACCCAGCATGCATTGCATGGCTCTCTATGCTATATGCTTCAAATTCTATTTATCCATGGACAAATGCATAATAATTAAGACAATAAATTCAATTAATGTTTGCGTAATTATCATTAACTGAAGAAACCAAATACAAGTTAAACACAATGATTGCATCCGTTAATCTCTGCTACTGCCTAAACAACCAAAACATATATACTAATCTCTTCCATTTCAGAAAACAGGAAGGCTACACCTCTTCCCAAGCCACTTGGTGGCTAAAACTGGTTAAAGTCTTTCAATGACATATCTGCATGAAAATTCTTAATAACTCAATCCCTATTATGACACCCAAAATGCTACGTTGCTTTTATAATCTCACTTTGAACAACCAATTGCCTTCCCTGTTCCAAATCACCCAACAACCGAAGGATTCCCAAAAAAAAAAAATAATAATAAAAATAAAAATAAAACTAATGTGCAAATGCTACATCAAGTATGTCTCCACAACGGTTCTTCCAAACTTCTCTTGAACATCTTTTGGGGTTTCAATCTGCACAAAGATCAAACATCATCAAAACTTTGGAAACTTTGAAGTTGTTCAGCTAAAGAGAGTACGTAGCAACATATCATACCGCATTAAGTGCTATAAAAAGAGCCTTTACGACATTTAGAGGATTTCTTGAACCTATGATCTGGAAAATGTTTGGAACTAAGAATTAGAACAAATAATCAAGTCTGAAGGGCTCTGCAGCAAAAAATGTATCTGCGTACAAAACCCACCTTGGACTTAACATTGCTGAAGCCAGCAAGATATAAGATCGTCTCGACTGTCTTCGGAGCGGCCGACATCCCGCTTCTCAAAGGACCGGGCCAAAGGTATATCTAACGAGTTCAAACATGTTAGAACAAATGCCATGAATGCAAAATATAAAGGGATACAGACAAATACTTACCTTGGTTCTCTCATACTTGGACTGAATAGCATGAGCAATTGTATGGCCTTCATATCGTTCAACATAATGAAGATTCTGGAAGCATTTCTCATATGCCTGTAGCTCGCTAACAAAGAAGATGTTAACTAAAATGTTATAGAATATTATGAGGACCACTTGAAAAAAATGAAAATGCTTGCTTGCTGCCTCATGAACTAGCATGCAGTGTAAAACAAAACTCAAGAGCAACGTTCCAACGTAAGTTCTGTCTACTTGCAGTTTACCAGCCAGGAAGATGAAGAGGTAGACATTGCTGCAGGGGAAGGAGATGACCCATGTCAAACAAGCTCATGGGGGAGAGGATATAGGACAAAGGAGGAAGCAGAAGCAAACTTAGCAAGATGGGGAATATAAGAAAAATAAAGTAGAAGAAAGAAAAACGTTAAGATTTTTACATCAACATTTGGAAAAGTCTGTAAGAAACAAAATCATTAGGACTAATTCCTCAGGATAGCTTTTGCCTGCAATAAATCATGGTTGAACAAATCTTGGGTGTAAGTTTGGGAATCAGGACTTCGATGAGGTCGTTTGGTTGTCTTCCACCATTCAATTTCATTTGTTTCAATTGATATAACAAAAGTGTAAATTTATGTTTTTATTATTGTATTAAATAAGTAATCTTTTTTGAGTGAACATTTTTACATATTATATTTTATTACATCATCTATTTCATTGAACATAAACGAATAAAGATCAATGAAAAGTGGTATATCAAGAATTGATATATACAAAAAAGAGATGCATTGGTAATTATAATAGGTGGGAAGTGTTATATCAATAAAATTAAACAATTAAACAGCAAATATGTAATATAATATTTTAAAAATTTTATACAAATAATATTAAAATATCAGGTGATGTATATGTAAAATCAATATTTGAAAATGATATAGAAGTAAAAACCCTTTGTTTAAAAAGTCATTTAATAAGGGCTTCATAAAATCACACTCAATCATGCACTAACCAAACTCAAATTGCCTAAAATTTAAATGAGCCAAATTTGAAAATTGTTGATATGATCTTTTCGAATTTTTTGTATGGTTCAAAATTTAATATGAATTTACTTACATATACATTATAGGGTGAGGAACCAATAGTTAAAAAGGATTAGGAAATTTTCAGAGGGATAATAGGTAGAGTATTTTTGTGTGGTATAATACCCTAATCGCAAAGGCGAAAAACGACACCTCGAAAAGGTGCTTAAGCCTAAAGTTCGCAATGGAAATACAAATTAGAGGAACCACAAGCCTTTAAAAGGTGCTTAAGCCTAAAGTTCGCAATGCAAATGAGAACATCGTGGGAAAAGATGAAAAGGGTCTCAATATTTCCTAAGAAGGAAAGTCAAAAGAAAACTTGATTGGTTTCTTGGATGTAAGATTGCATCATTTTGAACACTCACGATAGTGTGTCCCCCATTGATAGCAAGTAGCCCATTCACAGGTGAGATGTACTTGCTTCACAATCATTACATGTGGGCAAAGGCTTGAAATGTGCTCATTATTGCTCCAAAGCACAAACACTAGAATGAACACTAAGAGGACAACGCTTTATGATAATCTCTCAAATTGACTGACACAAAGGATTGTTGACATGGCCAACCAAGGTTTTGTTGGATGTAAACCATGATATGCTAGACTGAAGAAGAATATCCATGCACTTGGGAAGCATGCCCTTGTAATACACCTATTGACTATTGGATTGCGAAGGTCCAGGTTACCTCATTAGGATCTAACAAGTTGGCTACATAAATTTACATCTTTAAAAATCATGTAAGAAACTACAGTTCTTTTTCAGGCTTTGACGCATTAAAGTAGTAATGGAAGTTGTTGAAGTTATATTTGCTTTTCTTTCGAGTACACAGTGTATGCATAGTCAAAATTTTACCCGCCAAACCAAGGGTTAAAAGTGTGATAAGTTCAACCTTAAGCTTGTCCAATAAAAAAAGGGATGATTTAGATGCAATAAAGAAGCAAAGTCAAGCCAACTCCTTAAATAGCTTAGCTCATTTCCATCGCCATTTCCACTGCTAAATTCAAAAATGTACCTTGAAACACCAATTAGAATTTACACTCTCCTAGTCCCCTTGGCTCACTCTCCCCTTCTCTTCCCTACAAAAATTATACCAACATAGTTTGTAGATCAATTCTTAAACTATATCAAAATTAAACCACAAAATATCAGTTTCATTTACTATCACTCTTAATCATCCTGTACGTTTCTAAAAATTGGAAGATAAGTAAATTGCTACAGAAATTAGCATTGACTATTAAATTTTATACATAAACATAACCAAAGAGACCCTAACGAACATACCATCCTGGTATTTAGGAGGTAGTTTGGGATAAATTGAACCTGGTGAACTTCTCTATGAAAAAAAGTGCCAGTTTCAGCAGATGAATTCCTGAACGAACAACTAACAAGTCATAAAAAACATACCCTTTGAATGGCAATTTTAGCAGTTGGACCTTTTGCCTTAGCAAAGCCAATAACTCCATTGTAGTTACCAGTTGCTAACAGTGCGGTGAACTTAACTATTTGGCCTCCCTGCATATTTAAAAAAGGAAAAAATTTATGTAAAAAAAAATTCTCATTAAAAGAGAAAAACTAAACATAATAATAGACACCAACCTTAGTAACTTTACATGTCCGATTAACATCAATCACCTTTACATCAAAGCCCTGTCAATTTCATCAAAACAACTCAAACTCAGAGAAAAACAATCCTTAACCAGTTACCTATCCAATTGAACTGCCTAATAACTTTGTTTAGTGAAACATAACACTGTAAAAGAAACTTGAACCACCATCTTCACAAACATGCACATTTAAGAACGTTTTCCATTCGTTTCAGCTGTGTCAGATATTTGCTTATGTTTTTTTAACAGTAGCTCAAACTAAATATTTTCCATGTCAAAATACTATTTAATAACCAATACTAGAAAAGAACATGAAGAGGGTCAAATATCTTTATTAGAACTTGTCACTTTCATTGCAGCAAGGAATCCTGTAAAGATGTATACATGAATAGTTGCCTATATCTAGGTAACATGAAACCCTCTAGATGGTCCTTATTAATGCTTTAGGACACCAGTATACTCCAAAAAGAAGAAAAAGATGTTGGATATGCTACATAACATAGCCATTTGATTTTATAAAAAGTACTTTCCCATAAATGCATATTTCAACATCAAATAACAAATACTGACAAAAAAGTAAGAATAGATTAAACATAATAGAAATTATCAATTACTCCATAATTTGGAATCCTTCAAGCAAGTATCCATGTCTTATAAAATGTGACACTCAAGAATGATACAAAGAAACATGTCAAACAAGGCCCAAAATAGGTCCAAATTAGATTTGAGAAATGAAGTCATTAAATAATTCTGTCCTACAGGTGCTCACGTGCACATGTCATATATTTTATTTTATCATTGTGCCCTACATATCAAAGCTTTATATTGGCTAACAATATCAACATGTTAAATAGCATAAAATTTTCAATAAAAAAAGACCCAAATAGGCCCAAGTTAGACTTCCCAAACAAAGAAATCAAATATTTATATCATAAAAAAGTGCTTATACACCCATACATGTAATTGCTCTTATTATATCATAATTTTTTTTTTATCATTGCAATTACTTATCCAACTTTATAGAAGCTAACAATCTCAAAATATTAAATAGCAAAAAACATTTGATGAATTGATCGTGAAAATTTATTATCCAAAGACAATTCCAATATGACAACACCAAATTAAGAAAACAAAATCATTAAAAAGTAAAAATAACTCAAATGATATCTATGAAAATCAAAGAAACTTAAAAGATAAAATCTTACAAATGTAACAATGGAAAAAAAAATGCCAAATTTTAAAAATTTTAAGAGACAAAATAACAATGATATAAGAGAAAAGGAGAAAAAATAACAAAAAACATTTACACCATGTAGGATAAATAAAATAATCATATAGATAAATTGAACAAGGTTGTAAAAAGAGATGATCTAACATCCAGTACACTTTGGCCCCTCGTTATAGCTTCATATTGGTTTTAGATTACTAAGCTCATTGAGGCAAGCGATCTTACTTTCCTTATGGCACTATGTTTCTTAAAATGTCATGTGGTTTCATTGTTTAATGCTAAAACTTAGTGAATTGAATTTGATTACATGGACAAATTTAAATGTGTGGTTCAATCCAATCTTATAATTAGCCTGAATTGAAAGGCTTATGGGATACTCATGGCAATCAAACAACTAAAAAAAAGAAAACTTTCTAATTCCTTCCATCCAAAGTTAAAGCAAATAGAGAAATAATAGTGTATCAGATAAGAAAAGTCACAAATATGCAATGTTAACAAAATTGCACTTGCCTCAACAATTTACAGAACTACAAACTTTGTAAAATAGCTGTAAACAGGAGCAAGCATGGAGTCCATATACAGCAAGGAAGGAAGGAGGAAGGGAGGGAGGAAGAGAAGCTGGCAGGAAGAAGTAATTAATAATCTTGCAGTAGAAAGAAAAGCTACAATTTGTTCAAGTAGTATTCTCACAAAGAAGAAATTAGTTACCTTCCGATAGAGAGGTCTTCTTTTCTTCTCAGAGAGAGAATTTCTTTCCTCCACTAGTTGCTTGATTTCCTCTTCCAAAACTCTGCCCTTCTTACCAAAGGTGTGGTCAAGTTGTGCAAGCTTCTCCTCAAGTTTCTTCTCAATTGCATTAAGTTTCTCCATAAGAGTATCATTCTTCTCTTTTGATTCACTAAAATCTTCATCTTCATCCAGGCCATCTCCTTTAATCATATGCCTTTCCTTTTCGAAGCCAACATTATCTACAAGATCATCAGGAGAACCAATTTGTTTGTGTTGTATTATTCCAAAGTTTGCAGGATTATTTGGGTCATAAGCCTCCTTTACTTCCATCAACCTAACAGCACGATTTAGTTTCTGAAGTAAAATGAACCTTTCCTTTCCAGTAGATACCTTCAAACGATTCATCATGTCACCTATAACCCTATATTCCAATGGCAGCTTCAAGTGCGCCTCCTCAAATTTGTTTATTTTAGTCATCCACTTGTGTGCATCATCAAGAGTTTCTGTAGCAAGAATCAATAGGTATGATTGTATAGCCCAACTGTAGCAAACTTAAAGAATGCAGAACTTACGAATCTCCACCACTATTATGACTGGAAATTGTCATACTTGAACAATAAGAACAAGCTCAAAAAGAAAAAGTTTACAGAAGAACGATAGACCAACTATGCAATTTCTCTGCAACACTGACAAAATCTATATATTAAAACAGTACAAACTAGTTCCATAATAGATCCTGTTCAAGGATCCCACAAAACGTATCTGTCAAGGGCATGCAATTTTCCTACTAAAGATGCTAGAGAACTATGATAGAGCAAGGGCCACTTGTTGAATATGGAGTCGGAATCACTCCCCACAATATCCCTATATAGCTCAGCACACTAGTCAAAGCATCACTCTGAAAACAAATCCCAAACTAATGCTGAGCTGAGTATGCGAGTACGCCAAGGCAATAGCAAGCTGGGTAGCTTTACCCTTGATAGATAATGACACAAACGTGACAGGAAGCCAACCAGTAACTATAATGGATGAAGCAGTGTGATCATGAGTGAAATGCAATACCCAAATTGGAGACTGTCCCATCAAAATTCTTTTTAATCTTAGCTTGGGGAGGGGGGAGGGAGGGGGGTATCCCATCTAAAGTGGGAAGGACAAAAAGAGAGTCCAATGGGCCAAGAGGAACTCAAGCCTCCAAGTTAGATGGAACTTCAGAACAAATGGGAAAATATCATTTTATGATGGCAGTCTAGAATTGCAACTCTTTTATATCCAGTAAAGTGCCATAGCACATATAATAGCAATAGGGTTGGCACAATTCATATGGGCTTTGTCATGTATGAGAGAGAGTGGGAAAAAGATTGCACACAAGGTATGATAAAGGGGATATTTCATGGATGGCAAAAATAATCTGAGAAGCCTTCAAGCAGCCTCATAAAGCATGATCAAGATCTTCAACAAAGTGGCAGTTCCTATCAAAAGAAAAGATAAAAAAAAAAGATTTTGAGCCAATGGAGCCAATCAAGAGTTGGCATTACATTATGACAGATTCTCCAAAGGGTAGTATATAAGCCTGGCATGCTTTTAATTTTACCAACCTAGATGCCATTTGAGACAGAAGGTGAGGATATTGTTATTAGCCTCACGAGTCCAAGATGGTTCAGTAAAGTTTTGATAATAACAACCCAGTCACGGGAGGTCTAATGTTTATATAAGTGCATATATATAGGACTACTAAATACATGATCATATGAATGATGCACAAAGTGGAAGTACTCGAAGATCATGAAGGAATAAGCATGCTTCACAAATCAAGGAAAACATAAAAAACAAGATAAAGAAAACAAAGTCAATTTGAGAGTATGAATGCTTTAAATACTTGTATGATTGACCTATAATAGTTACTCAAAATACATGACATGATTTACAAAATTATTCTTACATAGTTTTCAAAGTTACAAAAATAATCTCTACATATTTTTGAAAACTACAATACATAAAAAAAATTTAACGTTTTACATGCTCATTTGAAAATCTAGCCAGATAAAGCCTCAAGACAAATAGAATTAAATTGACAAAAGGATTTTTGTCAAAATTGATCCATTGGAATGTTCAATCAACCATATGTTAGGCAGTTGTTGGACTTCATACACTCCAACAGAAAAGATTTATTAAATAACTTATCAACCATCTTCGAAAGTTCTATGAAAAATCATTGGACCGTCTAATAATTGGTTCGATGAAAATTGGATCATCTGATGTCTTAGTCTATTAAGTTATCTATCAATCCATTAGATGGCTTAATATCTTTGCAACAAAATTTGATTTTTATAAGGGGATGATTGAACTATCCATTAGAAAATCTAATGGTCTTCTAACATAACTTGATTTTTAGCATGGTTAATACTAGATGGTTCAACATTTATCAAACTTACTATCAAACTCAACATTTAACTCTATCAAACAATCCAATAGTTATATGTCAAAAGCCAATTTTGGTGAACCTACTTAAGCATTTAACGAACTAAGACATTAGATGATTTGATTTTCAGACAAGTGATAGAATATCCTAAGATGGTTGAAAAATTATTTAGCAGATCTTCCTCGCTAGAGGATTCAAAATCCAACAATACGCTAATTGGCCAATCCAATGGGCCAGTCTAACAAATATCCTTCTACCAATTTAATTCCATATTTCATAAGACTTAACAAAATTTTCAAGTATAATATAAAGTTTTGAAAATCTTTGATGCAGTATAGTTGTGAAAATTATGTAAAAATCATTTTTTAAAGTTTAAATACTATACAAGAATAATTGTGTAAATCATGTCATGCATTTTGAGCCAACTATACTAAGTCAATCATATAAGTATCTAAAGCATCCATATTCCTAAATCAACCTTATTCTATTTATCTTGTTCTTGATGTTTTACTTCAATTGTGAAGAGTTCGTTCTTCATTTTTCAACTTTCACTCCATGCAAAATATATTTGATCACTTATCTAATAATCTTGTATACATACATTTAGATGATCAATAAACCTCAAATAATTGGGTTGTCATCACCCAAATTTAATTGAATCATCTTAAACTCATAGGTTTAACAATCTCCCTCATTTTGATGATGATAAATCAATCAAGGTTTAAATAAAATAAAATAATCATAAAAAATTTTTAAATACAAATAAATCTTTATTTGGTTCTCCATTTTCAAAAGATTTAACATAAATCCAATGACTTTCCCTTCTAAAGATATACTGATACAAAAGTTGTAAAATATAGTAGTCTTATTGGCTCACATAATTTACTAAAAAATATGATACCAATTATAACTTAAAAATATGATAATAATGGATATATTGAAATAATGTGATTCCAATTATTGAATAAAACTATGATATTAATTATTGAAAAAAATACTAATCATTGAATAAAAATGTGATACCAATTGTTTGAAAATAACTTTTAAAAGATATCATTTGTTAAAATTAGTTTACATATTAGTTTGCTTTTACTTTAGATACCATTTGTTGGTAAAATTGGATACAATTTTATTGGATAGTTTTGATACCATTTATTGGACAAAAAAAATTTTAACGTGAATCCATAAATATTCTTCTCCTTAATACATCTACTCTTAACACCAATTCTTAAATGTATCCTTTTTCTTCCAAAATTTTTTTGATATTACTCTCTCCCATGAACGAATTTTCTACCATAAATAAACTTCTATTTTTTATCTCATTGAATACAAATTTTTACTTAAAAATATTTACCTCGTTCATCTAAATAAATTTTTAAATAATACATTCTTCTAAAAAAATTTTATTTCTTATTTGACACCTTGATACTATAATCTCCCTTTTTATCATCATAAAACGTGTACTTCAATGAAATGAATCTAGCAATCTTAATTCTTTTCTAAGCTTTAATTACCACATACTTCTCTCAAATGCCTAATAGGTGTTTAATAATTAGTCCGATAGTGAGTTTGATTTAGATCAGATTATCTAATAAATCATGCTAAAAACCAAGTTATCAAAAGACCATGAAAACATTCGAGAAAGAGTCCAACTATGTATTGCTAAAATTCAATTTTTTTCAGAAGGGCATTTGACTATCCAATAGATAGTCCATTGAACATAGTAGATCAGAAATAAAATGATCAAACCGTCTGATAGTTCAATCAAACCATTCAATAAGGCTATGATAACTAGTTAAGAAATGGGTATTTTGGAAAACTCTCATTGTTTTGCTATTGCCAATGGGTCATTAGATAATGTGTGAGATTAGGAATTTCTTAAAAAGGACTTGAAAAGTTGGTAGCACACATTGAAGGCTTTAAAGAGATCAACCAACTCACTTAGCTCTATAAATAAAGGCATATGGACAGAAAATTCACAAGAATGCTCACTGCTTGTAAACCTTGACACATCTCTCAAAGATCCAAAATTTTGCTCTTAATTGGCTTCTTAATAGTAAGATTTTCACTTTGCTCTTTTTTTCATGAGGCCACCACCTTTTTCAATCTAAGAATATTTGTACTTGTCACTTAGTTTTTCAAAGTGTTGTGAAATTATGTTACTATTATTGTTAAGTCTAGTTGTACTTATTCAAGGCTTTCTGTGGCAAAAAGAAAAAGACCACTCTAGACTTTGGTGGAGCAGAGACGCCTAATTCCAAGGCAATTGTGGAGTGGTGCCCACTCTGGGCCATGTGTAGAGAGAATTTAGGGTTTAAGCTTTGGTCTCTTGCAAAGAAAGCTATTATAACCAATATCTCTACCAGCAACTACAAAGGAGGAAAGAAAGAGAGGCCAAAGCTTGTTGCCTTCGGGTTCAGTGTAAGCTCAACGGGTAAGAGATAAACCACCTAAAAATTCTAGCATATTTTTCCTCTTGCATTTCTTTTCTTTTCACTTTACTATGCTTTGATTTGGTTTGTAACTTGCGCTTTTTTTGCAAATTTGTTTTTCACTTAATTCATACCCAATCTTGGGTGTGTCAAGGGCCAACAATCACCATCATTATGAGGGACACAATCTAATAATATAATCCTCTTAATTCTCAAGCTATGGAACAGATGAGACACTTCCTCAATTTTCCATCGTTCGTCATCATCGAAGAGGGACAAAACAATAATAGATTAAGTTGCGTCCATATTAGTGAAAGTGGGTCACCAAGTAAGAGGGGGGTTAACCTGCACCAAGACTTGAGTGCGAGGTTGACAAAATTGTCAGTGACTATTTTCCAAATTGAGTTTCCGAAAGAAGTATGGCAGTTTAAGAAAATGAGCTTCCAAGCCTACGAATCACCTCTTCTAAACTCAAAAAGGTTGTAATGGCCAACAAACACAGGCTAAGACATTCGACCCAAAAAGAAAGCTATAATGTTACTCTTAGACCCTATAATGTTCCTCAATCTAGCCAACAAATCAGCCAAAAAGAAGGACAAATTTAGACATTATAACGTTTCTCAAATCTCTTAGTCTACGAATGTTGAACCCACCATGGTCCTTAGATGAACCATCCAAGGTAAAGTAATGGAAAGACTAGTTAGAGGCTCCCCACAAAAGAAACTGCAAGAAACCTTTTCAATGGTATCATACACATTCATTAGAATGAGTAAGAATAGAAGTGAAAACATTGTCATGAGTAATGGAAGGATCCAACTCCCCGAAAGGCCTACTGATGTGTTGAACGTCATGCCTCGATAATGCAATGAAAGTCAACCAAAGGCAACAGGGATGCAAAGGTATTTTCCCAAAATTGGGATATAATTTGGAGTTTGTTAACCAATGTTTCCTTACATTTCAAAACTATCTACTTCTTGAAATAAACTAATGATTTATCCTTGTTCAGTTTTTAATTGAAGATGGCGCAATAGGTGTCAAGAACAAGGTGAGCACCCTAGCATCACAAACAAAAGATGAGAGATACACATTGTAAATAGAGATGTGTGAATCCCAATGAGGGTTATTATTTCCGTCCTCCACTAAATCAGCAAGGACAATAATTCAAAACTAAGGATGAAAAGATAAGGAGACAAATAGAAAACCTTAGTCCTTAAGCCCCTTAGATCCAACCAATTCTAACTCTATTAACACAAAGAGTAAAAAGAAAGTTGGACATGCATTTAAAGATTCAAAAACACCATTAATCTAGAAAACCGAAGTGTTTGAACAAAGACATAAGAAATGGTCAACTTACCTTATCATAGACCTGCTCTATGCTTACTTCAAACCCATGAGCCCAAAAGAGGATCAAGAACAACTCATTCTATGAAAAAAATCTTAGGATTATCAACAAATACTTAATAAAAAAATGAATGCACTACACTCACTAGTGACTAGCTGCTCGAGAAAGAGAATCATCCTGATGACAAGAATTTTGACCAAAATTTTATCACAATTGTACATAAGAAGATGGAGCAAATTGAACGCCCACCATTGACCTATCCCAACAGTGGAGGCACCTGAGAGTACACACATTTATGATTAAGCAAAATAACTAGAGATCCTCTAATAGTGGTGGTTCATTCATGAGAGAAGATGTCTGCAATCTTAGAAAAAGATAACAAATATTTTCAAATTTCAACACCTAAAAAGATGGCTTGAATGAGAAGCCAATGAGAAGACGGAAGAGTAGGCAATATTCAAAGCCAATATGGAAAAAATGAGATCATGAAGCAAGAAAATTTGAGAAGTCCCTCAGAATTCATTAGAACTCTATAAATATGAGACAAAACTTTGGCCCCAAATTTTTGTTGTTACAGAAAGTGTACTTAAGTCCTTTTAAAAGTAGGATAGGTATGTCAAAAAAAACTAAAAATAAGCAAAGTCGTCTTTGGCTTTCAAAAAAGAGAATTGCTTTCCTTTCTTATGCTCAACCTATGTGAGAATGCAATTAAAGTACTCTCCCATAATTGTTGGGTAAGGGCCTTAAAGAAATAAGTAAAGATCATGCCAAAGGTTATGCTAGGAATTGGGATCAGAATTGGCATAAACTGTAAGTACAACACAAAGACTTGACCAATAATGCAATTTAAAAGAAATAGTTTGTTTGGTGGAGATGAGGACCAAAGGGGAAATAAGGTTAGGCAGCCAAAGCAATAGGATTCACCCAATCTCCTAACCAAGGGAGATAAAGTGAAGACCCAATTCCCATCAACTTGCCCATCAACCTTTAGACAAAACATGATCTGGATTATGCTTTGCAAAAGGCAAAACAAAACAAGGATGATGACCTCAAATCAAATGTTGGAGAAAATTTAGTAGAAAAGTCTTTTTGAGTTTTTTATCATTCCAAAAAATGATATTAATCATGGACAAAACTCATGAAAGAAACTATGCCATCCAAGATGAACTCAGACTTTGTCTTTTTGAGCTTATGTTTCACCAACAATTCCTTAAGGTTCTCAACATCATCTGTTAGGAGAAGAAAGAGGGATAGGTTGGGTTTCGAAACCATTATGGATGACTTACCTTGATCAACTGGGAAACAGCCATTGACAAATTCGTCGGCAAGGTGGGACCTTGATCAAAGTGAAAGAGATGGCCTTATGCTAGAATGCATTCGGTAGTGGTTTAAGGAAGGGTAAGTAATCAAGGTAATTCTATTTCTCTTAGTGGAAGGGAGGTGAGTGTGTTTGGTAGTATTTTTTGTAAGAGGATTATCATAAGAATTTGACTAATTCTAGGACTGCCCTTATTGTTTAGACCTTAGTGTCCTCAACAACGACAAAATTGGGTGAATCCTATAGTCTTACAATACTCCCAACTTAGCTGTAATTCTGTGTAGGTTCTTTGATGCTATGAATGGCCTTGGCAAGAACAGGGTTGGACTACCCAACTTGGGCTTTAACTAGCAAGGGTGGGCCATTAAGATTGAATCAAGATTGTATATGGGTTAAAGAACTCAGCTTTATAGCCAACCACCATAGGTAAAGCAAATGACCATTAGGCCTCCATTCTTGAACCTTTTGTAAAACTTATCATACTTATCATTAACCTAATTACCTGGTTCCAAACGTTTACTTGGATCCACCTTGACATAAACATAATAAAAGGATCCCATTTCCAAATCCCTAATAACTGCACCATAAAATACTATGGCACTAGACTAGGTAGAAACTCAACAAAAACTCATTTCATCCATATGAAATAAAGGTAGGCCCGAGAGGTAGAGTTAGATGAGGATTGTCATAATGGTAGATTTAGAAAAAGAAAAATCAAGTTACTTTTCCAAACTAAAGATTCACCATATTGTGAATCATAGCCCCCTTAGTCATACACTATTCCCATCCTCACTAAAGTAGAAGTTGAGTAAATAATGCATTCAAGATCCATCACACAAAATCCCACAAAATGTTCCTAACAATTATAACATTGAGTTGAGATCGAATAAAATTGAAATTTCTCACCCAATAAATAGTATACAAGGGCATTATCAATATGGGCCTTTATTTTTCAATAATTTTATCAACCAACTCAACATTACCATTGGCTAGAGAGAGATAAGCTATTAAATCCAATAAGAAATTAGCAGGGGCCTTTTTCTACTAGGCACTTGGTCAACCTTTAGCTTGTAAAGCACACAATTTGGCTAATGGGTAAAGCTTAAAATTTACATTACCAATAAACAACAAAAAGTGATCAACTCTTAGGGTCTAGTCCATACCAACCATAGGTGACTAAAAGATCGTAGGTAGAGCCCTCAACACACATGCCTAACTGGCACATGTGGACTCCACTACAATAGGTTTGGGGTGATAAATGGACACAATGGCCCCCCACACATAGCACTAGTAATCCATTGCATGTCAAACACCACATCATGACCCATTACATGGCCCCCAACCACTAGTGACATGCAGACCCTACTCAATTGTTTCATCGATAAGATAATCTCTGAATAAAGGCAAAACTCCAACTCCATCTCCTTACTATCATTGACATCTGACAACACATCCTCCAGCTAACCAACCACAACGTGTTCCATAGCTCCATCCATACAAAGAGTATCAAAAGAGATCTCAAAAGTGATATCTTTGATACCTCTAACAACATTAACACCATGCCAACCCACAACACATTTATGAGCCTAATCACTCTCCTATCTCTAGCATACACAACATGCACATAAATTTCATTCAAAATGTTATAACTCCTTCGTAGTATTACACAAAGGCAAGGCCAAGAGCTCAATTTCAATCGAAAAAAAAAAAAAAGATTTGCATGGGAAATTTTAAAAGCATTTTTGTCTACCCTTCGTAGAAAAGAGGATGAGGATTTTATCTTAGAGCTTCTGAATAGATCACCTTTGTTAGGATCTTCTAGAACCCTTGAAAATAACCTACTAAAACAATGGCCCTCTTCCTTCTAGCCTCTCACAAACGAGCTCCTCCCCTATATCCATTAGGACAATCCATAAGAGAAACCACAGAAGCATTCAATGTAGGGCAATGAGAAGCCAAAAGAAGCTCTTTTGATTCCCCAAATCCTTACAGAGAGTTGAATTATAGTCAAATTTTAGAGTTCAATCATTCTTCTAATAATGGCATCCTCTTTTTGGCCCTTGGGGGAGTAACTCCTTCCCCATTGCCTTCGGGAAGATCTACCATTTCAAAGGCACTAAAATCAAGATCAAGATGATCAAGAAGCCAATGTTTATCAATGAAGTTTTCCTCATCCTGCACAGAGGCTATAGCTTAGTCAAACATAAAGAAAGAATCATTCAATGGTAGCCAGTGGACACCAAGACCGCTTGAGCCTTACTTTGCCAGGATGAGTGGAGCAGAAACAACAAATGCAGTAGTAAAAATATGCAACCCCAAAAAGAGAAAAGGACATTAAAAGGTGTCGCACGAAGATAAGAATCTCACCCCATAAGGAGGGAATAAATCCTAATAAAGCAATTTGCATTAAAAAAAAGAAAGCATCTAAACAAAGTGAGAGCCCCAAAGCTTCCGAGTTATAAACTATCCAATTTCTAAGGGGTATATGCAAAACATTTCCATAAATTGCATTGATCACTAATAGCATGAGCAATCTAATCACTGCAAACTTTAGGCAATGTTCGGAATGGAACTTACTTGGGTTAGCCTATATAAGTTAACCCTTATGGGTTTTCTACTTTTGAACTTAAAGAGTTTTTTGTTTGCTAACCCAAGTTTGAGAATATTAACCCAATCTTCTATTGTTTTATTTAATAAATTAATCAAGGTAAGAAAAAAAAAAGGGTCACTTAGAATTTTGTTGGGTTATTTAGGTATAAGTTAAGAAACATGTGATTTTGTATCTCTTGCCCTTTGATTTTACCTTACCACGTATCTTCCACTTGGACCATGTCCCTTATCCATTGTCACACTACACCAACGCAAGCCTAATCAACCTATTCCTCGAGTTAGTTCACATTTAAGTTTATTCTATTCCTAGAGTGGCATCTTACCAAGCCTTCATTGGGATTAGGCCAAGGAGCTTACTTCTCACAATTGAGTTTTGTGAGTTTCTACCCAAGACTATTTAATTGATCAACTCTATTACAAATTTTGACTAAGACATATCTTGGCACTAGAACAAGACACTCATTACCCTATCCTTTTACCCAAACCAGCCCCTCTTTGCCCTAAATCCTTGACAAATCTTATATCATGACGAACAAAAAAGTATTTTTTCTCCCTCCTTTCCTCCCTTAGACTTTAACTTCTTTTTATTCTAGTTACCACATATGCCTCTTCTCCCTTTAATGTTGATTAAAACCCTAATTTTGTGGTTTTAAATTCAAGCTATATCAAGTGTCACTATAATGAAAAAATCCTCTTTTTTAAATAAAAAATATAATGGAGCTCTTTCTATCATTATGGCCACAATTTTTACCCTTTTTGAGATTTTGTGCATTTCTACTTTGTTAGTTATCTTGATAACTAAAGAAAATTCTCTCGACGCTCTCATTTCATTATTGATGAGTAAATACGGATGTCACCATATTCCTATACATGTACATAGGACCAAATCTTACACACATGTCAAAGACACTCTCTAACATCACCAGTATATGGTGGATTAAGTTAGTGACGTTAAGATGAATTAAGAAGGGTTAGGCTGGGTTAACTTAGGTTAACTCTTTTTTATCTCAAAATCAAGTAGGGTTTATGAGTGGAGGTGTTTATTCTAGAAAATCATATAAATTAGGATTAACCCCATTTAATAATAAAAACGAATTTCCACTTATATCACTAACCCAGGCGATTTTGCTGTCGAAGAAGTATACACAATCGGTTCTCAAATTATTGAAGCAATAATTATCATAAATAAGGTTCCAAAACCTTGAAAAGATCTCAATTAAGGTACATAAAACTATAAATTCAAAAAAACGAAAGCAGAGAAACAAAGACAACGAAAAGGACGAACGAAGTGAAGCTGCGATACCAGCTTCAGCGAAGTTCTTGAGCAACTCAGCATGCCGCTTGCACTTCTTCTCGAATATTTCAGCGTTCTTCTTGAGCTCCTCAGCAGAGAAACGCTCGTCTTCATCGCTATCAGAATCAGTAGGCTCCCAAAACTGCTCTATGTTTTCCATATCCTTGGCTTTCCTTCTCTCCAGCTTCTCAATTAGCGGTCCGACACCCATGTAATCCTCGTTTTCGTCTTCTACCAACGGCTCCAAGCCCTTCTTCCTGCGCTCCTCTCTCTCGAGTTGCTTCTCCCTTTCTACCTGGGCCAGCAGCTCCTGGATCATTCGGTCAGCATTGACGGGATTAACGGAGAAAGAGCGATATAGGAACGGAAGGTCGAGCTCGAGAAGGGAGAAGGGTCGGTAGGAGTGGAGCATTTGATGGTTGGGTGTGAAAACAGTGCTCAGGTTTCCTATGGATGAGCGAGAAAGAGAAAGAAAGCGAGCCCATCGTAGCCTCGATGCAACTAATGCAAACGCCATTGAAGTAGGCAACGATGATACAGAGAAGGGGTAAATCTCTAGTTGATTAAAAATTGGATTTGGGAATCGCCTTCCCGCCGTTAAGCTCCGAGCAGGACCATAGGCGAGGGTTTTGCGTCACCATGATTTTTGGTTTCAGAGTTGCTTGGGCAAGGATAAATTAACAGCTTGAAAATGGAATTACGATTTTTTTCAAAAAAGCCCTTTAACTTTATTTTTATCAAAAAACTACTTTATTTGTCGTTTTTTTCCTCAGCCCTCTTTAAACTTATTTGATATTCACTTATGAGTTTATCAAATTTTTTAAAAAACTAAAAACTATTTACACATATTTTTAAAAAAATGCTTTCTAATTTTTTTCTGTTTAAAAAATATTGAAATATTATAATTTTCATGTTAAAATAATTTTTTTTAAAATAAAACATTAGAATGTTAGATTTTTTTATATCTTTTGGACCTTCAAAATCATACATAAATAGATAAGTTTTATTTAGACATATTTGATTTTGACTTATGAGTTTATCATAATTTTTAAAAGTTAAAAAATATTTAAATTTTTTTAAAAAAAATATGAATTTAACAAATATTAAAATGAAATGTTTTTTATTTATATGATATGGATTAGTGATGATTTTGATAATATGATTAAAATATTTTTATATTTTTATTTATATCACACGTACTTTCTTTATTCCGTAAAACTTTGATTCTATGAATTTTACCTTAACTTGCATTTCAAGCAAATTGGCATCCTAATCATTGTCATTTATGATATCAATGTTCAATCCCCTTCATATTCTCATATGACATCAATATAATGCATTTCTATTTGCAAATGAAATTGTGTGCCTTCAACTAAACAGCAAGGACATCATTTTCAAAATAAAATGCATCTTCTTTCCATAAGAGTGAGCAAGAATGAAAATGGTGATAACTTGAATTTTCGTAGATATCAAAATGCATGTGAAAGAAGTTCATGTTAATATCTAAATGCTTCATTAAAATAAAAAAAAAAAGCTTCATTTTTCAAGTAGATTATGTTAAAAAATCGACTCTCCCTCTCTCTCTCTGTACTAAAACTCTACCATTTTGCACGCTTTATTGTCAAGTATATAACAGTAGCTCATCTAGTGACAAAATCACATGATGCATACACCACTCGACAATGGATATTATCCCCATGGCTAGATGTGCCAAGATGATTATCATTCATTTTTGGTTGTCACATAATGCATCTTATTGCCTCAACATAGGTTTTATATCATTTATAGTACAAACATTTTCTCCCAACCAACAAGTTGTCCAAGATAAAGAGAATCCCTGCTCAAATTTAAGGCTCCTCCAAGGTTCCTCAGTGGTCATCAATAACTAGCTCTGCTCTTAAAAGCTGAACTGCTGCAATTGAACTTGGAAGAAGATACGTGCGTAAGTGCAGTGGTTTAGCATTAAACAAGACAACTTTGTACGGTCCATTCAATAATGATGGAGCGAGGATGCACAGAGAAAAGGGAGTGAGGAGATAACTAAGGGACTCATCAAACCCAAACTTAATCCATGAAGGAGAACAACCAATCAACTTATATATATATAAATATGATCAGTTCAATCAATTGCTTATTTTTACACAAGAGTTATAACAATTTCAAATTTTCAAAAGACTAATAATTTTAATAATCATAAAAAAATTCAGATCTAAGCCAAATAATTTACAGATTAACTCAAATAATAACCATGGACGAACTCCAGTAATGGATACTCCAAATTCAACTTAAATACAAATGGGACTGCGATACCCAAACACTCCCAACGAGCGATTCCTCTCTCAACGAACCATGCTTACATAAAGAAAGCTCAAAAGAAACACCATCGAACCAACCAAACCAAGTCATCTTGTTGTACGGAATCATTGATTTATCAGTCAATTAACTATATTGTATCAAATAGTCAAACAAATTTAGCCTCATGATGTTTTGCATTCAATAAACTAGATTTGTGCATGATGTCAATTAAGGTTAAACAACGGATGCAAATTTAGGAATAAGGTCAACCCAACTTAATGTGTTACGACAAAAACAGTAGACATTGTTTTACGTAGTTTTCCTTCATCTCACTCCTCCAATTTGCACCATTTTGATGCTAAGAGCTCACAATGCGGCCACCAAACCCTGCAGTAGTCACTCATCGTCATCGTTGTGCATCTTAATATAATTAATAAAAAAAAATGGTATGCCTTCTCATCATCATGGAATAATCTATCAATTTTTGTCATTGTCATGGTTATAAACAAGCAACAAGTAGAAAACAATTGGTAGTTGTTGCGTGTATGGCTTCAGCAAACCAACAGTTTGCATCTATGGCTATGGCAGTTGATACAAATATTCCCACATTATTGCATTGCTATCCCAATTTGGAAAGCTTGGTTAAGCTCTTTATTATGAACTCAATTACATTAATGCTATGATGCTTATTTGAATCACTACGATCATATTTTATTTGGCTTTTTTATCTAATAATACTTATAAACACATCTAGTCCAATTAAATTAGAGCATAACAATATTATAAATGACACAAATATAACACTAAATTTAAAATCATTTTCCAAAACTAATTTTCACAAAATGAAACAACTAAATACAAATATTTACTTGTTATAATATGAACTCAGCATCAATATGCAACATTTCATAATTTTATTTTATGTGATATATTGAATTTATGATAATATCAATATAAAAATAAATATTTAGAGGAATGAAACCAATATTTTGATATTTGAATAAGATGAACGAAAAAATAAAATTTTCGTCGTTTTTTGAAACATGTCATTTTGTAACTTATTGTTAGAATAATAAAACAAGTATTTTAGTACTTTTGTAGAGGTCCATTGGTATTTTATATTATTAGTTATGTTTTTTACTAGTTTTAATTATAAAAATTATTAGTTAAGCATTTCATATAAATTGAATAAATTTGATCAAACAAAATAGGATTGCATGAGTTTATCAGCCCACTTAGAGTACATATGATATACTAAATTGATATATAATATTATGATATACACAGTTTTGGAGCAACTAGTTTTGAAAACTTTTTTTATCAAACATTTTTTTAGTATTTAAGTAATACTATTTTATAAACTCTTTTTGTTTTGAAAACATTATTTCTTCGATTACAAATGAATAATTAATCACATGACTACTATATCTACATTCATTCTGCCAAAATAAAGTCATACAATAGTTTTCCCACAACAAAAAAAAAAATAATGTTACAATTATTAGCAATACTTATTAGATACCAAACTATCAAAACCATTAATAAAAACACATTTTAATAAAAAAAATAATAAAACCTTTATACAAAACAAACATATAGAACATACTGATCAATTAACACCCAAACATTATAATAAACTATTTGAATTTTCATCAAATTAAGAACTACTAAGTTGTGATATAATATTATACAAACATATGCACCCATTTTATATATTATGAATTTTTTAATTTTCAAGCAATGGTCATGCTTTAAATTTTTTTTTTTTTATTTTGCACTTCTTTTACTAATTTAATTTTTTCCTTTGGCTATCCAAATCTCTTTGTTCCTTAGTTTCTTGATCTCTCCTGTTAAATCTTTATCGGTTTTTCTTTGTAACTCAAATTTGATCGAGATATTATATAGCCCTCAAATTAAATGAATCACACATGATATTCATCTCAAATTTTAAGATCAATAGTTGGACATAACGTAAACTTAGTTTGTTTTGCATCGTCATGCCACAATGGCCCCTTTTTCTACTACTAAAAGAGTGGAATCCCTTTTTTTTGGGGCTTTTTGTGGTTTAGGTTTTGCACTATTGGGAGCATTTTGTGCTACCAAATACTTTTTGTCCCAACTCCTTGGCATATTTTCAACTATTTCGCAGTTCACCTCCAAGCAAGGAGGTATTGCTTCACACACTCATGCATTAGCATAGCCCGGCCTTGTATTTGCAGCTATTCTTCAACAGCACAGCAAGGGAACCTTGGAGGTCTTAAAAGCTTAGCCCAAGCAACAAGCAGTCAACATGTGGAAAGTAGAGTCTCCTCGGTACTAAATTTACCATTCATGAGTTTCAATTGTGGCCCATATGAGTAGCTTTTGTATAATAACAATTGGGTTGCTCCTGTTTCAGTGTTGATTACTCTTTTGACTATTCGTTACAACTTGGCATTTATTTTTTGGTACATTACCTTATGACAATTTGCAGTTTTATTTTCGTAGACTTCAAAACAGGTATTTTGTTTGTATCATAGCACACGCCATAAAGAATTGTTTTTCCTGGAAAATGCATTTCAGCTGTGTTTTGTAAGAAGAAATATTTTTTTGTGGTCTGAAAGAGGCATTATGATAATTGTCCTTAACATTTATTTCTTTGAGATAACCAGCTTTATACGTGATGATAGCTTTGTTAATGGCATTTGTAATGTTTTTGGATTATTAATGCTCTAAAAAAATCTTTATACGTACATTTTATGGAATGTGTACAGGAAATCCACATCAAGCGACATGCAAAGTTTGGACTTTCTTGGTTCACCCGTGCAGTTCTCAGACGAAAACAAAGAATAATGACGAGAAGTTAACAACACCTTGGTTTTGTTGCGTGTTCTCAGTTGAATACAGCTAATGGAGTTGAGAAATAGAGACAACTCGTCTTCGGCTTATTATTGCTTGGAATTGAAGTGCTCGCAATTTTATTCTTTAAAAACTCTTTATTAGAAGAGATTAAAGATCTGTTTGTTGATGTTTTATGAGTTAAAATGATCTTTTGAAAAAGATTTTTTTTGATACAATTATTTGTTAAAAACAAGATTAAAAAAGAATGCATTTTTAAAAAAAAAAGCGGCATAGAAATGAGGCCTATGATTCTTTAAAATTCACCGAGTTTATTTTATTTTTAATAATTTAAGTGATTAAAACCATAAGATAGGCATTAGTTTTAAAAAACTTTTTAAAATAAAATAAAACCATTGTTTAATTAAAATAAAAGAGTAATAATTAGATAAAAAAATTTAAATTATTTGATGATTGAGTAATTAATATCATTGACAAGTTAGGAGCAAACTCTGGTTCAGTTGAACGCTTGTTTATTAAATAATGAACATAATTAGATTAATGTTAGACTCATAAACTGCCAGAAATCATGAATCAAAGAGGGAAATTGTTTACTGTTGCTTTTATTTCTCATTTTGTGACAAATTCTTAATAAAAAAAAATATTCTGGAAAACAATGTTGATTAACACTTAGAGATACCTCCGTGAGTGTAGCATTAACAAAAATATCTGTTAATTACAATAATCTACAGCAAAATTAAAGAGCATTTAGCAAATTACGCAGGAATTGGGGTTTTCCTCGGCGCTGTGGACGACGTATTGAGTCGTCATGTAAGGATTATAGGCCTGGTAGGCTCTCACCAACTCTGCTATTTGCTCATTTGGATCCTTCTTCTTTTCCCCACCGCCGCCTCCGCCTCCGCCGCCACCACCGCCACCGCCCCCTCCCTCCTTCTTCCCTCCCCCGCCCCCGCCCCCGCCCCCACCTCCACCACCACCGCCGCCGCCACCGCCGCCTCCTTCCTTCTTCTCACCCTCCTTGGCCGCGGTGACCGGTCCGATGGAAATGATGTCGGCGTGGAACCATTTCCTGAGCTTGCTAACCACTTCGACGGGATCCACGGCGCCCATCACTGTAAGCTTCTTCTCTTTCATGTCCATCGCAATCGAATCCACCCCTGCGAGTTAAGTGTTAAATCTCGAGAGGAGAAACGGAAACAGAGAGGCACGTGTTCGTACCTGAGAGTGTGGAGACGGTTTTCATAGCCCTGCGTTTGTCCTTGTCATCGTGCAAATCCAGCTTCACAACAATCTTCTGCAACCGCGAAAACAAAAAACAAAAGAAGTCAGCGCCTTGTTTTGCATATCTTCTGCTCCTCAGTTGCTATTTGATTTGTAATGATGAAAGGGGTAAAGGAAGGAGTTTGAGCACATTTGAGAAGAAAAATAGGGGAGATGCGAATGCAAAGGATTGGGTTTGATAATTAGACTATTTAGCAGTGGAAATTAAGAAAACGTGGGAAAGAAATTGGGATTTGCTTTCACAAGAACTTACCTTCATTACTTCTAATCGTCAAACAGCAGGGAGGAGAAGAGAGAGAGAGATTAGAGAATCAGATACAAGGTTTAATTCTTAGAGATGGAGATGTATAATATAGGCGGCGTTGCTGATGTTGGAGATCGCTTGAACTTGGAATCGAGGGAGAGAGAGACCGAGAGAGGCGTGCGTTGGACTAGTCGCGAAATGACCAAGTCTTGCAGGTAAATTTTAGTCAATCAATTAGCTGAAGCTGTGAAATGGCTTCTCCTACCTCTAGAAAATTCTCTTTTGATGTCGTCATTTGGTAGAACTTTGAGACGATGTGAATATGAAACGGACTGATGCTCGCCTAATATTTTACATTTGGTTTTTTTTTTTCAAATTTGTTTAATTAATTATTGTTCTATTCTAATTGTAATAAAGGCAAAAATGACTGCTAAAGTGGTTTATTAAACATTTTATTGTTACTTTTTAAAATACTTTTTCATTATTAATTTATTAACAAAGTTACTGAAAAAAAAGGTCCAGAGAAATTAAACACCAAATAATTTTGGGCTTCTTTGAGATGTGAAGCCTTGCTTATTGATATTGCTCACATTACATTTTCTAATGATCATTTTTTACAAGCAAAGATGGTCATTAGTCCTTTTGGGGTTTTTTTTTTCTATGTTATAGTTTAATTTGTAAATCTCAAAATTTTTACATTATTTTCTAGTATTATAGAAAAACTAAGAACCACATGAAACAAACACCAATGATAGATAATTAAAAGATGATGGAAATTAGCATTCCTATGTGTCAACAAGTATAAATTTGAACATATATGAAATAATTAGCATTTGGAGTTCCATCAAATCAAGAGTTGGGAGTCAACAACTCTCGTTAATTTTCCAAAATTACATGGATTGGATAAATCTTTGTATTCAAATCTAATTGTTTGTGCACAACAAATAGATAACTTATTACTTGCTTTCATACGAGACACCTCTCTTTGATTATATGTTATTTATCTAGTTCAATCACTTATTTGCTATAGCATGATTTAGTTTATATTTGAATTTCTTTCATTTGATTTCTAATTAATTATATACCAATTGATGTGTAAGTATTTTTAATAATAATTGATTATAGAAGTATTATATTTAAAGAAAAATTATTTTAGCATAATAGGTTGTAATTATAAGGTTTTCATTTCATAATTATTATTATTATATGTAAATTTTGTTTCTTAAATTTATAATGGATTTAATTGGTGTTAATATTTTTACGATAATCATAACTTTCTAGGTGTTTTAGGTTCTAAAAATTAATAGATTTATAATGATTTTTTTATTGTGCTTATTGGATTGTACAATGAAGTTATTAATTGGCATATTAATTGTTTTGTTTATTTTATTGAAATTTTAACACATATTTATTATTTTTTCCATGATATACTTCTTAGTGTTGCACATGCTTGTTTGACAAGTATGAATAAGTTTCGATTATTTGATATACCTAAAGAACTGCGTAGAAATATAACAAAAATTTTATTAAAATAAATGATATATAAAATAATTATTATGTTGATTAAATGTTATGAATCAAACAAAAATATCTTTAATAGTTTTTATAAAAATAATATTACTTAGTAAAATTATTATTTTTATAAATAAATTTTTGTCTTAGTTTTAGTTGTTGATTCATATATCACTTTTTAAAAAATTTAATCTACAAAGTAATCATGACTATGAATGCATAAATAATTTTCCAAATATAATATTGATGTAAATTTTTTAATGGAATTTGTATAAATATTACAGATTTAAATTAAAACAATTTGATATTTTCTCAAACTATTTATATTTATAATTTTGAATGAACAATGACTTTCATTAGATTGTTGTGAGCTATGACTAATAATGCTAAATTTGGTTGAAGAAGATCGGTTGTTACCATAAACAAAAATGTTAATGCCGAAAGCAAGTTTGAATATAATAGAATGATATTGTTGAGACGAGGGAATGATTTGATTGAAAAAAATGTGATTGATAATGCCAGACTTTAAGCACCAATCAAAGTAAAGGAAGCATCATTAAGATTTATGGATGATAATGAATCATTTAAAGTGTGAAGCACAAAGGATCTTGTATCATTATTTTGCAAAATTAGTTAGATTATAATATATTACTAGGTTATAAAAATGAATTAGAGATTTATAAAAAAAATCTGATTTGAGAAAAATCTTCGATATGATACTAGCGTTTTGTTTCTAATCTTATCTATTGTAGTCTACACTTAATACTACACTCTCTTTTTATGTCCAATTATCTAAAATAATCTCATAAAATGCTTTAGTTTGCTATTATTTTCACTTGTGTTTTTTTTTTCAAGTTTTCATATAAAATCACCATGTTACATTTTTTTTATTTTTCATAATTTTCTCTTTGGTTTGCATTATATTGATTTTAAATGTCCACATATATTTTTTACTTTAAATATGAAATTTTGTTTAAGCAAAAAAACTAATAAAAAAATTTATTCAAACAAATACAACAAAAATTAATTGAGCTATTTTATAACGATTTTTTCTCTAAAAAATAGAAGAATACATTTGCTAAGAAAAAAAATTACGTTAATAAAATCCTCTTTCAAACCCTTGTCATGAGCCATCTTTGATGATTCTATATGATGAAAACATTATTATTTTAGGTACTAAAAGCATGCATGATAATTTTGAATGTGCATACACATGGCACGCAATATTTATATGCATACAAATAAAAATAATACATAATAATAAACATAATTTTAGATATAAAAAACTTTTTATTTCACATATAAATTAAATAATACTCATATATCTCATTCACCAACCGTTCGCACCAATGTACGCTTTGCGCGTCCAAATGCACAATTTCTCCAGCGCGCGGAGTCAAGATTCGAGATTGGCCTTTTGTCGAGGTTTCGTTGTCGACCGATGACAGCAGCCAATCACGCGTTGGCCATCGACCGCATCAACAACAAACGTCTCACTCACAAAAGACCAGCATCCACGTATCGCTGGGGCAAACCACGTATTTTTGTTAAACTTGGAGCGACGTCCAAGAAATCCGCCGCACGGAGGCTTGCTTCCTGGACAAGATACTTCTATTGTTGCACCGTTCTTTGCGTTTCAGGAGAATTTATGGTTCCAGCCAACGAAACTGAAGTCCAAAATAATAATAATAATAATAATAATAATAATAATAATAATAATAATAATAGTTTTTTTTATATCAGATGAAATATGTACCATTGAATTAAGTTTTTTAAGTTGTGTTAGGTAAAATATTTTTAAACTCAATTTTTGTTTAAATATATTTTTAAATATAATTAGATGTTCGTCTAATCATTTAAAAAAAATTATTTTAAAAAAATAATACTAAAAAAAGAGTTGATTTTATTCTTTTAAAATAATATTCATAAATTAATTTTATTTTTATCAAAAAATTAAAATTATTTTAAACACTTCACAATATCAATCGTTTTATCAAAAATTTATTAATAAGAGTTTATAAAATATTTAATTTATTAAAAAAATTTGATTTAATCTATATTTTATTAATTAAATAAAATATTAAAATTGTGTTGAACTTAATCTAAGAGAACAAATCATATTAGAACATTCAAAACCTTAAATTTGTCCGATATGTGCAAGTAACTTGTGGTATAAACATATATATATATATATATATATATATATATATATATGTTTATATTTGTATGACTCTATAAAACAAAATAATATCCTAATAACTTTAAGAAATAACATGCTTTGACAAAATAAAAGAGTGTTCTCGACACAATGACTCAAAATACATCAAAGACATTTTTTTTTGTCTTATTGTATTTCATACCTTTACTCTTAACATTGTAAAAAAATAAGATTTGAAATGTATATATAAGTCTTTCATTTTAAGCCAATATTATGAGTTAACAATAAAAGTTGTGTTTGAGCACACAAACAAAGCCTAGCTAGTTAAAAGTTGAGATTTGTCCCTGTCCTCATGCACCTAATTAGAATACAATATTACAAAAAAAAAAAGTTTATTATTAGTACAATTATAAATCAATAAAAATAGATTCATATCTAAGTAACTTTACCTATAGCTAAAATTCTTTAGCAAAATAGAAGTTTTATTTGGGAAATAATTTATCATAAAATATCACTTTTACATGAAAATCATAATATTTGTAGACAATTTCTCCCCCCAAAACAAGTCTCTCTCCCACTCTCTCTCTCTCTCTCTCTCTCTCTCTCTCTCTCTCTATTCTTGTGCTCCTATTTCCTTCCTACTATGGCTTATATTTTCTAACCTCTACAGTTTGCAACTAATATCAAATACAAATGCATGTCATGTAAGAAATATTATTGTATCCTAAAATATTATCAATAATGACCATAACATTCTAAGATAAATCCTAAATATCAGAATATATTTTGACAAAAATGCTCTCAAATGCCTTTATGATAATTTTCCTTCATGCTTTTGTTAATTCCAACAATTTTCTAATGTTTCAACATCATATCAATCAACAATCTAGAAATGTTTATTTTAGGATAACAAATACTTATCATGCATTATGTGAATCCTTACACTCCCAATTCACTCTTTTAGATTAGTCACTTAATTTTGAGCATCCATGAACCAGTCCCCTCATAATAAAGGCAATGTAACCTTGAATAACTTGCACCAATTCAGTTATTATAGTCATAACAAAGCACACAAAGTTACCTCAAACAAAGAAAAATACTAGAATTTTCACTGTATAACTCTCTTCTTCACTTCGTCAATTTCATTGATGATTTTTCTTTATATTTCCCTTAAAAAAGTAGTACAAGAAGGCCTTCAATCATCAACAAGTACCACTAAGTCGAGGAAAAGAAATGGCTCAAAACTTTACAAAAGCATTCCAAAAGGCAAGATTCAACCTACGCCATGAAGACAGCCATTACACCCTCTGCTGCTCACTAAGACTGTAGACAGTACTACTGCAAACGCAGTACAACCACAACATCATGAGATGCAAAATGTTACACCAACCATTCTACAACAACACTGCTACAATCTTCTTCGTCTCCTGATCAAGGTTTATCTGGCATCTGGACATGTCTCTCTTGAAAGTCATGCCGTTTCCCATAAACACGATGTCGCCTCTCTCGTGCATAGACGACCCAGAAGATCGTCGACAGCATCACTGCCGCTGAAACGATGGTAAGACCAACATACACCCACTTCGTGTACTTTCTAAGGCCCGGGCAATTGTTCTGGTTTATGGAGCTGAATGTTTTTCTCACGAAGGAGCAGTCCTCAAGCTGAACTAGAAAAGGTCCATAGTGGTACAAAGCATAGCCAATGGAGACGGCAGCATCCATCTGAACATAGATGGCCGGAGTAACACGCCCCACAGATGTACAAATCTCGAACCCATTGACAGTCGTTGCATTGCATTCGTATTTGCTCCACACCTGCATTGAGCATGATGGGTTGTCATGTCTTTTACAAAGTGTAATTTTTTGCAAAAATATGTTTCAAATCACTATCAAACATTTGTTTGATCATACAAAAACACACTTTTCAATAATTATTTCATCAATTTTTTCAATATCATATTAATAATTCCTCTATGTTTACATAAGAAGCAGGTGTTTCTGTCTGGTTTGCATACCTTGGACGCATTGATGAAGGCGACCTCCCCAGGGGCACAGGAGCGAATGCTCAGATCTTGGTTGAACGGGTTGCAAAGTGTAGGCATCGACGGCCCAGATTGGTTATATCTTAAGGATGGATTGCTGGGATTGGCCACTCCATTAATGACATTGTTAACAATGTCGGCCAACTTGTAGGTAACTTCCCTGCTGCTGTACAAGGATTGATTGGCCGTGGCTACATCAACACAGGGAAGAATATCATCAAGAGCCGTGTGTTCACTGGGGTGGACGACCCACTCCTCCATCGCCACACATGTGTCTCCAACGGAGCTGAGATCAGAAGAAGTCAAGGTGAGCAAGCCTTTTTGGCTTAAACCCTCTCTCCATGCTATAATTCAAGAGAGAGTGAATGGGATGAACAAGACAATGAAGAGTTCAAATGGTTAGGGAAGTAAAGTGGATGTTGACCATCAAAACGCAAGAAAGAAGGCCTATTCACTTGTCCCCAGGCCCGAGTTAACAGGTTCAACCACAAGAATGAGTACGACATTCCTCAAATCTTTTGGTTAAAACTTTCATAACACCCACAAAACATTGGAGGCCAAAAGCAGAAAAGCTTATCCGACAGAAGGTAAAATCAGAAAAGAAATGGACATAGTTATCTGGGCAGAAAACTTCAATTTAAATATGGTCTACAACCAACAACAAGAAGTAAGACCCAAGTATGGGTGCTAGCTGGCATAGTCAACATTTTGGAAATTGTTACCCAAGTCCTGGGTTAGATTTACATTAATACTACAAAGGATTCACCATCAACTTGCATTAAAAAAATCTATTAAACTAGATGGAACAACACATTAAATATAAAGATCCCAAAAGGTTGTACTAACATGACACCAACTGAAAAACTTACAAGACTACAATTACTTGAATCAATGTCTAAGGCAAGTCAACAAAACAAAAGAAATTGAGCTATATATGCCAGAGATGAGCTATATAACCGACATATTTGAAAAACATAGCAAGATGCATCTAATAGGAATAAAATAACAAATAGAAAACATAAGTTGTTTTGGAGTGAATGATAATCAATAATACACACGGTTGAGAATGACACCAATGATATATGAAGACAATATAACCCAAGATAAGGGTTAAGAATGCCACCATGCTGAAAGTAGAGGAAAGCTGCCTAACGTTACCAAAAATAGGTACAAATTTGTTCACCATAGGCTCTATGTAACCATTTTGCATTCAATTAGAAAAATAATTAGTCAGCTTTCACAAACAACTTCCATGATAAACATAACATGTAAGATCTTAACAGTTGTATCAGATAATTTTATGTAATTACATAAATACAATATATTCATGTGATGATTGAAAATAAATATATTGAGCAGTTTCATTTTCTGGTTGAAATGTGGTATGAATTGCGGTATGCAATATTTTAATCAAATAATAGTATTAAATCAATAAAAAAATTTAATATAAGATTAGTGCATGAAACGTTAGTCACCAATATGGCATTAAATTGAAAATTTTCTTATATCTTTAAATAAATATGTTTTTAGAAAGAACATGATGGGATGTACTTGACTTTAATATTGTTAAAACTGAATGTCAATTGGTTAGTTGACATTGAGTTGAAATAAATGAATATATATAATATTGAATTAGTCATATATATATATATATATTGCCTCACATTAACTTGTAAGGAGAATAGAGAAAAAGAGATAGAGAAGCAACTAATAGAGATTATTAGAGAATGACAACATAGAAAGAACAAAAAAAGAGAAAAATTGAGCTTTGAGTGTAACAAATTAATTTGAGAAAGGAGAATAGAAAACTAGGTGAAGAACAACCACCAAAAGGAAATTGAGTGGAGTTTGGTGAGACGCAAGGAAGTAACAGAAAAATTGAGGGAGATGAATTTAATTCACTACAGTACTAATGCTTGACAGCATGCTAAATTTGATGCATAATCTATTATGTGATGCAAACTAGTTTAGCTTATACAATATTATTATTTTTAGATTTGGATTTGATTGTTCAGTATCCTAAAATTTTATGCTAATTATTCCATGCCCATCATTAGGACTAAGATTTTGATGCATTATTTAATATATTTATAGAGTTGTTGATGCAAAAATTAGATTAAAAAAAATTAATAGAAATATACTTTGTAGAGAATATAAGGAATGGAATTACAATGTTAAGACAATGTGAATTGATCCTTATAGATCAAAGATGATTATGAAAGAAAAGAACTTTGAAAGAAGATTAAGAAAATCTCTCTTTGAGAAAGTTATTGGCCTTTGATCCCAGTTGTAGGTGAACCCTTGGTTCGTTTATGGTCAAGTTTCAGGCAAAGGATGACAATGCGTGCAATAGTGGACCCTAATTTCAAGGCAAGATATGGACAAAGGATGCATCAAGCATGGCAACAACCTCTAATTTTGAGACAAATATGGACAAAGGCATTGTACATGATAGTTGGTTCTAATTTTGATGCATGGCATGATCATGGCATACAATGGTGGCTTAGAGCATAGGCCCACCATTGAATTATCTCACACATGAGAAATGACCTTTGCTAATGTGGGTAAGCTTCACAGAGTTAACCTCGGACGGCAAAGCCTCAAGAACCTTGATTCAAGGGACCAAAGCTCAAGGGTTTGACCTTGAGCTTCTATAATAAGGGTCAAACCTTGAGCATTGGGTCTTGAGGGTTGGGCCTCAAGCATTTGGATCTCCAGGTTTTGATCTTAAACATTTGAGCCTCAAGGCTCAAGGCCTTAAAGGACTGTCCTTGTGCATCTGCATCCCGAGCACCTACATCTTATGGGTCAGTTCTCGAGCATCTATGTCACGAGGGCTTAGACTCAAGAGACTTATCACTGATGCTCGCCCATGGACATACTCCAAATTTGATGGATGAGATTTCTTATACGAATTTTTGCATATTTATTTGATCTCTAAACTCTTCATACCATTATTTTTCATAATGAAAAGTTGTTTGTAAACTAATCAAGAAATTTAATTGATAGGATTAATATAAAATTTAAATTTATCAAAAAAGTGATATCTAATTTACTCAACTTATTATTCTCTTCTTTAAATCAAATCAATATAGGTTAGAGACTTTATTGATTTGTTTTACTTTTTGGAAAGGGGAATTGTCGGTATGAGCCAACTCATACCATATTAAGTGCTTTGGAATTCGATAAAAGGTGATGAATCTTTCAAGTGAAAGTGGGATATTATTAAGGATGTTCCCCTGAACAAGCTAATGCAATGGACATTTTCAAACCAACGTCAGGAAACATTTAAAAGGGTTTACTATTCCAAAACTTTACAAAAGTTTTTGTTGCAACTTTAAAAGTAAAAATTAATTCCTTATCACTAATGTCCCCCTCAATAGAGACAAGAGTTGCTACAAATGCACTGTTCTCAATGGTGACATTCTAGTTTACTAATCTAAAAGGAAAAACTTCAACTTCATACCATTATTCACCATAAAGAAAAGTTGTTTGTAAACTAAGCAAGAAATTTAATTGATAGGGTTAATATACAATTTAAATTTCTCAAAAAAGTGATATCTAATTCACTCATCAACTTATTATTCCCTTCTTTAAATCAAATTAACAAGGGTTAGAGACTTTATTGATTTGTTTTACCTTTTGGAAAAAAGAATTGTTAGTATATGCCACCTCAATGCCATATTAAGTGTTTTGGAATTCGATGAAAGGTGATGAATCTTTTTCAAGTGAAAGAGGGATGTTATTGAGGATGTTTCCTTGAACAAACCAATGTGGTGGACATTTTCAAACCAACGTCAAGAAACATTTAAAAGAGTTATTTTCGAAGCCCTTACAAAAGTTTTTATTGCAACTTTAAAGGTAAAAATTAATTCCTTATCACTAATGTCTACCTCAATGGATACAGGAGTTACTACAAATGCATTATTCTCAATGGTAACATTCTAGTTTACTAATCTAAAGGGCAAGACTTCAGCTAGAGAATTGATAGAAAAATTGGCCAAATCAAAAAGACTTGAATAAAATAGATTGTCTCTGATCCCCAAGTATAAGTGATATAGTCGAGAAAAAGAGAAAGTGATTTTCTTATTGAGGCCTTATCAAGTGGTGAATGTAGAGGAGATGAAGCAAGGGCTGAGTCTCTCAGGACCTTAATATAATAAAACAATGACGAAGGTGAGAAGAGAGGAAGTTAGGATTGGGTTTCTCAAAACCATCACTTGATTTGATAGGGGTGAAGGAAAAGAGAAGAAGCAATGGCTACTTCTAGTGATCTTCAAGTAGTAGAATAGTGACGAAGGTTGAAGAGAGAGGGAGCAAGGGTTAAACCTCTCAAAGCCTTCACTTGGTATGATAAAGGTGAAGGTGAGAGAGATAATAAACAAGAGTTGTTCTTCTTGACACCTTCATGAGAGAGAGTAGTGATGAGGGTGAGGGGAAGCAAGAGTTAAACCTCTTAGGACCTTCACAAAAAAATTATGAAGTTGAAAGAGAGAGAGAGAGAGATAAAGCACGGGTAAATCTCTCCAAGCTTTCACTTGATGGGATAAAGATGAAAGACAAAGAAAAGAAGCAAGGGATGAATCTCGCAAGACCTTCATTTGGAACAAATGCGAAAGAAAAAAAAAGAGGGGAAGTAAAATCTGAGCCTTCACTTAATGGAAAAGTGAAAGAAATAAAAGAAAATAAAGATTAAAGTGTAAATCTCTCAAGGCCTTCACCCAAAGGTGAATAAAATAGAGAAAGGGCTAAGCTTCTAGAGAACTTCAGAGAATAGTGATGAAGGTAGAAAGTGAGAGAGTAATACCTAAACCTCTCAAGGCCATCACTTAGAGTTGAAGAAAGAAATAGAGAAAGCAAGGGCTCAACTCTTGAGACCTTAGTAAAACAATGATGAATATGGAAGGGGGAGGAAGCAACGATTGAACCTCTTAAGGTCCTCAATCAAAAGTGAAAATAAAGCACGACAGCAAGGAATAAGCCACTCAAGATTTTCATAGAATAATGAGAGGGCAAATGTTGAATTTATTGAGGCCTTCACTTAGAGGTGAAATAAAGACAGAAAGTAAGGGCTAAGCTTCTCAAGATCTTTACAAAATAGTGAGGAAAAAGGCATGTGCTAAACTTGTTGAAATCTTCACTCAAAGGTAAAGAAAAGGAAGAGAGGAAGCATACCTATCGCACATGGTTTACGCATGTGGTAAGTATACCTACAGCACTATGCAGAACGTGTGAGAGAGGCTGGGGAGTTATCAACAAGCGCAAGCAATAGCAGGGCAAACAATCCACCCGTGTGCAACAGCTCACATGCCGTGCCTTTGCGACGTAAAACTTTTTACGACAACAATAGTTTTGGTCAAATAAATGCTCATGGAATTTATGAGAAATAAAATAATTTATATTTTGTAATAAAATATTACATCAAAACTTCTATAAAAAGAGGAAGAATAAAAAATGAAGCAACTGACATCTTTTGAGAAATTTCCATCTTTTGAACAAAAACTCTTAATCTTTTTTTTCTTTAGCTCATTTGTCATTCTCACGTTTCACTTCTGTTATTGTGACTCTAAAACAAGATATATTATTGATTGCTCAGAGCAAAACGGCTTGTAGATAGATCATATATTTTGGTATCAGGCATTTCGATTCGACGAGGATAACAAAAACTAAGAAGAAAGCAGTTGAAAAGCAAGACGTGAAAAGGAATTAGAAAATTAAAGTCTCAATTGAGGTGACTATGCTAATTAAGCCACAATCAAACTTAAAGACATATGTAATTCTATTAACCTAATAAATACAAGTGTTAATAGAAATGTATTAAAATCTTAATCCCCTTTTATAATGAATCCAAAAGATAATCTACTAAAAATATTTTTAATCAAAAGAACTTTGGATTACATGTTAATTCAAAGATAATTAAAAATAAAGATGAAAATGACATTATCAATCTCACCACTTTGACATTTAGGAATCAACAATTTTCTTTCAAGCTAAATATAAAACTTGATCTGTCTATTTATGATGATATAATAGATATAGAGAAATTAAATGCTTAATTAAAACAAGTATAGATATTTTTCTCTGCACAACTATTCATCAATCGATAAGATGCCTTATGTTTGATTAAAAAACACAAATCATATGTTAGCTTGGTGAAATGATCACTTAAGAACCAATACAATTATAAAAGTGTCATTAAGCCAATTTTAAAAATTAATTAAAGAAGAATTTTATCTCATGAATTACGTAGAGAAAAGATAAAATGGCATGGCTTATGACACCAACAAAAATAAAAAGTATAAGAATATACCACTAAATTCTGACAAACCGTGAGTTTTGGAATACCTATTGATAAGTTGCAAGCATTATCAAAATACATTGCAAGTCTATACTATTTTATTGCCACAGAATTAACTCTATTCCTTATTCAATCTTTAAAACAAGCTCACACATTTGCTAATTACTAACAAATTTGAGTACAAGTCTAAAAATTAATGACAAATGGAAGAGTATTCTCTGACAAAATATGTTACGACAACAACTACCAATACTTCTAACAATAGAACCAAGAAGTATTGCAATAACTATAAGGTAAGACAAATACAACAAAAATGTTAGACACTATATCTTGAACTATTTTTAGAGAAATTAAAAAAAACAAAATACTTATTATAGTTGAGATTGAAAATATACTTCAAACTCTTCTTCAAATTCATGAGGTCTTATCAATTATGATAAACTCAAATGAGTTATCTAATAAAAGAAACCAAAAAGAACTCTCTTTATCATCCAACTATATGCCAATTTATGTGCATATAGTTCAAAACAACCCAAAAGCCTTTTAGGGTGTAAAATTCATTTTATATTTCCTCTTCTCTTGCATTTAATATGTGAAGTAATATTAATCAATAGCAAGTGAAGCACATTTTCTCTCTTTTGGAATGTAGCATTACTAGATAATTTAGTTATTCACTAAACCACACTCAATGTCTAATAATAGAAACATTACAATAGAACATGTTCAATCGAATACTACCCTCAATATCTCCAAGGATAACCACTTTAACAAAAATTCACCGCACATATATCATGCCTTTTGTCTTCAAGTACCAAGCAGCTTTTAAATACTATGAGAATACAAGACAAATCATGATTCTCATAATCAAATTTTTAGTATCTTTACATGATGTGTCAATGAATTCATAATATGATTCATTTGGTTATACAATATTCATTAAAGACAGTAAAAGCATTCAGCCTCTTCACATGATATGCCAATAAATTCATCATATGATTCATTCAGTTATATAACATTCACCAAGGACAGTCCTAGCATGCACTCCTAATAAATATTCAGGTAACAAGCGAACTGAGAACATCAAATCTCCCTTCTCAACTTTCATCTATCAATCCTCATTCCTTCCAGGTTTTTACCAAAGCATTCAGATTGAAAGAGCTTTCTCAAGGATCTCTATTAGATTGCAGGCCATGGACAACGGTCAATTGCAAATCATCAATTATTAAACCTCAGGACCACAGTACTTCACATGCTAACCCCTTATCTTGAGGAAAACTCATTATAATTCTGAGATAAATTTCAAGCAAGTAACAGACAAAGAAACCAAGGAATTGCTTCTACATTTCTGCTTTTAAATCTAATAGTAGTGCCCCTTTATCAAGCAGAATTGGCTATACGTATCTTAATTTTTGAGCACCTAGAGTTCATAATAAAATCAGACCCAGCACATGATGCTGAAGGAAAGAGCATATAAAAAGATGAAAAAACAAAACTTGAACCCCTTATGGTTTTGACAATAAGGACAGAAAGAGAACTAGGACTAATTTGAACATAATGTTGAGAGTAAACAAAGCCATAAAAAGATAATCTGTTCAGTGTATTTCACACTGAGAATATTCTGTAATGCCCAATGGTTTTGTCCTATTTGCTAAAACATATGAATCCTTTAAGATGCAAGGTAGAAGTTTGCAAACTAATGGTTATAACAAAGGCTAAAAATATATGAAATAGTTATTGTCAGACATCTTTAACTAGACAACTAGAAGAATACAATGTTAGGATTCCAGGTCATAACATTGATAAGAACATAATATGAAATGCTGACCTTAATGCTAATTTTTGGAGAGAGACTTTGCCAAGCATCCCAAGGATAAGACTCAGTATGTCTAAAGCAGTTCTACCAATCAAGTTTGAAAGCATATCAAGGGAATAGCTTCTAATGAACAAGAAAGTTCATTTAAATAGCAAGAGGTCAGACAGCAAGTAAGATAAGATCCTTTCTATTGATCATCCACATTAAGCTTCATCACAAAGCATTACTAATATAACTTCAAATAAGCTCAAAAAAGAAATCTAGAATGACATGTTGAAATCAGGAACAACAAACTAAATGATTACATATAAAGTACTACAATAATTGTTTACTATTGACTCCCAAGTTGTGATTTGCAAATGATCTATTACAAGAGCTCCAAGTTGTACAATCATAAAACTTTGCCAATTGAACTTACTTGTGCAGAAGAAGGAATACTCCAGCCATTATAAATGTTCCCGCAACAAGAAACCATCCAATAAGCACCAAACTAGAAATCAACTAAAATGTTAAAACTGGCTTACCACATATAGTTTCTTCATGATTCTTTTAGTGAAGGAAATTGTGCAAACCAAAAAAGAAACTTACAGGTAGACAAGAAATTGCAGTCCCAATATAGAAAATACTGTTAAATGTGGGAAAAAGGAAGAAAGAAACGTTATCATGCACCAAAAAAGATTGAACAAATCATATGCTATAAAAATTATATTTAACACTAAAACAAGCTTCTTACAAAAGCCAAGGAATGCCAAGAGAAGCATCACAGCTGCCACGACAATCAAAACCAATCGCCTGCAACATACAATCATCTCAACTGGTCAAAATCAGCAATAAACAAGAAAAGATTTATCACCGAAAGGAAAAATAACGCTAATTCATAGATTGCTTACACTGTATCCAACACATCCTTGATATTTTTAGAATTCTTAGATGTGCGCCGATTGAGATCATTAGCGGACGTGTTAACCTTGGTCACAATCGCATCAATCCTGCCTTGAAGGTCACCAGGAACAAGCAGGTTAGTTACTTGTATCCTCTTAGCAGCCGATAAATTAGCAGAAAAATCCCGAAGGTTTTCTACTGTTAAATTTGCTTGGCCCACAACATAATCCAATGTATCCGAAGTGCTGTTGTGAAACTTCCCTTGGCCATTGTACAAAAGAACACATCCAACACTGGGAAAAGCTACCGCAGTGAGTGCAAATCTGACTATGTAACGGAAACTACAAACACCAATTCAGGATTCAAACAAGAGGACAAGTGCATACATTGCGGCCAGGGTGAAAAGAACGAGCAATGTAAGAGAGATGGCATAAGCTGCTCGAGAGTATGAGTTAATAGTGCGACGACAGCAACAGTAGTAGCAAGCCGTGAAGAGTAAAATCAACCCAAAGATCACAAACCAAGCAACGGCAATAACGAAAAGAGGGACACCAGTGAAACCAACAGACTGCACAAAGAACGGAGAAAAAGAACATGAATCACAGGAATAATAGTAGAAAGAAAACATTTGAAGGAGTTAGGTAGAAGAACTTACGGCCCAGTAATGCCTATTGCTGATATTCCAACCGCCGGTGTAATACTTGAAGTCGTTAAGAGGGTCTCTCCTATCCGTCCTTTCCGAAGCCAAGACGAAAGAGGAGTTATTCGACAAGTTAGCAGAAATGGCGGATGGCCCCTCCGCAACCGACCTCCTGAAGGAATCCAAGGCATACCCTCCTCTTCCTGAAAGCCCGCTTGAGAAACACGCGTAAGCTCGTGTTGAAATCAAGAAACCCATTCTTTGCATAAAAAGTTTCAACATTTTCAGGCAAGAAACCACCCACAAAAAACGCTCAAATCCAAGAAAAAAAAAATACAGGCGGATTGATAAAAAAACCCATTTATCTGGAAAACGAATACAGGCACCTGGCAAGGGTTTCTTTGGCGAATCGGCACCACAGTAGATGAAGAAGATGCTAATGGTTAATGGAAGGAGAATGTAAACATTCCCCCGGAAGATAGCCATGTTTTTCTCCTTTGAGATCTCCCTTCGCATGTGATGAACGGTTCTCTGGCGACAAGTTTAACCAATCAAAACTTTATAAGAAACCCAGCAAAGCATGCCTTCTCTTCCTGCGAAATGTTCCACCTGGCTCCTACCATGTGCACTGCCAAATGCCAAAACTGTGAGCACAGCAGAAGAGCGAGTCCAGCGTGTTAACCTGTTATTAATCGATAGCACCAACTCAGCTCATTCTCTCGTTTTATATCAAATCATACAACTGCAACCTCGCATCCCCGCAGCTGTCAACTTAAAACAAAAAAAAAAAAAACAAAAAAAAAAGGTTCACAACCATCAAATTGTTTTTTTAATCAAAATAAAAAAAAAATAATATCATGTTTTCTATTTATATATGAGCTATAATTATTATGAACTACTGTCGAGTTTAAAGTCTATTTTGAAATATAAATTAAGTACAATAACGCAAATAAAATAAAAAAAAACATGAAATTACAACTGTTAAAATTCGGAATAAGTTTCTTGTGGCCTTGTCCGAATTATGAAATTTCTGAGGAAGTGTTTGCTGAATTCGAAGAAGTATAATGAAATACTTAAGTATTTTATATTTACTAATATAATAATGGTAAATTAATAATACCTTCTATAAAAGCATTATAGAATTAAAACTTTATAGAAATAGCTATGTCGCGATGAGATTGACAAACAGATAAACTTGAAAAAAAAAAAATTAAAAACGATTTGAAATGAGTTACAGAGTAACATCAGTGAAATAATTTCAAAAGATTTGATTTCTGTATTTAAATATATTAAAAATAGATCCCATCAATCTTCCAAATAGGAGAGACGAATAATTTAAATCTTTTCATTTGAATTAAAGAGATATGAACATCACAAGAGATTACGTTGAATAATTGACACATTTAGATGCTAATGAAAAGTAACCACTAAATAAAGTATCATTATGTTAAAAGATTCGTGTAACAACTCCCATTAGTAGGATTAAGACATTCACTATATTGTTATAAGACATTATGTTTAAAATATTTTATTAATTTAAAAATGTGTTTTCAAGTTTATTGACTATTATTGACCAATCCAAAATAAGGAATAGTCACTAAAACATACAATCTTTTTTCAATGTTTGGAATGCCATTTGGTGATGTAATATGTAATCAGTACTAAAATGTGGTTAGTCGATGAGTTGCTATTTTTTAGTTGTGCTTGCTCTATTGTTGATGTCTTTTATATCTAGAAAAACAAAATTTGCATTACATTTATTTATGATCTTGTACTTGAGACAATATGTTCTCATTACAAAGCTTCCAAAGATAAAAAAATTAATCCAATATATTCATAAGTCAATTCACTTATAATTCACAGAATCAATTGAAACAAGAGATATAGAAACAATAATGATGCAACAAATTGTTTCATATAACTTTCAAGTTCATAAAACATATAATAAATAAAACATGTTCTTTACAATTAAACTTCATTGATAACTTTTGAATAATAATAATGGTTGTAAAATGCTATAATTAATAAAGTATTTTTTTTACAAAACTAACTTTATATCATTATCTCCTTATGTAACATGTGATGATTCCTCAGCATGGCATGGCTGATAGTTTTGTAATAACTAAGAGAGCATCTCACCATTACATCGAGTTGCGTCTAAATTGGCTACAATTGATCCCAAAGCATTTGTTTTCCATTAGATTTCAAGCTTCAATGCTAGTTCATTTTGTTATTGGATAATCATCCATCAATTCCCTATATAGTCTTACTGATTCATAATAGAAAATATATTGATACTATCATCATATAAACTTTTTAAGATATTTATTGTAAGATATAAATTTAATAATATAACATATAAAATGATAAATAATTAAATTTTCAAAATTTACTAGATGTACTATATCATTTTGTTGTACATATTATTAATATTACAAGGACTTTGAGTCACACGTATTAATAAGTTTTAATGAAAGTAGATCATGATTTGAAACATGAGCAATAACTTAATATTCAAATATCTAACCCCAACTCGTCATTTCAAATAACTTAGGCTTTACACCCAAATTATGAGATGCACGTTGTTTTTATTGTTCCAAGCTTAGCCAAAAAGGTTTTGGGATAAACTTGGAGTGCTACACATCAAATGATTAGGAATTCAGCATGTCTTTTTATGATCATTTTTGCATTATGTAATCACAACTATCTCTCATCGTGAAGTATTCATATGCAAATAATACAAATAATTTTTAAAAATTACTAAAAACTATATTTATATAAACTTTATTTTCATTTTGTAATTGATATATATTGTATTAATTTACTATAGGACAAGACAATTATAGGTCATACTAAAATATATTCAAGATAAAGCTTGTGGAAACAAAATATTGGTTGATTATAAACATTGAAAAATGACACATAATGATACAAATATGATTTAGTTGAATTCGAACCAAATCCTCCCTTTTGAAATTCCTATTTGCTAACATGGCCAACTTAGTGATATAGAATTATAAGGTTGAGGGTATTCGAAGAATGGATTCAAAGATTTGTTATAAAATGAGAATGCAAACAACAATTAAAAGATGAATACAAATATTATTTGAAATCAATAGGAGCAATTAGAGAACAAAGCAATATACTGTTGAGAAAAGTTTGACATCATTAAGACTACCAATTGTTGTTCATAGTAATCGAAATCAAGACTTGGTATGCATTGGTTATCAAAGTTTCCTTGAGTAGAGTGGCAACAATTAAGATGCAACAATTTTTTTTGTTCTCTTAATCCTACACTTTATTCCAAAATTAAAATTTAAGCAAAATTTTTACATCTTTTGTTTTCTACATTTTACTTTTTTGTTCTTTTATCCATGTTTTGATAGTTAGAATATTTTTTTCTTATTTTTTTTGATGATTGAATGACAAATGATTTATCAATAAACAACCAAAAAGATCATCAATTAAGTAGTTTAGGCCCGATAATTTAGATGTTTTGTTTGTCTATGGTTTAAGGAAGTATTTTTTTTCTTTTGCAATTTTAAATATTAAAAAATTAATCAAATAATTTTCATAACTCTAAATGTTTTTCATATTAAATATATTTTTCTTAAAACAACTTTTAGAATCATATTTTAAAAAAACTACTTTGGAGCTTTTACTCAGCGTTAAATATATTATCTTTGAATTCTCAGTTGCCACTTGGCCGCTGTCAATTGCTGGGCAACGTATTAAAACCGCGGCGATGACCGAAGGCGACGCGCGGCAACGGACGATCGGCAAACGGCTGAAGACGAAAGAATGCGACGGCCAAGACGAGTATCCACGGCAGGAATTATTATTAAATGCCAAAGAAGAACAAGAGAGAGAGAACGGGTTAGTAACTTTCCCATTGTCTCGTTTAGCACTTATTAATAAAGTCTAATTGTACGGACTTCGCCAGCTTTGTGATGTGCTCAAATTAATGGCGTGCAAACTTCGTGGAGAGCCACTTAACCATGTCGAAAGGGTTGCGTCGTTGTTAAAAAAACGATCTTGAGGGCTTTTATTGATGAAATTGTTTGGCAAATTATCACTTTAATGGTCACAATTGTTTTAAAAATATTTATCCATTTTTAATATACAAATTATTAAAAATATAAATAAATACGTCATAGGGATGCCGACTCTTTTGTGATTGCTTGTCACTTCAATATTATTCTATACACACATGCTCTTTTTTTTCATTTTTTTTTAATAAGTTTTGTCATCTTTTACCGTATTGCATTTTATATGCTGGTTATTCAATGATTTTACTAGTTTTAATTTTATATAATTTTATTTGTTTCCTAATTTTACATATTATTAACTTTTCTTATTATATGATATTATAAATAATAACTAAAATATAATGAAACAAAAAAATATATCGACCTTATCCAAAAAGTTAACGAAAAAAAAATACTAATACCCTTTTATAAAATCGGGTAGATCAAAACCTTCATTAGGCCAACCAAAAAAATACATCCACTGAGCAAAAATAGCTTACATATAACACTCCAAAATTTAAGTAGAATTTGTTTCAATATAGTATCTACTTAACATGTTGATTATTGTAATTTTGTTAATTTGATGTTGAGAGCACGAGAATTTTGTTAAAAAAAATATATTAAAAGATTCTTTGTGATATGTCGTGTCACTGAGCAAATATTTTAAAATTTTAAAAAGTGAATTGACGTAGTTACGTCTAGTTACATTGCCCAGAAGTTTCATTTGGAGGTATATTAGTTATATTCAAACTTGGAGTCGTACTATGATTAGCCATTCTACTTCTCGTTAATCATTATTGTTGTGGAACTCAATTATAGTTGATCTTTATTTATCACACATTTCAGTTTACTTAAAATAGTTCGTCAAGTTATTTGGTTTTACAGTTTCGTTTTAATCGTTTGAAGAATAATTGATAACTTTTTAGACATTTTAAACTTTAAATTTAGTAATAATCATCTCTTCAGTAGTCACATAATTATTTTGGTATGAAATTTTGTGAAAAAATGACTCCAAAAGAGCTTAAAAATGAGTTTTTGTTGTTTTCTCCAACATCCACCTCCATTACGCACCGACCTGGGTGGTCCGCTCAATCCGCGTAGCCAGCTCAGCTCGGGTTGACCCAATTCGAACTCGTAGATTTGCTTCACAGGCGACAATGCATCTATTCATGTCGATCCATCAACACAATCAAATCTTATTCAGGACACGCTTAACTCAAAACATGCGTGTCGACCTGTCCACCTACGCTAATTCACTGCAACTCATGTCAACCTTACAACCAGACCCGAGGCATCACGCACCTCTTTGCCCAAGCCATTTAGATTGCATGCCACCCAACGCCTCACCGTTCACCATTACCCAGCCCGAAATGCATAAAGCTATTTGAGAACTACTTAATTCAATTAATTTTGTAGCTTTTAAGTTAGTTTTTTTTTAGTTTTGGACATAATTTAAAGTATTTAGTTCATAAATTGTTATGAATTTTCAAAATGTAAAATATTTTTAGAATTCAAAAAAAGATGTACCTTAGTATTCCAAAATATCCTTTTGTAAGCCTATGTTAACAATTATTGTTGTATTATTGATGTCTCATAAATATGTATGCTCATTATGTTGCAAGTGATGAACTTTTAAAAAAATGATGAAATGTTGTCGTAAAGTTTGTGTGATATGAGGGTGCTGTGTTTGAAAAATCCAACAGTGTGGTTTCGATTGTTCCTTGGGGAGACAAGCAAAAGGCTCAAAATGAGATATCCCAACCCATTATCCAACATCCATAAAAAGCATTAAATCACTAAGAAAGTCAATAATCACTTTATTTCATATTTAAAAAAATTTAACTGTGTCCAATTTCCTAATTTGTGCATATGACAATGCGATTTCTTGCTTAACATTCTATAAGTTACACTTGTGTTTATAATGTTACTTCATTACTAATGCAAGTGATTAGGTGTATGTTGTTTAAAACTTATGTTCTTTTAGGTTGAGGTTCTTTATATTAAAATTAATACAAGTAATTAACTTTTAAGAAAGTTTTTATTATCTTATAATCTTAAGATTTTCTTTTTTAAACTTATGACATCTTTAGGTAGGCACTTGTATAAATATAATTGAATATAAGCTTTTCTTAATTGTCTATGAGCTAGGTTTTAGCACTTCATTCTGAATCAAAAATATTTTGGATAAAACTTTTTAAGAGGAATATAATATTATTCATTTTAAATTAATAAGAGTTTGTTTATAATTGCTACGAATTTTTAAAGTTTTTATTACTACAAATTATAATATTATAATTAATTAATTGCCTAAATCTTTACCACCAACCTCTTTCTCATAAGTGGTACATACAAACCTTAGAATGCCCCTCTTAAGTGAAAAATTTTAGATCATAAAGCAACCCTTGATTTACAATAAGAGTTTCCTTCTCAACTCTCTTATGTCCTCATAGCCATGTCATCCATAATTTTTCCAATTGAGGGGAAACCAAGAAGTGCCAAGTCTTAAGTTTTCTTTCCTTATGTGAATAATTGTAGATCAAAAGACAAAACTTCAATTTATTGTAGATCATAGTCTTCTGTTAAGCTTAATCATCCATTTTTAGATTTCCTACCAACTTTAGTCGATTTGTTAAAAATGACAGTCGAACCCTTGGTGGAATTTTGATTTGTTGGTGTTGAATTAGGATTTTGGGTTTTTGTGACTAGAATTAATAAATTTTTAAGAATTTAAGCTTTCATTATTATTATGAAAGTGAACAAAAATTCTAATAGTTTTCATAGTGAACACTAAGGAGATAGAAATAAGAGTTTCTATTGTAAATGAAAAAATGTTAAAGAGAAGTCAAGTAAGAAAAAATAAAAGTGTTGTTATTATTATTACTAACTTATAATTAATCATATTTAAATTCCTTACAGAACAAAGAAGAATCGTACATTAAAAGCTTGTTGGAATTGGAAACTAACAATAATTTAATTATGAAATGACATATGCAGGTCACAAAGAAAGTAATTAAAATTTTGTTATGCAAGATTGAAAGAACAAGTCGATTAAAGAAATAGATTCCTAGCACATATACAAGGTGGGTAAATCAATTAACTATAATATAAATATGTTTGTTTACTTAATATTTATTGAATATATTATAATAAAATATTGTTTATTCTCAATGACCAAAATTGAGCTTGTTCATACACTTTTATTTGTTAATATGACTTATATGGTTTAATTTTTTATATTCTAGTTATCAAGATATCAAATTAAGTAAATATGCTGATAATTAAATATGATTTCTATAAATCCCATGATGAAAAAAAAGATGTATGAAAGTTATTAAAAAATTCATATGTGTTATTTATTTACAAAATGAGGGTGTCATCATGAAGAGACATGATATAATAATAACAAATGTGTTTCCTTTGTTGTCCATCAACTTGTGCATAGTACAATGGATCATGCTATATTTTGGTTATATTATGACATGAGATGTTACTAAATTATATAATGATTGGCCTCATAAGGGGTTGTTATTTATTATCTTAGAACTAGTAAGGTAGTTGGGTGTCAATGTGTAACCCATGCTGGAGATGTTATCACTAATTTACTTTTGGGTTTATAAAGTGGATGTGTGGTTGTTAAAGCTATAATCCTGAGGCATGATATGATACTAACTGATGGATAAGCCTATAGGTAGAGGCCTATCTATTAGAAATCTTTAATAGTTATTAATGTGGATATAATATAATATTTAAGAAAGGATAATAATTAATGAAAAATACCACCAAAGTTAGGCTAAGCAATTTGATGTAGGATAATATAATAAAATTTATTTTAGTTTATCGGCAATTGAGAAAAATTTAGATTCAAGTAATATATCAATATAATGGCCTACCTTAATATATTGTAGATAGCCAAAGTAGAAACTATACAATCTCATACACAAATTAGAATTTGGATGCGATGATAAATTTTTTCTTGAAACATAAAATAAAGTGACTAAGGACTTTCCTATTAATTTGATGCTTTGTAGACATTGGATAATAGGTCAAGATACCCTTTTTGGACAATCTCACTTGCCTTTCCAAGGCACATTCAGAATCACATTGTCAGATTTCGTGTACACAACATGCTTGAATCACATAAGCTTAACGGTACTACTTTATTATTTCATTCAAAAGTTTATTATTCATAACATGGTGAGCATCCTTATTTACAGAGACCTCAATGATACAACAATAATTTGTTAATTTAGTAATACAAAATGACATTTGGAATACTAAAAGATAAATTTTTAGAATTTTAAAATTTTCAAAATCACCATAAATTACAAAAATAAATATTTTTAATTTTGTCAGAAAAATAAAAAAAAATTGATTTAAAAGATGTAATTAATTGATTTATGTAGTTCTCAAATAGCATATGCATTTCTGGTGGCAGTAACGGAGAATGATGATGCTATAGATGACACAAACAACACAAGCATAGAGATGCATGATGCCTTGGGTTCGATTTCGGGTTGACACAGGTCGAAGCAAATTGGTATGAGTTATAGGGTTGACATTCATGCTTTGGGTCAAGCACTAGTCAAATAGACATAGTTATGGGGGCGGGCAAGTCGCACCGGACGGTAAGACAAACAAGTTGTGCGGGTCGACACAACTAGCACGTCAACGCAAGAGGCGTTTGGGTATGTGCGGGCTGCGACATCAGAGCTGAAGGCGATGGTACGATGATAGATGGTGGCAAAAGATTGTGAGAACAGTTCAAACTCAAATTTTAGCTATTTTAAAGTCAAATTTTTATTAATTTTTGCATTAACAAAATTTCAAGACTATTGAAGGAATGACCAGTATTGAATTTAAAGCTAGAAATATTCAAAAAATTATCAATTATTATTTAAACGATTGAATCAAAATTATAGAAGCAAATAACTTAACAAACTATTAAAAGTAAATTGAAATATATAATGAATAAGTACCATTTATAATTGACCACTATAATAGTATTGACTAGAGAGACTAATGAGAAATAGAAGGGTCGATTTTTGGCATGACTCTAAGATTAAATAGGAATAGTATGCCTCTAAGTAGAACCTCTACGTAATGTACTAGACATTACTATGTCATCCTCCTCAGGTAGAAAAGAGCTAAACATAGTGAAGCTCGTGTGAAATCTCTAATATTGCTCTAATATCTCTAAGTTTAGGCGGTGAAGCTCCTTAGTATTCAAAGTGTCGTCACATATAGGATGAGCTTGTCATCACACAAAAAATATTTGTTGTGTTTGATATTGTGTGATAATTGTTTGATCATCTAAAATTTATTCTACTTGATCTCTTAACTCACTAAATGAGGCTAAATATATTAGTGGGATAGATTTACTTGATAATGATGATGAAGGTATAAAAAGCTCACAAGGTGTTGGGTGTGGTTTCTTATAAGGTAAAAGATCCCAAATATTAAAGGTAACACTTATTTCATAATCTTTGAGTATATCCAAAACATAAGCATTGATATCTAGTTTTTTCATAATTCTACTTAGTCCAGCACTACAAGTATACAACTTTTTTAGTGTTCATAGTGGAAACCTTTCAAACCTAATACGGATCATCACATACTCACTTTTAGTAAATTCTTTATATTTTTTATGAGCATTTACTAATAATCTATATATTTTATTATTTAAATTAATTTACTCAACAATATATTTATGTAATGATAAAATATGATGATCAAAAGACTCAAGAGATACATAAGTACAAAAATCTTGATGTAAGAGAATCAAATCAATAAGACTTTGATGATGATTTTCAAAACTAATTTTAAAAAAAATTAACTTATTTGATTGGTAAACTAAATGCATGATAATAAATAATCTCACTTTGACACATGTTTCTCTATTAGACTATGAAGAAGATGGTTTAAATTAAATTAAACTACTTTTTGTTCATCTATTTAGAGATGATAAGTTGGTAAGTTTTACTTGAACTAATGAATTTACTTTGTGATATGATAGTGAGGTGCTAAAAACTTGATATATAGTAAGCTGAATATCTCTCAAATATTAGATTTTGTCTTATAAATCATTGAAAAATACTTTTATGACTTCTTTTAATAAGGGTTGGACTACAGATGATAGGATGGGTATACAATTAAGAGATTCCTCAATTATTACAAACCATATAACTTTATCGTTGGCCATATCATTCTCAATCTCGATAAGTGAAATGAAATTAAGTAATTTTCTTTTTCTTTTATCTTTTTTTGGAGTATTTGGGTTAAAAAGTTTCTTTGAAGGAGTTGAAGAGTACAACGTGATTTTCTTTCCTTCATATACGAATGCATGTATTGGCTCTTCTATTTAAGGTATCATTTCGATTGTATAACAACGTCTTCCTAAGATAAGATTATCTACTTGTATTTAGATAACATCACACCATAATTTCTTAGAATATTGACTAAACTTTAAAGGAAAATAATACTTTTGTTTATGAAGATTGTGATTTTGTTGATCCAATATACAATGTATGGGTGGGGATGATCTGCCAATGTGAAACCTATCTTTTTGGCATCATTTTGTGCTATGGCATTGATATAGTTACTATTATCTATAACAATATTACATAGTTTGTTTTTAATCTAATAAAGGTACTACAGGTGTTAGTTTGTTGCCCATCATTAAATGGTCATGGTGTAGTCAAAGTGCATCTTAGAATAGCCAGGGGTGGTGTGATATAGTAAAGACTTTTACTTAAAACTTATAATTATTTTTCAGTCTCCCTATCTGGCTATATAACCTTCTCTTTCTTAACTTTAATATTTTCTTCTACCTCTTCTTCTTTGCTTATGTATAGAGTTTTCTTAAGGCATTGTAATATGACATGTCATTTCTCATGACATTGATAATATTCAACTCTATAATTGGTAGATGGTTTGTCTGAGGGTTGGATTTGGTGATTTTGTGGTATGGGTGGAGGGGCACAGGTTGCTTATGGAGTAGAAGTATTAGGAGCAGTAGACGTGTGATATGCGTTTGAGGGTGAAATATGGACGAAAGAATCTAACTCTAACTAGCAATCGATTCTCTAAACTTTTCTACATCACAGGTCACTTTATATGTTTTTTTAAATTAGTAATATTTCTCAAGTATAACTCAACTTGAATAGATTACTTGAGCCATGCTCAAAATCGAGACAATACTACTCGATCTGACTCTTATACACTATATCTAAGCATATAATCCTCAAATTTAGTAATGTACTTATCAACAACCTTTAAACATTAAGATCAATATTTATAATAATTCAAAAGTTTATGTGAATAAGTAGTTATGACATATTTAGCTTGTAGGTAAATCTTCAGTTCTTCCCATGATAAGAGTAATGCTAAATCTTTGTTAAGATATCGCTTTTCTAATGAGTGAACAAACAATCTAATATGTGATGTGAGCCTTTTTTTTACAAATTAGTACTTTTAATGCTCATTAAGATTATACAAATCAAAATAATACTTTATTCTTATTTCTCAATCTTGATATGCTAAAGGGTCTAAACTACTATCAAATATAAAAGCTTTTAATTTAACAATGTTAACTTAATGATCATCATCCTACCATGTCTTTTATCATAGATTTGTAGAGTAGCTTTACAACTAAATTGATGTTTCAACTGGTTAGTTCATTTTCAGAGGACATTTTCCCAACATCGAAGAGACTTGTCATATACCTACTTGATCTATAGGTTCCGCCTATCTTACTATCTCTACATTGTTTAGATTAGTTCAAGTGTCATTTTAAGGTTGCTCTTAGATCTTGTATCGAATGAGTTAATTCTAGAATTACATATTATATTCATGGATCTATGGTTGATTATGATAGTTGAGAATCATATATTCTATATTATTTTTTAAATCTAGTGGTCATACATTATTGGGTTAAAACTAAAATTCTTAATTTGAGATCATAAAGAAAAAAAAACAAATAAATGTCAAAATATAATGACAATATCATATAACTAAAAATGTTATACTATCAAACATGAAAAAGACTTTTTTAAATATATATTTTTAATAACTTTTAACAATTAAAAATAAATGTACAATATTAAAAAATGACTATTTCATAAAAAATTTAAAAACATGATAGTTTCTAAATCTAATTATACTCTAATACCAAAATTAATGTGGGATGATATTTTAAAACCTATTATAGTTTATAAGAAATTGAGAAAAACTTAGGTTTAAGTAATATATTCGTACATACCTTAATATGTTTTGAATTTAAAATCAAAATTCCTAGGATTGTCAGGCAAATAAGAACTTTCTTAAAAGCTAAGAACTTGTACTAATTTTAACAAAGAGACCTCAACCTAAAAAAGTTGTGTTTAAATAACACACCCACCCATGCACTCATTTGGTGATGAAATAATAAGATACATACATAAGTAGAGTTTACATATAGCTAAATAAGAAACCATACAATCACATGCACAAACCTAGATTTTTGGATTCTATGATAGATTTTTTTCTCAAAATATGAAATGAAGCGACTAAAAACTTTCCTGATAATTTGATGTTTTGTAGATATCGACTAATGGCTTAGGATCGCCCCTTTTGAGCTTCTCACTTGCCTTCCCATGGTACATTCAAAATCAAACCATCTGATTTCACACACACAACATGCTTATATCATAAGCTTTAACGATAGCACCTTGTTACTTTATTCAAAATTTTATCTTTTATAATATGGTGAGTATCCCTATTTATAGAGACTTTAAGGATATAATTGTAATTTGTTAACTTAAGATTATAAAAAGATATTTGGAATATTAAAAGACAATTTTTTGGAATTTTAAAAGTCATTTCAAAATTCCAAAATTCTTAAATATTACAAAATAAATACTTTAAATTCTACAAAAAAATTGAAAAAAACTGATTTAAAAACTATAAAATTAATTGAATTAAGTAATTTTCAAACATCGTATATGTTTTAGGTAACAGTAATGGTAAAAGGTGAGATGATGGCCATCATAAATGGAATAGGTAGAGAGGTGTGGGACACCTTGGGTCTTGTTTTGATTTAGCACAGGTTAAAGTAAATTAACACGGGTTATTGCGTTTGTGCGCATGTTTTAGGTTAAACACAGGTTGAACAAGTCACGTGGGTTAGTACGACTGATCGAGTGATGCTGGAGGCTCACGGGTTGGTGTAAGCTGCGACATTAGAGCTGACGACAATGATACAGTGACAGGTGATGGTGAGGCGATGGATGGTGGCATAAACAGTTCAAACTCAATTTTAACTCTTTTTAAGTTTTATTTTTACCAAATTTTGTATCGAAAAAACTAAGGGACTATTGAAGTGATGACCAATACCTAATTTAAAATTAAAAATATTAAAAAATGATTAATTCTTCTTCAAAAGCTATAAACAAAATTATAGATATAAATAACTTGACAAACTGTTGAAAACAAACTGAAATATATAATAAGTAAAGATGAGATATAATTGACTCTCATAATAATCATGATAGCAAAGATAAATAAGAAATAGAGAGGATAATCTTGGTACTATCCTAAGTTTGAATATGACTAATAGACCTACAAGTAGAACATTTACGCGATATACTAGATGCTACTCCGTCACAATTGGTTGAGAAAAAAAATTTAAGTAAATATTCAAAGAAAATGCATATATATATAATGAATGAAATCACTTTTTATCATTTTTTTGAATTTAAGATAATTGTTCCTTTGTGCTTATGTCAATCATTTTTCAAGCTATATTGTTATTATTCTTTACATTTATTATTAAATGTTCTTACCATTTACAATTCATCTACTTTATTTTTGACACTCATTTTTTATACTTATATTATAGGTCAATTAGGTTCACAGCACTAACATAGAGATCTAAGAAAGATTGAGGATTTAGGTATGTAGTCAATATATGTCGAATGTTTGAGCCTAAACAAGAAGATTTGTTATGTAGTTATAAAGTAGACTATGTTGTATTATGTTGAGTTGGTAGCTGTGTTTATATTTTAAGAGATGTGAGTTGCTTTGTATTTTTTAGAATTTTTGGACTAGTTCATTATGATTTAATAAATATTGTTTTATTTTAATGTTATGTGGACTAGTTCATTGAATATATGATATAAATGTATAATATATTTGTGTGTTGAATATTATGTATGAAAAAATTGATGGTTTATAATGGAGACATTTTTTGTTTATTTTTTAAATTTGTAAGAGCTTAATTATGTGCAATAATAAAAGAGAGAAAGTTGATATAGTAATTGGATTTATCATGGCTCCATATTTATATGTCGTCATGATGAGTGTGATTTTATAACACTAGCTTAAAATAGCACATAACTCTGGGTTAAAGAAGTCTACACATTCATCCCAAAAGAGCCTACACTATTAAGATAAATAACCATACAAATCACCAAGCTAAAAATTCTTATAATATGACCAAAAGTCCAATAATGAGATCAAAAGCAAACTCAAAAAAATGGGACAAAGAAACAAAATATAAAGCTTAATACAAAGTCTTATAACCCAAGTTTAGTCTAAACAAGAGGCACACTAACATATATAAAAATAATATAAGAATGGATACACAATTTTACTAAAAAACGTAAGTATGAAACAATTGGAAACTTGGCAAAATGAAGAATGAATTGATTGCTAGAAATTATGATGGAAGATTTTTAATTTGCAATCTTGTTTTTTCTTAAAATCCTTTTTAAGTAGATGATTTTCAAGTGATGCTTTTGTCAAGGATATGCATGTGAATTATTAACATTTTCTTTTAAGTTTGGATCTATTTTCTTAGACTTTTACAACATATTTAACGACTCCTAACATCCCTTAAATAGCTATAGTCAACTTTCTTAAAAACCAATCAAATTAGTTGTTATTTAATGTTCTATACTGACAGTGTTATATGATCTAAAGAATTATACAAATATGATACAATCATCAGCATGCTATCTAACCTATTAAATAGGTCTCATTAGTTCATTTTCCAACATACAAATTCTCACACTTATTCAATGACAACATTGAACATGTATGAATATCACAAATCGTTAAATCTAATTTTTCCTCAGCTTTAGGGATTTTCTTGTCTTATGAAAAATGTTTGATGATGAAGACCTTCTCAATTGAGTAAACAAAGTATCATATTAATATTATATGCGAAATATATTTATATGACAAAAATCAACAAACTAAATGTATAGTTACAAATTCAATCTCTTTGATAAATGCGATCATAATCACACAATTAGTATTGTTGTATTGTACGAAAGATCATTGTCTTCATGCAACTCCTAGTCTTACTTAAGAAAACAAGTAACATATTTCTATGATATGGAGATCATGCATTTATGACAATATAAAAACTCATATCATACTACATTGCTCAAACAATTAATTGACTAATCTACTAAAAAGATGTACCATATAAGTATGATGCATTATCTTATTGTGTGAGGGGCATAAGTTTTAATTTTAATATAACACCTCTCAAGAAAAAAAAAATTATGCTCATACAATAGTGGTGTTATACTTATATGAGCAGCATATTAAAACAAGTTATCTTAAGATTGCTCATGGTAAACTCTCTATCCAAACAAAAGGATAACTAGTTGTATTATATGATGAGGGTATCATATTAATGTGGTTAGTATATATAAGATGTTCTTCACCTCACTCATTCACTTTTAAATTCTTATTTGATTATTTAATTACAAATCATGCAATCTATGACCTTCATAATAATCTAAAGCATAGATATATGTGCATCAACTACATATTATGCATGACTTTAAACTATAATAACATTGTTGAAAAATATAATTTAAAAAAAATTAACAATTGCACTCACCCTCACCAAATCTTAGTGTCTTGTGTAAATTTTTATAAGTTTAACATATTAATACCAATAAAAATGACTAAATAGGAATCTTTTCTAATTACTACTCAAGCTGGTATTTTTTTCTTGCAAGTTATGATTCATTTCACAAACACCATCGTTAAGCTCCTTAAGTTAAGTGATCAAACTCTTTACATGATTATCTACACAAAGTATTTTATTGTATTTATATATATGTTCAAGTTTATATTATTAATAATAAAGAAATATATTATTACATTTTTTTAGTTATTCATAATTTATATAAATTATTTTTTAATGCAAATATTCTAATCAAATAAATCAATAATTTATCAAATACTTTATTTTTTGGATATCTTTTAATCAAGAATTTAAGAAATATTATAATCTAAAACATTTTTTATTTAATAAAATAATAGCTTATATATTAAAATTTATTTATTTTTTTATTTAGACGTATAATATATAAATATATATGTTATAATTTTTTTAAAAAAAAATTAATTTTATCTCACAAACTTCTTTATATTATTAGAGAAAATGTAAAATGATAATGATCTATAACTAATAATATCAAAATTCTTAATAGTTCATCATCATCACACAATTTTAATATACAACATCGTATAATATAATGACATTGAATTTAATAGAATGATATAGATTAAATGCATCACATCAACTCTCCTCAACTAATTTTGATCGTGTGGTTAAAATTATACATCATTGCTAAAACTTTTTAATGTCTCTTAATATAGGTGTAAATCATTGCCTTTTGGATAAGATTGTATTATCATTGACATTTGACATCAAGCATGCTATTATCATTAGCATTCGTAAAAAATTTTGATTTGATGATAGTACTCTAAATAAAAGCAAAACTATTGGAATAATCATGCCATTTATGATAACACAATTAATAATTGCTATTATTTGGCATGATATTTCAAATACTTGCATAGCTCTACATAATAACAATCATTTCAAGTAAAATATCTTTGTCTAACAGCTATAGCAAAGAATTATATGCATAAGTTGGAGGCAATTGTTTGAAGGGAGAATAGAGACAGAGATGGCGAGGAAAGAATTTGCTTACTTCTTTTACTCTTTGATTGAGAGGGGGAGAGAATTTTATAGAGTTAAGAGTAATTAAGAAAGGAGAAAAAATTCAATGAATAAGAGACTGATGGTGCTTGAAGATAAAGAAGTAGAAGACATATATATATATATATATATATATGTATATTGTATTTTTTTTAGAAAGAACTCTTTGAGACGAGTCTAATGATGTTTAATTTGTAATTTTTGGAGCTCTAATGAACAAAGTACGAATTTTTAAAGATTTGGGATAAATTTGTAACGTGGAGGAAAGATTTGTAATTTTTAAATGTCGGTTTAGTTCAAATTCGATTTAGCGGAGGATATATTTGCAAATACCAAATTTAGAAGGGGTTTTATGCAAAAATGCGGTTCATGGCAAGTCGGTTCCGACCGCGTTATAAAATCAGAAGCAATGTGCATTTTGAAAAGCATTTCTGCAAAGAACACCGACTGAGGGGAGGTTGTCGGAGTGCGAGGGCGAGATTTCCGACGATTGCCATCGTGCTCAGCGAGGTTCCGGCACGCTCAGTAACTACCGACGAGGAATTTTCGTGATTTCCGGCACGCGACGGCGACGGCCGACGAAGGTGAGAATTTTTTTTTGTCGGGTTGTATAAGTTTTTTCGGTGAGTGGCGGTCAATTGGCCGGCGAGAGACGCAAGAGATTTCAAGTTTGCCGGCGAAATATTTCGGTTTCGCCAGACGTACAGGAGAGAGAGAGAAAGAGCGAAAAACCGGTCCACGCCTTTGGATCGGGTTACGCTGCGAACCGAGCTGCTGAGCGCTGGCGGTCCAGCTTGCCGAGCGCGCGCGGTCCAGCTAGCCGAGCGCGCGCGGTCCAGAGCGCCGAGATAGCGCTGTCCAACGCGCAGAGAGCGCGCTGTCCAGCGCCCACGTAAGCCAATTTTGGGATTTATTTTGGGGGTTTGTTTGGGAAAGCTTTTCAGAAAGCACTTTTGGTTAATGAACATATTTTAATTTGTGACCATGGCCTTGTAGGACATCAAGAAAACAAATTAGAAGTGGGCAAGAAAATTTGGTACAGCAAATACAAGTAGATAAATTCCTAACCCTGTGATGTAGCACAATACTATGTGTTTGTTTTACATGGTTTTCTTTCATTTACATGGTGTTTTGGTTGTTCTATATGTTGATGTTTATTTCATTTGCATGACAACTAAAAAGAAAAGAAATAATATGATACAATATGCTAAAGAAAGAGTCGAAACAATATGACATGAAAGGTCTTTTGATATGGCATGGACTGATGTTTGGAAAATGACAAATAAAAAAATGGATTCCCAGAGAACATTATCCTCACCATTAAGCCCAGAATGTGTTGTAGGGTATCGATCTTCGGATCAGATATCTGCCTAGTGTCTACACCAGGCCCAGCGTGTCGCAGGGTATCGATCTTCGGATTAGATATCTACCTGGTATTATTTGCTATGACTCCATGATGATTTACACCAGGCCCAGCATGTTTTGCAGGGTATGGTACCATACCTGCCTGGTGGCATTAGGCCCAGCATGTGTTGTAGGGTATCGATCTTCGGATCAGATATCTGCCTAGTGTTATGTGTTTGATTGGATGCCGACTGGAGGTCATTTATTGATTATGATTGGATCCAGAGGATAATGCGTCAAAGGGAATTGGGTCCGATAATAACACACTATATAAGGAACTGACATTTCTTTATGGTTTTTATTTGACATTACCTTATATATATGACATCTGATATGGTTTTATCTTTATACATATGATTGATCTTCACTGCTCATGGTATTTTGATATCTATTTTTCATACTTGGTTAGTTGTTATGATTTATCTACTGAGATGTGTAAAATCTCATTTAGTGCTTACATCACAGGTCATGAAACCACTGCACCGAGAGATAGAAATGGTGCTGCTACAGAAGAGCCATTTTCAAGAGATGTGTGAGAGAGAGAAAGTTTTGGTGTGATTAAATGTTTAAAAACATGCCTTTATATATATACTTGGGATTTTAGAGTTGGTGTTTGTCTTACCGTCGGGTCCCCACATTTGGTTTTGTTTATTGTCCTCACTCTGATAATAATTTTGTTATTTATAGGTACTAGTTTAGGTGGGGGCTTGACAAGGTGTGTATATATATATATATATATGTATGTATATATATATAGATACATATATATGCACATATACAGATATATACATAATTTATAATATACATATGTATACTATAATATTTTATATCTTTTGATAATTGATGAGTTTGAAAAATGAATTTAAAATTTTAAGTGTTAATATCACCCTCATTTGTATGGTTAATTTATTATCATTAGATTTTTATTTATATTTTAATTTTTCTCAATATTATATAACCTCCTGTGTTATTAGATAGATAGAAGAGATGAGACATGATAATTTGGACAATCGAGTAAGATTGACGAGTCTAAAATATAATAATATTTGATAAATTATAATCAAGATATGATATTTGAAATATGTTAGTTGTATTAAAAAAAGATTTTTTTATCATTTTAAGACTTAAAAAAATAAAAATATAATAACAATAGATTTATAAAATAATAATTTTTAATTTTTTTAAATTAATAATATATATTTTTTAATATCAGCTATATCTACCTTTTTTTTAAATATATATATATATATATATAGAGAGAGAAATATAATAATGAGTTCAAAATATGAGAAATAACCCTCTTTATTGTGCCCGCATTATGACTCTTGTCTTGATTTCCATGCACCTGGGTTTTCCCTCGCATCAACGGTTTGCCCTCTACTGGGTTTTCCCTGCATCAGCGATTCGCCTATTGAAGCGAGCCTACCACAATGTTCGCATCCTGCACAAGCGTCACGCCGTCCTCGGAAGAAGACGGAATCTTCCCCACCTCCAGCACGTATCAAGGTGACCTCAGTGCCTTTCCTGGTACCGGCCGCACTCAGGCGGTTCCGTTCTCATCTGGGAACCCTAGAATTGAAGAAATACGTGGTATAATGCATCTGTTTCCTGAAGATGCATCGTCTTTCTACAATCCCCCGGTATTCCGATGTCTATTTTCTTTTTCATTTTTTTTCAATGGATTGAAGTCATAAACATTAAAGGTTTTATATTACATCGCTTATAGGTGGATAGAAAGTCTCTTGTCGTCGTGCTCGCCGTCCCCAACCACATGACGTATGCTGATTTCTGCAGGTTCTGTGGCTCTTTCGTGCAGCACATGGTTGAGATGCGAATAGTTAGGTAAACGTTGGTTTTTTTTGCTGGTTTGGTGTGGAAAAGTTAAGGACAGTTCGATTACTGCATTCCTTTGAGGGGGCTAAGAGTTATTTAATGTTGGAGAGTATCTGTGGTTTGTAATTGCAGAAGTGATGGGATGGACGATCAGTATAGTGTTATTATAAGGTTCAATGATCAGAACTCAACGGATGGTTTCTTCACGCATTTCAATGGAAAGAGGTTCTCGTCTTTGGAGGTATGGGTTTGGTTCATGCATTTGCCTTCTAATTTGAAATGCACATTTGATAATGATGGACTATTCCCCTTTTTTTAATGGAATGTGCATTTCTTAAGAACTTTAAGTGCAGGTCGATACTTGTCGTGTGCTCTATGCCCTGGATGCACAGTACACAAGGTCAATCGAACATGGACAGAGCTCTCTTGTAACCTCGGTAGAACAACCAAATTGCCCCGTATGTCTCGGTAAGTTTCTGGAATGCAGATTTCAAAAATTTGGTGTGCAACTTTGATTAAAATGTCTTTGTTTGATGCTTTACTGTAAATTTTAGTTATCAATAAATTTGTCTATGCATATCGGATGATTGTGAGAGCTAACACCTAACACCTAACTCCTAGGCCTCATTAGCACATTATTATCTAAGTTGGTGGATTATAACATGCAGCATAGTTTTAGTGCTTTATTGACATTGTATGGAATTTTGTTTTGGGTTTGTAGTATGAAGTGTCAATTATATTAGCTAACTCAATTGGCTTGATCATTCATGGTTAGTTAATTAGATACTTAACTTTTCATTTTAGTTTACATCCAAAATTAGTCATAGAAAAAGCGCTAGTTTTTTTATAAATTTGATGTTTTTTTTGTGTTTGCATAGTGATGAGATTTATAATGGTTCTTCTATAGGAGTTACAAAGAAAATTTTGGAATAGAACACATTTTATTTCCTTATCAATGAATGATGTGACAAAAATAACATTTTAAAATTATTTATTAATATTTTAATTTTAGTTTTGATAAAAGCCTTGCTAACAAGTTCGTGATAGATTTTTTGTTGAGAAACTCATTATTCTACAATTAGGTGTGCAATAAAGAAAGAGAAGATTTGAATTAGATTCGACAATGATATGATTATCATTGAGTTAGGAAATCATTGGTAAGCTATTGACACCTCATTTTTAAAAAACTGCAAATCACGAAAAAAGATAGTGCAACTAAAGTTATCAATTATAATTTCAAAGTGCTCAGAGAGAAGTAGAAAGGTACACATGTGCATACAAAGTCAACCAAAGGTGAACAAACAATCCAACAATTCATAATCTAGCAATGACCAAGACCAATGCTTGATCTTCTTGGAGTTCAAGTTGGTTGTAGCATCTCAACCATAGAGTTTGTGTGAGCCTAGATCCAATATGTTCAATTCAAAGGTGGTCAATGAATGAATCGAGATAAAGGGGTATCTCTTAGAAACTGTATAACATAAGAGAGAGAGAGAGAGAGGGAGAGATTTTACAAAAAAAACATGTCAAGCACTTGTTTTTAAGCATCCACCTCTTTATGAAGACCAAGTTAGGATTCAACAACTTGGACTTGTAGCAAAGCTAATGGGCTTTGTTGCAAATAAAGTTTGTTGTTGAACTAAATACTGAAGAATTAAATAGGGATACCTTATAAAGATGTTCATGAATGCAAGGATTAAAATACTGATATATGCAAAGACTAAATACTAATAAGAAATTAGAGAATTCATCTGTTAATTGAGTTCTTTCGTACAAAATAGATTGTTAAATAGACTAAGTTGGTGAAATAACTTTAGAAATGTTGCAAATTTTGGAATCTCACTCCACGTTGCCAAACTAAAATGTGGTGAACCATAATGGACGATGCACTGGGAAGTCCAAGTTGATTGTACTGGGCCATTTCTACAGATCGCATTAGCAGTCGGGCTAGTCATTGGTGCACAATCGAAAGCAACTAGTTGGTCCGAATGGCATGACATGATGTGCTTTGAGCTGCTATGATCTCTATGCATTAGAAAAAAAAAAGTGATATGATGTCATCATACAAGGAGACAGTGTGTCCAATAGGCTTTGATGAAGTAGACTTTAATGATGATTGTGCATATAAAGTTGAAGTTAGATATGACAAGCACAATGAAGTTATACTGATAGATCAAAGATGATTTTGACTATTGAGGTGGCTAAAAATGTGGTTGTTGGTGTCCTTGTCATATGTAGAAAAATGATGGGTGCAATGACTGATGTGCGTGAACCTAGCACCTGATGTTGCGAGGAGCAAGGATCCATCTATCTAGATTGAGTTAGGCTGACCATGACTTCGAGTTTGAAAAGGATTGGAATGGTGAGCTCTTGAGATGTTTATAGATTTTGTATCAATTCTCTCCAGGTGGGGAGAACTCATCTTTGAGGAGCAACAATCCAAGAAATCTAGAGTATTGCATTATAACTCATATGAGATCTAGGTGTCATCTTATTCAAGTTGATCTTGTCATCTTTATGGATACCTCTAATAAATACATTTTGTGTTGGAGATGGTTTGATTGTTTTGGATTTTCTTAACATGCTCTTTTGACTTATTATGGGTTGGTAAAAGACAACCATAGACTAGCTCACTCTCAAGAAGAGAGAAGGGCTCAAAAGGTTTTACAAGGAACATTGGCTTCATGCATACCACTAGACCCAAGACACTAAAAATGACATTGATCCCATATTTTTTTAGTAAATCAATGACAAATTTTTGGTGTCATTTGTTGGAGATCATAAATAGTTCATGATGGGAATTACTCTAGTCTAATTTAAATCATATTATGGTCTCCTAACAAAAATTCATAATGATGCTTGCAAGCATAGACTTCTTTTTTATTTTGTTCATTAATTGTAGATATTTGTTTTAAAAATATGGTGAATAATATGTTTGATAAAAGAATGCACAAAATATAATCAAATTTGACAATACTTCTACAACTGAAGTTCATAGAGCTTATTGAAACTCAAAAGGATACATAATTAAGATGAAAATGTGCAAAATGAAATAGTGGCTATAGTTATTGATAAAGCGAAAAGGTTGTGTAGCTAAAGAATACCAAGTGATAAAAATTTTATTTTTGTTGGTAATGAATGGGTCAAGTTATGATACATTGTATCCTAAAATTTAATGTCTTCGACATGTTATTGTATAAGACAAAATAAAAAATATGTGGAAGAGATTTGAAAAGTCAAATATGTTCTTATGGCCTTTATTCCATGAGAGAATGAAATTGATTGATATGTTGCCAAAATAGTTGAGGATTTATGTAGTTTGGACTATTTGAGACCCATCTTAACTCTTGATGATGCTCTAGGAAAAATGATTATTGAAGAAACAAACTTGATACCTAGAATAAGGGATCATTAAAATGTTTTCATATGCTAAGAATATTATTTTCATCACAAAAAATTAGCAATTGAGTGTCAATAGGTGAAAAAGTGGGGTTAACTATTTTCCATACTCCTTCAAGGTTAAACTGACACTCCCCTATGGCTAGGCAATGATTTACATCTTGGGGGACTCTTAACATATAATAGTGTAGCATAATGTCCGTCCTGAACTTTAGGAAACTTACCCTCTTTTGTTATGTATAATCTTCTTCTTTAGGAACCTATGGGGTTTCCTCATTTTCTTTGCTTCCTCGTGTATTCTCCTAGATAATTGTTGCTTGTTGAGGGTAGAAGTATTGGGTTTTGGAGTTCATTAGGGCTTTTGTAAGAGTTGGTATTGTAATTTCCTTATAAAGGTACTAGGGTGGCGATTAGGGTGCTGGTGGATGAATGATGGGTATGGAGGTTGCAATTGCAGCAGGAAAGTAGGATCAAAGTCATGGGAAATGGAGATGGATTGGGTCTTCAATAACCAATGGGGTGTAGATACCACTCATACTTGTGAGCGATACTATAAGCCTCCTGTAGGATATTAAATCCTTTAAAAAAGAGTTTTTGTCGGATGCCATTCCATAATTCCACACAAAATTGGGATAGTGTGACACAACTGTCCTCTGAGAGACCACAATGAAAAAGATACTCCTCGAATTGTGATATATGATTAATCATTGATTTATTGCCCTAGTCTAGGCACTGCTTCCATATGATTGAGGAGGATATTTTGGTTGCATTATATTTTTTTAGTGCTTCTCATGATGGTACTGGTGAATATCTCACTTAATTGTCTGACACCTTAAGGTTGTGAATATAGAGATGAGTTTGATCAACGAGTTTTTTCTTAGAACGTAGATAGCTCATCAGAAATTGTTTTCCACTAGAATTATTGGTTCATGTCACTCTTTCAATCTAAATGCCTTTTTGGATCTATGCTTCTAACAAAAGTTTGGAGACGTGAGCTTAGCAATTTATACCATCCTACCATTCTCTTGGGTTTTATGGACCTTTTTGAGTGGTTTTGCACAACTTTGGGTTGAAAATAAAAATCTAGAAATATTGTGTACAAACCTTTTCGATTTGCATGGGTCCATAGGTGGGTAGCAATATTAGTCAAGAAAATTACATCTTTCTCATCTTTGACTCCATGGTAGGTATGTGTGCATAAAGAATGGTACTCACATTGAGCGAGTTGGCATTAAAGAGAAAGGCATCCTATACATATTCTTGAGGTAGGAATGTGCAGATTTGGTGGTTTCTAGTTGTGGATTGTGCACAGTGTATTGACTTTACCAAAAGTTATGCGAATCAATTCATTGCAATAGGTTTGTTCGTCAAGTAGAGGATTTTAAAATAGATTGGCCACAGAGTCTTAGCCTTCTATGAAGCACAACACCATGGTTTACATACAAAAATGATCATCAATAGTTGCATAGTATCGTAATTAGTTATGTAGAAATATAGAACATATTGTTGTGGTCCCTATGAGCATGTAATATAAGAATAATACATCCAAAACAACCCTACAATTATACAAGTAAATGATAAAACATCTGTTTGAAGATTTTTGGCAAACTTTTATAGTAATCTGCAACCGCTTATCAAATATTTTGTAGAAATAATGTCCAATATTGTAACTAAATAAAGAATATTTTAAATGATAAGTTAGTCATAAAACATTTGTATGAGTTATTTTAAAGGTTTCAATTCTATCATAAAGTTTATTCTAAGAAGAATATATTGTTGAAAATGGATTAGAAATTGGAGTTAAAATGTGAAAGACCCTTGGAGAAAAATGCTAATTTTGGTTAATTTATTTTGTTAATTTTTGTGACATTTTTCTTTATTATTTTTGTTTTTTTTTTTAATTTTGAAAATTTGGAAATAAGGATTGATGCACAAATATACTAAGATCAATCTTCAAATCGTTTAATCAATATATCGATTGGTAGTGGTAAAAAGGAATATCTGAGAGATCTTATACTTATTTTGATTGGACTATCTTATCAGGGACAAAATAAAGCAAATTAAGATATGTAAGCCTTCAATTTATTAGTGTTTAAGGTTAGGGGTTCTTGAGAGCTTTGAAGGGTGTTTGCCATTGAGGGTCATCTCTAGTATTTAGAGACAGTGATGCATCTTTGCATTTTCAATAGAGAGTGCCAAATTCCTCATGTTAGAATTGAGTTATCTCTACTACTATTGTTCCATGATTTTGTCTTTCTATATCCACCATTCAATCGACCCTATTCCCTCTTTTGATGGGACTTGGAGTGAGATATGGATTAGGTTTTGATTTTAGTGTTCTTCATTCCTATGTGGAAGAATTGGGTGAAAGGATTGTTTTCTTTTATGATGCATTTGACGAGTTGAAAAATTATTGATGGATATAATAGTGAGATTTCTTTTGTGGAACTATCGGCCAAAAAAAAAGAAAAAAATCAACCTTAAGGATGGAGGTCACGCCAATAAAGGACAAAAGAAATCCTTTGATGGGAGTTGATGGCAATGACGACCACAACCATTTCACTCCTTTGGGAAGGAGCAATTCGTATTAGTAGTTCAAGTTGAAGGTTGAAATCAGGATTTCGACCCATAGAGGTGAGATTGGAGTAGAGGTATTTGTGTTTAATTGGATCAATTAGAGAATTATTTTTCTATATATAGCACATAAGTTCCAAACATATTTTCTTTGCAAGGCTGAAAATCACCCAACATACACTTACAAGGTAGAACATTCTTCTTCATTCATGTGCTATTTGAGGTTGCAATTGGGTTGTTCTGAAAATCAACCTAAGCAAGGAATTCTATTTAATGATGTATGATGATGCTAGGTGGATAAAGTAGCATGAAATGTGGTAATAGGAGGAGTTGTGACATAGAATTGCATCATGGATCTCCAAATGTAGACGATGTTGCTTAGTGTGAATCTTGGAGAGTATAGTATCTTGACAAAACACTTGGCAGCTTTAACTTCTTGCATAACAATAATAATTTTTTGCCTTTTACCTTCAACGACATTTGTCTTGAAAGCATGTTTGTGATGGCCATTGTGAAGTTGAAGGAGCATGATGAGAAGCCAAATGATGATAGCTTTAAAACAAGAACAAGTCTACATAGGAACGTAAGTTCCTCTCCTGCCTCAAATTTTAGTTTGTCATCATAAACTAGGCCATGTAATGAGAAATTTTTTATTTTCACATCTAGAGTTGAGAACAAAGAAGTGAAAGAAGGATGGTGATAAAAGGAAGAATGTTATTATTGTTGTTGTTAATGTTGATGATGATGATATTCATGTGAAAGATTTGAATAAAGTTGCACATAGATTGTTGTTGATGATAATGATAGACAGAAAGCTCAAGGAGATAATAGAGAAGATGAATAGAGTTGACCTTAGGAGTTATTGTTCATTTGATCTAGTTAAAGGAGCTGGTCTATATTTTTTTTCATTCTAAATATTAGGGAAATCACATTGTTGCAAATTTGGTGGAGAAGTTTGCATTGGAGATGGTACTTCATTTATAAGAACTTATATTTGGATGGATTCTTGGCCAAATAGACATTGAGATGTTGAGGCAGCGACTAATATGATTTCCTATCACTCGTGACTAAATGGTTGAGGTGGTTTGCAATGTTGTCTTACTTAATGTTTGTCAAGTGTTCCTGGGTAGCTGCTACATTTGTGATAATGAGCTGCTTCTGATAGCATTAACGGGTGAAGGTGCAAGGATGGGTGAACTTTCATTCTTAACAGTGAACGAGATGCTCAATCTTACAAAGCTGTGCAAGAAATTTTTGTGCTGATTTATTTTGGAGGATAAAGGAGATGCTAACCATGACTTCCAGGAGGATAGTAAAGCAGGATGAGGTGCAATCAGAGAATAATAACTTAGAGAAGCATTTTTTGGTGGAGTCACCAAACCGTATGGTGCAGACCACTATTTGGTGATGGATATTAAAGAAGGCATAGAGGATTTTTGCTTCAACTTCCTCAGATACAAGCTTGAGATTCATTGGATTGAGTCCCTTATTTTAGAAGCAGGGTATTTGATTAGAAGGTTAGACTTGATTAAAGTTGAAAAAAGATAAAAGGAATATACGAGGTTCCAAAGCAAAACAAGGTAAATTGGATGGGAGCATACTGCCTAATTCTTAGATTAGGATGATTGCTAATGAACTAATTAAACTAATTGATTGTTAAATCAGAGGCTGGTGACAAAAGGCAATATTTGGAGGGGTTATATGCATAACTAAATTAAAATATTTAATCTTGTGATTTGACTGTTTGATCAGTGCAGAATTGGTAAGATATGATCAAATTCATGTTTTGAAGGAGCCAACATGAAGCTTGTTAAGGTTTTAAATTCTAAAGCCGAGGGCAATTTTGGAGATAAAAATGCATCTAATTGTTTGGGATTTGATAATATCTGCAGTGGTTGCTCATGCTTGGGCCATAATTAAGAATAAATGATTGCATTTGTATCAAGAATGTTTGAAACTCTTGAAATAGTGAAGAAGACCTTTGGGGTTGAGGAAGTTGCCTGTTTAAGTTAGGTTCATATGGAGGTTTAAGTTAGTGAGTACAAGAGAGGTGTGAGCCTTCAATTTATCAGAGTTCTAGGCCAAGGAGCTTTGAGAGGGAAGGTATTTGTTATTGATGGCCATCTTATTTTTTTATAGACTGCTTTTTCTATTAGGGGATTGTTGCTTCTATGTCTAAATTGTTCTACGTTTCTTCTATAAATCTTTTAGCATAAGACTTTCAGGAGAGGTGCAACAAGAAAGAAGGCTATGCCAAATTCTACATGTTGAGATTAAGTGATCCATATCTAGCAATATTGCTTTTACCTTCTAATTTCCAATTGCAGACCTGCCTTTTTCTCTAATCTGTGTGAGGCTCTATCTCTTAAAGTGGTTGGTTCTGGAGTTGCTGGGCTTATTTTTTTAAACAAGAGTTTGAGTTTTAATTTGTCGGGACTCCATTAATTCCATTTGAAATTTTTGAAACTCGAGAGCTACCAAAAATGTTACAATAGAATAGTAAATATTTGAGTGGTTTTATGTTTCTCATAAGTTGACGAAAGTAATGAATAGTTATTTATTCATGTATTCACTTGTTCAGACTATAGTTATTTAGTCCATCTAATGCCAGTGAAAAATAATTATGGTTTTTAAAAGATATGATTCAACTTTGATTGTATTATTATTGCTCAATTCAGTAATATTTTGAAAATGTTTGAAACTATGGAAAGTATGTCATAATAAATAGAGTGGGCAGAAGATTATGGGACCAGTATAATTTTAATGGTACAAGAAAGGTTTGCTATAGGTGATAATGGAAGTAGTAGAGGACTGTTATGCATGCAACTATTTCGGAGGAGAGCAATGGCACGGGGTACAGTGTGGTGTCTTGATGACAAAGTGATAATTCTAATGAGATCTGGTGAGTTCCTGAAAGAAATTGGCAGTGGACCAGGAGCACATTAAGAATGGACGAGAGATGTGATTCTTAACTTGTTAGGTTATCCTTTTTTTCAAAATGAGTAACCAACCCTTAAATGCTACTACATGCATGGATCCATTCTTTTTGAAGATTGAAGAATAAGCCTTTTAAACACTTGAGAGAGATTGAATTATCTTTTGAAGCTTGGATAAGTCCTGTTTACAACACTTGATTGAAACATTAGATAAGTCATGAAAACTGATTAACATTGAAGCCAAACCCGTTAAGCTTCTCTACTTCTCTTCTGCTTCGCACATATTTAACCAATTCTTGGTTGCTTCTCTTCATTCTGAAACTGTTCCTTTATTCATACTGTTTATTTGGATTTTCTTGCTTTATCAGAGAGGTTAGACCAAGATGATGGTGCAATTCTCACAACCATTTGCAATCATTCTTTCCACTGTTCATGCATATCGAAATGGACGGATTCTTCTTGTCCAGTAAGCAATTTTAATATTCTTTGCTGTGACATTCTCTTTGTGTTTTAACTTAGAAAAAGCATGAGTTTTGTCATGGAAGTTTTAAAGAAAGCTATTAGACATTAAGGCATATGTGTTCTTTTCCCAATTTATATGATTTGCACAACTTCTGATATCTTTGCTCAAATATATCAATTGTAGTACATGTGGTCAATAAAGAGCCTGCCATGATATTTATTTTCATTTACTAAATAAGGGGTCCTATTTAACTTTTTTTTTTTTCCTGTAACTTCAACCAATGAAGGATGGAATGATATGTCTATGTGGTTGTGTAGGATATGATGCAAAATAACTTAGAGAAGTAGTATATTGGTTTGGGGTGTTAGATAAGAGGTAAATTATTTCCAGATTGAATTATTTGAGGTAGGACTGATGGTACCAAAGTAACTCGCCCCACCCCTTTCGTACTCAACATTAACTCACAAAATTATTTCCACACTGAATTATTTGAGGTAGGGCTGATGGTACAGAAAGTAATTCTAACCACCCCAAAACCACTCCACAAACACGCTCACCAACAACCAAACACGTGCATATCAGTCATGCATGACTATCTGATTCTCACAGTTGTATTATAATTTTTAATTGACTTTGGCACTCCAAATATACAAATGCTTTTAGGATGCATGACTGTTCCTAAGTTGTATTCTTTGTGAATTCATGTTCTCTTGTATTTTCTGGCCATGGTAACTTTGTTCTCCTCAAGGTTTGCAGGTATTGTCAGCAGCAACCTGAAAAATCAACTTGTTCCATTTGTGGAACTTCAGAGAACCTCTGGATATGTGTTATATGTGGTTTTGTTGGTTGTGGAAGGTACTTGTACAAAGTTTTTAGTAGTTTTCTTATCAAATTTCCCAATAAATCAGCATTTGCATACATAATGTTTTATGGTACACCAGTTTTGTTTTTGTTTTGCACATACAGATACAAGGAGGGACATGCAATCCGACATTGGAAAGAGACAAATCATTGCTATTCACTTGAACTGGAAACTCAAAGGGTTTGGGATTATGTTGGAGATAATTATGTTCACCGCCTGATTCAATCAAAGACTGATGGGGAGCTGGTTGAGCTTAATTTTAATTGTGTACATGCTGACAAGAATTGTGGAACTTGTGAATGCATTGGGGATTCTGGAATCAGTGAGGCTCTCTTCAATAGTAAAGTTGAAGCTGTAAATTTACTCGGTTCTAAATGATTTTCTTTCATTTTTCAGTTATACTTTTATTTTAAATAATATGTAAAAATGTTAACCTTCAACCTTATGGCAGATTCTTGATGAATACAATGACCTTCTAACATCACAGCTGGAAAATCAAAGGAAAGTATGTGCTTTTATTGCCCCAATGTCATTAGATCTGAAGCAAATCTTTTTCTTTGCATTGTATTATCATCTTCTATTAACTAGTGCTTATGATTTTTACTATGGTTATTGGTGTATTTGTCCTTTCAACATTGAATTTTTTTTTTTCATAGTATTATGAAGCAATGCGACAAGACGCTAAGGAGGAAGATGAGAAAGAAATTTCAGAAGCCATTGAGAAGGCTGTAAGATTGAGGCTGCAGAAGCTACATGCCAAGCTCAACAAGTCTATTGAAGGGAAGAGATTTCTTGAAGATGTGAGTTCTGAAGTTGCGTTGTCATCCATCAGAAATCTATGATTATGTAGCAATTTCTTATGTCATGTTTTTTTCCCTATGTTTTTCTTGAAAAATGAGCATACCAATGAATGACTTGAATGCTATGAATTTTATGTAGATTAATGAAAATCTTTTGAAAAATCAAGAAATATGGATATCGAAGATTCGTCAGATAGAGGAAAGGTATCACTCTAATCCTTTCTTTTCGTAGTAGGAAAAATATTGTTCAGAACAAGAATAATATTTTGTTTTTCCTAGGCTCTTATTTTAGTTGAACGAATCACAGTTTTTATCCCTTTATATGGTTAATGTGAACCATTGCTATGGTTGCTTCTAAAATTTTTATGGTTCTAGAAATATTTTTTGTGCCACCTCATCAATTTTGCAATGCTCTGTTTTTTTTATGGTGCTGAAGACAAACTCGCACTATCCAATGGAAGTTTGATGTAAGTTTTGTTCTTGAAAATCCTGCAGTTCAGTTGCATGTGTGATGCCCACCGAAACGTTTAGCCTGAATTATTTTTCTGTGCATTTGCTTAAACACAAAGAGGCTTAACACAGCTTATGCCATTACTTTTTTGATTTTTTATTTTTTCCAATAACTATTTGAATTTATCTATAGGAAGCATTCTAGAAACAAAAGGGATATCTAGTGCTCTTTGCGTAGTTGGAGAAATTCTGTTTTTCTGAGATATTGATCGTAGCATGGTAGGTGTTCAAATTGCATGTGGAAACCTTAGGTCCTCTGGTAAAAAATCATGATCTACTGATGTGTGATGTGTTGGTTAGAGTACTGCACTTTTGCTTTCTGTTTTGAAATAAAGCTATTTATTGGTTATAATTTATAAACAAATGAACTTTCAGGGAGCAGGCAGCAATAGTATTGAGGGATAAAAAGATACAAATTTTGGAGGAACAGGTAAGTGTTTGTATAAAAGGGTGTTTGATTTAGTGATATCATAATGTTATGTAATGGTATGCAAAAGATTTTGAATATTTGATTTGATGACATCTTTAAATGTGATCCTTCAAATTTATGATTTTATCGCTTAAAACTGGTATCTAAATATCTCTTAAATTTGAACAATATTTAGATGTCAATGATTATGATAATAAAATAATTATAAAATGTTACTTAGATGAGAGTTCAACAATAAAATACATCTACAAATTTAACATAACATTGACATTTTGATAGCATTTTGTTATTTTAAATATTAAGCAAATAACAATGAACCAAATGCATCCTAAATATTTTCTCTGAAATATGTGTGCTCTATGTGCACTTCTTCACGTGTGTTTCAACCAGTTTTATGGGCGTCTTTAGCTCCCTCATTGCATTTTTTTTTATTCTTCTGGCAGCTCCGTGATCTAATAGTTCATATTGAAGCACAAAATGCAGCGGCTGATCTTCCTCCGGCAGTCTCAAGTGACATCAACTGTGCAACAGCTCTCCCTGGACCGTCATCTTCATCTCCAAGTGGCAATACTGCTAAATCTGTAAATAGGAACAGAAGGAGAAGCTAAACCATATTGCATAATCGTTAGACAAGGAGTTATTTCTATTAGCTGCTGTAGTTGCAGAAACTTCCGTTGTTCAATTCTGATTCAAGGTGAGAAAGCTGCGGTACATGCATCCTTGTTTGGCCATGGAAGCAATTGCTGAGGTGGTCTTTGGTTTGCTTTCTAAAGTGATCATTATAATATCCGTGAAGAATAGCTTCAAAGACTAGGTATTAGTGTGTGACGATCCAGTTCAGAGTTCTCGATAGTCAGTGCTGGCTAACAAAAATATAGTGGAAACAAGGCATTTTAAGTTGAATAGAAGTTGAGAAAAGTTCAGTTGTTGTTAATATGATGGAGAGTTCATAGGATGTTCTCGAATGATACTGGTAATAATAGCAGCATTTGTTTGTAGTGATATGATGTAGTACGTCTCTGCTATGCCCTCGATTTTAATAGGTAATTGCTATTTTGATTCAAGACCCGTTTTGCTACGCCGCAGACTCATGTAATGGGGGGATATAGAATAATACAAGTGTTTCTTTGTCGTATAATCCTTTATCGTTTTTCTGAGTCTCAAAGTCTGGAAACATGTGAAGCTGACTTCAGGTTGATTGGTTAGAGATGATGGTCTTTCTGCTCACTGAAGCCCCCCCCATGTTTGTTTTTGAACTCATCCATGAGAGAGTTACAAGAGGTTTGGAGGTGAAATTGAACTCTTGTTGTTTCATGGCTCAATTGTTACTTTATTTGGCGTACTCGAGAAATTTATTTTTTGTTGCTTCCAATCTTATGAATTAATTTTATTTTCCAATTTTAACATTTGCTTTCTTCAGGTTTTTTTTCCAATATCTTGGTAAAAAAAGACAATTACTTTTTGCGGCACATCTGTTGTATTACCGCTGTGGCTAATCTGTACTGTTAAATTGAAATAAGTAGAACCTTCACACAAATTCACCATGGCTAATTAGCTCAAAAATGCTCTATTTAGAAACATGTAAACTCATTCACACAAACTCGGTCAAGATCACAAGTTCAGTTGCACCAGTTTGGAGTCCAGAAAGGATTATGGACTTCTGCGAAAGGATTGTTATTCTCGTTGCGATCACCTACAGCTTCTGGATCTTTTGCCAGTTCATTTGACGAGAACTGGACTTCTGCGAAGAGTTCTTGCTGAAAGTTCTTCTGGTTGTCATTCTCAAAAACCACCCAGTTTCCGTCAAAACCCTGTTTGCCCTTACGAAGAGCTTCCATCTGCCCAAAATGATCCTCGAACTCCTTCTTCACTGCATCAAGAACACCATCTCCATGTGCAATACACCATGGTCTGCCAGAAGAGGATCCCAATAAAGACAAAAAACAAGCTTAAAGCATGGAGTTAGTTGTTTATTAGCGTACTTCGGGAAGAACTTGTTCAAATCGTTCTTATCAGCAGGGAGCTTTATTGAAATGGCTTCCATTTGGTCACTCCTGCGAAGTAATCACGGAAATTGGATGAGCATCCGCATAGTTAAATGTATTTGGAGAGATCTTTCCATGGAAGAATTACGAGAAATTGAACTTCTGATGAGTTGCAGACAGCTCCGATCGAATTCGAACAAGCTCCTTCTTTATGTTTTCTCCTGAATCCTTAAGAAAAGGATTTGAAGAAGCGCCCTGAGCCAAATAATAATAATATCAAGTCACCTTACCAACTGAGATAAACGGTGACCGGGAATGTTCGAATCTTCCTTCGGGCATACCTGGTTTATATAGAAGTTAGAAGAAAATTCATTAGAATGAATCATCTTCTGCGTCTTCTTTGTGTCGGCTTCCTCGCCTATCAGACTACCATCTAAACTGCAATGTTTCATTATGACCGTATCCGATCTCTCCCCTTGAGGAAGATAAAGCTTAGTCGACTCATCCTCGCAGCTGCTTCTCTTCCATTTCTTAAAGCGTTCAAAACATTGCTTCTTCAAAGACTTCTCTTCTCTCGCGTCGTCATCTTGAGCGGGGTTCCAATTCTCATCTTGCTGGTCTTGCTGAGCTTTCTGTAACAAACTACTAAATGGCTTTCGCTTGGCTCTCTCAGGATTTGTTGCTGGAAACAACGATGATGTCTGAGGCATAAGTCTCCTACTGTTTTCCTTGTTGCCATCTTTCTCCTTTGGATTTGATCCTTCCTTATTCGCTTTTCCTATCCAGAAGAATTTCAATGGGGTTTTCACTTTACCCTTCTCCACCACCTTTTGGGGTTCTTGGTCATTAAGATCGATATCAGTCCACTCCTCCTCCGACTGATTCATTAATGGAGTGCCAACGATGACATCCCTGCTGTTAATCTCCACTCCTTGTGCTGCCAACCTTTGCAGAAGGGGTCTCTTAGAGGAATGGTACTCCTCTAAGGAGATGCATTTAGCGTAGAACAGTTCCTGGAAAAAGATCAAAGAAGATAACGAATTGTAGAGCATTCATTTAAATTCGTGAACTTTTACCTGCAAGAACAAGAGCTTGTCTCTGTTCACAGTGGGAGGATCGGGCTCTGCAGGGGAAACAATTAGGGTTTCGAGGAGGTGGGATCTGAAGGATGATACTTCAGCCTCCGGTACTATGTTTTCCTTGTAGAGGCATATGAGTTTTAGGATGCTGTGGAAGGAATCCTGTTGCCACTTGAGGTTGTCAGAATGGCGTTTTGCAAGCTTGTCAGCGGCCGTAAGGCAGCGAATTTTAGAGGTGAAGGGGAGGATAGACTTGCAGAGGTTGGTGATGGTGTCTTGTAGTGAAGTGTAGTACGTGGTGTTGTAAGCATTCACCATTGCTTCTTCGTCCCTTCCTCCGCCTGCTTTCTTTTTCTCTTCTCAGCTCTTCTTCTATGGCTTGCAACGTCGGCTAAAAGGGTCGCGTTTTGGAATGTTTAGTTGGGAGTGGAAGTAGTTGAGGGAGTTCTTTTCAAGGGCTTTTGAAGAGCCTTCCTTCCCAACGGTCAAAAAACATAGCCGTTTGCCCTGGCACATGCCAAATGCCAATGTCGTGATACTGGAGCATGTTCTGAAGCTCGCTGAATTGGAAAGGCCCTTAAAGCTGAGGAAATTTAAAATATTATATCAACCTTCAAAGAGGCAAGTTAATGTAAGCTAGGATTATAGTAGTTTGAAAAATCTTTGTTGAAATGTGACAAAAACTTTTATATAAAATATTATTAAAATTCAATTGTATCTAAGAATTTTTTTTTTCAACTGTTTCATCAATTATAGATAGCTATCATTATTTCATTTGATTTTGTATGTATTAAAGCATTTTATATGTAACATTTTTTTTCTAATTAAGCTATTTGGCTTAATTCAATGGTTTAAAATAGAACAAAGGACTATAATATGACATGCAAACAATTAAAACAAATAAAAAAGACTACAAAGATATGATCATTTATAAATTTACAAACTCATAAATAACCTTGTAAAAGTACAACACCTCTATCATGATAGTGATGATGATGATACACCAATTGCAAAATAAGACCTCTCCAAAGGCTTTCGCAAACTCTCAATATTGCTAAAAACTTTAGATAGGTAAATAACTCTTCGAAGTTCCTACAATTTCTCTTTTAAATATAGAATGGGGAAAGTTTCATTTTCTTATTTCTTATGCATTGAGCAAGTTACTATAATTTGCACATTGTGGCATTGTTCATTGAAAAAAACCACTTGGAATGGTATAAAGATCCCCAATTTGAAAAGTTAATCGATCAAATTAACAAATGATAATTTTTCAATTTTTCCATCTCTTACACAACAAGGAGTTACCCAATTTGCACAACACTTATAATCACAAAAAAAAAACTACCTAAAGTTCCTTAAGAAGCCGACATGGACTTGTCTAGCATTAGCCTAATAAACATGGGCTATGTTCAAATCACATAGGCCCTATGGGCTGCCAACACAGGTTTGCGCTTGCCTAGTGTGCGTTTTTGTGCGGCAATGTTAAGGGCTAGGTTTGGTGGGTCAAGAAGGCCAAGTGCTTAAGCTAAGTTCCTTCAAGCATGATCAAGCCCTCCTACACTTTTCGAGCCCTCAAATCGGCTTGATTTTATAGAAACATGCTTTCAAGTATGCCAAAGAAATCATGATTATTCATCTCGATAAAATTGTTTACTCCAAAACACAATTATGCCAATATATATATATATTAGAACTTGTATACCATAATATCAATAAAGTATTTATAATATACCAAAAAATAATAATTTAAATAATAATTTTTAGAATTTAAAATTTTCAAGTGTCATAATTAAAGATAGATAATAATCATAAGATTAATCATATATCAAAAATGAGGAAAAAATTACAATTATCATCAAAAATAAGAAAATATATTAATTTATAATTTTTATTAATATCATTAATTTTTAAAGACTTGTGTAGTTTTTACAAAGATTATATGTCATCAAAAAAGAGGTACAACATTTAAAACGAGCTTTTTAAACTTTAACAAATAAAAATACAAATTATTAAGAACCCAAAATACTAAGTCAACAAAAATTGGAGGATTCTAATCAATAAAGTAAAAGGTCAAAGAACAATAAGAACTTAACAATGATTTAAATTATAATATTTACGTGCACAAAAAATTAAAATAAATACCAATTGACATTAAGAAATTATAGAAATGATCAACATGTAGAGTTTATAAAATATCTCAATTAAAAATTATTTTTTTAAAAATATAAATTGTTGCAATCATTAAATAAAGGGCCAAACTTTAAAAGGGAAAGTACTCTAATGATTATTATATGGATTCTTAGACAAACATTATTAGAATAAAGTTTGGAGGTTGTTTGGAAAAAATATTCGAGGAATATCATATGTTATATAATTTTAATTAAAGTTTTAATTGTTTTCTATTTTTCTTAATTCTAACTTACAAATGTGCAGAGGTCAATGACAAATTAGAATCGTAAATCTAACCAACGATGATTTCATGGGTTAGGAAAATGAAGGGGTGTGAAATTAGGAGAATGTGAGCATTCCATGAAACAAGTGGTTGTTAAAGTTAAAGAAACTTGGAAAAATTTCAAAAAGCTTTATAGTTGTTATGAGGAGGTGTTTTGGTAGAAAATTTTGAAAGCTTTTGTGTAAGAGATTTGGGGCAATTAAGAAGGTCTCATTCAACTATTATCATGATGGAAAAGGAAAAAATTGTTAAAACCCTTATTCATGTATGATTTGTTTGATAACAACAAAATCAATTTATTATTATACTAATAATTTTCTTTAAGTATTTTAGATCATATATCTCAAGATTATGTAGATGAATTAATTAGATAACTTGGTCATTGACCCAAAATATTCATCGGTAGTTTTTGGTGAAAATCATAAGCGGCACCAAGAAAACATGGTTTGAGAGACTTTTTTAAATTAAAATTATATTTGTAACTTTAAAAATTCATGATTAATTTTCTAGGTCTTAAAAAATTACAAGTTCAATACCATTGAACTCATATTGAAGACTACTATTATTGATATGCTTAAATAATATTTATGTTAATCAAATTTAAACATATGACACACTTTATAATATTTTATCATTATTTTAATATTTTTTAGATAAATAATTTTTTTTAGGAAATTGATTTGATCACAATCTCCATAATTTGATTGTAGCATTTTCACCTTGATTGGTGTAGAAATGAGGTCTGTTATAGGTTGAGTGATAAAATTGGTAATGACGAGGTTTGAGTTGAACCTTGCACACTCTTGAGTAGGCTATAGACAATGTTAGCATGAGCGATGATTGACCCATGATATGGAGTTAACTACCTTAGTTAGGAAGGTTTGGTGATTTCGTACGGCCATAACCATGGTGATGGAGTACAACGAAAGAGTGACATTGGCAATCATTAATGACACTAGGATGTGGAAAGTTGATGAAGGGGTGTGATTGAGGTGGGAAGTAGGATCCAAATGTGTGATTAGACAGTATTGAGTGGAGTTTTACAATGCATAATTGAAGTGAGTGGACATGGGAAGTTAGAGGCATGATAACCATGGCATAAAATATATGAATCAAGACAAGTTGGTAATGTTTAAGGAAGTAGGTAATTGTTACATAGTTGGAGGCATCACGATGATGATTTTAGGGCCCTACCTCACTATCTACTCAATACGATAAAAAAATTATTGATAATATATAATTAAATATCTAATAAGGATATAACAACCCTTGATGAGAATTTAACAATAAGATAAATTTTTCTAAGTATAATCAAATCAAATGATAAAACTCAAAAGAAATATGAACATAACTAAAAGTTCACAAATTATAACTACATAAAATATCACAAATTAGAACTTAAACTATTGTATCGACAAAATACCAAAATCTATTCATACAAACAATGCACACTCTCAATTCTCAAAAATATAGTCTTCTGAATAGTATCAAACTTCTTTACTTTTAGTATAATTGATGCATGACTTATAACATAAGTACTAATATAATTCTCAATAGATAAATTTAATAAGTAACCAAGTATAGAAAGCTAATATAAGCATAATGATAAAACATATAAATTAGTAATATTATAAGTCATATGAGTAAGTTAAAAATCATAGTGTAGTTATGTAGATATCATAAGAAGCCTTATGCAAAATGAATTATCAATTTTTCTCTTATTTTTTAATTTCACATATTTCATGTAATAGTGAGAAGCTTTAGTTACATTAAAATATTATTGATTTACACATACATGATATCATAGCACTTGTCATACTAAAATGATGATACATACCAAGTATCATAGCCATAGTCATATTAAAATACTGGTGATTTGCACATACATGATATCATAACACTAGTCACACCTATACGATGGTACATATAGCGTTTCATAGCCTTAGCACACACTAAAATGATAATGCCTTGCATCTATAGAGTTTCATGGCTCTAGCCATATTAAAGTGTTGGCAATTTAAACATATACAATATCATAACCTAAATCATATAAAAGTATTAATTACTTACACATATAAGGTATCATAATCTTAATCACTTACACATATAAGGTATCATAATCTTAATCACACTAAAGCATCGATGATTTGCATTTACAATGTATCATAACCCTAACCACATTAAGGTGATGTAAATACATGTAGGGTATCACAACCCTTATAGTGAGAGAATCGACTGTTTTTAGATATGCTAAGTATTATCTCTCATTTTGTTTTATTATCAAATAACTATGTCAAATTTTTAGATAACAAAATTACTTCTTTAACTATGATCATATATGAAATAAACTTGTTAGTCCAAATACCACATATATATATATATATATATATATATATATATCATTATATTTTAATTCTTTCTTATGTTGCCATTTAACAAGGAAAAGCATGTGACGAGAAAAATCATAAAACAAGTAAAATTATTTAACAAGTAAAATCATGTGATAAGTAATATAGAATGGCATCGAGAATAATTATTTAAAAATATAAAAAATAATATTATATTATATCATAGGTTATAGATATATCTATCTAGTTCTACAAAAGAACCTTATTATTTAATCTCTTTATTTTTTAAATTTATTATAATAAAAAATATATAAAATTATTAATATATATGATATATGTGACATGCTTATTAACCTTTTTTATTCTTATTGAAATTTTCAAAATTTCATGCTGATTTGAATCATACTCATATGATTTACCCATCGTACACATGAGCTAACAAAATTATAAGCATTCTGAAACAAATCGTATGTGCACGATTCCTTAATTATACTGTTTGATCCTTTGTCAAACTTTTTCTATTATTTTTGAACTTGATCATACAATTATAATCTTCAAGATAATATCTTATGATCCTTTAAACATAACTTCTAGACCAATTATTGATTTAATTATAGACTTTTATTATATGATCCACCAAAATTTTATTATATAATTCTCATTTTCTCTCTATCCACTTTCTCAATATATCATACAAATATGATAAGTATCACGTATAATACAATCAATTTCGTGACATTTTATTCTCAATTCCTAATGTGACTCTTTTTATTCAATCTTATATAAAGTCATTACTTTACTATCATACATTACGATGACATCTATTGTACAAGTCTAGCAACAACTCTTCGCTCTCAAGATGGCCAAATTTTAATGAATATCGATCATTCAGTGTGATCCCCACAATTATATTAGTATGATAACCTCTCTTTGGATCCTCAATAGACAAATACACTTATGTATTTAAAACCCAACACCATTGTATTAGTACTATACCTACAACGAGCTTTTATGATGAGCTCGATAGTTCAACCAACTGCTTTACAGTTGTCTTTAACTAATACATCCCATTTGTGGTTATAGCAAAATCATCTCAAAAACCCCATACAACCAACATTGTATCCTCACTACTTGTTATAACTAAGGGTTTTAAACTAATTATTTCATATGATGTAGTTCATCGTACACATTAATATGTAATAATAGCAAGTTCCATGTCTTAGATACACTCCAAATCACATCCAAAATTACTTCATGCCACCTATAAATAATTTTAAATCGTCAATGTCTGACTAATTTATTATCTCTAAAAAAATGGATCGTATAAATATGAAGCATACATGTATAATATAATTAGAATAAAATTTCGTAAATCTAAATTTTGAGCTCTTAAAAAAATTGTATGATGTACAATCATATTTTGTGACACATCTTAAAATAAGCTTGTTTATACTAATTGTAAGGTGTCATATTAGTATAATTAGGTAACATACTGCTACAATGTGAATCTACCTAGTATATGACAATCTTAAAATTAGGCTCCTTGATGAAATGACATCATACATGTACAAAATTGACATATTCACAGCCAAAGTCTTGAACACTTACTGAACAAATAAATGAATCATATGATTATGACGAACACCAATGCTTAATATGAAATATGTACTTGTTTGATAATACAACAAACGTCAAACTCTATCATCGCTTGGTTTGATTCCTTATCTAATCCTCCTAATGAATGTATCATTATAGTACAAAAGTTGATAACATAGTGTACTAAAATAAAAATAATAAATACTAAATTAAAAATCTTGAGTAAATGATGTACTGCAAGATCATGATACTATATTAGTACGAAAAGTGTAAAATACTTGCATTAGTTTTGATTGCTGTCAACTGACGCACTTTTTGATCCAACTATTAACTAATTATACTATAAAATAGGTTCATCATATAAAGACAATTAGTTCAACCAATGTATATATCACTAAATATAATCTTTTTTTCAAATCTAACTTCGTTTAGCTATAACACGTTATGCAATCATTAAAAATGTAATGTTCTAAAACAAATAATATATGTAAAATAAGATGAAATGAATATAATAAGTAAATTCTAAGTGTCTCAATTAAGTTATTATAGTTTTTAAAATTCTAATTGTGAAAATAAAGAGACTTAAATGAAAATATTCTATCATGTTTTTAGAACTTGTGTTTCTTTTAGATATAGTAATGGTTCATACTCAAATGCCTTTGTTATGCTTCTTTAATACATGATCAAACTTTTCACATGTTGGTCTAAATTTTCTTGAAATATATGATTTGAGATTAATTCTTATAAAAATATTAGTAAACATAATATAATAGTGTTGTCATTATCAAACAAATAATATAATGTTTAAAATGTATGGCACCACCACGTTAACCACTATTATTACTCACCCCACAATATAACTATATTGTTTTATGTGCATAAACCAAGATAAATTCATGAAAATAATTCTTAAACTCTCATCTTAATTTGGTATATTATTCCCAAGCTTTCCCTTTGTTGTTGTCTTTTTCCTCCTCTTGCTTTCAACCACTTCCTCGAGCTATAACGAAGTTGTCTCAAAGGTTCCACATGCTCTACTTCCTCTTCCATATGGTTTGCTCTTTAATGAAGCTTATTCTTCTCTTTTGCTCATCAGAAACTACAACATAGTAATGCCACTTTATTTGACAAGCTCCTTGGCTTACCTCCTCCTGGTGGTTCTCGATGACATTGCTCTTAGCCTTTTAAGGACAGTATCTCATTCAAGTTCCTTGCAACCTCTGCATTAGAAATTTGAACCCACACTCACCTTTATTAAGAAAATGCATGAGATGGTGGGTTTATTATAATTGTTAATGATGATTTATTCGTAGTTATCTCATTAAAATATTAATAATAGTTATCCATCATCATAAAAATCACAAATTTACCTAAACTTGTCTACACACATACATTCATATCCAACATATGTTTTTGCAAAACACCCCAATATCATATAAATTGCAATTATATCCTTTACCAACACCACTTCTTTGTATTAGATTTTTTGAAATTATGAATCTACTTTATTATAATTAATAATTTTACATTTATAGATCTATCTTTAACAAAAATATTTTGACAAAAATTAAATTACAAAATTAAAAATCTATCATAATCTGAATACTAAAATTATAAATATATTTTTAATTTTTAAAATTTTATGAAAACAATTTATTGCCTAAAAAATACAAATTCATTATCATAAAATTCATCTTCTAAAACTCTTCCAATTGATATGCTTTAAAAATATTTTTGACCGTGTTTGAGATTATGACATATTTTTCAAGATTTTTATTATTATTTTAATATTTTTATATATAAATATAATATTTTAAGAAATTGATTTCATAATATCAAAACACATCTAATCATAATTTTATTAACTTAATTCTAGTCTTATCAACTTTTGGATATTGTGAAAATACATGTTATTATAATAATCTTCTCTCACAAAAGTTTTATCATGAAATTTTAAAAGGTCCAATTATAGATTTATCATATTAGTCTATACTTTACCAATGTTTGGTCATTATTTTACTATTATTATATCTTATCAACATAAGATATTACCTTTATCACATGTAAACATATTTGATAATAAATTAACTTAATTCTCTAGATTAGCACATCCTAATTTTTTTAAAAAGTGTTGTTACAAGGATGGCGTAAGACAACAATCAACAAGAGACGTATATGAGTTGGACAATTATCATGCAAGGAAACCAATAATGGAAGTCAACAAAATTTGGAAGACAATGATGAATGAATGGAAGAGGATTGTTAACAAACTGCAATCTACATTGCATTAGAGCATCTTATTGGTCTATACTTTCATTGCAACCAAGACGTTTCATTCAGCATAGCAATGCCTTAAATAGGTTACAAATCGAATCACTAGTTGTAATTGAAAATACAAATAAATTCTCAACATAAAATTTAAAAAAATAATAAGAAAAATGATGTGAAAAAATTATACATAATAATTCTTATGATATGATAAAGAAAACTTCAAATCTCATAAATAATTTATAACAATCTAGTAACTCAAATAAATTTAATAATTTTTTTATTTGTTTTCCTTTATTTGAAATATAATCCATAGCCACAAGCCTAGAGTTTTCATATTTTGATATAAAGTTTTAAAAAAATTAAATATAAAGTTTATTTTTATATTGAAAATATCTTTTTTTAAACTCAGGTGTCAAAGACAATCAAAATCAAAAACACGTCATCGCCGATCACCTTCTACGCTATTGGTTGCTCATATCCTGCCGGACGCCAGCAACTTGATTGAAGAGAAGAGAAGTTCTTTTACCACGTCCGCTGGGAAGCGAGAAACGACGTTCCTAGCAGGATCCATGAACCCCTCCACGACGAGATCCTCGCCCATTCTCTCCATTGCTTTCTAGAGGTAACATTTCACCTACTCACCGCGGAACTCTCCATCTCTTTTGGTTTAATAAAATGACAAAACTATCCTCCCTGAAACGCGCTTCCTTAACGCAACTCTAGGAACGGGCAGTCGACGCCTGCTGGCAGGACGTTTCGTCTTATCCGACTTTCGTCGCATGAACTATAAATTAACGGTGTTGCGGTCCAACCGCAAGCCCAAATTAATCCGAGACATTTCTGTTCACCCTCCTGAAAAGTGCAAAAACGCAAGCCTAACCAGAAGCCCTGCTTGCTTTGTTTCCTCTTCGATCGGAGATGGAGTGGAGCCACCGATATGAAGACCCCAATTCGCTACCGTCGCCGTTTCCTTCTCCATCGCTGCGGCAAAAAATCCGATCAGCCATCTGCTTCTCGTGCTGCTTCCGCGGCGCCGAGACGGAGGAGGAGAAACAGGCGATAGGACCATCGTTCATCCGGTCATCATCGACGTGGATCCGGGCAAAGGCAGGCGAGATACCTGAGATCAAGGAGAAGTGCAGGGGGCTGATATCACGGATCGGGAAGCCGTCACGCCGTGGATACGGTGATTTCAAGTACGATCCGCTCAGCTACGCGCTCAACTTCGATGAAGGCGGCGAAGACGATGAGGCTGATTCCGCAGAAGAGTTCTTCCATAGGAATTTCTCCTCCCGTCTTCCGCCGACGCCGGCTCACCCAGTCGCCGGCATCTCCTACAACTGACCGCCGCCAGTTATCGGGGATGCGTATTTGAGTGATTTTACAATCTTCTTCTAGAGGTTACATGCATTAGGTTTTGTCAGATGGATATGCGAAATTTGTTGACGATGTACATCTCGTGGGATAATTAGTGGATTTCTTTTTTAAGCTTGATATTTCTCCCCTGTGCAGGCGGCGTAGTCGCCGGGCAAGTTTGACCTTCTTGCGTTTGCCATTCCTTAAAAGAGTCGCAATGTTGACACTTTGGATCAGCACCGGAGAACGTTAGATCTAATCCTATTCCACTGCTGGTTCTGGAAGCCCATCTGTTCTGATTATTAAAAAAAAATATTAAAACATGAAATAATTGAGTCTATCTTCTTTAGCAAATTAATTATTTTAAAAAAAAAACCTTTCAAAATTCAAAGTTTCTCCAAATTATAACCACCACAAGCCCATACCACAACATTAGCGAACTGCCATACGCTTGAACTTGTCCATGCTAAGTGGGAGTCAATGCTGCTTCTTTCTCATTTTTCTATCTTTTTACTGGCCTACTGGGCTTCAAGGACCAATCATTTAACCTACATCTTGAGGATTTGATCACTAGCATCCAAGCCATAAGGATTTACCTTCAAGGGTCTAGTCCCAACTATCATGTCGTCGATTCTTACTGTGGTTACATTCGAGATCAATGATTATTTGTATTTTTATTTGAACTTTAGTTTTTCCTTAAAAGTAACCTTCATTCGTTCGAAGGAGTACCGTTACATGCAGCGTCCTCTACGGAGGATCAAAGAGGAAGTCCAGAAGCAGTAACCTTAGTAAAGGCTCAGGGAGAGGCATACCCCGTCCCCAAGCGAAGTCGAACCGGCAAGCAGCGCGCCGCCCAGTCCGCCGGCGCGTTGCCGTCCCGCTTGAGGTACGTAATGACAAGAGTGTCAAGGTCCCGAGCATGAAGAATTGCTTTGGCAAACACACCCCCCGTAGGCACCTGGGCGAGAATTGTACGCAGTTTCTGCATGGCCAGCGTCGAGTCAGTTTGGAGCTCGATAGCCTGAGTCTCTGGAAGAATTGCTTTAGTTTTTCATATCATCATTTTTTGACTTATTTGTTTATTTTTAAATCGATCAACTATGATTGAGATTCTCATTGACTTATTATTTGTATAAAATAAGAAATTGTCATCATAAGTTGATTTGACATCATACTAAACATCTTTACGAAATTTTAGATAAAGTGAAACACATCACTTAAAAGAAAATAGGAGAACATCAAGGTTGAAAAGGCAAAATTGAATGTTCTTGGTTCTCCAATAATTCTTCAGATGAAGTTATTCCTACAAAGACAAAAGAATAATGCTTGAGCCAATTGTTATAAAAATTATGATAATTGACTTACTAATCTATCTGCAAGATGTTCTCATCTTGAGTCTTATTAACATACTTATTTTATAGTAGCAATAAAAATGAAAATGTGATAATGATGATTAGAAGCAAAGGAAAAAAAAGTAATAAAATTTTTTTTTCACAAGAAGTTGAATACCCTTAGAATGTTTCCTCTTGTTCAGTATTTTAATTTTTTTATATAAAGATTAGATACAATATTTTAATACATAAAATTTAATATTTAAATTACAAAAAGACGTACTTACCCTTTAATCTAATTTCACAAATTTGAGTTGATCGGCCCTATAACCACGTGTGGAATGCATACGTGTGCGCATTTTTTGCTCGTTAATTGCCTTACGTGCGGCTTTGATGCGATCACGTGTAGTGCACGTGTTGGTTCAGCGCTGCTCAAGAATGTAAATGTGCCATCAACTCCCGATGTCGGGCGTGTGGCATTGCTTAATGACATGCAGTGTGTTTGTCAGTTTAGCGCTGCCCATAGACGTAAATGTGCATGCAATGCACGATGTTTAGCACATGCATTTTTGCGTGCATGGTGCTCGATGTCGAGTGTGTGCGCTTGTTGATATAAGCGATCTTTTTTTTTAACATTACTCCTTTGGGTCTGGGTCTCTCGAGGTATTGTCTATACCTCTGCATGTAGCACTCAACCAACATACTGCAGCACATACTCCGATATGCCGACAGTGAATCTCCATAGATAATCCACCGCATGACCTTGCTGTTTTGTATTGCGCATCGATTTGTATCGTTTTGTCTCAAAGTTTTTTCATTCAATCTAGATTTAGTGACTTTGAAGTTATCTCTTGATCATAATTTCCTTCTTTTTGAAATTCGAATCCCATCGAATCTTCTTTTTTAAATTAATATTTGGTTGTCTTCTTCAAGAAGATGAGACTTTCATCTTTTCCATCAAATAGTTTCTTAGATTTTGTTAATAGCACGTCTTTGACAAGTATTTACTAATTTTTTTAATTCTTCAGCATCGACAATACCTTTTTCCATGCTTTTTTGTTTAGTTTCAGAAGGAAATATTGTCTATCCTTTGTGAACCAATATTATCATGCTCGTTAATAGTAGACGACATCTCGATCCTTTATGTATGAATTCCTCAATTTAATAAGGTAGACATCCAGAAGTATCACCTTACAAATTACACCATCAATGAAGACTTTAGTAATAATAAACTTTATCTTGTATTGTTTTTTAACTCTCGTTTTGAAGTAATTATAAATCTACCTTAAAGAATATGGTCATAAATATGGTATGGTCTCCAACTTTAGCTTTTTCACAAGACTTTTGAATATTATGTTCATTCGCTTTTTAGTGTTGATGATTGCATTATAAGCTCTTTCTTCACTTATGGTCGGATGGTGAAAAGTTCTTTTTGTTTCGCTTCATGCGATATCTTTTTGGAGTCATCATAAGAGATAAAGTTTCATCCACTTGTAAAAGAGTTTGATATTCATTTTTCATCTCTACTATAATAAGTACTTTGTACTTCTTAAAACTTGATTGGAAAAGTTATAGTTGTAATTTTCAATACTTTTGTTCTATATGTCCTGTATTCTTACAATGATCACAATACTTCTGATTTTTGTTGTTATTTATAACCATAATAAACTTTGTTAGATAATATTCTTCCTTTTATCGCAAAATTTTGGACTTATACTCAAACATCCTACTATGTTGTCCTTCAAATTTTGTCCTTTTGCATCCAATATTTTTTTCAAGTCTTAACAAATGTATTAACTTGCTTCAAAGATTGAATAAGAAAAGTGGATAATTCGATAATAATAGGATAACACAGACCTACAATATACTTTGACAATAGCTGCATCGCTTCAATAGGTGATCCCAAACCCATAGTCTGTCAGAATTTTGTCGTATGTTATTACACATTTTGTCCTTGTCGATGTCGTAGATTATGCTACTTTTTTCATCTCTCTTCCATGTAAACCATGAGATAAAATTCTTCTCGAAATAACTACTTAAATTGGCTTAATTTTCACTTCTATAATTGTGCCACTTTTTAGATGAACATTCTATCAAACTAACACATGACTCATAAATTTTTAGTCAAACATATATTACTTTGTCAGATGAGTAGTCATATAAAGAAAAGTATTCAATTATTTTAATAAATTATCTAACTTCTCTGCATCTATCGAGGCATTATAATTTGGAAAATCAACTATAACGTTTACCTTGAGAGGGCATTGTTAATTCTCGTGCATCAAAAAAGTAAGATTGATGTCATTCTCATCTTTATCTTCGATTATTTTGAGAGTATTACTTAATCTAAAATTTCTCGAATTAAGAATATCTTTTTTTGGTGGATTGTCATTTGTGTTCGTTGTAGAAAGGGATTAAGATTTTAACAACATATTTATTAACACTTATATTTGTTAAGTTAATAAAACTACCTATGCCTCCAGGTTTGATGCTAAATTAATCAGCACAGTCACATCGATGAAGTCTCTCCAATCTTCTAATTTTCTTTTGGAGCTTGCTCCTCAACTCCCCTTTTTTTAGCTCTTGCTATCATAGAATTGAAGTGTTTTGATACCAAAATAATATGATATGTTTGTAAGATGTTCTTACCTTGACTCCTCATTAACGAACCTTCTTTTTCTATATAGCAGCAATGAAAGTGGAAAGTGATAATAGCTAAGAGCAAAAGAAAGAGACGAAAAATAGAGCTTTTTTTTGCAAATGAAGATTGAATATTCCCAGAAAGTTTGTCCCTTATTTAGCATTCTCATACCTTTATATGAGGGTTGGACAATATATTTTAATACATAAAATTTAATATTTAAATTACAAAAAAACACATTTGTCTTCTGACTTAATTCCACAAATTTGAGTCGACCAGGCCCATATCGGTGCATGAAATACCTAGTTGCGTCTATCTTTTGCGTGCCAATTACCCCCAGTACACACACCAATTTTGCTCATGCGGCTTTCATATGGTCATGTGTAGTGCACATGTTGGGTCAGCACCACCCACAAATGTAAAGGCGCCCGACGTCTAGCACGTGTTCCCTGCATGATCACGTGCAGTGCACGTGCTAGATCAAAGCTGCCTGCAAATGTAAATGCACAAGCGACGCCCAATGTCAGGCCTGCGTGTCTGGCATGTGTGGCACTCAATGTCGAACGCATGCTCTTGCAAGTGCGCAACACCCGATGTTGGCCTTATGAGCCTATGCATGCGTGACTCTCGATTTTGGGAGTGTGCACTTACTAATGTAAACAACCTTTTTTCTAGCATTTTTCTTTTGAGTCTAAGTCTCCTGAAGGCGTGTCTATGCCTACGCACATAGCACTCAATCAATGCATTATAATAAGCACTCTTTTACACTTGTAGTGAATCTTGACATGTAATCCAATGCATGACCTATTATTTTGTGATGTACATCAATTTGTGTTGTTTTGTCTCCTCCTTGATTTGTTTTTTTTCATCAATTCTATATTTAATGACTTTGAAAGTAATATCCTAATCAATGGCTTTCCTCTGTTGATTTTATGTTTTTTCGATTTCAATGGAGGGAGGTAATCTCTCAGAGCTCATCATTACTGAATCCTTAAAATGTTAGATGAGACAACTAATTAAATTATAAAAAACAAAGAAAATATAGGGTGCTTCTCTCGAGTTGTTTGAATTCTCTTAAACTAGGGCCTTGAAGATATTCTTAAAGTTGACAATGGAACATTTCCTTGGGTCATGAAAGTAATTTCAAAGATAATAGCTTAACGACTGCATGCTTGAGGGGCTTACTGCTATTTCCTAAGGTGTTACTATCATTTTCTTAATTGTGGCTTGCTTGTGATTTTGTGCTCGATGAAGGTTACTATTATTACTAGGGTCACCTTAATGATGGTTTATATGCCTTGCGCAAGCGTGCAAAAGCTTGAAGAAGGATTATTCAGTGTTCAACACAAAATGAGTTGGAATCAAACATTTCAAGTATGACAATTGTGGCTTACGCTCCTTTGTCGTGACAATTTGGCTTTAAGCACATGGGTCTTGAGGCTATGGTCACAAGTGCATGTGTCATGCCTAAATGACCTTTTAACCCAATAATAAAAATACAAAAAATATCAAAACAAAATCAAAGTAAATAATAAAATAAGGGATATGATCAAAACTTTTCCAATAAGAATAACAATAAAACAAAATGTTCTCTACAAAATATTTTTTCGTTTACAAAAACATAAAAACACAACAAAATATAACTAAATACTATCATACAACTACAACTTTCAAAATACAAATATAATCCTATATTATACAAAATATGATAATAGCATTTTGTACTCACCAACACTCTTAAGAACTTATATTAGCTTTTACTACATTTCTTGATTGTATGCATATTTATGAGTTGACTTATAATATAAGTGATAAATTTCAAATATTAAACAAATAAATTGATAACTACAACTAATAAATAAATAAAATATTTTATATTATTAAAAAATAATAACAAATACATAATATCTATGAAGACAAGTAAAAATATACCATTGATAAGTAATACTTCCATACTCATTTTCATGCATATAGATGTTTAAACATCTCATATTTTTCATAATATAATATTATTTGAATAAGAAACGAGTGATTTCTACCAATCATTTTTTATTTTGTTTATTTATCATTTTTCATATCATTCTTATATTTTTTTTCTAAGATCTTATCTTATCTCAATTGACATTTCATTATATTATATCTCTAGATCTCATGATTAGCCAAATCATATAACAAACACAAACATATAAATCAACCCCACATGTCCATTCTAACACAAAATATTAGACACAACATGTTTTAACTCAACTATCAAATCACATACGAAATAGCAATTATCAAATGACGTAATATGTGACATTTGAGTGAAGATTAATGCTAGTGATATCATATGTATGTCACTAAATCACACAACAAGCGATATCTATCGGCTAATATCATCATAGAAAACATTATAAAATCTTATCATTTATAACATAACATATTATAAGACTCATATAGTCATATATTATTATAATTATTATCCTTCTTGATTGTTTAACATATTCTAATTATGTTCTAACACATAACAATCACATGCAATATATGAATACTAAATATACTCATTATTAATTCAAACAACATACAATACTAATAAATAAGCTAGTTGTTTTGATAATTCATATATGTGCACATAACATGTTTTGTCATGCTATCATAATCATATGAATATATTGTTCATGGGTAAATAACAATACTACTTACATTACAATAATCTTAATTTATCAATCTAATTTCTCCTAAAAAGTTCTAGTTTTCTTATCTTTTGCTTTCTCCACAAACATCACAAAAGGTCTTAACTTCTGGTTTTAAACAAGATCTCAAGTTCTTAATTTTCTCATGCACAAGAATCTTCCCTAAAAACAACATCACTAGCATACCATACATCTAAATTGACAAACAATATGCCTGTGAAAAAATTCTCAGCCCTTTATAAATAAAATCACTTCTGCAGTAATAGGACTGCTTCTAGATATCAATTTACACATGCCAAAGAGACCAATAGAGTATTAGAAAAGATTACATACAACAAAACTTTATTCCACAAAATCAAAGTTTAAAGTTTCATCTCTTTCTAACCACAAAACTTAAATGCAAACTGGACAACAAGGATTAAATTAAAGCTAGTACCTTAGTCTCACCATGTCGAAGCTGCTCAAAAAGCTCTTCCAAATGCCTTGTCTTCTCTTTCTTGATTATTGGTTCACAATTGCAGCTGGAGACTTCGTTTGCTTTTTCAAAAACGTGCAAACCTATTCTTTAACAAAAAATAGCAACAACTTCTTTATTTCCTTTTCACAGTTGCAGCAGCACCAAAACTAAAATTTTTTTTTTTAACAAAATACTAAAGCTTTCCAAAAATACCAATCTCCAACTCCAACACATGAAAAAAAAAGAAATCCAAAGTACATTCAATGGAAAGCCAAAGGAAAATAAAAACAAAACTTCAGTTTGCTTAATCTCTTCATTCAAGTAGCTAAGAAGAACTCTTCTTAAGATTTTCCCCAACTCAATGCTATGTCAACAAAAAAACTCTCTAATTTCCTCATTTTGCAAACAAACCAAGACAACACAAGCTTAAGAAATTACGTTGTCATAAGAACAAAAACAAAACTTTGTTACCTATCAAACTACATTTGACAATCACCCATCTTCGTGGGTGATGTCACTTCTTCTTTTAACTGCGTTTTCTTTTTCAAACTATTTGTTAACAATAAAGAAAATCATATGATCAAATTTTGAAAGCCAAAATAAAGCCACATAAATTATCATATTTTTTTTAAAAAGAGTCATACATAACCCGTCATACTAGAAGGAAATACAATGCAACTCCGAATTTATATAGAAGACAATAGTTGTCGCAATTTCTACAATATGATATAAAAATGACTAAAACAACTAAATATAACAGTAAAGATGCTATCTTTCTTCATGCTCCCCTAAAATCTCTTATTGTATCTCATCTTTTCCAAAAAAAAGTTAAACCAAAAAACAAAGACAACCAATAATTAATGATAAAACAATATAACATAAATATAAAACAATCAATTTGAGGTCATATGATATGTTAAACCAATATCACATAATAAAATGGTAATACAACAAATAAAAACAGATAATAAATTTCCCCTTTTTTAAATTCACCTAATTTTCTTTATATAAGAAATCATCTATTTTTTTAAAAAACTTTTTTTAAATTAATGACAATTTTTTTCAATTTTAGTTTTTCTCTAAGACAAGGGTTTATAATATCTTAAATATTTTGGACTTTGCAACATAACCTATAATTCCAAAACAAGCATCGTAATAATGATTCATTTGGCTTCACGAACATATAATTGAGGAACGAGATATGACACTTTGAAGAGCCACAATTTTATATAAACTTTTAAACTAATCGTGTCTTTTACAACCAAACTTGCATTTATCTCTTTTACCTTTTTATGTTCACTCATATAGATAAGTTAGTTCTATCTCACAATATTTTTAACCACTCATATGGATTAGATTATTGCTGTCCTACAAAATTTCCCTAATTCCCTCATATGGATCGGGTTATGACTTTGTCTTACGAGAATTTCTTGGCTTCTCATATAAGTAAACTATTTCTATCCCACAAGAGTTTTAACCCCTCATATAAAATTAGGTCACTACCTTCTTAAAAAATTTTCCTAAATCTCTCATTTGGATTAAGCTATTTTTCTTATCACTTGCATATTTCATGTTTATACATGTATTTTGCCAAGATTTAACAAAACATATATTTTATGCAAGTGTTCCAATAATTTATTAATGTCTACCTAATAATCAATATACATATTATGTTTATCATGTGATACAAAAAACATAAATAAAATATGCAAAATAATATAGCTCAATAATATTATATATAATTCAAATAATGTTGACATACATCAATATATCATAGCATCAAATACATGTACATATAAATGTGCTAAAATTCTTATACTAGGTCATACTTATCAATCATCATTACAACAAAACATAAATACTTACAAATGTGCCTAAACATCCCATCAAGGTTATGCTATTAATCATTAATTCATCAAACATATACATATATAAATATGTTAGATCCCTCAAAAGTAGAAGATTTTGAAATTCAACTCCCTATTCTTTCCCTTTCATGTCCTGCAATTATATACAAGACATACTTCATAATTTCATCATTAATTTCAAGTACTAACTTTATTATGTTTAATATAACAATTGAAAAGTTTATTATTATAGATATGAGTTCTATACTTACATGAACTCCAAACCCTAACATGCAAAAATAGCTGAGTGAATTAGAATTTCGTGCCAAAGTGGATTGGAAGGAAAGTAGAAAGTATAAATAGGAGATCCTTGCTCCAATTCTCCCCCCATCAAAACTTGCACTAACATCCGATCCACCTTTCACTGTGAAAAGAACACCTTGGAAGAATTGTTTCTATCTTCTTTAGGAGAGTCCAAGGCCACTCAGACCTCAGTACTTCTCTTCATCTAAGCCAAATTATCAGCAATGACCTATTTTTTGCCTCCTTTGGAAGGGCTGAAAGTTTCGTCAGCCGCAATCCAAGGAACAAAACTTATCAAATCTCCACACTAGTGAAACAATCTTATTTTGTCTCTTCCAATATCACTTTCTATCATTCTTGTCCATCATTGTTGGGAGAGGATGGAAGACATGACAACCCAAGGACTGCTTTTAAGGTTGGCACAGAGCATCTGGGCTCAAATGTCGCAGGCTAGACAGTTGCAGCATTGGCTACAACTTCCATAGGTTTCAGACCTTTTAATTCATCTTAATCCAACCTCCTACTCGAGCTGCTCCATGAATTGATGAAGATGAGCTGCTTTGGGCCACAGCGTGGCTTTTTGAGGCCACAGATGACTAGGAATATCTTGAGTATGTGGTTGAAAACTCTGCTTCTGTTGGAGGTACAAGTTAGGCTATAAATGAAATCTTCTTCAGGTACTGATGCAAAACGGGGATGGGCCATACAATGCAACTTCAAAGCAGTACGGGGCCAAAGTTGAATTTTTCCTCGGTGCTAGCTATACATTGATGATTGGAACAACATGCAGTATGTTTCAGCTTCTATCTTTCTAATGCTAAACTATGTTGATTATTTGGCCTTGACAAATTCCAAGCTCAACTGCCCATATAGCTACATGTCTTCATTGCCGTTAAAAATAACACAGGCTGAGTACACTCCCGTTAAGAATCCCAAATCAATAAGCTACTTGGTTGGATACCAAGGGAACTATTTAACAAATGTGCACGATAGAGGTGCTTCAATTGAGGCGAAGTTCATTCTTCCAGCAGCTGTGAGATGCTCAAAGAGATTTGAACAGTGGAATGATATCAAAAAGGGAAATCCCAACGTCATTTTTTGAGCCTTAGTTGGAGGACCAGATCAATTAGATCATTTCAACGACATACGATCCAATTATGAGTAAAAGGAACCCACCATTGCAGGAAATGAACCTCTTGTTGACCTTTCTTTCTCTTCTTTTTTGTCGGGATTGTTCAGGCAAGCCCCGTTCTTTGCTGGACTCAGATTAAAGCGGGTGCCGGCAATCCAATCCGTTTTCCTTCACTTCTACTTTCCGTCAAAGAATAAATTGTAGTTCGTCGTCTAGGGTTTCGCGTCATCTTGGTTGTGTAGAAATCAAAGAACTCCGATGCATCGGAATGATGGCCATCAGCTATAGAGATATCCTTCCCCCACTCGAATCGGTATAGCTTCCCTTCCTTCCACACCAAAAACCTGCGCCGGAGCTGTTCCTCATGGAGATCTGAAAGAAACCGCTGTTTAGGGTTGGGATTTTCATCTAGAGGCCGCCTTAGAGGGAAAGGAAAAGGGCCAAGCAGGGATTGGGGAAGTGCCGTTTCGCCTCTATGAATTCTATTTAAATATATATTTATTTTTAAATTTTCAAATACTTTATTTATTAATTATTTTAAATGATATAACCAGTACACATATAAAATTCAAAATGTTAATAACGTTTTACAATTTTATAAAATTACTGATGGTATATTAGAATGAGATTAAAAAAAATTCTAAGACTAATGAACAAAATAAGAGACATAAAATTATAATAAATATGTTGAATTATAAGGGACTCAAAATATAAAAGTACTAGTTTCAAAGAAGTTGCGAGATATTTTAAAATGTTAGTTCTTTTTTTGTGGAGTTTTTGTAAAAATAAAAGTGAAAAAAAAATTAATGACATAGAAATTTTGGATAATTTTTTTTATTAAATTAACACTTTTAAAACTGTTGCCTCTTGATTGAATAGAAGAGAATACACAACATAAAAATTATAAATAATGAAACAAGTTTATAAATAAGATACAATTGTCTATTACAAATAATTAAAAGAGTTTATATCCTTACTTATTAAAGTTGTTCAATAATATTGTAATTGATTGATAATAATAAAAAATGCATTTGAATATGTTAGGAGAGATTTAAAAAATTTAGTTCTATTTGTAAGATTTTTGTGGGCAAAAGTGACAAAAAGCAAATGGCATAGAAATTTTGAACAATTTTTTTTATTATATTAAGACTTTTAAAAATATTATCTCTTGATGAATTAAAGAGAGTCCACAAATAAAATTTATAGAGAATGAAATAAGTTCAAAATAACTTAAATTTATTATGATTTGATATTTATTTAGTAAAGTACAATTGCCTAATACAAATAACAAAAAAAGTTTATATCATTACCTACTGAGTTAAAGTGGTGTAACGATGATTTTAATTAATTGATAACATTAAAAATGCATTTGAAAAGCCTTAAATATGTTAAGGTTACAAAATAGAATATATTGTTAAATTGTTAGATTAAGAAATCTATAAACTTATCTTTTAACTAGAAGATAAATGAAACACAATGTTATTAATTTAAATATTAATGACGTCAAGTAATGTTGAAAAAATTCATTGTTATATTATTAATAAAATATAAGTACTAACAACTAAATGAAATATTAGTTTGTGATATTAGATTTAATATAATGTTTGGAAGTTTGAAAGTTGGTATTAAATGTTCAAATCAATTCTTGTATTTTCATTTTATATTTACAAATTTTCTAACATATTAAATATATGGAGGTAGCTACATTTCAATATTTCGTTCATAACAAATAATTGCAATTGACCACAAGATATGTTAAAAAATGTGTGACATAAAAAGTGATTATGAGCAAAGAATAGTTGACATATGATGCTTGATGAGTTAAAAGACTATTTTTTTGAAACATATGTTGAAAATAAATTGTAAACGTTGGGTTAAAGGAAGTTTAACCTTACCAAATACTATTTAAGGTTAAATTCTTTTAGCTAGACCGAGATAACCTATTGATGAAAATAGCCTTTCACAGTTGGCTTAGCCCTCTCTACAGAGGGTCTTGGGCGTCAAACGGCAGCAGGTGCTGCATTTTCTGTTGCCGAGCTTGAAGGTCATGGTTGGCGGAAGCGGCGGAAGAAGAAGGTCCACAAAGAGGAACCTTAACCAAGATTTTCTCCCTGGAGGCGGCAGAAAGAACCCCGAGGGTGCTGTCTTTTCCTTCTCTCGGCATAGGGGATCTGTGTTAAAAGCTTCTGGAAGCATCATAGACGGCTCCCTCCGGCGTGGTCATGCCTTCAACTATACTTATCCCGAATACGCCGAGCCTAGCGGCGTAGATGGCCCTGATTCCGATATATTTGTTTCTTCTTCCGGAGAGACCTCCAATACGGCTTTTATAGATCGGGATCTCTATTCGAACCCTTTAGTCGAAGTTCCCACCTATGAGTGCAATCTATCCATCGCAGACCACGTTGGATTGGGATATCGTGGTGAAGATGAGGATGAGAACGAGGAAGCTGTTGCTATGGAATCAGAGGGAGAGGCACTGAATGATTTGGAAACCTACTCGACCCCGGCGACAAAAAAGGAAAAGTTTTTGATGATTGGAGGTGTCAGGATTTACACGGAGGATAGTTCTTCTCCAGATGAGGATGTGGACGGAGTTGAAGATGATGATTCAGTGGGTGAAACGACACCGAATTCGGATGAACTGAACTCTTCTTACAGTGAGGAGGAAGAAATTTTGCGGTATGACAATTCATCTGATTGTTCTTCGGACCTGGATTCTGGTTCAGACATTGATGAAGGGCTGGCTGAAGATTATGTTGAAGGAATTGGAGGGAGTTCAGAGTTGTTAAACTCCAAGTGGCTGAAGACAGCCAACTTATCTGATTTGGGTGAAGGTCTTTTGGTGGGAAGTGGGGGAGACACTAATGTACGTGGTGGTGATGAGCTGGGGTTAAATGCTTTGATGAATGCTTCGATGGAGTATGGCATGAAAAAGCCTAAATCCAGAAAGGGAAAGGACAAGGCGAAGCTTCCTTATTTTGGCACCCCAGTTGTGGACATTGAGGTTGCAGGACACCATGATTTGCTGTTCGTCAAGGATTCTAGATCAGCTTCAAGGAAGAAGTATCAGAAAATACAATCTTCTCATCTTTCTTTATCGTGGCCTGGTGAGGCACAGAAAAGCAAAAAATACAATAATTATAATTATTCAGGTATTTATGAGATTAGGATTCTCTATTAATTTTTGAGGAAAATGCTATTAGGTTCTGCTTACTCTATGCAAAAATTTGATGAGTATATACATCCATAATTAACAGCACTAGTTGTCAATATTTTACATAAAGCTGTTCGTATGGCCATTTGAGAATCTAAAGGTTGCTCTATTTTAATTTGAAAGAGTGAAAATTGCAAATAAAAGTAATTGATTATAATAGCTATATTAACATTACCAGTCATCTGGTTTTTGTGTGATTTGTGCAATTTTTGTTAGGAAGGAATAGTAGAGTAATATTTTTGGGGTAGATTAGTCCATGCTTAGTTGCTATTTTGTGTTTTGTTTTTGTTTTTTTAACTAGTATATTGTGGTCTTTATTGTGTAGTTAGGAACCCAATGCAACGATGGCAAAGGATATTGCTATATAATTGATAGTGAAAAATATTGTATCATTATGTAGCTCTATGTTGAGTCTCTAATGACTGTTTGTTTGAAATATCTATAGTAGATGAGCAACTTTTGGATGGAAAAAAAGCAAAGTATTTTCAATATCAACAACTAGAGCAACAACTATGCCTTCATGTCACTTAGGACAAACATATGAATTCTACAGTGCAACTTCATGAGGATCATCAACTTTCTGTTGTGAATATTTTGGAGTTTTGGAACACATTAAAATTACTACAAGTAGAATTGGAACATTCAATAGAACATTATGCAAACTTCACATTGTACCCATCTCTCATTAGATAGTATGCTTTTCTTTTTTTGTTAGCTGATAGTGTAATATATGGCTTTCCTTGCTTAGTTTGATATGTCCATGCTACCTTTTGTATTCTATCAATTCTGTTGTAAAGAGTGATTGTTGTATTTTTTTTAAGTAGTACATGTCATCTAGATATATCATATCTTGTTTCTCTTATCTTTCTTATGATTTTACTTCTTTCCTTTTTTGGCTTCTATTTATGAGCATGGGAAACACTTTCGAGATCACTACTCTGTTATTTCATAACTATGTGTACTTCAAGGTTTAGAAACTTTTATCTAGGAAATTTCTATTAATTTAACTAACAATCTCATTAGCATGATACTTTTATGCTGTACCCAACAAAAGGATTTTTGCAAATCAATTAATTTATTGAATAGCATAAAATTAAGCAGCAGTCATTTGACTAGCATAAACGCCAAGCTAACAATTTTTGTGGTGATATAATGATAAGGATTTTCCTTTTCTTTAGGTGGGAAAAAGAAGCATCATAAAGAACTCATTGCCAAGAAACGTAGGCAACGTATGATCAATCGTGGTGTTGACTTGGATCAAATAAATAAGGTAAGCACAGATGCATTAATATTGTCAATGCTTTTTCTATTGCAACTTCATGCGACAAAATGTAGGAATTTGCATTGTTCTCTTTGATTCATGCATTGTCTAATTTGTTATGATAAGTTTATTATTTATTTGAATTATTGACCCTAATTAGAACTAGTCTAAGAATTAAATAATATATTTATTTGTTTTCAAGCTTCATTTATATTGTTGATTAAAAAATAAACTTATTATCCTAGAAAATTTATATATTGTATATATTTAGGAATGAAACATTTTTTCATAGAAAAGTATCAAAATAATTAAGTATTTTTTGTTTAAATCATATGTAACAATACTCTTGTGTTATGTGATAAACTTTCTAATACACACATACACATACACACGCATATACACACACATAATTCGATTCTTTCTTTGTTCTTAATAAGCCTATTTCTCTTTCATGTTTTTAACTCATAAGCCTTGGATATTTTTTTTTTAATCTTTATCCAATCTTACTATAGTCTTAAGAAATTTATGGTTAAAGTTGCAACTATCATGTACATTGCCTCTAGTCTATAATTTGTGTAAAAATCCCTTTATTTTTTTTTTCATTGAACAAGTTATACCCCTTTGCAAGTGTCTGTGTGGTGCAATCTATCGAGTTGTGAACTTGTGTGAGTGAGATTTATAGCTTCATCTTGATATCTACTTTTACAAGTAGGAATTTGCATTGTTTTCTCTTTAATTCATGCATTGTCTAATTTGTTATGATAAGGTTATTATTTATTTGAATATAGACCCTAGTTAGAATTAGTCTAGGAAATAAATAATATATTTATTTGTTTTTCAAGTTCCATTTATATTGTATATTGAAAAATAACTTATCACCTTAGAAAATTAATATACTATATATGTTTAAGAATGAAACATTTTTTCATAAAAAAGTGTTAAAATAACTAAGGACTTTTTGTCTAAATCATATGTAACATTGTTCTTGTGTTATGTGATGATCTTTTTAATACGCACACACGTATAATTTGATTGTTTCTTTGTACTTAATAAGCCTATTTCTTTTTCAGGCTTTTAACTCCAAGTTTGTAGGTATTTGTTTTTAATAGTTGTCCAATCTTATTATAGTCTTAAGAAATTTATGGTTAAAGTTGTACCTAGCTTGTTACATTACCTCTCGTCTATAATTTGTGTAAACATCCTTTTATCTTTTTTAATTGAACTAGTTATACCCCTTTGCAAGTATTTGTGTGGTGCAATCTATGTAGCTGTGAACTTGTATGAGTGAGATTTAGAACTTCATCTGTATATATACTTCCAAAGGTAGGAATCTGCATTGTTTTCTCTTTAATTCATCTATTGTCTAACTTGTTATGATAAGCTTATTATTTATTTGAACTATAGACCTTGGTTAGAACCAATCTAAGAAATAAACAATATGTTTATTTGTTTTCCAAGTTTCTTTTATATCGTAGATTGAAAAATAAACTTATCATCCTAGAAAATTTATATACTGTATATATTTAGGAATGAAACATTTTTTATAGAAAGTTGTCAAACTAACTATGGATGTTTTGCCTAATTCATATGTAACGATGCATTTGTGTTTTGTGATAAACTTTCTATTGCACACACACACATGCACATAATTTGATTTTTCTTTGTACTTAATAAGCCTATTTCTCTTTCAGGTTTTTAACCCATAAGTCTGCAAATATTTTTTTTTAATCCTTGTCCAATACTATGAAGTTTTACCTAGCATGTTACATTGCCTTTAGTCCATAATTTGTGTAAAACTCCCTTTATTTTTTTTTCATTGAACAAGTTATTCTCCTTTGCAAGTATCTGTGTGGTGCAATCTGTCTAGCTGTGAATTTGTGTGAGTGAGATTTATAACTTCATCTAGATATCTACTTGTACAAGTAGGATACAAGACTTTGACACTTGTAGTGCATTTGCATGCAATCAAATTTTTAGTACCATGAAATTGATATTATCGTGCTGCTTAATGCATTAAGTCATTAAAATAAGCCAATCAATCGCGATTTCCATGTAATGTTTCTCATGGGATCAATACCTTGTTCGAGCTATTTAGAGGTAAAAGACTTGCCAAATTATCCCAACTTCTCATACTATAATAAATGCCTTGCACATTTGGTCTGCAGAAGTTGAGAGAGATGGTCATGAATGATGCCGATATGTTCTCGTTCCTACCAATGCATTCTCGAGATTGCTCTCAGGTATGTTCGCATTTTTTATTTTTACAATAAATTAGGTAATGATAAATATTAAAATATTATTGTGTTGAGTAAAACTATGCAGCTTATGGGACAAATAGGTTGGACTTATTTAACACATGATAGACGTTATTTTCTTAGTGCATCTTCTTGGAGATGTGGAATTAAACCTTTAATTGTGAAGTAAGGCTTTAAGGAAAATTTCATTGCATCTATATTTTACATTTTATAATTAAAGTGATTAACATACAAGGTACTTCGAAATAAATAAAAATGTCATTTAAAATAGATACCTAAAGGTTCACTGGCTTCTAATTTTATTTAAAGATAATATGGTATTTATCTTCCTAGTAGGACTTAATTGGAAGTAGTCAAAGGAGGCATGGTAGCCAAACCACCATCCTATATGACACCTCAACTTCAAGTGTTCTCCCTAGTCTTTGTGTTGCTCGTGATGTCTAGCTATTTTTGCTTTTTCTTGGTCTAAGCTACCTTGTATCATGATCTTAAAATATTTGCCAGTGATCTTACGACCTGCTCACATATGTTTAAGGATCGAGTATGTTGCATCTTAATTCATGTTAAAAGATTAAAAGATAGAAGTGTACTTGTGGAGTGGTGCTTGCTAATTGACGTGCAATTTGATGCATGGAAATGACACCCCATTGCTTTACTTAAACACCTAATGAGGTTGTTGCTTTGATAGATTCTTGGTTAATCTCATAGAGGTGATTGTCTTTGTTCTTGCTTCATGGATAATGGAAATTCATGTAAAACATGGAATGGTTGCTCTCGTTGATGAGTTCTAATCTTCAAAATTTGAATTTTAATGATGGTAGATTTATTCATAAATGTATGAATTTATAACTCTTTTATGTATTAATGACGTTAACAATGTCAGAAAAAATGCAAGCACAAAATATACTTGCAATCAAATGCATTAATGCAATATTAAAAAACTTAAATACCATTAAGTGAGGTTGTTGCATGAATCTTATTCAATATTGTCTTAAATTTTATATTTAAAAGGAGAATTCTAATTATTTTAATTTTTTAAACTAAATATAATTGATTTTGATTGAATAAGTTAAAGAAAATATATCTAAAGATATTTATAAAAAAATTAAAGAAATACTTATATGGTTTAATATCCATTAAGTTGTTCTAATTGTTTGTATCTATATATATATATATATATATATGAATATTTATCTAATTGAAATTTGAAGTACAAAACAAAAAAAAGTTAGAGCTTAATGGTGTAGTGTGAATGGAAGAAGGGGCAAAAAAGTTTTTTTGAATAGCTTTCTTGCTTGTATTGTTCTAGTCCTCTTGCAAAGTTTTTTATTTTTGGTTGTTTTTTTTATTTGTACTTGATCTTGATTATGGATTTTGGATTATTTCTTGGGCATCAGATGTGGGTTGTTTATTTGTTAAACCATGCAAAAATTTTATTGTTGTTTTACTTTATTTAAAATTATTGTAATTGCATAATATATTTTGGTTATCTCTTAGAAATAGATCATTGGTATTGTTTATTATTCATTTTTAAAGAGTTTGAATTGAAACTAGCTCTTATTAAAATCTAAGAGATGATAAGAATTTCTAGAGAGCAATCATGTCAAAGTCTTTTAGCATCACAAAATATAAGTTTGAGAATTTGATGCTTACATTGATTTAAATGTTTGGAGGATCAAGATGTAAACATGTTTAACCAAGGTCATTTTTCTATAGACCTTAAAAGGCAAATAGCAACTTGTTGGATGATATGAGAAAAAAGGAATTGATAAAAAATCTTAGTTCAGTTTAGTTGTGTTTAGGAGATGAAATATGTGGAATTTGCCAATTAGGAGATTTTGAAAAGCTCATGAGAACGATCATTACTTTGGCACATAATCCAACAACTCGCAAATCATTTTTTTTGGTAGTAGTTGTTTGCTTTTCATATTAAAGACATTTTATCACTTTTATAGCATTTAAATGCTTACAACACAACTCTATCAAATCCTTCTAGTATCAATTTGAAGATTGTAGAAGATGAGACTTTGATTTTGTTATGCTCTTGGAGAAGCTGGAAAAAACCCTTGAAAAAGAAAAAAAAAGAATAATGTAAATGACCTATCGCACTCGCCTGGTTCTCCGGGAAAGTCCCCACGTTGGATTAAAGAACGGAAGCGGGAATCCGACGTGTTATTGGCGCTATTTGCTGAGAACCACCAGCTTGGTTGATGAAAGAAGAGAAAGCTTTGGGAAGCCCCATCAACTTGGTTGAGGCCTTCGCAGTTGTGGCTAGAGACCGATCGCAGGACAAGTCACTTTTGTACAAGCTTTATCTTCCTTTTTCCGCAATCCTGACTTCACCAGAAGTCTAGCTGATTTCTTCTCCTCCATTGTTGGAAGCGATCCCATGTCTTCATTACTTCTTGAGCCGTCATATACCGTCATTGCATTTCTCTCTTTGTAGATGAAGATTCCCGTCTTTCTAGATATCGGTAATGTGGAACATATAATTAGGGATTTAAGAAGCGTTTGAATGTGGCTTTCTAAAAGTTGCCTGCATCATACACATTGACCCGCTTCGACCCTCACCAACTTGCTTAGACATGCAATGATAGCGTCGACACGTGTCGACCCTTTCCGACAACACCAACGCGCGTCGACTCTGATGACATGCACCTACTCGAGTTGACCCACGTCAACTTGATCTATTCCGCACCGGCTTGCATGCACCGGAATCGGCCACTGCCCATTCAAGCTTACCCACGCGAGCCCATGTCAACTCGAGCTCGCCCAGTCGACTCATCTCCGCTCTTGGCCGAGTCGCTGCAACCCCAGTTGATTTTCAGCCAATCTGTCCGATTCGCCGCCGCTTTGCCAGACTCTATGCCGACCCCGGATGATTTATCGCTGATCTGACCGATTTGACGCCGATCCATCGATTCGTTACCAATCCGTCCAATTAGTTGCCGATTCAGACCATGTCTCTGTCGGTCCCGGTGGAGTCATCACCGTTCTGGTCAAGTCATCATCAATTTCTTCCTAGTCGTCGTTGCATTCTACTGCACCATCTTAACGTCAGTCACATCGTATTCTATATTGCCAAGACATCCTTTAATAGCACCATATATTTGCAAATTAAAACCTTTTAACCAAAATTTTGCCGTATTTTGTCAATTTGTTTCAAAAGTGTGTTCCAATATTCTCCCAAACAAATTTGAGAATTTCATCCATTCGGGCTTACTTGTTACCTCGAGTAAGTTTTTGTTTAAATTTCTCGAATCTCTTTTTTGTATAAATAGCTCTATATGCTAATTCTTTAAATACTTGAGAACAATATCATTCTATAAAAAATAGATAATTCATTTGTAAGACATGAAAGTTTCTTTTCTATTATATGATTTTAGAAAGAAGGTTCAAAAGGAGACTTTTGATGATAGTTTATTTGTTAGCATAAATAATATTAATTATAAGGTCAATAAGGAACATAAAGGAGGTTAAATTCAAAATTCAAGAAAATGGTAAATGCTACGATTGCAAAATTTTTGGGCAATATAAATCAAAATGTTGATTCTTGCAAGCAAAGTTCAAAGAGAAAATTATGAAGGGGAAATCTAATTCTAAGGAAATTTTAATTGTCTTTGAGTGTTCTATGGGTTTGACATACTTTTGTTAGCTACAAATTGTTCTCTCTTTTCTATAAAAGATTGGGTTCTTGATTCTAGTCTTTTTGTTGTATTATACCTCATAATAATTCATTCATTATTTAATAGATCAGTTATGTTAGAAATGTGCTATCAAGTATAGTTAACTAGCAAAATGTTTATAATAGAATAAATTCAGATCAAGACTCATGATTTATTTGTCAAGGCTCTACAAAAGGTCAACCATTTTCTTCTTATTAAGAAAAATCTTATCAATTTAGAATATTTAAACTCAAGTAGTTGCATATTTTCTATTAATAACCTAGCCTTTCATGTATCTAAAGGTGTTATTGTTTTGTTGAAAGTCAAGAAAATTGGTAATTGGTAGTGCCTGCATGGTAAAACGTTACTATTGCATCTCCATTTTCTTCTAATTATGTGACTATGATATAATATATGGAATTTTTACACATTTTGAAGTGGGATTTGTCAGAATTACGAGAAAATTGATTGGTTTTATGCATAGAGAACTATTCCATTAGACTTTTATGAACATTACTTTTTGGCAAAGCATCATTTGATGAAATAATCTACTGAAATTTATAGGATTAAAGGTACGATGGATCATATTCACTTTGATTTATGGGATCCTGTTATTCTCCATTTCATTGGAAGATCTAAACATCTTTTGAGCCTTGTTGATAATTTTTTTGTGAAGGTTTGGGTATATTTTCTCTAGCATAAAGGTTACATTTCTTTAAATGTTCAAAAAGTAAAACCTATTAGTTGAAATGTAGATTGAGAATGAGGCCAAGAGGTTGAGGATCAATAATAACATATATTTTTGTATGTAGAATTCTATAAGTTTTTTTGAGGGAGGGCATTTTTTGGTATAGGACAGTTGTGGGATTTCTTAGTGGAATAGATCGACCACAAGGATGAATATAGTACTTTTTGAGAAAACAAGTTGTGTGATATCCAATGCTTATTTTGGCAAGGATTTTTGGGCAAATGCAAATCTATTGCATGCTACTAGGTGAGTAGATCTATAGTTCCTGGTGTTGGAATGTAGTATCTAGAAGAGGTTTGGTTAGGACATTCTTTAGATTATCATTATTTAGGATTTTCGATTGTTCAACTTCTGTAAGTTAGACCTAAGCAAGTGTATCTTTCTGGAATATGCTTCTGTGATGAAGGGATATAGACCGTATGTTGATCCTAAATTTTTTGGATTTGTCTTTAATTGAATTGCTAAATTTGGTTAATCGACCATGCTTAGAGAAGCCTTTTTTAAAAACTAACAAAAAAATTTGTTAGTTTTGGGGGTCAAATAGAGTAGTAGGTTGTTCGATTTCAGTTTGAAGGTTATATGGTGAGGTCATTAAAATAGCATTTGTTGATTATCAAGAGGTGGTTATAATACAACTAAACTACAAAAAACTGTTGCTTTTGAAAGGTCGAAAGTCGAGTTATGTACCTCAAAAGTATGATTTTGAGGCTTCATTATGTTATGATATAATTGCTTTTGCTTTGATTTGACAGAGACTATTGTTTATGAAAAACCAACTACTTGTGTAGTTGACATAAGGATGGTTGCTCAATAGTGGACTAGTTTTATAATAATAATGGAACTTGAGTATCTAATAAAAAATTAGACATGAAAATCAATAAAACTTTTTCATGAGAAGAGAGATGTTGGCTGCAAGTGGGTTTATAAAAGAAAAATTCTCCAAGGGTTGAAGATACTAAATACAAATCATGATTGGTCATGTACAGATATGGTAAAATTTTCCATACTTTGCTTGTTCTAATAACATTACAAGACTTAGAGTTGTAACAATTTCATGCAAAAATGTCTTTTTCCTTGTTGAACTTGTAGATGAGATTCATATCTAACAAATAGTAAGATTAGATGTTTTAGAAAAGAAGATTAAATTTGTTTATTGAAGAGATTTTTATATAACCTAAAGTAGTCGTTGAAGCAATGGTATAAGAAATTTGTTAGTTTCATGTTGATTTATAGATTTTCTCGTGACAAGTTCCACATACAAATTTTAGATTAATCCTTTATTGATTTGTTACTTTATGTTCAATTATGTTAAGGCATATGTTTGATTTATAATAGTTAAAGTGAGGATATTGAATTTGATATGGAGGATCTTCATGTTGCAAAAGAAATGCTTGGATGGAGATATATAGAGAAACAAGGTTTTATACATTGTTTCTCTCACAAAAACTATTTACGTCAAAAATGTGTCAGATAGATTCAATATGCAAAATGCTATGCATTTTAATTCTTTGTTGTTTAACCATTTTTTTTTCTACCAATAGTTTTGTTTCCTCAGTTACATGAGAAGTGTATGGCTATCATGTGTTGTGTAGGTGCAGTGGAGAATGTTATGTATGTCATGACATGCACTCGCTTTGGTATTTTGCACGTTGTTTGTAAGATCAGTAACTATATGAATAGGCTTGACAAGGCTTTTTGGGAGGTAGTGAAATGGTTGTGAGATACTTGAGAGGTACTAAAGATCTGGGTATGACGAGAAGAATTCAATTGGCATTTTGTTTTTACTGATTCATATTATGTTGGTGATTGGTATGGGAAGAGGTCTCAGATTATGAATCTTGTCTTTCAGGTTTTGCCATTAATTAGAAAGTTTGTCTATAGCATACAGTGGATCTTTCTACTACTAAGATAGAGTATATGGTACTTCTTGAAGTGTCTAAGGAAGCTATTTGGTGGAAGGATTTGGTTGAAGATGGTATTGTTTTATTTAGTTATTTATGGTAATAATCAAAGTGCTTTGCATCTTGTTTGGGATTAGATATGTCATGAAAAAACTGTAAATATTAAAATCTGATATTATTTTATTAAATAGAAGATTTGAGTGTTGTGACATTTTAGTTCTAAAGATCCATATAATACACGATCTTGGCAATATGTTTACCTCAATTGTACCAATTGAAAAGTCATGCTATTTTTAGATTTGGTTGGAGTTTGTTGATGTTGATAGCCTTTGTACAATAAGGTTTGATAATTTTATGATGGATTATCTTCTCTGTTTATAAGATCAAGAATTCAAGATATTGAGAATTTATTAATGTTTATCTTGAATTTTAAAATGAAAAAGCTAAATATCAACTAATTTTATCTGTTAATCCAAATATAATTAATTTTTAATGAATAAGTCAAGGGCAATATCTCAAACAATATTTAGATAAAAATTAAGGAGATGGCGATGTGGATTATATTCCTTAATTCATTTTGATTTTATATTTCTCAAAATTTGAATATTTCATTGATGAAATTTTAATGCAAGAACACAAATAAGAAAGTTATACAGCTTCATGGTGTGACTGTGAATGAAAGAAGGCAGATCTGCAATGAGCCAAGATCTCAACGTTCTGTTTCTTGGTTGTGATTATTGATAATTGGAAAGGGAAGATGATGACTGTCGTTGTTGATAAATCAGGCTGGTTTTAGATGTGAAATTGACATTGATTTTTGGTGAGATTGCACTTGTTTCTTTGTTTGGTTCTTGTAAATGTTGACTTGTACTTGTTCTTGATAATGGCTTTTGGCATTCTTCTCATTTGGTGGATGTTAGCATTCCCTTGGCTAAACCTCATAAAAATCTCAGTGTTGTCTTATTTTGTTCTTGATTGTTTTAATTATATAATGCATTTGTTTATTTCATTTAAACATCATTCTCTTTTTCACATAAAAAGGATTCCTTGTTACAACAAATCTCTTTACTTTTTACATCTATACACCAGTAGCTCCTTATTAAGATCAAAGCTTGTCTAGTTAATTGTATTAGTTTTTTTTCAAATCATGTGAAATCTAAAAGCTCATCTTTTCTTATGGAGCATAAGCTACCTATATTAATGTGCCTAAACCAGGTTGTCTTTCTCTGGGTTTATCCTCTTTTGGTGTTATACCAAACTTCTCTTATTTGCATTTATTTTTAATATCGTCTTTTCGAGTACAACCATGTATACATATGAACATCTTCATCTCCATAGCAAATGTTTTATTTGCATGTTCAAACTCTACATGCTTATGTTTCATTTAATAAAACCTTTGCAGTCTTATAAACTTGTATTTAATCTTTGAGTGCATTTTCATTTTATCCAATTTTGGGTACTATTAGAAACTTGTGGCATGTAGATGGAGGAAGAAACTTATGGTATTTGTTTTTTAAATCTTATAGTGATGATCTTTATCTTTATAGTAACTTTAGATATTTCTATTTGTTTTTTTAATTGATATCAAATTACCTTTCGCTACCTATCTATCTATAATTTTTTATCTTCTAATTGTATTAAATAATTTCTTAAAAAAGGGAACATTTCATGTTATTTCATGAATTTATAGGATTTTCATCTAGACCTATTGATTTTTCACTAAAAAAAAGTTTTAGAAATGACTTGCACTTTTATCTATATTTAATTTCTAATGCTGTCATTGTGGTGCTAAGTTCAAAAAAAGTGTAGTGTTGGATATGTTTATCAACAATTAGCATAAAATTCTCTGAACCAATGTGATATTTGGAGAATCTAATCCTATGAAAAGTAGCTGCAAGGAATAGATTTAATGTAAAATGTTGCAAGTATAGTTTGGGTATTTAGTGTCTTAATTTAATGCCAAAACGAGCTACAACTTAAGAGTTTTGACGTAGACTTTGGTCTATTGCAATTGCAAATGTAGGTTACATTGCATAGTATTGTGTTTTACTACCTTTCAGAAATAATTTGTATACCTAGATTTGTTACTCTCTTTCATTTATATTTGATTCTTAACACTTTCATGGTTGGTTTCAAGATCAATAGTGATAAAATGGAATGTGGCATCAGGTTATAACAATCAACATATAGTTGGTCAATCAAACATAATATGGTTCTATACAAACTTGTATAAAGTATCTAATCATATGAAAAATGTAATGAAAAAACTAGGATTAATATAATTGTTTTTATAAATTATTGGCCGAAGCCTACAAAAAGCACTCCTTAAGGAGGTTCATACATATGATTGTTTAACAAAAAAAAAGTAATGGTTTGGGAAGGGGCACACCTAAGTCTCACAAAAAGTCATAGAATAAAGTATATTTGGTGCTCCAGTCTACAGCAGCATTGCACTCCCTGTATATGTGCATAATCTTCAAGTTTACATACAATCTCAACAAAAGGTCATTGTTAGAGATCTTAGTAGGAAGATCAGGATTATCAACTACATTAGCAGGGGATGAGGTTGCTAGCTGGGAGTCTAACTTGATCTAGACTCCCATGGAGCATGGGAACTACTGTAAACAAAGCTTGATGGCATGATTAATAGCTTGCTTTTTAATAACACAAGGTGCAACAGAGAAAATGGTCATTCCCACTATCAGTAATGGCCTGCCTCAGTGGTCATGGAAAATGATCCCAATTCCAGTCTAATCATCATCAACAATGGTTGCATCACAGTTAATTTTGATCTATCCAAGGGAAGAAGAGACCATGCAATGGATGATGTTACATTTGTCCTTGTCGAGCAGTGGTGATTCTTGCAGTCCTTTGCTTGATAGATAAAGCATTGTGATGTCATATGAAGAACCAACTGTGATAAATAGCAATCAGTGTGTGTACGTCGAGCATATAGCTTGTCATTTCTGTTCTTCCATATGTAGCATGATGCATCAGCTCATCACACAGTTTTTGCATATTTTAGCTTCTGATAACGAGTTTGCATCCAATGCAACAAATCTTGTGTGGAAGATGTAGCAATGTGGTGATTAATATCATGTTACAATGTGAAATGATGATCAATGTTTGTCCAAATGGGTGCAGCCATGGAACACTCCAAAAACAATGGTTAAATGTCTCCATATGTGAGCAGCCCCATGGACTATGGATTTTCGTGCTTAAACCTCGATTGTATAGCCAGCTTCTTCAGTGGATTTTACCATGACGTATTCTCATGCCTGGATTCTCATTTGCACCCACACCTTCCTAGTCCATGCCCCAACCAAGACTTGAAGTTGATCGGAATGCACCATGCTGTAATAGATTTGCTTAGTGTTTGGCAAAGTGCTTTCAATACTCCTCCAAATAAGCTGGTCTTTGCCTTCCCAAGATTCCCGTAGGCCTCTAGTAATTTTATTGATTAATTCATTGCCAAAAACCTGTTGTATTCTCTCCACATTCTAGCTACCCGAACAGCCATGAAAATGGCAGACTTCCTGTGGCACTTAAACATTTGAATGCACAAAAGTTGGCCACTTCTGCTTCGCTTGGGGACTAATCCAATTATCCTATAGAATTAAGTAGGTCTAAATTGTTTGTTGTTCCATTAGCGTTGCAGCCAAACAAGATAATTTCCAAATCTGAGAATCACCTCTTTTCCAGTTCAGTGCACATTTGTCTCTTACCATTTAGCCTGAAATGTTTGAGGCCATAAATTTTCTTCCCTTACTAGAAACCTTCTACAATGTTGGTCCACTAATGTGACTTCCCAAACCTGCAATCTTATGCCACCAAGGCCTCCTAATTCTTTGAGAAGAGCAATTTGATCCCAAGCAACATAGTATATAGCTTTATGCTTAATGGTACAACTCCAAATAAACTGCATATGATTCGTTGCAATTCCGAGATGTTTCCAACAGGAAGCACACAATGACCCAAATAGTAAGCTGGAATTGCAGTGAGTACAGAATTGACCATAAGTATCTTACCCACAAGTGAAAGAGATTGGACTGCCCACAATGAAATTCATTGGGGCACTCACTATATGAGAAAATTGAAATCCCTTTTTTGGGACTGTTTGCTAATATTGGGATGTCAAGATACTTGATCTGTTTGGTTTGGTGCTTGTGTAATTTATTTGCGAACATCTTCTTCCTCTTCTTTTCCATTGAATATAACGTTATATTATTGTATGTTTACTACTTGTCCAGAGTCATTGTCATATTTTTGCAAAACATTTTTTGTGGTTGTAACCATAGAACAACTGACCAATGCATAAAGAATAACATCATCTGTGAAGAGCAGATGTGTGATCAAAGGAGAATGAAAATCTACCTGTGCTTGAATTAAAAACGATAGGCACTTTGACATGATAACAAAGAGAGGAGGTGATAAGGAACAGCTTTACCTAAGTCCAGAGCAGCAGTAGTCCATGGAATTTAGATCCCACTGTAAGGAATTCCTTACTGGGGATTGGAAATGCATGTGTGCGATCAGTTACACCATAAGGTAGGAAATCCCATCTATTTTGGCATAAAAACCATGGAGTCCTATCTTTCCCTTTTATAGGCTTGGTCCATGTCTAGATTTATAGCACCAAGCCTTCTTTAGAAGATGACAAATGGAGGTAATGCCCCATTTCCTGAGCCATCATAACATGATCTGATATGTATCTTACACTTTTTAAGGCAGGCTGCTCCGAAGCAACAAGTTCAGGAAAAAAAGACGGCTCCCTGCCTTTTGAAATCAGAACTACGATAGTCTTCTTCCATCTATTAAGCATGCAAGCTTCTAAAAAAAAAAAAAAAAAAAAAAAAAAATAATCTTATTCACTGCCTTAAAGATGTCCATGTTTGTAATGTCCACATATCCCCTTACAAATTCTGTAGAAATTCCATCAATGCTAGTAGCCTTATTATTCCTAAGAGGAAAGATGGCTCCTTTAATCTGTTCATCAGATATTGGAACAGTAACGATATTTGCATGTGCTATAGAACTAGCTCTTCTTGACGAGAAAGGCTCAAACTGGTTCTGTTGAGTGGCTGAAGTATGCCATTTTTTTGTGAAGAATTACATTAAAGCATCCTGGATTGCTTAAGGATTGGATAGTGTGTTACCTTCAGTCTTTGATTTAGTGTATGCAATTGTACCTGAATTTGCAAGTGGCGGCTGCAAATGGTGTTCCCATATGCCCTCACAAATTATGTAGAAATTCCATCAATGCCAGGAGCCTTATTATTCCTAAGAGAAAAGATGGTTCTTTTAATTTGCTCATCAGATACTGGAGCAGTAACGATATTTGCATGGGCTGTAGAAATAGTTCTTGGCAATAAAGGCTCAAACTGGTCCTTTTGAGTGGCTGAAGGGTACCATTTTCCATGAATAGTTACATTAAAGCATCCTGGATTGCTTCAGGATTGGATAGTGTTACCTTCACTATCTTTGATTTGGTGTTTGTAATTGTATCTGAATTTGCAAGTGGCGGCTGCATGAAAGAAGTGTGCATTACGATCACCCAGATTAGTCCATCTGATTTTTGCTCTGTCACCACCAAGTCTCTTCCCTTGTCAAGGCATTTTAATATTCTGTTCTATTGTGAGCTAATAGTTGGTGCTTCTAGGCATTCAAGCCTATCTCTACTTCATTTGCACATTGTGTATTTCCTTTTCTAGCCCCCTTGATTTTTGCAATAAATTACCAAGCTCCTTCTTGCTCCATTTTTCAAAGCATTCAAGGCCCTCATTAATTTGTTGCTTAAAGCATCCATAGGAATGTCATTGTTTTTTCCTTTGTCGTGTTGATTGTACAACAAATCTGGAGTGGGACTGTAACCACATTGTTTTGAATTAAACTCTTTTAGCATGTTTTCCAAAGCGTAGATGCTGAAAACTAATAAGGGGGCAGTAATCAGAACCAATCCTCTTTAGATGGGTAACAGTGGTGCCTGGGAATGTCTGTATACATTCAAGTTTAAGAAATGTTTTATCTAGTCTCTCATGGACTCGGGCATTTCCATTTTTATTGTTGCACTTATATTTGTTCCTAGTAAATCTAAGGTTGCACAACTGAGTTTCGTTAATGATCTGAAGGAAGTCATCCTGCGCCGTCCCAGTGCTGAATTATTTTCCCCTTTCTTTTCCTCTTAGGACAGAAAAACGTTGAAATCTCTTGCAACCAGTAGAGGCCCTCCAACTTTTGGAAGTTGATGCCAAGCTTCCTTGCAAACAATATAATCCTTGTAGGCATAAACTGTACAGAATCTCCAAGGTTACTGTCCTTCCTTTTCCATCTGAAGTATGACAACTTGGTAAGATTTCTCAACTATAGTTAGCTTACCTGAATTCCTCCAAAGGACAACTGTTACTCTAGACAAACCAGCAAAAGGCTGTGTAAATCAGCTCCAATTTCAGCCATGTAAGCGACCAGCATCATGCCGAGAGAAACTTTCTACTCTTGTCTCAGTTAAGGCCACGACAAAAATGTTATCTTGTCTCACAATCTCTTGCAAGTTCTGGATTTGAAAGGCTTGATGCTGCGAATTTTCCAGGGAAGAATAGAATTCATGTGTGGTAAATAATTAAGGGTTCCATGGATTGGGGAAGGCACAACCTGTTATAGGTTTGCTGAAGCAAAATGGAGTAGAGAGACAAGAAGCTGTCAATACCCCCATTATTGCATATAATGTTGCACTGCACTGAGCTCTTTACTATTGAATTTTAAGCTTTGCCAAGATTTGGTGCCACTGAGCAGGCTAGCATCGAACAGCAGTTCTTAGCCAAATCTGTGTTGAGTTGGAAATTCGGTAATTGAATCTATGCTTTCGGTTCATTCCAGCTTCGAAATTGATCTGAAATGTTCTGCTGATTAAACCTAAAAGATTAGAAAAATGACCATTCCAATGTACATTAATCACGATCACGAACTGAGTGTTCAGCCGGCCATGATCTGAGTATTCAGTGGATGGTCGGCGCACTTGAAGATTCACTGCAGCTTAAGCACAAAGCACCTATAATCCAGATCAGCCCCACATTCAAAATCGTGCTTGGAGTTGGTGGAAGTGGGAGTAAATTGCAGATTGCACCACAGCCTGAAGATGGTCCCATTCCTGGAAATTGCAGATTGCACTGAGCTGAAGAGCTGCAGTAAATTGCTGTTAACAAATTTTCAGCAATCAAACCAACTTTCCCTCACACTTTCCTTATAGCTTTGAGTAGAGATTAGCCAATTTTTCATAATAAATTGTATGAGACGGTGCTAATTGCACTGGATTGGTTGCCAAGATTTTCCTGGAAATAGCTGATTGCACCGAGCTGAAGAGCTGCAATAAGTTGCTGTTAACAAATTTTCAGCAATCAAACCAACTTTCCCTCATACTTATAGCTTTAAGAAGAGTTTAGCCAATGTTTCATAATAAATTGTATGAGACAGTGCTAATTGCACTGGAATGCTTGCCAAGATTTTCTGTTAACAACATAGGTATGCAAATAATAATAATCGTACTGTACGATAAGCAATATTGTATCGTAGGATTCATAAATATTGTTCAAACCATATGCACACTTGACTAATTTTTCATATGATATGGCTAGAGGTTTCATACCATATGATTTGCAGTAGAGCAGAGAGGAAACATAGACTTGGCCAATGAGTAGTTTAGAACTGGACATTGAGAAGGGATTAAGAAGATAAACGTCTCGTACTAATTCGATAAGAGTAGAGGAGTGGTAGTGCATTGATGATAATGAACAAATTCATGCAATACGATCACATGTTTTTGTAATGTACAAACAGTGATTGAGTAGGAGGGATACACAGACAAGTTCGATAATGAGTTTGAATTGGGTTGATGGGTAAGTACGGTCATAACATGTACTATTTGGCTAAAAAAAAGCGGACATAGATGATAACGAGTAAAGTTGGTCAATCACATGACAGCATAGTATGGTCATATGTTTCGTACTATACGATTGGTGACTGTGCAAGAGAGACACATAAATAAAGCCAGTTAGGTATTCAGACTTAGTCAATCAATGAGTATGGGTTGTAGCATCACATGCCAATTTGATCAAAGAGGAGTGGTAGTACTTGTACAACACGCAACGAGAGATGAGAGTGAGCCAGATGAGTCTGAAGAGGAAATCTAATTTGAGCAGTATGTTTTGGGGGTCTAGTATGGTGCTTCATTGTTGAGATGGGCTATTGTAAGTGATTGACACTTGGATCTACAGCAAATGCAAAAGAAACTTAAATTTTTTCCATGTTGCATATGCTAGTTTGTTTGATGAGCTAATAATAAAAGTTTGATTCAAATAAGAATTTTTTCATATCCGTATCCATTGACCTGGGAAACATAGATCTTATGATGTAATGATTCTGTTATCATTATTTTTGTGTTGTGATATTTTTAAGTATTGTCATGCTACTTGGAGATGACAAGTGTGAATGTTAGAGTGAATCTCTTATTAAATGCAATAAAGCTTTATTATTTGTTTGCTATGTCAGAAGGAATGCAAGAAAAAAACTATTATTTGTTTGCTATGTCAGAGTTTTAAATCTCTAAAATAAATAATAATGCAGCGTTTTAACCAAATTTTTAACAATGCTTTTGGGTTTTTGTTTTCATGGAATTGAAAGTTTGGTATGTTTCATTCAGCTGAGAACATCTATAACTTTTTCTATATGCAATCACATTCTGCTTATTGTTCAGCATTTTTTAGAATTATTGTGTTTGACCATCTCCATACTCTCAACATCAACAGTAATTGTGTTTCATTGTACCAGAATTTCATGTTTTCTGTGGTAGTGTTACGTCAAGCATTGAATGCTGATGTAAAATAAATGTTGTAGAAGTTAATAAATGAATGCTGTAGAACATGAATAATGTATTTTCTCTGAATAATGTGTAAATTCATGTGTTTTTGGGTTCATGGCTTTGTTTGGCTACTCTGTTTGGATGTTGCTATTTTAGGGTATGTATGGGGTGATTTTGCACACAATCAATTCGAATCTGTTTTAGTATAGTCTTATCTGCCAGGTTCAACGATTGGCATCTGTTTATCAACTACGAAGTGGCTGCCAAGGCTCAGGAAAGAAGAGGTAAATTTTTAACATTTAAGTCACCAAACTGCGGACTATTATATGTTTCATTATGTACTTCAGTTTTGGCTCGACATGAAGCTCTCTCTAATCAATCTTATCTATGGGATGGGATTTATGATAGCATGAATTATTGTATAGTTTCATGTTGTTGATTCTAGATCAAAGGTGATTCCTTATCTTTGGATTTTATTGGTATTGTGATGGTTTTCTTTTGTTTATTTATATTGTTTAATTGAATCAAAATGTTGCATTTCTTTGCTGGATTTCTATGTTGTTTGTTGTATCATTCATTATTGTAGTTAAGTGAATTTAATAATTTAATTCCCTTTGCTCAGGATTATGCCTTTTGCTGTTTGACTTTTGGGTAAACGAATATGATTGCTTGGGATATTGGTAGATGTTAATGCTTTACATTAAAAGTTGTCGAGATGCAAGAATTTATTAAGTCAATCCCAATCATCAATCCAAAAGCTAGCATTGCGGCAAGCTTTAGCGATAGGTCGATCAAGGCCAATCCCTTGAGACCTTAACAATCAAAGGTTAAACCCTTGATACCTGGATCTTCGAGGCTAGGATGTTAAGACCCAAGTTCTTGAGGTCGAGCCTTTAAAACCCATACGTTAAGGATTGAGCCCTCAAGGTCCAGATATTGGAGATTCGGACTCCAAGACTTGGCCAATTGGTAAAAATGTTTGTATCCTAGCTGTTGGAGTTGAAATGCTTAAATTCCAGTAATTTCAAGATTTCGCTCGTTGGTTTGACCTTAGAATCCAGCACACTTTACTCAAGGCCAATGAACTATTATTGGTGCTACTTTTGAACTTACCAATAATACAATATATCTACTCAAGCACAAATGGCCCAAATAGTTAAGTCATGATTAAGGAAATGGTTGTAACTTCCCTTGTGCATGTGTGCAATTTAGCTATCATCATGGAAACGTCTTGCACGACTCTAGGAAATGCGATGACATGTCTTTCATTTTGGCAATCATAAAAGAACCTCCAATAGTCCAATTCAAAGGGAGGAGACAATTTGAGCAAAGCTATTTAATTTTCCTTGGATTTTCTTCTCATTTCCCTAAGCTATCCTTAGCTTGTAAATATCCAACTCATTTCTAATCTTCTAATCCTAACCTTATAAGTTCTTCAATTAAGGTTAATTTGAGTCCAATTTTCACATCAATATTTTCTAATGTTATTTTTGGGAATCAATAATTAAGCTAAAACATAGAATAAAGGTGCAACTATATTCCTTGAAGGAGAACCTCTTAACTCTCATGCTTAAGAGGTAATAGACAATCCTACATCTTTGCCTCAACCTTTGCAAGCCCCTAAGCTCCCTCGTTCATCGTCTGACAATCTCTTCTTTTTTTTGCAACTTGAGGTTGTTTTGATCGCCTTACCAATGGATCCAGCTTTGAACCTCTCACCCTCTAAAAACATGAGGTGCTTGAGAAGACCCTAGTGGCCTCTGTGACTACATGGTGCACGGGTTAGGTTTCAGTTTCTTTTGGACCCAAGGATCGGCCTTCCCTTTGCAACCCTTACAATGTCGTCATAGTCATCTCGGGAGTGATCGCCAATGTCTAGGCTTCTTAGGGGAACGAAGAAGCCTGAAGGTATCGTTGCCTCAACCCTAACATTGGAAATGTCCTCAAGCTCAATCATGCATATATTGATCTTTTTAGTGGTAATTGCTTTCTCCTCCTAAAATGCATTCCTTAGTGATCGATATTGAACAGGTTTGGAATGACAGCCTCAACACCCCACATCTATGTCAAGTTCAACTCTTCAATAGGTGTTTTGTGAATGCAAGGAGATTGATTGCAATCGAGGCGATGTTACTTGAACACATTGAAGATCATTCTCAAAACTAGACCCTTGATAGTCCAGCTTTCTGAATGACCCTTGACATATTTAGTTTCACCATGAATTCTTTTTCCCTTTTATCTTTCTAAAGTCTCTAACACCATAAATGTTTTTTTGAATCTTGAAGCAGAAGAAAGGAGAGCTATTTTAAATCTTTTGGCAAAGTATCTCGATGTTTTTGCCTAGATGCCTTTTGATATATCTGGTATCAACTGCCCTTAAATTAGCCTCAAGCTTCAAGCTACAAGGTATTTTTCGAGTCTTCTATAAGGACTCGTTGTTGTAAGTACTAAAGGTACGAACTTTTATGCATTTTATAGAATAATTTCCAATAGCTGGAATTAGAATGCTAATATAAAATTGAATACGACGAATTTAGCCACGAATTTTGGTTCTTGTTCTGTAATTTTTAGAGCTCTGGATAATTTGTAATTAATTTTTGAAGTTATTAATAAATAATATTAAAATAATAGTAAATAAATTAAAAACAAAAATCGTGATTTAAATATCCCGAAATTTTTTGAATGGGTTCGCAATTCTCTCAAAAACCATTTCCCACATGCGGCTTCTCCGCAGCTAGGGTTTCCGAGAGCATTGATTTTGAGGGCGAATTGGCGAGGTCCTGTCACCGAATGGCCGATGCGAACGAAAAGAGCCAACGTTCGAAAGGGTGAACGCGAAGGAAAAGTTACTCGACAGAGTTGTTTGACCAAAACCCTAATAGAGCGAGCCGCGTGGTTTCTTGTCATAAAAAATTGGGAAAAAGTGCTATGGCCTCAATTTAAAGAACGGAAGGAAAAAAAATAGAAAAGGTAATTTTTGTTGATGTTTCATATTCTTCCTGTTGCATGCGTAATTTTGGGACTGTATAGGGTTCCTGTGGAAAAAAAAAAATTATATATATATATAAGGGGTAAATCCAAAAAAGGAAAAAAATGTTGAAAAAAAAATGTGACAAGGGGAAAGTATTTGTAGGTAGATATAAATTAAAAAAAATTACAAAGAAGATTGTATTGTATTTTGTAGTAGCTTGTTTCAAAAAAAAAAAAAGAGAAAATTGATGGACTTTTTTATACAGAGGAAAAGTTGTCTTGAAGGCAATAAAATTAAAAGATAATTTTTGTTAGTAGGAGCAAACTTGTGAGGGTAAGTTTATATTTCAATATTTAATTGATGTTGATACATGTAAGTATAAGAAATTGATTTAGATATTTAATTGCTTGTAGAAAATAAAAGAAAAAGGAAAAGGAAAAGAAATTGAGGGAGCATTTGGAACAAATATAGGTGAATTTAATTATTTGTAATGTAAGTAGGTATGATTTGATTTAAATTATATATGACATTATATTCATAATGCTTATGTTGCATAAATCGATATTATAATACACATTGAGAAGAAAATAAAAAGATAAGCATATGACATAATGTGTGGTGTAATAAAGATAATACGGTTAAATAACTTGATGAAAAAGGAGTTGAAAAATAGAACGAGAAATTTTCTTAGATTTGTCCTTGTGATTATTGGAAATGTGATGAACACGAGCCAAGATGTTGGGCATGACGAGATGAGCATTAGCACAGGATGCTGGGCATCATAGACACTGGTTTAGTCGGGCTATGATGTTATGCGAGATGTGATGAGCACTAGCACATGATGTTGGACATCATAGGCATGGTTTGATACCGGGCTATGAGATAAGATGAGATGAGATGGCATCAGAGACCTTTGATACCTCTTATACTTAGTGTTGATATGTGATAGATATGGTTGGCTAGTTATGCCTGTGGACATGCCTATGGGTAGAGGTCTAGAGATGATGAGATATTACAGATGAGATAACACATGATTGGGACATGGGTGTATAGTCGTATAGGAACTATCTTGGTCGCAGATATATAGAAAATGAAAGAAATAAAAAAAGTAAGAGAAAAGAAATGAAAGAATGAAAAGAAAAAAATGAAAACATGAAATAAAAGAACAAAGATATGTGTGTATATTTGATGGTTGTACATGTTATTCATGTTTTATATGTTGAGCATTCATGATATGTCATGTGACATCATGTTATTATGTTATGTTTATCATATATTTGTTAGTTATTCATGACAATTTATCTACTAGGCATTTTATGTTCACCTCTACTTACATTACAGGATGTATCATAGATTTACATAGAGATGGTGCATAGAGTGGCATGTGAGGTGTGTGAATCCTCTTATATATGTTGATTTTATATGTTATCATGTTATTGAGAATTTTTACAAAACAGAATATATATGTAAGCATTTTATTTGCTGTGATTAATAATTAGAATTGTTATTGAAGTAAAATTGTTGTATCATTATTATGTCGTCCCTATCCATGGTGGTTTATGTCCTCACAATTAGCTGTGTAAACTCTGATCTGTCGTCGATCAGGTAGTAATACTGGTGTTATGAGTGACGGGGCGTGACATCTTTAGTGTCAAGAAACAGGCGACGATTAAAGAGGAGGTTTCCAAGCTACTAGAGGTCAAGTTCATTTGCATAATCTCGTATCCAGAGTAACTTGCCAATGTCATCATTGATAAGAAGAGTAATGGCAAGTAACAGATATGCATGGATTACACAAACCTTAGTCACGTCAGTCGGAAGGACTCATATCCTCTCCCTTGGATTGATAATCTTGTAGACTCAGTTGATGACTTTACCTCATCAACTGCTTGGACACTTTCTCAGGCTATTATTAGATTAAGATGGTTAAAGAGGATGACAAGGTCGAGACTTCATTGATTATTGACTTCCACACCTTTTGTCAGAGTTATCAAAGGATGATTGACACTATCTTCTAAAATAAAAGGGGTAGCAATCTTGATACCTATGTAGATGAACTCTTGCTAAAATGCAAATCTTTCAAGGCTTACTTGCATGACATAGAGGAGACCTTTGAGACCTATAGGAAGTTCAACATGATGTTGAACACCATTAAGTGCATCTTCCATGCCTCTTTTGGTAAGTTCCTTGGTTTCACGGTGTCAAGAGAAGGCTTCAAGAAAGCCTAAACATTGTACGAAATCTATTGGACATGCCTCCTCTGAAGAGTTAGCACGAGACTCAACATTTGGTTTGTTGAATAGTTGAATTAGCCGTTTGATCTCAAAGTCGAGGGATAAGGCCCTACATTCTTCAAGCTACATCGTAATAAGTCTAAGCTTTAGTGGATGTGAGAAGGGTTTTCATGAGCTCAAAGCATATCCTAGTCTCCCGTCTTGAACCGTCTAATCCCTAGAGAACCCTTGTTCATCTACCTTGGAACCTCAATTATAGTTGTTAACTCGATACTTATTTGAGAAGACAAAGTATTTAATGTCTAGATTATTATATTTCTTACACTTTGAAAGCTATAGATATGAGGTACTCCTCTAAAAGCTGGTACTGGCCCTGCATATGTTAGCTCGACCGCTTAATCAACATTGTCATGGACAAACCTCTAAGGTGCATCCTTCAGTCCAAGGAGGTCTCAGTAAGCTATATAACTGGGTAATCGAGATCAATGAGTTCAAGTTAGTCTTCATTACTCGTTCCCTCAAATTCCGAGTTCCTCATTGATTTCTTAAATAAAGGAAACTCTTTCGAAGCCAAGCCCAAGTTATCAGCTTTTTGAGAATTCTACTTGGACGAAGCCTCGAGAAAAGAATTATGTGGTATCGTGTTTGCCTTCCTAAGTCCAAAGTAGATCAAACCAAATGGAGGCACGAAAATCAACTTACTTTGTTGTCTTCAACAATTCCCAGTTCATCTTTACCTAAGTTAATGGCTTCCTCGAGAATAGAGAACCAATTCTTAGAGTGCACAAAACGTAAGCTTAGTCCCTCTTATAGAAATTCAATAAGACAGGTCTAGTTTATTTCCCTTGAGAACAAAATCAAGTAGTTGATTTTCAAGCCAAACTTGGGGACGATGCGATGACATTCCACCTCTCGAGAAACCTCGTATCGGTTCTATGGAAATGTTAATTCTCACTTTCGAGAGCCCTCTTGATTGGTTAGACCCTTTACAGGCTTATCTCAAGATAAGGTTCTTATCTCCTTTGAAGCTAAATTCAAGAAGGATTAAGTGCCAATCTAAGTGGTATGTCTTCATTAAGGGGAAGCTCAATTGAAAGTCTTACCTCAGTCCCCTATTTAAGTGCATCTATCCTTTCAAAGTCCAAGACATCATTAAGCCAATTCATTTAGGCAAGTGTTATAGTTAATAGCTTCAATGAAATTCATCATTATTTCTTGGGATTTCTCTATATGGGTTATAGACTTTATTGTTCCATTCTTAACTATTAGAAGAGGGAGAAAGTTTCTCCTCATCCTAGTCCATTCTCAAAGTGGATCGAGTTTAAACCCCTTGTCAGTCAAATAACTACAGAGGATCGTAGCTTTCTCTAAGTAGACATCTTTGACAGGTTTAAATTCCCTTTTGTTGTAGTCATTGCAACTCTATTATGTTTCAAGCCGAAAAACTCCTAAGATTGTTGTAAAAGATATTGTTTTCACTTGAAATATGTCTTTGTCACTCATCCTCAAGCAAATGGCCTTGTTGAGGCAACAAATAATAGTTTTTCTAAGATTCTGAAGTCCTATCTTGAAGGCAAGAAAGGCACTTGCGCTAATGAGCTTTTAGGTGAATTGTGGGTTTATCAAACCACACCCTTTGTAACAATGGGTATCTATTCTGCTTGTTCTATGGCTTCGAAGCTATGCTCTCAATGGAAATCAATCACTCCACTTTTTGGGTTCAGTCACTTTGAGTTGACCAAGACATGATTAGAGTTTGTCAGTTGAATAAATAAGTCTAAAGGCTTGAGCTTGATTTGTTTGCAGGGAAACATCTTAAAGCTCACTTGAGTCAACTCACTTGGAGCAAAGTACAAAAAAAAATACTTCAACAAGCATATGAAAAATCACCCTTTCAAAGTTGGAGACTTGGTTCTTTGAAAATGTGAGGTATCTCCAAGAAGGCCCCAACATGCTTGCTTTAAATTGAAAGAGAGCATATCTCATTTAGGACATCATCCAAATGCGTACCGTCTTCAAACAAGGGAAGATGTTGAGCTACCATAGTAGTGGAGTGGAGATCACTCGAAGTTCTATCCATAATTAATGTACACTTTATCCTCTTATTCGACCAGTAAAAGGTACATCTTAACATGGTCTGAAGCTTTTGATGTTTTTTACATAACTTGCATTTCTCCCGTTTGTTTGACTTAGAAGTAACTCTCTAAGTCCACTTATACCAAACAATATGAAATGTCTGAAGCCAAATTTTCTATAATAGAACTATGCCTCGAATGTAAACCTATCCAAATACACTTGAAGATCTATCTTGTTTGAACAAAGCCATGAAAGTTTCTTGTCCCATTGTCTAAAAAATGTTCTTGTTTCATGAATTTGGTTTGGATTCGATGATGCAAGTATCGCTTCATAGCTTGAAACTTGCACTTCTATTTAATCACTAATTAACTTTATTATTTGTGACTTGATCTTTTATCTTTGATCTTTTTCGTTGCTTCATTGTGTCCCATTGTATGATGCTTCGATAGGCATGGTCTCAAGGGCATGGTCTTAACTTGTTCTCCCCTTTCTCGAGCAGCATGATCTTACCTCCTTTCCCTTTATTGTTGCTATGTGGCATGAAGGTCCCAAGAAATTTGGTCTTGCATTTCTCTCTTATACTTCCTCATTGCTTGGATGCCTGAAGGTCTTGAGGAGCATGATCTTGAATCCGATTTACATCGTTGATCCATCACATAAAGGTCTCAATAGATCTAGCTCTACTTCTCTTCATTTCCTTCACATCTATTATGTCTAGCAGTGGCCTATAGAAGTGTATTTTTTCTTTTTATACCTCACCCTTAACAGTATCAGCCCCTAGACCCGATGGAAGATTTAGAAGGGTTCCTCTTAAGTTTAATTTGCTTTTCCTCAACCCGTTGGTGTCTCGTACACACGAGGATTGGGGGAAGATTGCTTATGTTTACTTAGCTAACTTTTCTCCTCATGCCCATACATAATAAGGAAAGGAGGACTATGCTAGAGTTATAGCACCCCTTAATAACCAATGATTACCCATGGACAAGCTCACCAGTGAATGATTAAAGGCTTTGAAATGATAATTTCAATGAAAATAACAAAGAAATTACAATTTCTAAGAACATGCACGACTTCTCAGTTGAAGCTTCACCATTTTATTTCTACTAACCATTTTGGGTAATCAAAAAACAACTTGCAAATGAAGGAATAGAACTAAAACACTCTCAACAACTAATTCCCTCGAAACCTCCAAAGAGTATGGAGTTTATCTACCATATTCTTCATGCTTGACATGCCTAGAAGTGTCTCCATCTCTAATGAGGTCAACTAGTCCTGAGATTATCGACATTGTGCTCCATCCTCGAAGCCTTGTTGATATATACGATATACGGTTGATCTCCATAGTTCTGTCGAGATGATAGATTAGCTCACTTCTTTAACAACCTTCGTTGACTTTAAAATGATCACTCATTTTTTTATTTCATTTAGCTTACTGTTAAGGCTAATGCTAGATTGCTTTCTCAACATCTTTACTTTGACTTCGAGCTGAGTAATCCTCCTTCAACAAGAGACAGCTTTCTCCAAGTCTTTTTTTTTTTAGGCTATTAAGCAAGAATTCTCTTCATACAAGTCACACATGACCTCATTGTAGGTAGCATTCATTTGAGAAATTATGGGAGGCCAACTATTTTGCACTAACAATCTTTACGTCCCAAGATGCACCACGAATCTCCTCCAGGTTTTTTTTCTCATGTGCCCTTCAAATTATTGAAGATAATTGTCGTAGGTTTAACAACATTGACCTCGGGAGGACCTTGTATTTTTTAGAGAGTACTTTTCCAACCTAGATCCTTTCCAATTTGAGGCAGAGCAACCATCTTTTCCATTTTGCTCTCTCCCTATATTTTTGTTGATATTTTCAGGGCCTTAGCAATGACTATTTAAGAGAGATATTCATCTTTGTCTTTTGTAAATGAAGGAATATTGGAAGAACTAAGGAGGTTTGTTAAGCCCATTGACCACATTTTTTGTGATAATTGACTGGGTCATTGGTATCTCTAGGTTTGCAATGATTTAGCCCCTATTGAGGCTATTATTGGAGATCTCAAGACATTCATCAATGTCACTTTAACCATAATGTTCTCTTATTTCCTTTTAACGGATTCACTTTCCTTTATTAGAAGTTTTTCCAAACTGTTTATCATGGTGTCATGTTGACCAATGGTGGCAATCCCTTGCTCTTGGTGAATGACAAGTTAACGAGAATCCAAACCCTAGCCAGCTTCATTTAAAGAGCAAACAAATAAGTAAAATAGCATATCGTGTAAGTTATTATTCCTTCTCAAATTTTAAATTGTGTTACGTTGCATTAGTTAACTATTTTACAAAATTTTATAATTATTCATTATAATATAAACGATGACAGAAAGAGTTTGAAGATTGAAGGAAGATGCAAAAATTTGTTAAGCCAATCCTAATCGTTGATGTAAAAGATAGCTACATAGCATGCATCGATGCCAAGTGGCTTGAGGCCAGTTTCTCGAGACTCGAACCATCAAAGCTAGACCTTTGATATCCAAATGCTTGAAGCTGTGCAGTCAAGACATAGACGATTGAGATTGAGCCTTTTAGACACGAACTCTTGAGACTTAGTCAATTGCAGTTAAAATGCTTTGCATTTAAGCTGTTGGAATTGAATGCTTGAGTCAGTCATTTCTAGTCAATCACTCAGGGGTTCACCTTCAGATCCTACACACTTTACTCAAGGTTAATCAACCATCATCAAGGCAGCCCAAAAAGCTACGAACATCACCAACTTCTACTCAATCATAAATAACTTTATTAGTTAGGCTATGATTAAGGAAATAACACTCATGGAATTAGAGGGAACTCACCTCACGCATGTGAGTAGTTAAGCCATCATTGGTTAAAATCTCCCACCACCCAAGGAAATTCTAACAAATATCCTTCATTCTATGAACTCTAAATGAACCTCCAAGAGTCTAGTTCAAAGGAGACAACCTAAGAGAAGTTCTTTATTTTCATTTAATGGCCTCATTTCTCTAAGCTAGTGTGGATCCAGCTCACTCTTAACCCTATAATCCTAACCCTTTGAGTTTTCCAATAGAAGTTGCTGTTGAATTTTTCTTGAGTCAAAGTTTCATATCAATAGGTTCATTTAATATTTGTTATTGAATATTGAGTTGATTAATTAATTTAATAATCTAGATGATAAGTTATTTAGAAATGTTTAAGAAAATAATTGATATAGTACAATAATTGAAGTATCTTTTGATTTTTTTTTTGGATAAAAAGAAATAATAACCCTTTATAATGTTTTTTTGTGATGAAAAAGCTATCATTTGTTCTGCACACTATTTTTTTTTTTTTAGGTTGAACAAACTGTTTTTTGAAGACAGCTAAATATTTGATTATGTTTAAATTGCACAATCGGCCTACCAAGCATACCCAAAATGTGGAATGAATTTAGTCGGTTGGTTGACTGGCGAAAGCCGTGAATTATATTGTGATATCAATATTTACCAAATATGTACTTGAGATTTCAGGATGACGAAATTCTTTTTTCATCTTTGACATTTAATGAAGAAAATTCCATTGGATACGAACCCTTAGGGTTTGTTTCTCTATTTCCTTTATTATTTTGGAAAACTTGCCTCTGTGCAATGTGCTTCAACTGCAGAAAGATTAATTTTAGTTTCTCAACTAATGCAACCTTGACTGCTACTTCTTTTTCCCTCGAATACTCTACAGATTTGTGACTGTTACACGAACCGAGCGAACTAGCTTGCCATCTTCAAAAGATAAGGATCGCCTGGATAAGGTATTGCTATATTCATGTACGTATTGCTTGTTCTTAAGTAGTTTCTCCTGTTAATATTATAGATATAGAAGGTTATAGTAAGGCTTTGATGTGCTAAATTCTCATACCACAAGTGGCGTCCTTTAAGTTTACTAAATATTTAAAATATCAAAAGATAAAACAAAAGTTACTGGTGTGACTATCCGATGACTATAGGATTGAATGGTCTAAAATGGATAATCCATGTAAGCCTATCAAACAAATAAAAACCAAGTTTGCTTTGCTTTTAAAAAATATGTGAAGTTTTTAGATGTTTAAACACTACAATCACACCATCGGGTTATGCTGGTTTAGGTAATTTAACGGTGTAGATCTCCATGCTAGAAATGTAATTTATTTTTCAAGAGATTGAGACTGAAAACGTCTAATGGCCACCAAGAAATGTTGAACTCAACATTGTTTTAGCAGTTGGAGCAAAGTCTCAGTGCACTTCCTTTGTAGTTGATTATTCTTCGTTGTTTTAATTACAGCTTCTGGGGATCGGTACCGAGGAGGATTTTGTTGTTAGTTCCGGCGGCATGAGTAAAGGCAGAACCAAAGCAAACAAAAAATGGAGTTCCACTCCAGGCCTGAAGCAAAGAAGGGAGGCTCATTCTTCAGCGCCAAACAAGTTGGCGAATCAAGTCGTTTCCTGTGGAAAGAAAAAGCAATCGTCCAGGCAACCATATGCAGAAAATCCCGTTTCGTTTGTTTCCTGTGGTATCATGCGAGCTGATTCTGCTGCAGAGTTGATAGCTGCGGATTCCATCAACACCAAGACCGAAGTCGAAGTGACTGAAACCACCGCCTCAAAGCTGGGTGCGTTTGAGGTGCACACCAAGGGCTTTGGTTCCAGGATGATGGCCAAGATGGGATTCGTGGAGGGCAGCGGTTTGGGCAAATCTGGACAGGGAATGGTCCATCCTATCGAAGCCATCAAGAGACCAAAATCTCTTGGATTGGGCATCGAGTTCGCCGAGTCTTCTGCTGCAGAAGTGAGGGTGGAGAGGGATCAAGTAATTGGTGCAGCATTTGAGAAACACACCAAGGGTTTTGGATCAAAGATGATGGCCAAGATGGGTTTTGTTCCGGGTTCGGGGTTGGGGAAGGATGCCCAAGGTGCTATTGCACCGTTGACGGCAATTAGGCGGCCTAGGTCTCGAGGACTAGGGGCCACCTAGATCTTAGATATTTCTGTAGTAGTTTTTGCAGCGCTCTTTACTTTGTGGGTGTAACATTACCCTTGCGCTATAGTTTGGTATAGAGTATAGATGAATATTAAACTGATTAATTTTGAAATTATTGAAGGATTCGTTAATCTTTTGGGAAAAAAGGTAAAATATGTGTTTAATATTATTTTATAAAAATAAAATTATTATTTTATCATGTTTTTTTTTAATTGAAAATGTACAGATGTAATAATGAAAAGGTTATATGATCAAGTTGATGGTATAATCATAAACTGCCATCTAAAATGATAATATGATCAAGTTTATGATATAAGCATAACTTCACTTTTTGTTATATTATCATGGTTATAATATCTAAAGTGATTTAAACATGATTTTAAAACAATTTCTATGCACTACTTTATTATGCTTATATCATAATTTATTATCCAAACAGTTTTATTCTTATTTTACTTAAAAATGATTTTATTTGTACACAAATATCATCATTTTTTAATTCAAATATTTAACAATCATGATGGTTAAATGTAATCATAAAAAAAACTCATAGACAAATTCAAATTCAAACTATGTTTTAAAATAAAAGGAAACTTTTATAAAAATTTGAATATGTGAATAATAATCGCAAAGAGAACCACAAATTAAAAGAAAATAGCAGAACTTGTCTTTTTACTTTTTTTTTTTTTTATCGTTGAAGGTGCATCTTGAAATTACCAACAGCTTGGAGAATCAGCCAATCATTATGTAGCAACAACAAAACCATTCGTAATATCTAATTTTATTTATAATCTCGAATCTTATCAAAATATCACTTTTTTCAATCTTTCAACAATGAACATCTTTAAAAATAACTTTGTCTTAGAAATTTATTTGTTTTCCTCACTTGCAACAAAACAGACTTAACACTTAAGAACAACTTTTTTTTTTTAATTTGTTTCAAAGTTACCATTCAATTGCCATTTTTTCAACTGCATCATCGACTAATGCCAAACAAAATCCTTACTTTTCTTTGGGACAAAATTGGCATTTAAAAAAAAATAGATTTTATAAGTATTTCTTTTATAAGTATTGTAAATGATTTCTTTAGCAGTTATAATATATTATATTATTAAGACTTTTATCACATGTATTCTAAATAATTGTCCTAAGATTGTTAATTTGTTTAATTTTTTTTTTCCTCTTTAAGGATGTGGAATTATGATTTTTTTCTTAATTTTTGGTGAATTTTCTTTGGTATATTTGTCATGTATAGGCATCGAGAAAGATTGATAAGAAATCAAGTTTTGACTAATTTGGTTATTTTGGCCAATCATTAGTGTTGAGCATAAGGTTAAATAAGAACAAATCAATGTTATTTACGAAGCCTTTTTAACACTTGATATGAACTTCATTTGAACTACGATAATTATTCTATTATAAAACGTCTTCATTGTTCCCCGTTAACGTTTCTTCTGCTCGGCATGCGAAAGAGGGTGAGCCTTATCTGCTTCCACTCGGCATGTGAAATAAATGAAGAGCAACAGGAGAGACTCATGTATGAGAAGTGGGTGAGAGAGAAGGCATCCGCTTGCCTTCTTATGAGGATCGGTCGTGGGAACTTGGTTGATATGAACAAACAGTTCATTGCCGAGCCATGGAGCCGGCTGCTATTGTAGTTTCCCTGTCGAATTGTTCACGTGGAAGGAGACGAGGGTATGAAGGCAAACGTTAGTTACTCTGATTAGTTGCCGACAATTTAGGTTTTGTTGGGTAAAGAATAATTAAACTTATATATATATATATATATATATATATATTAATTTTTCATCAAAACATTATCTAACAGTTTTTATAATCGACTTCTTTTATTCACATAAAATATCTTTTTCGAAATCATCTTTTAAATATATTACAACTTAAACGTCAATTTTTGTTTGATAAAATTGAGTTTTGCACTAGAAAGCAAAGCCCACGTAATAAATATCATAATTATTTTTGAGTTCTTTTATACATAAAAATTCAAATAATAATTCAAGCATCGCATAACAAATCTTTAAATAAATAGTTTTAATAACAAATTATCAAATATATATTTCAAATAATATTTTTAGGCTTATGACAAAAGCAACAATATTAAATTTTTATGTGAAAAAGTCATTCAAACTTAATTATTAATAATCACAAGCTAACTCAAGAATAATATTTTCTTTTTTCTAAAAAAGTATGCCACAATGTTTTTTTAATAATAAAAATGTTATTTATTTAAAATTAATATTTATTATGTTAAGGCAACAACAAATTTATCTCTTTGAAATAGAAAATAATATATCGTTTTAACAATTGAAAATCCTTTAGAAGCGTAAGGCAAAGAAATAGTATTTTACTTCCAACTTTTTTTTTGCGTATAGTTGTACTATTGTTGAATTTGATTATAATACTTATTTAATGATTTTAAATAAGAACCAATTTTGAATATTCCTACAATTCACTTATGACATAATAAAAAATAAATTTATAATGTTTTAAATATACTATTCAATTCATTTATTTGATATAGTATTTATTCAATATAAAAATAATAAATTAATTTCGTCATGTAAAACTATAAAGACAATTAATCTAAGTTACTGTTTGTATATAACTTATTCTGAAATCTATTTCTTTTTTAAATTTAAAAACATTAATAAATAATTTTCAGAAAAGTTTATTTTTATGTATATAAAATTAATTTTTTAAAGCTCTTTTTGATGACCTTTTTCAAAATTTTTAAAAATCTCATGTATACAAAAACAACATTCAAAGCTTTTTTTTTTTAATTTTCTTTCTATCAAACTTTATTTTTAGTGATATATTTACATAAACATTTTACAAAAAATTTAATTTTAGATTTTTCTTGAAATTTTAATTGTAAAATGAATTTTTTATTAATAACTTATTAGTTTACGGAAAATATTTGAAAAGAAAATTTTTAAAAATTTTAAGAAAGATATTTTATGTAAATAAAATAAAATTTTTAATAAAATTATTTTGCTAAACTATAAATTAAAAAAATATTTAAAAAATTTATTTTAAACAGCCAAAAACGTTTAAAACAAATGGGAGCGAAAAATCGAAGCTCAATTCGAAATCGTCTCTAGTTGAAGTCGTCGTCTTCATCCCCTTCGTCGCACTCTTCCGTCTTCGCCATGGATGCAGAGGTAAGTTCGAGTGCGCCGGAAGCAGTTAAGAGAGACCCACGGACTATTGCTAGGAAGTATGACACCCTATTTTTATGTTCAATATTATTTTTAGGTTTTTATGTTGCCGATGTTCCAGTGAACGGTTTCTTTCCCGCCTATTATCTTTAGATACCAGATTGACCTATGTAAGAAGGCAGTTGAAGAGAACGTGATCGTCTATTTGGGGACCGGTTGCGGTAAGACCCACATAGCGATACTCCTCATGTACGAGCTCGGCCATCTCATAAGGAAACCGAGCAGCAATATCTGCGTCTTCCTCGCTCCCACGGTGCCTCTAGTTCGTCAGGTTTGTTCTCTTTTCTTTGCGGAGTTTGTTTTTATAGTATTTCCTTATATTTTGTTCTTGCTTGGCGTAAGAGGAAGTACGCATAATTTCCATCTCCCGTAAAAGTTCGCATTATCACTTTTTATGATACATCGACAGCGCCAGATTTGACACCAAAACTATAACCTGCTGAGTTTGTTTGCCCGAGTCAATAGGTAAGCCGAAGAGACGGAGTATAATTGAATCGACTGAGGACAATAAAATAAATAAAAAAGGAAAACAAAAGAAAGAAGAACATAGCAATTTTAAGTGGATAACTTTGGTGTTGTGAAAATCTGGGGAGGTGCTAGCGGCGTGCTCAGTATTGACACTACGGCTATGAAAAAATATGCGGGCTCTTTCACTTCACATTGATGGTCTTGAGGAAGAAGATCAGAAAATATAGGTTAGAGCTTGACTTAGAAGAACAGCGATAAGTGGTAGTTGTTGTTGGCTAAACTTTTTTGAGAGTCGAAGTATCTGTGAAGTTCTGAAAAAGTCTTTCTTTTTTTTTTTCACTCTATCCCAGCTTTGTTTATATAAAAGGCTTTATCTACTTTTAGAAAATATTTATGTAACTTCTGTCCTAACTTCTTTGTTATTATCGTTTTTTGTCCTTTCCTATTTTCCCTTGCTCTAGTTCCCTTACTCCCTAGACAATGAGGTGGTTTGTTAATGCTTTGAAGGGCACCACCCTCTCTCAAAAGATAACTATCGTCGTCATCTTTTAGCTACAATATTTATTACCTTCTAGGTGAAACTATAGATGTAGACCTAGAAATTATGCAATGGAAGACGTTTTTAGCTTAAAGTGGATATTCTGTTAGAACTTTTTAGAAAGTTTGTTAAATGTCGTTGTAAGTTAGATATTTTAGACATTTTTGAATAATGTATAGAAATGGAATTGTTTTATAAATATGCATGTACTCTTCCACTCGAACTTGACTCATTGTTGTGCGCATGAGTTGAGCTTATTGATCCACGAGCTTGTTTGAACTTGTCTTGATTACTCTTCAAACGTCTCATTTAACTAAATCATAATTTATACACGAAATTATACTAACATTTTTTTTTTCTGTTGTGATAATTTAATATTTTGTTTAATAATGTATTTTTATTTGAAAAATGGTTTTGAAATCAAGATTGAGCTCAAATTAAAGTGAATCTGCCAAGTTTAAACTCCAACTCGAGGTTGAGGTAGTTATAAACTGCACTATTCGAGCTTAACTAGATTTCATCGCAACATGCATGTATGCCATCTATTGTGATAATGAGAATACATATTGATATGGAGTGGGCCTATGATAAGATGTGTTGAAACTTTTTAAATATTATGTTTGATCACTTAGATTCCCCGCAGAGGTGGGTTTTGGCTTATGTTCCTTTGGTCAGATGTTCAGTGCTAGTGAATGGGAGGCAAAGTGATTGGATCGATGCTTTTAGTGGCTTTTGTTAGGTTTGCCACTTGTCCTTTTGTTTATTATTTGTTTGGAGGTATTCTTTCTCCTCCCCTAAAGGATGTAGCTTGACATGACGTAATTGAGATTTTTCTGTCCTTTTTGGCCAACTGTTCTCTTGCCTTCTATATGTTGATAATGTCTCATTACTTGTGCTTGCAGTGTGTGTTATTGTCAGGGTCATCTTTAAGACTTTGGAGGATTATTGCAATTGGTTTAGTTAAATGGTCAATTGGACGAAAGTCTATAATTATCTTCAATGAATAAACTCCTAATTAGTCATAGCAGATGATGGCAACCTTATTTTGTTCAAGGAGGTAGTTGGAGGGAAACTATATTGGTCTTTGATAGGAAACTTGTTCTTTTGATTTTTGACCAGTTATTGTTGTTGTTTGGGATTGTATCTCCATGTGGGTCTCTTATGTTCGGTCTTTGTTGTTTGTTTACATTGCTAATTTTTATTATTCGGTCAATTAAAAGGCTCCTTTGGACGTTGTTGTAGATATGCTTCCTTTTGGTCAATTCACTACGTCTCTTTGTAATGTTTTCTTACCTTAATTGTTGGCGATTTGGTGGTGCAATTTTGTTGCCTTTGAAGATAGGCCTCAATGACCAATTTCACTCAAAAGATATGTCATTGATGATTGTTGGATAATCTCCCACTTACTTGGTTTGAAGAGGGAACTTGTGGGTTTGGGCAGCTATCTACGTGGGTGTTGATGTTGTTGAGTATGGCGTGTCTTGATGAATTCTAGTGTTAGCTAGTGGTTGGAAAGTCCATTTTTTGGATTTCATTTGGAATGGGAGAATGTCCTCTCAGTTGATTTTTGGGTGATCCTTGATGAGGATTGTAACTATCATTTGGTGGGTTGATAAACACCATTCAAGTTAGCTTTCAAAAATGAAAATTGACCTTATCACTTAATAGGAACATGTATTTCATTATATTATTGATATTTAAAGAAAAATCAAAAGTTTTTGGTAACTTAAAAAATTCATGCTTTATTTGAAAAACAAAGTGGGCATGAGCTTAAAAGTTTGAGATTTCATTGAGGAGATGGCTATACTTCAAAAGAATTTGATAAATATTGTAAATATAAGGGAATACATAGATAATTTGCAACATATAACCTACAACAAAATGTTGTAATAGAAAAAAAATCGAACAATTGTGAGGGGAAGGGAAATGACAAGGGAGGATAGTCTTCGAAACAATTTTTGGGTCGAGGCTAATAATTTATATTTTTTATCGGAGTTCGTTTAAAACAATAAAAGATTTAACTATTGTTGAAATATAGATAGGTTGGAAACCATCTGTTAATCATTTTGAAGCTTTTAGACAAGTGTTCTTATTTTCTTGATGAAAAGGAGGGTAAGTTAGATAACGAGTGAAAATTTATTTTTGTTAAATATAATTCAACAACAAAAGGATGTAATCTTTATAATTTGCAAACGAAGTTATTGATCTACAAATATATGACTTTTTGTGAAAAAGTTTTTTAGATTTGGCATGAATAAAAGGTTACGAGTGTCTATTCATTTTCTAATTGTTACCAACTTCAACATTTATATTATGTTGCGAATAGCATTGTCAATGAGCCTAAGATCAACCTCAAGTGAAAAAACATCTTCATCTTAGTCTCATCTAAGAAGTGTAAGATTACTTAAGGAGATATATAAAGTTTGCAACATTTGTGTAATGGAACCATAGAACTTTGAAGCAATAAGAGTTGGTAAAGTAATGGAAGAGAGGTTAAAATGCTGGAAAATATTCAAAAACAAAAGCTTGCCAATCAGCTAAGAAAAAAAAAGATTATCAATGTAATGCAATATATATGGTTAAGTAAAATCTAAATAGATTTATACACAAGCATAATGCTTGTGGAAGGATTTACTCAAAAGCTAAGTGTTGATTGTTTTGAAATTTTTGCTCTAGTTGTAAAACTTAATGTTATGAGTAATGGATGATATATCAATCACATTTAAAATCAATATTTTTAAATAGCATTCTAGAAATTACATTGCAATAATTATATTTTGTGATATTAAGGGAGTAGGTGACGTAGGAGCGTTTAACATTAGCTCACAAACATGCATCTGTTGGTGTCACATCAGTTTTATAAGTCCACAAGTGTAAAATTTAGTTGAAAATTGCTTGAAGAAATGCTTGCAATTGAATTTTTTAATGATTTCTCTGTCTTCTGTTGTTTGCTGCCATCTGTTGCCATCACCGTTAACATCACCGTTACCATCACAGAAGCTGTTGCCACTGCCCGAGCTAACCTGCTTGCCTGCATGACCCAAATCGTCTCGTGAACACTATTTGATCCACTTGACCCGCACCAACTAGTTACCCGCGACGACCTGCTCAATTGGTTCTGACCCGAGTCGACCCATGCCAACCCTCCAGTCCTCATCAACCCATGCAGATTAGCCCTATCAGCACTTACCCTCAAATAAGATCAACAGTTTTGCACGCGTCACCTTCCCTTTCATTTCGTTGCTTGTCGTTACCACCGCCTGATACGCACGATCAGTTCGGGAACTGTTTAGTTGAACTAATTTTGTCATTTTTTTATTTTTTTTTCATTTTTAAAAAAATTATTGATGAATCTTTGATGTCTTTATAAATAATTATATTTACCATGTTGGAGGAGATGAAAAAATTGATGGAATGAAAATTTATTTTGTTTGTGTGATTTTATTTTTGTGAATAAAGTGTATGCATCTAACTTTAGTTAGAGAGATTCTAACTTTCCTTATGAGATACATGGTTCAAAAGTAAAAGACATTTTATTGGGAGAGTCGACAATCAAATCCTTTCTGAGAAACAATCATTTGAGGTGAGAGACTTTCTACTAAGAGAGTCAATAATCTAACAAATTCTCATTTTTGCCAACTCGTAATTATTTACTCACCCTTTCACTCTTTTGATCTAATCACCAAAACCACCATCGCCTTTAACAAGCCTCTAAATCCTAGCCTATATCTTATTACCTTTTTAAGCCATGATTCCCCTTTAACTCAAACCATTACCTCGTCGCCCTTTCTCAACTTTGGTGCTCTACACGTAACACCTACGGAACTAATGCTAGAGTTATTTTTTTCTATTAAAGTTCTTCACATAGAGTTTGTTTTAGATTCTCTATTTTGTGTGAAATTATGTGACAAAAATCGTTTTGCAGGATTTTTTGTTTATTGCTTAAATTGTTCATCTACCTAATTTAATAATCCACTCTACAATTTTAGAATGTCATTTTTTGAACTTTTCTAAAATATCTTAAATATCACCTAGTTTTAATTAGTATATAATATATTTTCATATTCTTTAATAATCTATTGAGCATCTCATTATTATAAGTTTTAATTTAGATTTTAATGGAAATTTAAATATGTCTTGTATCAGCTTTGGTATCAAAATATATGATTTTTTATTAAAAAAAGATTTTTTTTATGTAGTATATTTGACTTTGATATTAGAGAAGATGATTTTTTTTATTTTATTCAACTTTGGTATTCGATACTATAGTTTTTTATTAAAACAAAATTTCTTTTATTTAGTCTATTTAACTTTGGTATTAGAGAATATTATTTTTTAATAAAAAAAGATTTTTTTTCTTTTTATCTTGGTATAAAGTACTGTGGTTTTGGATAAACTATTTTATGAGGTGTTACAAAAACTGTGATACGACTTTTTACCATATTTCTTGAGAACTATCGTTCTGTTTAGGAAGTGGTTTGGCATAAGTGAGATCCTGATCACTCGCCATTTTCTTGGAAGTAATTTCCATCTCAGCTTTGGTGGTTTATAGCTGTGATTGTTTTGCTTTCATAATTTTTTTACAAAATTTTATTTTTTTATTATTATTTTTAATATCCTTTTATTTGACAAACCTTTTATGACCATAAGATATAGTAGATCTTATCAAATAGCAAATCGAAATCAAGAATCAGATCAAAACTACAGACAAAATTTAAATAAAAACCCATTATTAGAAATATCCTAATCAAGGGTCCAATTCACTTAGATGGTTAAACAAATCTTCTTAGACTAATAATGTAAACCAAATTCTAAAGACAGAGAAAATAAAAGAAAAAGTTCCACACTCAATCATTCAAAAGAAGAAAACTCTAGGATACATAAGAGCTATAGAAGACATGATGATTTTTCTAATAAATCTGATAAAGATATCCCTTGGAGAAATCGTTACTGTATAAGAAAGAATGAAGTTTCCGATGTATCTGACCAAAATGATGATTTAGATATGTCGAGTGAGGAGGAAAGACCTAAGAAGCATTGAGATATAGAGCATATTCTTATTGTGAAACTAGATGTCCCAATTTTTCATAATAATTTTGAGTTTAAGGATGCATAGACTTGCAGACTAATATAGATGATTACTTTGATTGACACCAAATAAATGAGCGAAACGTATATCAATTTATTAAACTAAATTCATTGGTACTTCTCGTAAGTTTTTTAGAAACTTAGAGCAACAATATGCTATGATGAAGAGGTATCCCAAATTTGGAGAAACCGCAGGGTTAGGTTGTATAATATGTTCGTTCTAATAACTTATAGTGTTGAAATGTAGATAAATGATAGATTTTTTTGAGGTGGTAAATCTGTGGAGGGATACATTGATAAGTCTGAGGATTATAAACTTAGGTGTGGCATAGATGAACCTAAGCGTGAAGTACTTTTCTTTTTTAGGATAGGTTTAAATAAATCCATACATGCTGAGTGTAACTTGAAAAATGTTACTATCTTAGAGAAAGTTTATCACGTAGCTAGAAATGTGAAAAAAAGTATAATTTTCTATTTTAAGAGAAATGAAGAGCCAGACCCTCTAAAGTCTTGCATTATAATTTCTCAATCTACTCATACTCACTTTATCTGCCTCATCCATTGTAGTTTCTAAACCTTCCAAACTCGTTTTATCATCTATTTGTTCACTCATTTCAAGCCAACCTACCTAATATGGAATCGCCTGTTTTAAGTGTCATGAAAAGAGACATAGAACTGCTAATTGCTCAAAGCAATCTATGACTATGAATTTAGAAAGTGTTAATGACTAATAAGAGTTAGCATAAGAAGAAAACATACTGCCTAATGATGACTTTGAACAAAAATCAAAAAACATTAAAAATTTTATTGTTTGGTTCACCCTTACAATTGCATGATTGTAAGATGACTGGAAACACATTAATATCTTTAGTTCTAGTATAAAAATTAAAAAACAATCATATAGGATGATCACAGATAATAACAGTTGCATCAATGCAATATCCTTTTAGACTTTCAAGTGAATATGTGCTCCTTTATTGGAACACTTAAACCTTTACTTTATGTTATGGATAGATAATACCTCTATATCTATTAAACAACAATTTTATGTTTCATTGCAATGGGCAGGTATAGTGACAAGGTTTTATGCGATGTCATACCTATGTAAATAGGTCATCTTATCCTTGGAAGACAATGACTTTTTGATATGGGCATGAATTTGAAAGATAAGACTAACACGTGCTTATGAAGGAAAGACCATACATTACACCTTGCTCCACCTCATGAGAAATCCCAATCTATAAAAAATTCTAAGCCTAAGAATAAAGAAAAAAGGAAGACAAAATTTAAGTTTGATCACATTATCCCAAGTTAGGAAGACCTATAATCAAGAAGACTTAGTTTGATTTTTTATAATTAAGGAGTTTGTTACTATTTTATCAAGCTACCACTTATTATGCAGGTTTATAGTAATAAGAAAATATCTTTTATTGATATGATTCCTTTATTAGTAGATTTTTAGACTTTTGTGTTTTCTCATATATCTTTATTACATATAATAATATTTGAAAAGCTAATCTAAGTAATGAAAGACATAAGGAACTAGTAGATGTTTAAAGAAAGTTTAGGAAATTTCATGAATGAGACTATGCTATAATTAGAATTAGGTCAGAATAGTTTTCTCTCAGAGTTTATAAGAAATTAGAAATGTGTGAAGCTAGATTTTTTAGGAACATTAAAAAATTAGGAACTAATATGTATGTGTTGGATTTGTTAGAGTATGAGATTAGTATAATCTTTAGCATTAATGATTTAGTCTTTTATAAGCCATCACATCTAACACCTAATGAGCTATTTGAATTTTATTCTTTTATGTTCAGTGAACTCGTTCCTACCATTACATTAGTTTTGAGAGTAAGGGTAATATGAAGAGAATTTTAGATCATGAAACAATTCTGATCAAATATTATAAATATAAAAAAATTTTAATTTTTTGGATGGGCAAGTCTTTGATCGAGAACTCTTGGCTTACTTATGAGGACCTACATCATATTGCACTGCACTTATTAGTGCACTGTTATACCAATCACCCTGATACCAATAAACCAAGCTCTCCTCGAGACCACCAAGCCAAACTCTCTTACATGAGGAGGATGACACAAACATCGAACATTAGCTCACAAACTGATTCGTTGGTGTGGCACCAATTTCATAAGTTTGTCAGTGTAAATGTTTGTTGAAAATTGCTTAAAATTGAATTTTCATTAATTTTGTCACATTCTGGCGTCTGCTGTCATTACCTACGCTGTTCGTAGTCGTTGTCGTCGCTCGAGTTGACCAGCCTGCTTGCGTGACTTGAATTGAGTTGGGAACAGTGTTTGATCCTCTCGACCGGTGTAATTCTACTAGACTCGTGGCTACCCAAAAATTGGACTGGCAGCTCCGCCTGCACCACTCGCCCCGTCTTTTTGCTTCCTATCATTTTGTCCTTCATTGTTATCACCGTCCGAAATGCACAATTAGTTTAGGAACCGTTTATTCCAATTAATTTTGTAGTTTTATTCATTTTTTTATTGTTTTTTTAAATTATTGATAAACTTTTGAAGTCCTTATAAATATGAATGTTTATCATAATTGAGGAGATGAAAGAAATGATAGAATGAAAATTTATTTTATTGCTATCACCTTTGTGTACAAAGTGTGTTCTTAACTATAGTTGAAGAGATTTAATTTTCCTTATGAGATATAATGATTGAAGGTGAGAGATTTTCCATCGGGAAAGTTGTCAACTAAATCTTTTGTGAGAAATAAGGATCGAAGGTAAGAGACCTTTCACAGAAAGAGTCGATAACCAAAGTAATTTTCGCTTTTACCAACACATAATTTTTCATCCACTCGTCCACTTTCTTGAGCTAATCATCAAAATAATTATTGTCCTTAATAAGTGTCCAAATCCTAGTTTATATCTTATTAACCTTTTAAGCCAAGATTACTCTTTAACTCAAATCGTCATCTCTCATTTTCCAACTTTGGTGCTCCACATGCCAACAATTATAGAATTATAAGACATTGTTGCCAAGAAGGTGAGATATTTATGTAACTTTTATTTTTAGGTATTAGTCTAAAGTTAGAATTGTTCTTTTCTATTAAAGTACTTTACAAAGAGCTTGATTTAAATTATTTATTTTATTTGTGCTAAATTGGATGTAACACAAATTATTTTGTAAGATTTTATGCTTAATATTTAAGGTATTGTCAATTATTTAACTTAATAATTCACGCTACAACTTTGGAACACCGATTTTTGAATAGTTCTAAATATCACACACGTCACTTAATTCTAATTATTGCATAGTTTATTTTCTTATTTTTTAATAATCTATTAAACATCTTAAGTTTTTTAGGTTTTAATTTAGATTCTAGTAGTATTTTAAATTTGTTCTACATCAGTAAGTGAAACTTTTAATTTTAAAAAAGTTTTTTATGAACTTAATTAAACTCTTTAAACTTGGTATAATAAAATTAATAAGTATTTCAACAAATTTGGATTTATATGGAGCAAAAGTGAACTAATCTCTATTTATTTGTTAATGTTTTGATCTACATGAGAAACAATTGGAAAATACTTAAGAGTTTCAAGGGAATTATAAAATGAGATATTTGTGTTTGTCACATTAATTTTTGGTCATTTAAGTCAAACAAGCAAAAAAAGGAATATTTATTTGTCAAAAGAAATATATTAAAAATATTTTGAAGTTTTATAAGTTGAATAATTGGGATATTGTGTAAACATCATTGATATTAAATGAGAAGCTTCGAAAACGAAGATCAAGTTAACAAAGCACCTGCTTCACTTGTCAAAGTCTAAATGGATGTCTTGTTTAACTCATTAATACCTGACGTAATGTTATGTTTCTAAGAAGTTTTTTCTTAAGGCATATGCTATATTTAAGATAATTTTGCTATAACAAGATAGAAAGAGTGTTGAGATATGTACATGATACAAAATTATATGTTTTTTTGCCTCAACTTTGGAAATTGACTCTAGCTTAGTAAGAAGTAAAATGTTCTAATATTATCATCAACAAAAATAGAGAATGTAATGGTAGCAAAGGCATCATCATAAGCAATAAAAAAATGGATAAGACTTTTTGAAGATGTTCAAGAACAAGGTCGATCGATAATCATGTTTTTCAATTATGTTGGACTGGTTGTCCAAACTATAATGAGCAACTTAGAGATTAATCGACACATCTTAGGAATAAAGAAAATATGATAAACATGAGAAACTCGAAGAGACAATACACAATAGACATTCGTCCAAGGCAATCTTAGTTAAAAGGGGACTAAGAGCAACACAAAAGTTGTTTGTATGCTATGCATATAACCTTTTCATGGCATAGAGAGGAGATACTTAGAAAGGGGTTGGATAAAATAAACCTGCGATAAAGAAAAAATAACATAAGTGTCACATCGGTGCGGATTAAAAGTACTGAAAGATTTTACCAAGCTTTAAGAGAACCGCAGTAACAAAGTACTTTGTGCGTAAAGGCGGTCCAAATGCTTAAGAAAATTGAATCGTAAAGAGTAGGGAAGGCAATGATAAGTGGAGGTGGAAAATCTGAGTAAACTTTAAGCAACAAAGTGAAAGGGGTAAGGGAATTGACAAATAAAAAAGGAATTGACAAAGTGAAGAAATGCTAAGTGAAGAAATAACAAAGTGAAATAGAACCTTTTTGTGGTGGCAACAAGAAAACGATGTCATAGAGTTGAAGATGAATTGGCACGATGCCTAACTGTTTGAGTTTTGCATCCCCTTCTTTTAGTATTGGGGCTCAAATGAATCAGCATGTTAGAGTTTTTGTTTTGATTAACCCTAGGCCTCTGCAATACACAATAAAACAGTGAAAATTTTGCTCATGTAAATAAGTTTTTGAAAAACTGTCTTTTTGGTTTTAAAAAATCAGTTTTTTGAAAATTTATTGCCAAAGTTGTTGTCAAAGTTGTTGCTAAGCAACTTTTTGAAAAGCTGCAATTTTGGTTTAATGTTTGTTGGATTCATGTGGGTCAGATTTTGGTCGGCATGTCGTGGATCGTGTCAGTGGGGTGACGTAGAGTTGGCAGTGTCGTTGGTTGGATCTTGGTCAGCGAGTTGTGGATCTGGTTGGCGTGGTGTCGCGGGTTGGATTTGGGTCAGAGTGTTGTGTGTTGCGTCGGTAGGTTGGTGCGATATTGGCGGTGTTGTGGGTTAATGTGTTGTAAATTGTGTTGGTGGGTCGACTCGGCGTCTGTGGATCTGGGTGTCTTCTCGGGTTCTGCAAATTAGTGATTTAGAATGGACTCGAAAGACCTGTTTGCCTATCTTTTTTGGACGAACGTTTTTCGGGTTGGACAATAGTGTGCAATAGAAAGTAGACCTGACAAAAGTGGGCCCAATGGGCCATTTTTTATGTTCTTTTTGCGTTCCCAATGCGAATTTGTCCTTTATTTATCTTTAAATGTCAATGCGTGTTTGATTTATTTCTGGGTGTAAAAAATCTTGATTTGTGTCTTCACTATTCAACAAATCATCTATTGTAATGGACGATGACTTAATTGTGAGAGAGCAGAGTTGATCATGGTCAAGTACCATTTTATTGAAGTTGTAGAGAAAAGCAATATCAAGCTACAACATTTAAAATATTTTTATTATGTTAGAATGCTAATTGATGTTGTAAAAGAAAGTGAAGTAAAGGGAAGTGTTAAAAGTTAGTTTGTTTTTAAAGTATGGAAGTAGAAAGTTCTAGAAATTATACAAAGGGTGTTGCTTTATGATGGAAACCAAGGATGTTGCTTTTTGATGGAAACCAAGGATGTTGGTTTTAGCTCATAATAGATATTCTTCTAAAACTTTATTTAATATCCTTGCTAGTAGAATATTCTAAAAATTTTGGAAAGATGTTGAATGAATTAAGATATTAAGTGAAGTAGTTTGGGTTGTGAGAAAGCTCTGTTCTTCCCTTTCAACTCTTTTGATCTTCAACACCTTCATTCATTGCCAACCTCTACATTAGCCTCTCCCAAGTTTTCGACAAGCCATGCAATGCAGTTAGCCTCGCTAGTAGCTTATTAGCAGTTATGGCATTATGCTTTGCATATGATGCTCCTTGAGCAATCGTTTGATATCATTGATATGATACTACTAATGCTATATAATGGTCATTTGGATTTTGTAAATTAAGCTATTGAATTTTTGGATTATTATAGTGGTGAAGTTTTGACAACAAAAAAGAGATGAATGTGTGGTTAGGAAGATGTTTTCATTCATAGTGGAGGTGGTGAATTAAGTTGTGAAGGAAAAAGATAGAGAGAGAAAGTGATAATGTGAGAGATTTTGTAGATTTCAACCAAGACAATCAAGAGAGAATAAGCTATGAGGGGATAATTTGGCTTGGTTGAGATGCCATTTTTATGAAGTTTGGAACCAAATAGAGACAAAAAAATTGGTTTTCTTAAGGATAGGTTTGTTTTGAAGGTTTTTTATGGGCGAGATGGTTTATTTAGTCATGTAAGTATATGGGAAAGGTTTAAGATGGTTTAAAGTAGTGGATAGGAGTTTTGGGGTTTTTGGCTTGAGACAAAATAAGCTAGTTTAGATTTAAGGCTTGATGTAAGAGGTTCTCTTGGGAGAGATGGTAGGGAAGGGCTTGGATTGGCGTGGCATTGGGGTTCATTGGATGAGGCAAAAAAATTGTTTGAGGATATTTTGGTTAGTGAGTGAAAGTTGACTTTTAAGGGATAAAGGAGGAAGATGATTAAGAGAGAGAGTGGATGGTCAATTGGTTCAAAGGAATTTGGTTTTGTTTTGGAGTTTTTTGTTGATTTCGTTTAAGTGAAAATATTAGTTGATATTATTTGGAAAGAGAAATAAGAAGTATTTTTATAAATTGAAGAAATTTGGAAGGAGAGAGAACAAACAAAATGGCTGTTTAGAGATAGAGGGGAGAGAAACATATTTCACTTGCAAATTTGTATCTAAAATCATTTGATGCTTAATCTTCTAATTTAGTCATCCAATAATTTATCACATATGCATATGTCGAAATTAAACAAAAAGATTCAAAAAGTAAGTTCAAATTTTGCAAAAATTGAAAAACTAACCGTAATCTTATTAAATTTGTTTAAAATCAAATTAAAACACTTAAAAATAATTAAGATTAAGTACTAGCTCTTTTAAATGAGGTGTCTCTATTCCTAAAATCTTGGTGCCGATAGGAATCATTTGGAAAGGCTTTTTATGCTTCTATCATGTCTCATAAATGACTTTAATGACATGCTTTACTTAATAAGTGTGTTAGAACTTTTGAAACTTGCTTTTGAAGCCTTTTCTTTTTGAATTTTGGTTATAATTATTCTAAAATTTGTTCTAGGTCAATCCTTGCAAATTGGATTATGCAAACATCTTGTTAGTTCAATTTGTTCTGCTTAACATGATCCTCGGCTTGTTAGGAGCATGAATACTTATATATATGCTTTTAAGGAGTCAAAGTATTGAATTGATATGGTTTTCTTTGGAATAGATAAGTGATTTATATGAAATCGAAATGGACAAATATGATGGTAATTGAATGCTGTTAATGAAGTTTGAAATCGACATATGAATTTATAAATAATAAAATTGCCTTGATGCAAAAGATTGAAAGAAAATGCAACTTTGAGTTTTGTGATATTTCTAGCATTGTTATAATAAGTTGTGTCAGAGTACCATTTAATGAAGCTTATTAACAAAAATTCATCTGACAATATTGTAAGAGAAATCCCAAAAGTAATATCCATAGAATTCCTAGAACAACTGTAATGTTTAAAAGAAATACAAAATGCTATTTGTAGGGTTGTTCATGATTTGATCTTGAGCCGGTTGATTATGCGGAGGATTGGGTACAATTTTTTTTATTCGATCTTGATGTGATCTAAGTTTTGGATAGTAATAATTTGATTTATGCTAAATCTAGATTGTTGGTCATTGTTTTAAAATTAATTTGAGCTAATATCATCTAACTTTTGACAAATTTTTAATTTTCAATCAAGTTATTGATCATATAAAAGTTTATACATTCAGCCATTTCAAAATTGCAAATATATGTCTGTAATTGTTAATGCTAATTTTTTTTCTGTGTTAATATAGTTAGTAAATAGACAAATATGTTAAATAGTTGATTTGATTGGCTTCAAGCATGATTTGTTTTTTTTTCGATTTTGCTTTTAATTGTTTCATAACATTTTGATCTTTGTTGAGTTGGTTGGTGATGGCTAATTGCAGTTTGATTGGAGCCGAATTAGAAACAAAACTTATTCCAATTTTTGTGCAATATTTGATATTTGAGCTAATTATATTAGCTCTACATAATCGGAAATATGCTATATGAATCATGCTCATCAATGTAGATGTATGAATGCAAATTAGTTATAGAGGAACCTTTTGCTGACAACCAGTTTGATTTTACCATTATTCACATGGAACTTCAATGCTTAATGGAACCCAGCTGTGTCTTAGGGCATTATACGAACATGTTTTCCTAAAGAAGTTATGCTTATGTCACCATGAAAAAAAACTATGGAGCAATGTATGGTTTTTATGTTAGTAGTTACTATGTTAATCATAATCAATACTTTGAGTAATAATTGGTTTATCAACATGCGTTAGTTGTTGGTATGTAATGGAGGGTTTTGTCAAGAAAATGTGCCTTGTTAATCTGTAGTGTTTCATTTAATATGAAACTTCACCTAAGATTATGTTATAATAGACGTAAGTTTTTTCCGCATCACCAGTTAGTATCACGGGGTTATACTAAGTTGTACTAAGTTTAAGTGATGTTTACTAAGTTGTAGTCTACAATTGAACTATCCTTTTAATAATAGCTTTGATGTTTCTAGTAGAATGCTTTCCTAGTAAAATAAAACAAGTAGCAATAACATTGTAATGTCCACTATTCTGATAAACTGACCACTTGATTTATGTGGCTATTGTTGTTTGTTTTTCATGAGATGGTGGTGTTAATTGAACTTGATTATTAGTGTTTGGATGACTACAATTATTTGCTGCTTGGGCCTCTTTGGACTTTACCCAAGATTCCTAGCCCTTTAGGTATTTGGAGTTATTAGGACTTTTGATATGATGGGAATGTTAGAACTTTTCTTAGCATTGGCTATTGTGTGGATTGGTGTTTTGAGGTTTCTAGGCATTTGTATAATCATTGGCAAGGTTTGACTGTTGAAAAAAAATAAAAAATAAAAAGACTTTACTGTGTATTTGCCAACTTTCAAGGGTTTGAATACTTGAGCTATTCCTTTTTTAATGAATTGCACCAATGTCTATGTCATTAAATTATTTTATTCAAATAGAATTCATGTCATTACCCTGTATTCTCTCCCTTAGTTTTTACATAAACTAGGTTGAGAGGATTATAGTCAAGTAAGGTTCTGAATAATCCCATTACTTCCTCAAGGTTATGCACAATGTCTGGGACACAAAATGGTGACTTAACATTTGGGTATTGAAAATACATTTCTTTGAGGATAAGTCAAAAGTTCTTGTGTTTTGAATTTTTAGGCAAATATTATTTTTTTATACCGATAAAACATGAGAAACTGTTTAGAAAAATGGAGCAAGATAATGTAGAAATTGTTGACATTTGACATTGCTTTTGTTGAAAACTTTCTATGGATGTGAAATAATGTTGAAACACGTTTAAGTCGCTAACTTTTTTTGAAAGACCTTGTGCTTAGGCTTAAATGTGGTTGGGGATTGAAAATTCATTTTTGTTAAGGATATGATAGCATTTTGTGTTGTTTGTCACTTCTTTCTAACCAAGATCTTGTTTTCGAGTTAGGAATATTTAAAAAATTGAAACAATTTAGGTAGAAACTATTGGCATTCAGTATTGCTTTTGCTGAGAATCTTCTGTTGAATGGTGAAATATTTGTCAAAACAGGTTTAAATCTCTATGTTTTGTCAAAAGACTTTTATTGGGGTTAAAATGTGGTTTTTTAAGGCATATCTAGAGGATCTAAGTAGTATAAGTCATAATCAAAAAGTATAATGTGTGATATATTAGGATTAAAATATAGTAATCAATCTAAAAAATGACAATATTTGGAGAAATAAACTAAAATACAAACAAATATATTTAAACTATGTTGTAACGTGATGGAATAGGGAGATTTGCCCCTCTGGGTTTTTTGCGGTAAAAATATGGTTGAAATATAATGTATTAAGCTAAAAGTATAAGGACTTAAATTACATCTTATTAGGTTAAATTTCAATTATTTAGATCGTAATACTCTTTACTTGGATAAAATATGCCCTGTTTTTCTAAATTACGTCATATTACTATAAAATGCAGCAAAATAAGGCATATTTGGAGAGAAAATATTTTGTAATTAGACTAATGTGTACTAGGTTACAATATACTTTATGGGATTAATTATCCTTTGTGGGGCTGATTACACTTTATTGCGCTGCAATCATTATGGCATGGGCAAGAAACATTTTACAAATATCTGTTTGTAGAATCTTCTCACGCTTGCTTAGGAAAAGAAACATGTGCTGATGTGCCCCTTGTGTGACCCAATATGGTCTGTAATTCACAACCATGTAAAGTGCTATTTTGGGTGAAACTAACTTGCACTTAGCCAAAAAATTGGTGAAGAAGACGATCGTGGATGGAAAAGCTCTATTGAAAATGTGTCTCGAAGTGTGAGTGGGGCTGGCCTTCACAATCAGCAATGACATTCTATTTTGGTTGTAGCAATGGTGTTTGGGATTAAGATTTTGTACCCCAGTAATAGTTCCTTATCTTCTTCGAGTTGATGTGCTGGAAATCCACAATAAAATGTAAGAAAAATGATTGAATTCAGGAATTTTTTTTATGATAACCGTGAGTTATAAGGAATATAAACATGTATGAATGATTGTAACATTGGAATGAATTGGAGAAAAGGTGATTCCATCTTTCCAAAGGAGATTTTTGATTTTCAATGAGAATATCAAACCTTGACTCCTAAAGTGTAACAACCTATTGAGCTCGTCGACATTTATGAACATGACTGTTGGAGCATGGCCATTTTAGGAAAAAAATGAAGGAAAAAAGAGAAAGAAAGATAAAGAAAACTAAAAAAGGGAGAGGAAGACATCAGTTTTAAGTGAAAAATTATGGTATGTGGAAAAACCATGAGGCGTGTATTGGTGACTTAGTTTCTTGTGAATTACTATGGTTGTTCTCAAGAGCTATTTGGGTAGAACACTAACAGCATGGTTGCTCAAAATGGAACTCCAATCCTATCTTATTCAAGGGTTCCACAAATTGAGAATGATTTTGGTTTTCTTGTTTTTCTAGCTTTTCTTGCTTTGCTTTTCTTTTGCCTTAATTAGATCTTTTTTTTCTTCTAAGATGTACCATTAGTTTATCTCCAGTTTTGTTATTTTACTTCTTTAAACCTTGTATCATGTCTTTAAAATTCTTAAAATCATTGTATCTGTTAGGTTTCTTAATTTCATCTTATACCACATGGTTGTTCTGTAGAATTTATAAAAGTGGATGGAAGAAGATGGAGATGTATATATGTCTTGAACTATGTTGTCATGACCTTGCCCAAAGTGTTTTGTTATTGCTTGTTTTGGTTGATTGTGCCACCTCATGGTTCTTTTGGAATCCTTAGGATGGTTCTTGCAACTAAATTTGTGTTAATGTTATTGGTTAGGAAAATTGTAATCTTCTACTAATAAATATATTTTTTTTATCTATTAATAGATATGTTTTACATATGAAATGGTTGATAGAAAAAGGCAAGGCATGTAGATTTTTGCAAATTACATCATGCATTGCCATGGATGATAAGGACATTGTGATCATTAAGTTGGATTTTTACTGTTGCATTCAACTTACGTAAATTATGTTGTGGTTTGACACAGCTATGATTATTTTAAATCTTTACAAAGTGATGATTAACAGTTTATTAGGCAACTTGTTTGTTTGAACGCATTCCTTTCTAATCGTTTCCTTTCGAATATAGTGATTCATCCATTTCACTATCCTTATGGTTGTAATACTAATTCGATTTGTACGTTTGGATTCACAAGTCAACATTTAGTTGCTTGCAATATCAGTGGTAACCTTTAATATTAATAGAAAGTTTTGATAGCCTTACGTGCTAGAAGTACTGCATTTCATCCAAATTGCTTGGATCTCATTATTGACATTCTCACACTTGGAGTAAGATCGAGGTCACAAAATCTCTTGTTCTTCAATATTTAATTATTATTAATTTTAAATTCTACATCATTTGAATCACAGAAAAGACTAAACTTGCATTTAAATATTTGGTTTAAGACAAAATTCCTTGTTTTCCAAGGTCATGCTCCATAACTCTAGTTAACTTTAACCTCTTATTTAGACTTGGTATTAAGTGCTATTCATTTTCAATATAGTCTTGGTATTTATTATTGCTAATTTACTTGCACTTAGCAATGTAAAATTATTATATATATGTGTGTGTATGCACGTGTGCTTGCGCACTTCAAAATTTTTTGTGCTAATTTAGTTTTGGATAGGTCTTTGTCGGGAATGTTATGACGTGCCATTTAAGAGGTGGTGATTCCTGAAGATTATTTTAACCATTCATCTTTTAATATGTAAATGCTGTATTCTTTTATTATGAAATTCGTTTTTATAATGTGCTAAAAGTTATTTATATTAGATGAGCCTGTTTCATTTTGTGTTAATTCAAATTGGAGATCTGCTGAACCTGTCTCATTTTATGTTGACGAGACATTTCCAGGAAGAAATTTGGAATGATTTTTTTAAAGATGATAGAAATGTTAGGCGAGTCAGAAATACTAGTAGGATGTTTGAAACTAAACTAATAGTACAAAGCTTACTCTGATGAGGTTAGATGGTAAACTGATAGGAAACATGTGGGCATAGAGGTAGGTTTGATGGACAATGATGAGCTGGAAACAGTGCCATGCAGCTGTTCCGAAATTATGAACTTTACAGAAGTTGATGACTGGTGTATTGTATTCACTTTTTCTGCACCAGAGTATTGCAGATGAAGACTATTGGGATGGCGTTTTAGGAGATTGATTATTTTATGTATAAATTTATTTTTTCCTGATTGTGGGGAAGTAAGACTTGTTGTGATTCAATGTAAGCCAAATTGCAACCTCATGTTTATTTATTCAATTTTTCCCAATAAAGGATTAGTTACAAAAAGGTTTTTTTTAGACAATATGCTAGGCATGCTTTTCTAATTACTTAACATACAAGCACTTGCATGTGAGCAATTCGAAGTTTTCACAGTTTTGCATTGGTATTTTGTTGCATTTTCCATTCGTCCTCTACTCAATTTATAAGTTTAATTTTAGATATTGAACCTAGACATTTGTAACTTGCTAATTAATACATGTTAAACATCATGATATTATGTTGTCATTGTTCATGATTTTTTCATTATACATTTGTTAAGCTTCATGATTTGCTTTTGTCTCTAGGTATTTGTTTGTAAATAATCTCGAGTTTTTAGGATATTGTATTGGTGGTTTTGTGGTAATTTCCTATTGAAGAGCACCCCTTAACTCAATTTATGACATTTTAGTTTAAGCTAGCCATGTAATAGGCGCTTGTTTAGCTTGCTGATAAGTTTGTTGAATATTTAGGTTATTGAGTTCTTGTTCATAATCATTCTTGACATTCAATTATCTAATTTACATTACTTGAATAGAAATTAATAATTTTGATATTCTCTAGTATTTTTAGGCACTCATGAATATATACATGCTTAGTACTAATTTTTTTAAGTTGAATTTATCCCATTCTTTTTCAGCAAGCCATAGTAATAGAGAACTCCACTGATTTCAAAGTTCAAAGCTATGTTGGAAATCGCAAGCATTTGAAGGATCACAATGAGTGGAATACAGAGATTGAACAAATAGAGGCAAGTTACATTTGGCATGTTTTTTATTGGTTTTCATTTTTTTTTAATTCATATCTATTGCATGATTCTTTGAGTTTATGATTACCATTATATAATTTTATCGACGGTGGTTTAATCTAAGAGAGTTAAAATTAGTATTGTGAAATTGATATACCTTGATTCGTATAACTATAGATGCTTGAAACATTTGGTTTTGGTTGAGGGAAAATGTTATCTATTCAGAACATATATTTTTTAGATCTATTAATTCCTAAATTATGTTGCTGTAGAGCTCTGCTGGGGTTTTGCAGTGCTGAGAACATGGGGAAGGGTAAAGGAGGTAGGTTGGGCTCATCGCTTATTGGAGGCTCTTGGCAAGGTGGTGATGCCATGGAGCATGTAGGTTCAGCTCTCACGGTTGGGAAGCGGACTAGATCGTGTGGATTGGCACTCCCATAGGGCATGGAAGGAATCATCTCATGGCACCTACTGAGGTGGTGTTGAACTACAAGAGGTAGTCAACTACTTCTTGTATGGTTTAAGGGGTATTTCTGGACATTGAGGCGAGGTTGGTACGAAGTGTGGATGTGCTTGTTAGGAACTCTTTGGATCTTTGTTGGTGGGGGGCTCTTTTGTGGAAAAGGTGAACAAGTTGTTGACAAGCTGGATTGTGATTTGGAAGCTACAAACTCTTGGGGATCTCGGGTTCTTTGCTTTGAGGTTAAATGAGGAATGCTCTCAACTTGTTTTTGGGAATGTTTCTATGCATCCTTCTGTTGAGACTGCTCCTGATAAGGACCTTATGGGAGAAGCTATTGTTGTTTAAGGGACTATATAGTGTATTGGGAGACTTTGCATTGTACAGATGATTTTTTTAGAAATTTGTAATGGCTCCAAATCCTCTTTGAATGATTATGTGGGCTACACACAACTTGCTTAACATATTGACTCAATGACTTTTTCCCAAGCTATGATGAAAGGAAATGTGGTTGTTAGATTTGGGATTAAAGGTATTAATCATGCTAGGTGCCATCCTTTTGGTTGGTGACTTGTGGTGCCACATTCTTTTGGAATAGATATTTCCAAGCTAATTTCTTAAGATTTTCTCGTTTATCAATAATGGTGTTATTGCTATGTTCACAACATCATTTGATCACAAGGTGGCCAAGCATGGGGGTGACTTTGTTGGATGGTTGCATGGAAGTCACTATTTTCCTTGGATTGAAAGTGAGTTTTGTCGGTGGTGGGTTCACTACAATGGTTTACAACATAGATGGGAGAGACATGAGTTGATCTTTGACTAGAGGGGGAGTGGGATTAGTAGAAAGAAAAGTTAAATGTTAGTCTCAATTCACAGGATGGGGTCAATGGGGGATGAATGAACCATCATAGATGTCACTGCGTCTTTGAGAATAGGGAGAGACATGAATTGATCTTTGACTAGAGGGGGAGTGGGATCTGTAGAAAGAAAGTTAAGCGTTAGTCTCAATTCGAAGGATGGGGTCGTTAGCGGATGAATGAACCATGATAGACGTCACTATGTCATTGAGAATCCTTTTACAGAGAGCTTGATAATAAAGATTACATGTTTTGAGTTCTTGAATCATTCATATTTAATCTGAAGGGAGAAAAATAGCGACTAGAAGATACAAGTGTCATAGGGTGAAACCTGACAAGGAGCCAAAAAAGCGACAGACTCCAAGGGAAAGATATGATAGCTGAAAGGTCTCGTTTAAAGGGACTTGCTTGGCCTAATTGTAACACGATAGTGATAATAATGATGGCCAACAACACCGAGGAAGAGCGTTTGCGTGAATAGTAATGTTCCTTGGTTTTAGGGTAGGTCACAATAAATGAATATTTGTCACTTTTTATGTTATTCGTGGGCCTTGTTGAGGAACATAATCTAGCTTGCCTGGACCATCAATGTGCCTTATACAATACAACAATTGATGGTAAATGCCAAGTGATGATCGGTTTGGCCTTAGTGGATGGTCGAACCAATTGACGAACATGATGACCCCAAATTTTCTACTGGTACATAGATAATGTGGTTGATTTTTCTAATTCAATTATATATTCTATTTTAATGGAATTTGATTTTTGGGTAATAGACTTGGGTTTCAAAAAAATATTGCTTTCTTCACTTTTGCAATTGATATGATAGAGATGCTACATAGTATGAGGGCCCTAGATAATAGCTAATCATGTCTTGGGATTATCATAGTATGAGGGTCCTAGATAAAACTAAATCGACACTTATGATTCATAAAATATACAAAACCAAACCACAGTACAATTCTGAATTATTATTAAAAGCTTTTACAAATAATAATAAAACTTAACATTTTGTTTTTGTGTTTATTCTTTTTTGCATTGTAATTCCGTTGTATCTACAATGTTAGTGTTAAAAGTAGGTTAAGCTATTTTCATAGATTTAATTTGCTAAATCTAACACAATCACTTTATACAAAATAATAAAATTATTGGGTCATGTTAAATGCATAGCCTATCACATAAATTAAATGAGAAAAGTAAATAATCACGGTGTCATGATAGCAGTTAAATAGTATTATGATATATATAGATGTCTCAAATACAAAAGAAATAAGTATATATATGCAATCTCATGGTTATCGTTTCTTTTGTTAATGCGTTCTTTCTTATTAGTGTCGTTTACTCTTAATCAAGTAAATCTTATGATAATTTCGTTTTTGTTTTTCATTCTCCGAGTAATAAATTAGTATTTTTTTTGTTTACTTGATTATAGCAAAAATGTCATTTATTATTTTTCATATTTTTAGGCATGAGGAACTCACATTATTATCTTTGACCACTTGTTTATCATGGCATTTCCAATCATTTATTTCATATGACTTCTAGGCTATTGTATATTTTTTGCTGTTTTTTCAAAGATATAGCCATGCATTACTTGCTTTAACATATATTTAATTCTACTCATATTTAAATCATGACATGTAGTTGATAATCATTCTAGATGTGATATGCAATGTTTCATGTAGTGTATCATTCATTTTTTTTGATATAACATGTAGTCTACATATCAGTATAATATACTTACAAACACATGTTTACCAACCATTCAATTGTTTGCATAACCTATTCAACTAGTAGCTTCGTAGTTTGATTATTTAGCATGTAGTAGTATATCATAACATAAACATGAACAACTATGTAAAAATGTCTATCTTACGTCATATTGTCATTCAGAAATACATCAAACATTCGCACATAAAGACGTGCTAGATTGCCTACCTCAATGTTAGTGTTATTTGTAATGATTCATCGCCTTAATCACCTAAAGGTACCAGTTTTTGTGTTTTATAGAATAATTTTCAATAGTTGGAATTAGAATATAAATACAAAATTGAATATAAATATCCCGAAAACCCTAACGCCTTTGTTATTTTCTTACAACTTTTCGATGTGGCTAGGGTTTCTGAGAGGGCGATTCCCGAGGCGACTTGACAGGAATTTTTGATCGAATCGGTGAGACCCGGTCCCCAAACGGCTGCGGCGAAGGGATAAAGGTGACGATTGAGAAAAAGAATGCGAGGGAAAAGAAATCCTATGGTGCCACTTGATCGGAATCCTAATCGAGCGTGCCGCACGGTCTCCCATCATCGGAAAACGAAAGTTAAGTACGTCGCTGCCTCGATTCAAAGCACGAAAGGGGGAAAAATATGAAAGAAAATTTTTTTGTTTTCCAAATTTTTCCCGTCGACATGTGTTATTTCAAAAATTTTGGATTCCTACCACAGATTTGGTTTGTTTCACAAGCTCAACAAATTAGTGATCTTGTATGTGATCAAAACAGCTATAATGGATTCTATCAGTCCATGATAGAACACAAAATCTCTGATCACTAACTCACTACTTGTGTGGCATAGTGAAGAATTTCTTTTCATAATCTGTGATTAATATGTCCCCATGTTCCAAGACTGCCAACTCATCCTTCATCTTTTCTTTAAGCGATAAGGGAACATTTCTCAAATTTTTCTATAAAATCTTTCCATAGAATCTCCTTTTTTGATTGACATCTAAAGCTAATGCGGTTTTGAGACTCCCACCATAAATAAGTTTCCCCATCTTGCAGCAAAAGTGCAAGTGGTTCCTTTGTGTGTTTTGAGCAATCAAATCCATCAATTATTATGCTTGCCTAATCCTATTTTTTGCCTAAGTATCTGTCCCTCCAGCAAAATGAGAAGATTGTAGTTTGTAGAACTACTTTGTCAATTTATCTATCATAAATCCTCTCTTGGGGCTCTACTCAGAACTAAGAGAAGAGAATTGCATCCTAGCTAGTGTACTTTGTTCCTCTGGTCTCTTATTAATTCTTCTTTTTCTTGTGCTATTTTATGATTCTATTGTTTTAGACTCTCATAGTTTTTCTTCCTTGAAATAGGAATGTATTAGTCTATTTCGATAACCACAATTTAGATTTTTAATATTGAGGCAACATAATTTTAAAATCATATTTATGTGCACGTTATTTCAGCGCTGTCACTTGAAATTCCAGTCTAATTTCTCAACCTTGGTCACGGCTTGCCTTATATAAATCACATAAAAACTAATAAAATATATGCATGACCGAATCATTGGGTTAAAAACAGAGTAGGAAAATGTTTAGGACACCAACTAAAATGAGCAAGGGTGATTAAATAAACTTCTTAAATTCAAGCATTCGGTTTAATATAACCAAATAAAGAAGCGTTATACAATGTCGATTGTTGTAAAATATGAAAGTTGTAAAAAATGTACTAATACAACAATTGGCAATGGAATACATATTATACCAACATAAAGAAAGGTAATCTCTAACAATTTTAAGGTACAATATAACCTCTAGCCTCACATGTAAGGGTTATAAGCGAGCATCTAGGGAACCTCATTTTTGTGAGTGTTTATATCTTGGCCTGTAATGTAAATGAATTTGAGCATGATATGCTCAGCAGACAAATTACTAGCTACAAATAATAAAACATATGACAATGCTAATAAATAAAATAAAAATAAGCAATGCATCTGTAAAAAACACAATATCAATATATCTATGCTGATATGCACCCAGTTAAGGTATACAAAGTCATTATATATTATTAATATCTCATAGTATTTGTATTATATCATTTTTTTATTTTCATATTCAAATTATTTTATTTCTCTTTATATCTTTTTTGTTTTTTATTTATTCTTTTTCTTTGTCCCAAATTTCTTTATATGATTGCTATCCTCGCTTGATCTATCTTTTATCATATCTTGTCATCATCATCATCATCATCATCATCACGAAGCTACTACCTCTTTCTGACATGCTGTGCTCATGAGGGTTGGGACTCTGTCTTGCCATGGCCTCATGTCCAAGTTCCTACAACAATAGGTGTGACGTTTATCTCATCTATTACAGAGCCACCACTTCTTAATACTAATATCTTGTGCTAATGAGGAACTGCATCTATCATGTTGTGACCTTATTTTTGGGTACCTACAATAATAGAAATGATGCCTATCTTATCTATTATGTAGCTGCAAAATAGGGTCATAGAGAAAAGTTCAATTTTATCCCTTTTTTCTTTCTTTCTCGTGAAATATCAAGTCACCATGAAATAATAATCTTATTTTTTTCTTTGCTTTCTTTTCATTTTTTTAATTTTTTTTCTTATCATATGTTTTGGTTTATAGTTTTATAAGTATATACATATACACATATGTATATATATATTTATATCAATAATAAAGTATTTTAATGAAATCAGAGCATATGCAAATGATATAATGCTACATTAATACTTAACTCACCATAAATCTACACTAATAATCAGGGAATTTAGTAAAACAATTCATTTACATAATTAATTAGTTTATTTATTTGATGGTTTTGAGAAATCTCTTTTTTGGCTTTCCCTTTTCCTTTACTTTTTCTTTTTTTGTATAATTCATATTATATTTCATAAATATCTGTTCAGTTTTTATTTTCAACTTTTAAGAAAATTCATGCAATTGCTCCTCTGCTTTCTTTTTTGCCTTATTTTGCAAAATTGCTCACTTTTGATAGCAAAAACACTCATGAAAGTTGAACAAACAATCCTTAAGGATCTTGCAAAAAATAGCTGAAATGCACATTCTAGCTTCAAATCATGCAATACAGTGCCCTTGTAGTACTGTACGATTTTTGGCATACACAAGTTAGACAAGGGATTGGGTAGGCGATCTCTGTTAAGCATTCTCATGAACTCATTGTACTTGTCTAATCGTCACATTGTACTTGTATGAGCCTTCAACTATCGTTTGCTGGACAAGGAATTGGATTGGTGATCATTTTTGCAACTTTCTTGAATCGATCATATTTGTCCAATTTGTGCATCATATTGTACGATCTCTAATAGATGCTGGTCGAACAAGGGATGAGATGGATGATCACCTCACTGCATTTCCTGTCCCTTATCGTACTTGTTTGATTAGTGCATCGCACTATATGTTTATCAGTAAACTCAACTAACACATTAATGTAGAAAGCCTATGACATTTTGCCAGTTGCAATTACTTTGATTATACATGTATCATCGGTATAATAGTTTTGTACGATTTTTGCAGTTGAAGGCCAAAAGAAGCCAAATGACCACAACTGCTAAGAGCTCAATCATTTGTTTATTAAATCAAAAGATTGTGAAGAAAAGGGAGACAACAAACCAAAGAAAACTATCATAGCAGCACTTTGTAGCAAGATTGCATGGGCGGCTGCACGCAAAAGTGGGCACGCGGGAAACTGCAATGCGTTATAAGTCCATGCTTGAGACTGTGCATGCGGTCTGTGTGTGCGATAGGTAAATCCATCTTGCCAACATGATTAACGCGTGCATAATAGGGCCCTTTCACACGCAGGAATAATAATTGTGCATGTGAATAGTTCTTTAGTGTGGGTCTTTGACATTGGTGTGGACATGCTCAGTAGTGTGGAATTTGTGAATTTTTTTTATTTTGGTGAAAATCACATGCTTTTTGTGAAAATTAAAATATTATATATTTTATAATTAAATATTACATCCAAATCTCTTTATAAAAAGATTAGAAGGGTGAGTGTAGTAACTTACAATTTTGTGAATTCAAAACTTTTTGAGAATTTTAATCTTTTTACGTCAAAAATCTTCTTTTTTCTTTAGTTCCTTGCTATTATTAGGCTTAAACTTCAATTGTTGCGGTTGTAAAAAAGGTCTATTGTCGAGAATTTAGGGCGAGAACATATTGCAGATAGATCAACAACTTTGCCAAAACCGCAAAATATATTCTCCAACACTCTCCGAGCAACAAATGCTCTATTTATGAAACGAAACTTGAGCATGTTCATAACTTGTTATGTTATTTCGACATGACAAGGTTGGAAGTCCCTTCTTCTTTGAGCTCTTCCTCTCCGACTCTGATATCCTTGAATCCTTGCAAGGACTCGAGTTGATTCTACACCAACATCTCTCTTTTCCTCTCCCCAAGCCGCCCCTTTTACTCTTTTGACTTCCTTCGCATGTAGCTCCAAAGCTAGGTGAAATATTGAAGAGAGACGAGGGTTTATCCTTTTATTAAATAAAAAGATTAGTTTGATATTAACTTTTTTTTTCACTTTTCAATTTTAAAAAGTTATACAAAATTCAAGTGTTCTTTGAAAAATATAGATTGCATGTCTACGAATTCTTCAAATTGAAAGTTATGCAATAGTATGCTCAATCTTTGAATTTAGCCACTACCATATCTGAATGCTTTTAATACATGCACTCGTCGATAATTCTCGGGTTTCTAATATGAAATACATAAATCTAGTAAATAAAATTTTATTTAAAACACAAAATTGGTGTTAATTGAGTTGTCACAGCTGTGGAGCATTGGAAGCCTTTTGGCCTTCGACCCTGCTTCACACATCTTCGTTAGGGTAACCCGACCCCACTCTTGGTTGGATTAAGGTCGATTGTGATGGCTCGGCTTGTATAAAGATTTGAGAGGTATTGTGATATGGGACTGTCATGGGGATTTTCAATTCGTGACTTGTTGGGAGGTCTCCTCCATTGTATCGTGTTTTATGGAGATTAGGCCATCTTTAAGGCATTCTTTCTTGTTTAGTAGCTTCTTCACCCTATTTCTAGGGTTTGGATTGAGTGTGATTCTGTAGTAGCTGTTTGATGTATTTTTGTTGAGTTAGATCAATTGGAAGTTTGTGGGAATAGTGCGACTAATTGTGTTGCTGTGTTCTATTAGACATGATTGTATGTGGTTTAGGCGTATGTCCCTCCATGCTAGCCTATCCCACATCTTGCATCTAGGCAATGGTACGTATTGCTTGCTTGTATAAATTCTTAGGTTTTTGGGTTGTACCTGGTTAATGGATTAAAAATTAACTCAAATGTAGGTTTCAAACAGTATTGGCCGTATCTATTGAGTTTTATATTACTGTAGGAATCAAGAGCCTATGGTGAAGCCAGCAGGGTACTTTGCAGTGCTTCACAGTTCTTTGTTAATGGGTTTTTAAATCTCAGGTTTGGCTCTTTTGAGCTTATCTTATGGACTTAAATTATTTATAAATATTTAAGGTAAGGAACCCTGTGCTAGAGAGTACTAGTGGTGTGTGCTGGAGACCTCGTATTGACTATCTCAACACCATTAATCTCTTTTGTCAATCTCATCTACTAATCAGTGCCTTCCACATCACCAGGTTTTTGTTCCAAATATTCGATACTTTTCTCAAGTCATTGAAAATTTGCATTTTCGCTAGACTCATCATATGAGATGATTTTATTGTAGAGAGGATATTATGATTAACTTTTGTTTTTTATGGTGATATTTGTAATAGAAAACATTTTATGCATGACTTTCACACGATATGCTTAAATGCTGATTAAATCTCTCTTATTAATTGATGAAATGCTGATTGCATACTTGTGCGTATGTTTCCACGCTTCTTGATGTTATGACACTTTTTGGCTTGGGTTTACATGCAGGTCTTTGTTATGACACCTGATATACTGCTATACAACTTGAGGCATTGCTTTGTCAGGATGGAGTTAATTGCTCTTTTAATTTTTGATGAATGCCATCATGCACAAGCACAAACAAGACATCCCTATGCACAGATCATGAAGGTAGTTTTTCTAAATACTTCTAGGATTTCCATAAGTTCTTCTTTTACTTCTTTTTTCTGGACCATTGTAACCATGCTTTTTGATCGTGAATAGGAATTCTATAACTCCAGTGCAATTAAGTGTCCTCGGATATTTGGCATGACTGCGTCTCCTATAACTGGCAAAGGTCCCATGGCTAATCTTTTCGTTTGCACTTAACTTTTATATTTAATGTATTATAATAGGTTGTTCCTTTTGAAGTACATGTAAAAAATCCTGTCTATGTTGAATTTGTTTGTATCACCACACATTTTACACAACCTCTACCGCTAAGGCTTGACAAATTGTTGCAGAGTTGAACTGATTGTGCTGAAATTACAAATATCCAGTGCAAATGGACGTTATTAGTTTCTGTAATATTAACTACCGTGAAGTCAGTGAGGTTAATATTCTTCTACTTGGGAATATAAGCTTTGCAGATGTATCTTCTTTTATTTTGCTACATTATTTTCTAATCTGTCAATTGCATCACGAAACTCACTCATTTTTACCACAAATTTGTATCCCAGACACCATAACGGGAGCTTATGATATTGTGAATAAATAGGTTCCCTAGGGCTAAGGGTAAACATGGAATAGTCAGCTGAATGAGAACTCAATGCAGTTCTACCCAATCAACATGAGTGCTGATCTCAATGTTTATTTGATCTGACATAACCTAAGATGATGTTTGATTATCTATGCTTCTGAAATTTGAATTCAACTCAGAGTAGTCTTTGTTATTCTTAAAGATGAAAAGTTTGCGGACTTCAGTTAGCTGAATTATTGGGTTTGTGATGGTAATTCTCTTCTACGCATGTTAAGTTTTGCCTATTGGATTGGACCTGGAATGACACACAGTGGCCTGGCTGCCCTGGCCTAACATTATTTTGTTGTTGGGGATGAAATTTTAGGCTATCCTTTCAACTATAGATTAAAACTAGTGTCATGCTAGATAAATAGTTGTTTTAGTTATCTGTATCAAACCAGAAATGATAATTTAATTTTTCAAGTATTTTCATCTTAAGTAATGCTGGTGGGTTTAACCCAAATGTCATGTCTAAATGTAGACCATGAGAAATTCCTTTTCTTTGAATCAATATGTTTGATATGATAACAGTAATTTTTAATATTTAATAATGGATGAGTTGCTTGATGGATATGCTTTTGCCTTGTAGTTGTCAAGTTGGAGCATATTCAAACATATATGAAGCAGAACAAGATGTAGCCATAACAAGATCCTTTTGAATTTATCCTGAAAACCTGAGGCATCAAAGCAAAAAGAGAGTTTAGATTTCCTTTTATCCTATTGTATAGTTGGTAGGGATGAAAGTTGTATGGTCACTAGCATAGTACACTAGTTTTAGAAGGCGGTCCATCTTTACAACCTAGGTATGTTGCAAGAAATTTTATCACAACTCATTCAACTTAAGTTCAAAATTTAGCTTAATTAATTTAACTTTGTTATGAAAAGAAAGTAATTATACATATATTATTTGTGTTTTTGTGTGTATGTGTGCTCCATTAGGCTTGTTAAAATTAATCTATGAATTTATAAATTGCTGGAAGTGTAAGGAATAGCTGTGGGGGTGTGTTGTGCATTTATGTGTGGGTGTGGAGTTGAGGGTGTGTGGATGGATGCTTGCATGCATGTGTTGATATGTGGGTTGGTACTTGCATTTGCAAGGTCAAGTACGTTATCAACAATATTTCAATGCATTCTTAAGATAAAAAAATTGACTCATCATTCATGGCCATTGATCGCAATTCAAGGGAACAAACATGTGTCATTTGCATGCCATTCATTGTCATAGATTATTGCTTTCTTAGTTAGATGTATTGATGATGCATGGGCATTAATTCATAGGGCTTGCTACTCTCCTTGAGAGCTCATTCACTTCTGGGCAGTTGACTTTGCCACATCAGTATTGAGATGGAAATCATCTCCCATCAGTTATATGGTAATAACAAATTGTAAGTTGTAAAGAGGTACGAGGAAATGTCATCAACCCTTCTTTAACTACTTCATTGTCTACAAATGGATCCCCAGATGTTCAATTTTTGGGGGGTCGGGGGGAGGGTTGTGCTGCTTTGATTGGAGGGTAAGGAGTACTATGCTAGAAGTTCAATTTTTGTTCTCTGTTTTGTTTTTCTTTGTAAACATTAATTTGAAAGTATTCTTTCATCTTTCTCTTCTTCATGCTTGATTGTATTTTATTATATTGATGTATTATTCTTTTGTGTTGTCCCATTCCAACTAAAGTGGGTTTTATTTTTCTCAAAAAGCCATTTCCTTTGGTCACCTATTGCAATAATATTCTCACCATAACATGCATAACTTTAGGGTTTTCATGAGATCTAAGCAGGTTTTGCTTCCAAGAGATGCCTCAACATTTTAAAATCACTATATCTCATATGAAGACTAGGATCGTTCTCCTAGTAGCTGATTGTGGGGCAATTTATCCTTATGCCTTTAGAAGACATGCATAGGAGTCAATCATTGTTCATTGATTTACTTTGTTAAGACATGACAGGAATTTAATTCCTGCTCTATTTTAGTATTATAGGTGCACCAGTTGCTGCTTGGTTCGTTCCTGAAATAAATCAAACTTGAAAAGGGGTCAGTTTTGATATCATATTGTAATTTTCAATCTTCTTGGTGAGTATTGTTGCGCTCGCAATCAGGTTTTGTCAGTTTTGAAGGGCCTATCCCATTTTAGGCTCCTTCTAAGAAGAAAAATACAAAAACTTGATTGCTAGTGGGACAATACCCCACATGATGGCTAGAATGTGACACAATCTGGTGGTCAAGGGGCAAAAGTTGTTATATTGGTGCTTCTCTTTCTCATCAACTAATAAATTATATGAAAGTCATCATTGTGTCCTTACCCTTTTCAATCTAGGGCATGGCTTCCTTGGTACATTCTCAACTATTAGAGATGTTAAGAAGTTCCTTTTCGTCACTGTCGACTATGCCTTAAAATTGATAGAAGCAAAACCACTTTCTAGCCAATCAAGTTTTGTTGTCTCTAGTAGGCAAAAGTGCTCAACAGATTCAAAGTTCCTTCAACAATTGTTATTGGCAATGTAACAATGTTCCAAGCTAAAAAAACTCTTTAAGTTTTTTGTAAAATGTATGATTATAATTTAAAGTATTTCTCAATTGTTTATCTTTATGCCAAATACAACAATGAGGCAGCAAACAAAAGCCTTTGGAAAATTTTGAAGCATCTCCTCAAATGACGAGAAAGGCTGGTGGGTAAAATAAGTCCTTGGTGTGTTGTGGCTCATTGAGCTACACTTGTATCAGCCTTAAGTGAGTCTCCTTTCTTTCTCGTGTTTAGATACAAAGCAAGTCTCCTTGTTGAGATAGAAAATCTAGTTATCAAGTTTATAAGCTTCTTTGTAAAACTGATGTGCTGGAAGGCCAACAATCTAATGAGATCATAAGATTTGAGTTGGTTTTATTAGAGGAAAAGCATCTTAGGGCCCGCTTTAAACAATTGAATAGAAATCAATGTATGAAGAATTACTAGAACATGCATATTTAAAATTGTCCTCTGAAGGTTTAAAATCATGTTCTCAAAAAGTCTGAGGTCTCTTATTGCTAGCTATGTGAACTCATTTTAAATTCAAAAGGACCATATTTGTCATTATTAGACTAGGTTTACTAAGTTCACACAAAGGAAGGTGTCAGGCTCTCTTGATCAAAGAATAGGGATTCATTTAAGAAGTTTAATCCATGATATGTATGAATCACATCTTTTCGTTTTATGCTAACCTACTGAACATACGATTTTACTTGCCTTGAAGTTATCAATAGAGTTCTATACTTCACACAATGGCGTTGCGTTCACAAGATCTTACTAACTTTGGTGAAGCAAACTTTCTAAGTTCAACCATTATCTATAGAACAACTTGAGAATTTAAAAAAAGAAATGTATGTAAAATTGCATGATCACGTTCAATTAATATCTCAAATGAAGTTATTTCTCAAGACCCCTCCAAATTTAAATCAAAACTTCTTTAATGATCTTCATCAAAATCAAATTCACTTGAGACCTTAACTCATTTGGAATTGATACTTGAATTGTTTTGCTTTTTAACGTCAATAGTGCATCTATTGACCTCTAAGTTTTCTCAAAGTTGATTGCCTTCCAATACCTTCTAGTTCACAAATGATTTTACATCATTCTTATAAGTCTATTTAATGGTGATCATACGCTTATCGAGGCTCTTTCGAGACATGAATACGTTAAGGTAAATTCATATGTTTCTAAGGTTCTTAACTTAATTTTGTCAAGTGTGAATTATCATTTGAGACACAAAATTCTTTGAAGAAAATAAAAGTCAAATCGATGTGGTTGGATTTTAATTTATGATATGAACCCTTTTAGTCGAACCATGCTATTAAAAAAAAATAAGCCCATACCTTCTTTAGCTCACAATAACTTGAGACATGGAAAGGTTTAGAGGACATTAATATGTCAAATACCATGCAAGCGTATTAACAATTGTTTGCAATGTATTTGTTGAGAGAACTATATTTCACATTATTAATAGCTCTTAAATTGAGCCTCACAATTGTTCTTAATGTGAGTTGCCTTGATTGATTTAATCACGAGTCCGTTGAGCCATAAGACATAATGATACAATTATCTTTTATTGTTTGAGCGATTTTCTTTAACTTATTTTTGTTCATTTGACCATTCACTTGAGCATTGATCAGATCAATCTCTAATTTCTACTACCTAGCTTTTAGCTTTACTGCTATTTTATCGTGTGAAAGCCTCGAAAGGCTTAGTTCTTTTTTCTTTTTCCTTTTCATCATTTCTCCATTATATGAAGGTGTTAAAAGATATTTTTCTTGACATCCTATCTTTAGTATTTTATCTTACCACAATGTTAAATATTTTTATCTTCTAAAAAATGTCTTTTCCCTTTGATTGTACCATTTAAACTTGAGGGCAAAGAATTTGTCAATTTCATCTTGACTTAAGCTAAGCCTTGAACTTAACCTTTATCTTCCTCTTGTCGATCAAGCTTTTATACCTGTTGGGATTTGTTCATTACTTAGTTTATAAGACTAGAACTTAGAATTTTGATACAAGTAAGAAGACATAAGCAAGCATAAAGGCTTAAGGAAAATCAAACGAATCAATTTATTAGTAAATGAATGAATACGCTATTGTCGTCTTGGTAGCCTGGAAGCTCTTTACCCAGCACATCATTTGTTGTTTGCCATAAAGGTTAAATCTTTTGAACCCACTTAAAGCCAATTTCATTGTTGGAATTGCATTCTTTATCTTAGTCTTAAGATCCTTAATGGTTCCATCTTTTTTCTTAAGCATGTCTTTATGTTTCTTAATCTTTTCTTAACTTTGGTCATCTTTGCCTCTTTCTCTTGAAAATTGTGAAGGACATTAATAATCATGGCCAACTAAAAATAATGAAGAAAATATTTTTTTGTTTTATTAATTTTATCCTACTATGACCTAACTTGTGGATGACTAATGACAAATAGGTGGTGCAAACTGTAATGAAAAACTTAGAGATTAACTTGCACACATTAGAAATAAAGGAAATGCTAAAAATAAATACAAGAAACTCTAAAACGAAACATGCAAGAGACACCTATCCAAGACAATCTTAGCTAAAAGGGGACTCGGAGCAACACAGGGTTTACTCTATTTGTTAAGCTCGTAACCTCTTCTATGGCACGAAGGTGAGGTAGTTAGGAAGGGGTTGATAAAACCGATCTTGTGATAAAGAATGAACGAAGCAAATGTCATACTAGTGCAGATTGATAGCAATTGAAAACTTTATTGGGCCTCATAGAAAACCGAAGTAACAAAGTAATTTGCTTGCAAATGTGGTCAAATGCTTAAAAAAATTGAATCGTAAAAAGCAAGGGAGTTGATGATAGGATGAGGTAGCAAATCCTAGTTAAGTGACAATGTGAAAGGAGAACTAAGTGGTGAAATGAAAATGATGAAGTAAATGGGAATTGGCACAATGAAAAAAATGACAAAATGAAAGGGAACCATTATGTGGTGGCAACCGGAAAACAATATCGTAGAATTGTTGGTAAATTGCCATAACATTTCATTGCTTAGGCCTCGCACCCCTTCTAGTGCTGAAGCCTTGAGAATTCTTTCACGCCGAAGTTCTTGCTCTGGTGAAATCTAGACCTCAACAAGACGCAATGGAACGGCGGAAAAATTTTTTTTGCAAAGATCATTTCTGAAGGGTAGGCCTTCTTTTTTATAGAGATCCTAATCACAAAAAACAAAATTAAAAAAAATAATACTATAAAATTTGTTGTCAAAAACTATTGTTATACAACTTTTTGAAAAGTTGGCATTTAGGTTCCAAAAATCTTTTTTCTGAAAAGTTAACTAAAAGTTTTGCGATTAATGCTTTCCAAACAATTTTCTGAAAAGCTACATTTTTAGTTCAACGCTATGTGGGTTCGTGTCGGTTATCGTTGATCGACAAGTCCAAATTGGGTCGATGGGTCGGCGTGGTGTCGGCGGATCCATGTGCGTTCGCAAGGCACTCGAACCATTCTGTTGATGGGTTGGACTGGTGTGTCGGCACGATGTTTTTGGATCCTTTTTCGTTTGTTGGTCGGATATGGGTCAGCAAGTTGTGGGTCGATGTTCGAGTTGACCCAATGTTTGCGGATATGTGTGCATTTGTTGGTTGCACGAACTATTTTGGTGCCAGGTTTGATTAGCGAGTTGTTGATCCCGGTGCTTTCGAATGTGGTGCGAACCCATGATTTGAAACATGCTAAGAGAACTCGTTCATAGATCCGTTTAAGCCGAACGTGGCTTGGGTCGGGTTGGACAGATGGCAGCAGATGGTGGAGCTAGTGGAAATGAGCCCAATGTTTTATATTTTTATTCTTTTCTAGTTTTCAACGCAAATTTTGAGCTTGGAATACAATTTTAGGCCTTTTTTTGACTCTGCACTTGAAAATAGATATCTTGATTATTCAAAGTATCAGTGTGTGTCTAACTAGCTCTTGGATGTCAAAAATCTTGACCGGTGTCCTTATTAATGACACTTGTATTTCATGTGGGACCCCATTTCTTTGATGATGATGGTCATGGTCTTGAGATGGTTCTCAAGTGTTGCCTTTTTTGTAACGATAATTGCATATTTCTCCATATTGACTATCTTGGCCTGAGATGGTATGGTCTTCCTCAACTCCTTAATTTCAAAATTGGCAATTCTTACATCTTGCTTGACCATTCAAAGCCTCACTTTGGGTTGAAGGGTTTCATCAATAGTTTGCATCAGAAGTACAATTATGTCAATGTGATATGTTCTTATCTCCTCTTGTGGTGGTTAAAAGTGTAGTTTCCTTCTTACCCTAGATGTCGAAGAAGGCCATTGAGAAGGGAAGGATTGACATGTCAAAGATCTGTTTCAAATCCAGGAAACTTCTGGGTACAATCGTGGTTTTATCAAACTTAGAAGGGGAAATAATCGATCCTTAGCAGCTTTAGTCTTCACCAAGTAGGTGTTCGCTAATTGGAGGGGGGGTGGGCAGTTCTCTCCTTTATGAATCAAAATTGGAAGATCTTTAAAAGCTCCATTGAGAATATCCAACAATGAGTCCCATGCTTTCAACCATGCATCTAAAAACTCCACCATTACTGGTTTCTTTTATGGGATGTCTTCAACATGAACATTCTTCATTATCCTCACAAAGGACTTATCTTCTTCACTAGAAGATCATCTAGAGCACTTAACATTGAACTCAATCAGCCCATGGTTTCATTCCTCTAGCTTGAAAATCAAGAAAGCTAGTGAGGATTTCAGCCCTAGATGGTTCGATTTTAAAAGTAGATTCAAAGCCAACTATCATCTTAGACAACCTCTAAATTTTCAAATTTTAAAAATTAATTGATGCCTTGTTCTTTCGTATCCATAAATATTTGTTAATTACTCTTTATTATAATATAAGTAATTGTATGAAAAGTTAAGAGATTTAATAAAGGTACAAAAATTCGTCTGTAAAATCTTGACCATTGGGCCAAAATGTTGGCATGTGATGGTCGAAAGCATCTTGAAGGCCAGATCTTTGAAACAAGCTTCTTGAGGCCAAAATCTTGTGGCTCGATTCTCGAGGCCAGGCCCTCAAGGCTTGAGCATAAAGACCAAACTTTCTTGGCCAACTTCTTTTGGTTGGATCTTTGAAATCAGTTGCTCAAGACTAGGCCAATGCTTTGTTGCCTACTCTGATTCTTCATTGTATTTTGTATCTAGTTTCTTCAAGCTTTGACGCCTTCTCAATAGTAGCTATGCTCCTAATTGGTGGTATAATCAATCCTCCCTTATGAACAATGTTTGTGCTCTTACATGACTTTTATAATCATTTTTGTCAATACTAGTGGTTATAACTAATTTTTTCATGTCATCAATGGTTGTGTTTCTATTGTGGTTATAACTAATTTTGTCAATAAAAGGTGTACAGATTCCCCATAACAGACATTTCAAATGGCATTGGCATACGTTATTTGCTTTATTAGTTATAAATATGCCTTCTTAGGGGTCCATTCTAGGTATCTTGGATTTAGCTTTAAAGCCTAAACCTATATGCACTCTTTGAGAGATACCTTCTTTATGGTGAAAATTTCTAGTTTTTTTTTTCTTGATCATCCTTGACTTGTGAAGATCTAAATCTTCTCTTTCTTCGTCTACTTTGTAATCTCCTTCTTAAGACCTCAGTAAAGTTTTTTGTTAAATTCCTTTGAATCCAAAATAAATATTAGCATCAACCTTACTCAAGGAGGTTAACTTATCCAAATTAACCCTGTGGCAATTATTATTCATGAAAGTAATATGCACATCTCATATTTTTTTATTATTCATGTGGATGAAAGTTGGATTGTTGATATTAATGCTTCTAATCATATGATAAAAAATTATATTATATTTTCTACATATGATAGTTATAATGATATTATTTCAAACACTATTGCTCATAGAATTATGTCAATGACAGTTTGTAAGGGTTTGATTATATTATATGGAGTGAAATTGTGATTTGTTGTTTTTATCTTTTTAAATTGTAATACCATTAACAAACTTTTGGGAGATTAAAATTGTTTGGTAATATTGTATCTTTTTTTTCTCAAGATCTTTTTTTGAGAAAGATATTGGTAATGCTAGTAGCCAAAATGATCTTTACATTCTCAATAGTGCCAGTTTTCCCCCAACCTTTTAGTTACATGAAAATGGTTTTTTGTCTAGTTCATCATATTCAAAAATAATGTTTTGACATAAACACCTTGATTATCTTAGTTTTATTTGTCTAAAATATTTTTAGATGCAATCATTTACTAAAAAAGATTCCTCTGTTTTTAATGTAAACATTATTTTGTTGCTAAACAAATGGGATGCATTTTTTCATATTAATCATATAAAGTGTCCAAGCCTTTGAACCTCATATACAATGATATTTGTGGGGCCATCATTTAAATACTCTTATGAGATCCAAGTAATTTGTCATATTTATTAACAGCCATACTTGGATTTGTTTGATATGCCTCATGAAAGATAATATTTAAGATCATTATACAATAGTTTCACAAATATGACAAATATTTTTTAAATTTCTATCTAAATCTTGAGAAATGATAATGATATAGAGTATTTTTTTTTTTTCAGTTATATCACTTAATGTTGATCAGATTATGAAATTGTTCATCGGAATTTATATACATATACTCCCTAACAAAATGGGGTGGTTGAGAGCAAAATAGGCTTTTACTTGAAGCAGCTTGGTCACTTATGTTTGTTATTCATGTTCTTGATTCATGTTGGTGCAAAGTTATTTTAAGTTTTGCTTATCTTATCTATCGGTCACTTTTCAAGTTTCTTAACTTCAAAATTCCATTGTTCTTCTCCCTTATGTCCGACTTCTCAATTCCCTCCTTTTTTGGAATTTTGGCGGCATCATGAATATGCATTAATCATAATCTAGAAAGGGGAAAATTTGATAGTAAAGCTTTTGTGTCTTTGTTTTGTACTCCCCAATACAAAAAGGATAAGTGTTTTCGTTCTCTCATAAACAAAATTTGTGCTATTTCTGATGTTACATTTCTTGAGCATAAAACTTTTATCTTAATAGTTATGTGCAAGGAAAAAATTTAGTAAAAACAATCATTGGGATCCTTACATTTCTCTTACTATATCTATATAGCTAGAAGTTTTTGCTTACTCGCCACAAACTAATCCTTCTTTATCCCCTCCAAAAATTTCTGGTCCTAAGTTTCTACCAAGAAATGTCCAAACTGAGTATACTTAGAAATTTAATCAAGCTGGAGGACCAAGCACTAAAGAACTAGTTATGTTTCATTCTTGAAGTTCGAAAACTCTCTATGTTGCATGGAGCTAATCGTAGTTCTGAACACTTAAATCGGATACTACTTAACAATCTAGATCTTTCTATTGCTCTTAGGAAGGTGTAAGATTGTGCAAACAACATGCCATCTAATCATTCGGGGTCTTCCAAGGAGATTTAATGCAAATTTGGACACTATAGAGATTCCAAAACAAATTCAATAGTAGAAGACCTAAAATGGAAGGGTGTGATGAAGAAAGAAATGAGGGTATTACTAACAAATAATATTTGAGAAGTTATTGATATTCCAAAAGTGAAGAAATTTGTTGGCGACAAATGTAAATTTAGAGTAAATTCAAGGCTCATGGAGAGATAGAAAGATATAAAGCTAGCCTAATGGAAGATTACAATTGGATTTTATGGGATTGATCATAAGGAAACATTTTCTTTATTAGCCATGTTGAACTTAGTCAAGGTGTTGTTGTCTATCACTGTTAACCTTCATTGGGAACTCTATTAAATTGATATCAAGAATGCATTCCTGAATAGAAGCTTGGAGAAAGAAGTCTTCATGAAGTATGTCATCTCGATTTAAGGAAGGAAGCAACAAAATATGTAGTCTCACAAAGTCATTATATGGATTGAAGCAATCTCTTAGGTTGTGATTTATATGGTTCATTATTGTTAAAGGAATTTGGATATTTTGAACGACAAATTGGGCACACCTTTTTTCGCCAAACAATTACTAAGTGGAAGAGGGCTACTGTTATATAATATGTTGTTGGTATTGTGATTAATTGAGGTTAACTTGAAGAGATTGCTACGTTAGAGGTGAAATTGAAGAGTCAATCAAGTCAAGGATCTTGAGACAAACATTTTTCTCATAATGGAAGTAATTTGGGAGTCAATAGGGAATGCTTGTCTCTTAGTGAAAACATGTGCTAAATTTCTTAAAGAGGACAAGGAAGCTAGGATGCAAGCTTATCCATTTAGAGAGAAGTTGGGAGGAGAAATTCACTAAACATGTCCCTTTAGTAGATCACGAGCAATACTGATATCTAGTGGAGAAGCTCATCTATTACTCCCTTATTGGACCTAATATAACTTTTAGATTGAGTGTGATCAGCCAATACATGCACTTTCTTACCATAGTTATTTTAATTTTTCTAACCATGTGCTTAGATACATGAAAGAAATGCTAGGCAACGGAGTTATGTTCTAGAAAGCCAACAATCGAGATATAGAGAAATTTGTCAATACATGTTATGTAGGATCAATTGGAGATAGTAAATCAATGACTACGAATAGCACAAAAGATTGGTGAAACCTTTGGAGTTAGAGAAGCAAAAAAAATGGTCACGGCAAGAAACATTGTTGAAGTTGAGTATTGAACAATTCCCCCAGGAGTTTGCAAAATTAACTAAATTGAAACACTTGTCAAAGATGTGAAGATAGGTTAAAATAGCTGTATGAAACTATATGACGACAATAAATTTGTCATCAATATTATTCATAACTCAATTTAACATTATTGTATGAAGCATGTGCAAATAGACCACAATTTCATCAAAAGTGAAGTGAATTTCATAGCCTTTACTTTGTCATGTTGTTCTATTAAGTTCAATAAGCCGACATTCTTGCTAAAGTATTGTCAGTATGTGACTTAAATTTTTTGTTGTCAAGTTGAGAATGGTTGATATTATTCACTAAGTTGAGAAAAAATGTTGAAAAGTCAAAATAATTTCCTAGTTAAAAGAATTAGGCGGAAAATTTTTATTTTTCTTATAGATTACCGATTTTATTCTTTATGATACTATGTTTTATTTATCTGATTTTAGGAGTTAGTTTCCTTTAGTTATGTGTTTTTCAAAGGGGATGTATTGATTCTAGCCTATACACATTATGCATAGTTGTTTGGTAACTTCAACAAAGAATCATACTGCAATTTTTTGGTTTACTTGACAACACAAATTATATTAAAAATGACTCAACCAAGTTGCACTTGAACTTTGCACCAACTCTATTTACATAATTTCAGATGCAAGAGTTGTGATGCTACTACTGTTGCATCAAAGGACTTCATGTATTAAGATTTTAATAAAAATAATGATTTTTTGTATGGAAGTACATTATACATTTTTATTTGGTAACATCAATAAGTAGTCATTCAATAATTTTTTTGTTCACTTGACAACAAAAACTACATTAAAAATGACTCAACCAAGTTGCATTTTAACTCAACTACATTCAATAATTTTTTTGTTCATCTGAAGTATTAAGATTTTAATAAAAGTAATGATTTTGCTTGCATATAATTTGTTGTATGGAAGTATATTATATATATATATATATTTGTGAACTTTAATTTTTTGGCATGTCTGGAACACACGGAGTGTGTTTGTTAGCTGGCTTTTTTGTTTAGTGCTAACACATTTTTTTTTACTACGCATTAATTTTAAGCATTGGTGCAAACATAATGTTGTCTATGCTGCCACTATTGAATCCATTGCAATTCCTCCACATTTTTTGTATTGCTAGAAAGGAATCTTGAGAGCTAATGCATCTCAACTTGGTACCTTTTAAGAGTATGAGTTTAAATTGAGGTTTACGTACAAACGTTTTGGCCCTTCAAAGACTCTATAGGTCTTGTGATTGCCATCTTTTTTTGAACATTACAAGGAGTGGTTCCTTTGTAATCCGTTCGAGAAGGTTGGTGTGACAAAATATAGTTGTGAAAAATTGTTTTTGGAATCCCGATAAGTGGAGGTTATGCTAAGCTAGTTAAAGACAAGAGCATGACCTTTTTGAGTTGTCATGGCTATAACCATGGGATGGGGGAAAGAAACTAAGATGTGTGTTCACAAAACATCATTTGTGCAATAAGAAATGATGCTTTGGGAAGTACAGGAACATAATGTTTCGTACAGTACGCTGACCGATATCATATTATGTGAAGACATTGATCTACTATACATAATACATCATATTGTCTGATATGTTATTGTAGTATTATATGATGTGCTTGGCTTAACGGCACTAAATGCATACTCTCTGTTTGAGTAGAGATCGTGTTAGAAGATACATAAAAGTTTACTGTAGAAATGAATTACTATCTTAAACTTTTATCTCTCAGTTTAGATGTATGATAATCAGATTGTACGATAAGTGGGATCGTATTGTACTGCGAGTTGGAACTCAGCAATTGGATTTTCATAATCAGTGCAGATCCTTGGCTCGTCAGTTATACAGGCAAATTTTGATCAGTATATCTCACGATAGTACTTGTCGTATCTTCTACTAAAGGTCTATTGTTAAATGCTCTAGTTTTTGCTTTTGTCAATATGAAAACTAAGTCACATGAAACAACCTTCTCTTCAAATTAATACTAATCAAGATATCACTATTCCAGTTCTGTCTTTATTGAGGGTATCTTTACTGATCAAATCACGACCTCCATTGCTGACATTGAGGATCACAACCCTATTCAGTTACCTCTCGCAGAGCTCACTCTTCTTGCAACACCTATTCGGAGTAAGCAATTGTAACAACTCATCGCTTTATGCACTTAAAAGTATGAGTTTTTTGCTTTTGATAAATAAATGCCAAATAATTGATATTTAAATATAAATGTAAATTTGAATAAGGAAAATTTAGCGACTAATTTTAGTCCTTTTAAATACCTAAATCCATTTTATCCCTTAATATTTCCTGTACCTTCCTTGACACTATTTAGGGTTTACAAGAGATGGTAATCTTTTGATTGTTAGAATGGTGAGCCAACGATCGAGAGAGGACACAAGAGAAAGAGGTTCAGCGACGATAATCGAATGAAACCCTAATTGAGTGGGTCATGGGGTCTTCCGTCATAAAATTTTGGGAAGAACGTACGTCGTGGCTGTGATTCGAAGCATGGAAGAGGGGAAGACCGAAAAAGATGCCTTTCCTTCGGTCTTTCTAATTTTTGTGTTGGCATGTATTAGTTAGGGTTTGTTTTGGGTTTTCGTTGGCATGCATGTAGTTCCTTCCATTATGTTGCCCATTTTGCTGACAACCAATGGAATAAAAGTCCAAAAGAAAAAAAATAATATATATATATAATATTTTATTGTTGGATATATATATATATATATATATATATATATATATATATATATATATATATATATATATAAAGGGATAGCTAACAAAAAAATGATGTGCATAAGTTTATTTTACAAAAACAAAATTACATGGATGGTTGTAGAAATTAATTTTTGTGAGTTTTTTAAAGAAATAATATCTACATATTATTTCTTTTTGATAATGATATATGTAACTTAAAGAATTTACTTAACTTGATTATAAATTTTTCATAGAAAATAAAGAGAAAAAAAAAGAAATTGAGGGTTCATCAGAGGCCAAGTTAAGTGGATTTAATTATTTATGATATAAGTAGATATGATTTAATTTAAGTGTGATATGATATTCATGATATATAATTTGCATATTTTGATGTTATAAGATATCCTAAAAAAGAGAATAAAAGATAAGTATATGACATGATGTGTGATTTGTGATAATGATAATATGGTTAAATACCCTGTTGTTAAAGAAAAGAAAATAGAAAGTGAAATTTTTCCAAACTTGTTTCTATTATTCTATGAGATGTGACGAGCATTAGTATAGGATACTGGGCACCATAGGCACTAGTTTGTGATTGGGCTATGAGAGGGTATCAGAAGTCTCTTTTGATACTTTTTGTACATAGTGCAAGTACGAGAGATAGAGATGATATGTGATAGATATGGTTGATCAGTTACATCTATGTGCAGAGTTCTAGAGATAATGAGATGCCACAGATGAGATGAGACATAATTAATATATGGGTTACAGTCATATGGGAAATATTTTGTGCCTAGTTATAAAGAAAAGAAAAAAGTATAAAAAGAAAAATGAAAAAAAAAGATATGTAACATGTAATAAAAGAACAAAAATATATGTGCAAATTTGATTTATTACATGTTATGCCTGTTTTTATATGTATGAATATTTTCGATATGTCATGTTGGTATATGTTATCATATTTAACATTATGTTTTCATTATACCTTGTTATATATTCATGTAGAATTCACCTAATGAGCATTTTATGTTTATCTTTTCTACTGGTATTATAGGACATGTCATAGATTAGCACAGAGAGGGTGTTTAGAGTAGCATGTGAGGTGTGTGAGTTGATATTTTGCACATATTGATGTTATTATAATTATCATGTTTTTGAGGTTAAAAAAAAGTAGATATGTATGCACTTTAATTTGTTGTATTGAAGTTGGATTTATTTTATAGGTAAATGTGTTTTATTACTTTGTTGCACTCATTTATAGCTGTAATTCCTTCACTTCAAGCTGCAAATACTTTGATTTACTGTTAGTAATAATAGTGATTGATAGGTCAGGAGTGATAACTATATATCTCCATTTTGACATCTCTTTCTACTTCTTCTAGGCCCCTCACTTATACCTTTTTTGCTCTATGTTAGATTTGCCTTGGATAGTTGATTTCCTTCATCACGACGATATCTATATTAGGCAGAACCTAATTTAGCTTCCTTCTTTAATTGAACTCCCAGCAAATGTTTTATGTTTAAGTGAGCTTATTAAGAGGCTCTTCATTTTAGTCTTGCCCCAAAGTTCCTTTGTGTTTACGTGAATTGTAATGCTATTGATTGCAATGCAAAGATTGAAGAAGCAAAAAATTTTAATAAAAAACTCTTAAACTTGTTACAAAAAGATTTGCTTCATTGGCGCCTGGCCATATCGTGATCGATTCCTAAACTTTTGACTTTGTCAGATATTTTTTATTATTGTCTTGCTCGAATTAACGTGGTCAAAGGTCCTCTTATGCTTCAATACAAGGGTAAAAAAAAAAGGGAAAGTCATGTAGGATTAAGTTTTAATTTCCAGTGTTCATTATTAATTATTTTGTAGATTGTTTATTTTACTCGTTGTAGCATTATCTTAGTACAAAAGTACAATTACTTTATAAACTTTTTCTTTGTGTACTCAAACTTTGTGCATCTTTGGTGCCCATTAAAGTTTACACCAAATAACACTAATAAAACTTTTAAGTAAAGACCAAGCTTCTGGAATTGATTCACTTATTTGATCTTGAGATATATGATCTATAACATTTAAAAAGTATTAGTAAAATAATAAGACAATTTTATTGTTATCAAACTAATGATATATGGATTAAGGGTTCAATAATATTTTTATGTTAAAATGAGAACGAGCAATCTCATATATTTGATATTATGATCTAGAGTTTGAATGTTCTAGTTTTAATACTATAATTGACATGAGATGCCAGTTCTTTAAAGTTGTCATTTCTTTATGCCCCTCATTTAATGTAGGTTTGATGCTTATACTTTCTCTTTTAAATAACGCAGACTTCAACAAATTCTTGGAAGTACTCAAAACATTCAAAATTATTGTTTTGAAAGTTCAACTTTTTCTTTTCATGAGTTCTAAATATATATTTCTCTTAAAATTTCATCCAATTTTGCTTTCGATATTCATAATTTTTTCTTTATTAAAGTTAAATTTTATTTTTGCATCTAATAGAATACAGGAGATTCAATACATAATGCATTAATAATAACCATCATAAGAAATCTATTGAAATAGTAATAAAGATTAGTAAAGATTAACAGTTATTCCTAGAAGGCTCTTCCTTTTTCCCATCGCACTTGTATTGTCGAATTGGGTGATCTTTGATCATTTTAACTGGGGGAAGGTAGTCATAAGAGAAATCTGACAAGACCAAAACACCATTAGTGATGATTGTATTATAATTCAGCTTCAACGAAGAGAATCTTTTCGTATATAATCTGAGTGGAAGTTTATTATGGAAATTTTTTTAGATCTTTTCTCTTTATTACAATATATGGCTATATATTTCTTGTAAACATAATGAATATTATGTTGAGGCTTAAAGGAAGTTGTTCCATTGTATGCTTAAATAATGATATTATTTTGACCGAGGGTTCGTTGTTGGAAGAGAGATTGATGCTATTATGCTTGATAAAGATGTTACTGTATGAGAAATTAACTAGTCGAGGTGTACCCAATATAGAACAAATAGAATTTGAGTTAATGGCCTTGATAGTAACAAGGTCAGTGGAGGCTTAAGAGGTAATGATCTGACCAACAAAAATTACCACAATAGCGACAGGAACTGGAGAATAAGTATCCTCATTAAAATAGATTTGATAAATAGCAATATTAGATTAGCATGGTTGGGTATCTACTTGTTTTGCCTATTGATTGTGTAGGTTTATACTTTAGCGTTTAGATTTTTTGATTTTCCACGTGATTTATACAGGTTTATTGATTCTCATGGATTTGCTCTGGATTCAAACGATAAATTGATTCTTTGTGATTGAACGTGTGGCAGATAGCACAACAATCAAGGAGGTTTTCATATTCAGTTTTCTGCCAAAACTAGTAGAACCATTACTTATCTATATTTTATCTTGCATATCATTTAGGAGAGTTTTTTTCATATATGTCTTTGCAACATTGGGTTGTGCAGGAGATATAGTTGTTGTATTACTTTTAAAAAGTTCCCTAATAAATTAGCCTATAAAGAAAAGTGGGCCATTATTGAAAAAGTGTATTGGCAAATAAGAAAATTATATTCTGATAAAAACAATTTGAGACTCTAATTTAGTAGAGAAAAATGGTAATCACTTAAACTTTTTTGTTGGGAAGCTATGAAATGTCCGAATTCAATGCAACCAACATATGAGAAAATCCACTTCTTGTTCAAGCAAAATTAAAATATGCCTTAAGCCTAGAAGTTCAATAAAGAAGCAACCTATAAACCTAGTTGTTGAAAACCCTTTTCGTAAAGACTTCATGCTAAGGTAGCCCCAGAAGAATTTATCGACCAAAGCAAACCTAAAAAGACCAGAGAACAAATTCACGTCATTTTTGGAGAAAATAATTATTAGGTTTCTTTTACAGGTGGTGGCATCTTATTATCGCTGACTGATATATGTTGAAGATGCGATTGATGTTAACAAGATTTTCAATGGTGGAAGGCCTAGGGTACAACTGAACGACTTCTGCAAATGATTGTCGTTAATATGCCATGGACCTCATGGCAGGATTGCAAAAGGCTATAGCCAAAGAAGAAGAGGGAATTGTAACTCCTAAACGAAAGAGTTTGTTGTAGGTGCCAAAACTGAAGTAGGCGTCAGAACAGAAATAGGAGCTGAAGGAAGTGGGACAGCGATTGAAGAGGGTTGAGCGGAGACCAAAGAGTGAGGTTCATCCATCATGATCCGTGGCTCCTGGCAAGGTTGCAATCGCAAGGTCAAGCGGAAGCAGCAGCTGATGGTCTAAAGAGGTGGCTGTCAATGAGAAAAGTCTATCATCTAGACTGGATTGAAGGAGGCGTTGGTGGCAAAATGAGTCGTAACTTTCGCAAACAGACGATGGCAATGAGAGTTTTGCAGATCGCATGGAAGCCTATCCAAGTGAACTGACAACCGAACGACAATCAATGATGGCAACTGGCATGGCTTTGTGAGTATGAATGATGAGATCAATGTCATGTAAGATGAACATAGGAAGGGCTTTGTCGTCAACGTAAATTGACACCTCCCCACGGTGTGGTCTCGACGGTGAGACAATGATGAATGAGAGATTAGGGCTCTATGCAGTCTCAATGGCAAGCTAGAGTAGGGATCAATGTGGTCTCGATGGTGAGCGAGAGACGAGGGCTTGATGTGGTCTCCTCGACGTGCCCCTCCATGATGCATTCCCAACGTCAAGACGACTGCGAGCGAGAGTTTAGGGCGTGATGTGGTCTTGACGGTGAGCAAAAGTGTCGATTTTTGTGTTCCTGATGGTGAGCAACATATTAGATTTAACAACCTTCATAATTTCAATAACATGTCTAGAGGGACATTAATTTTTATTTTTGAAGGTTTTTTTATTGAGTTTGGTTCTTATGTGCCAGATCTTTAGTAGGTTTATTTTGGTGACTTTTTTTGCCATATTGCTTTTAGTTGTTTTCATCAACTCGAGTTTTAAATGGGTCGGAGATTATTCTTCTCTGTTTTTTTTCCCTTTGAAACAGCTTATGTTTGTTCTTTCTAGGGGGCTCCAATCAGGTGAACTATACCAAATGCATCAATAGTCTTGAGAATTTACTTGACGCAAAGGTTTGATTTTTGGATTTGTAATTTGGAATTGTAGCCATCCAGCATTTATAACTACTTGGTACTTCTTACTTGCGCAGGTGTATTCTGTTGATGACAAAGTTGAACTTGAAAGCATTAGCGCAATCCCAGATGTGAAAATCTACTTTTATGGTCCTGTTGATCGTTCTGAATCACAACCTTTGTCTGTTTATTGTAAAAAGCTTGATTTACTAAAACAACAGGTGTATTTTGCTTTCAAGTATTAAGCAGGACATTTTACAATTAAGCATATTTTATTGGTACTTTCTTCACTGTTTGGACAGTTTACAAACATGTTAAGGGGGAGCATTAGTGATTCAACTGAGCGACATAAGAAGATAAAGTTGCTTTGGAGAATTCATAATAATTTGATTTTTTGTACGGAGAATCTTGGCCTTTATGGCACTTTAAGTGTAAGTTGACCACATCTGTGAACTTTTTGGTTGGAGTATTTATGCATATTTTCCACTTTATTTAATGCATGTTTTCCACTTAAATAGTCGTGATTTTTTTATGGTCCTGCTCGAGATTGGAAAATGGCTAATCACATTATTGTATTTCATATTTGTTTTCCTTCTTTGGCTGAATATTCTTCCAATGTATTTACATAGAATTTGAAGTGATTGAATCAAATGAAACCTGCCATGCTTCGACTACTGTCCCACATAGCCTCAGAATGCAAAAGTGTTTCTTAATTTAGTAAAACCTTCTTTGTCATGCAAACATTTAGGCTGCCGCATGTTCTCACTGTTCCATTCTGCTGTTAATATTTTCCATTATCCACCATTATGTAAAAATTAGCTGTAGTATAGATTACCTATCCTTTTGGTGTGGCCCTAAGTGATATCAATGTGATTACTGTTATAGTGCAATGTGGTCTTGGGTTGATATCAATTCAATTTTGGGCAATTTTGGCCCTACTGTAACCATCCTTTTGATATGGTTTAAGTGATGTTAATGTTATTACTTTTTGTAATGTAGCATGGTCTAGTGGTATGAGGTTCCGAACACTTTTTATTGTATGCAAATTCAAATTTTTTATTTTAAGACAAGTTGAAGTCTTGTCAAACTGGAAAGCAATTTGAGTCAGTTTGACTTGAATTCATATATTCAAATAGAAGTATACTTTTAGATGGCATGCAATGATTTGATCTTGAAACAACATGTGTTTTACAATGACACTTTCTAATTTGTAGATTTTAATTTTTTATTTTATATGATTTATTCTAAAACAATCTGATATAGAATAATACAATCAGCTTAAATGGTAATGTTAGGAATTCACCAATTGTACCAGCTCTTGAACCATTGGGCATTATTCACTTAATCAACCATGAAGTTTTATTTGTGTATATAAAGCAAGAACTTGGCTATCAGTGCAAGAACAAGTCTTAGTCATGTAATTGAAAAAATTCTATTGAGAAATTTAAAAATAGCTACATGGATACCCATGGAGATCTTGATTTGAACAAGGTGACTAGAAGGGGCTGGAAATGGAGTTCTTAACTTGCATAATATAATGAATTGCGTTGACATCTTTGTTCGGTCATTCTCTATTTGATGTGTCAGTTTGCATGCAAGATTTGTGGCAATGAATGGCTCATTGAGTGATGATTGATGCATTCAGTTAGTTTCCTCGATTATTTCAAATAAGAGGATCATGGCATTGTGAAACCATGACATCCAACTGTAGCATCTCCTTGCATGCAAGAAACTTTTATGCTGGCTATGTTTCTTATTGTTGGCCCATTTGTGGATCTTTTTGACATGCACACATACACACATATGCATTTCTGCATGTATATATATCCATACTTATTTCGATTTAACTTGAATTAGTTTCCTTTGGTGTCAACCTAAACTTGAAGTCAATTCAGAATTGGATTTGGCCCAATCAGGGTGTGTTAGCGATCAACTTAAGTCAAGTGAGGAGGTCTCAAGAGGTTGTATTAATTTTTGCGTCATCTAGGAATGATCTCAATAAATGGCCTCAAGAAATCAACCATCATCCTTAGGGCATATTGTGCTTTGGAATGGAATAACAAAACCACTTGTGAGGTTTTTGACCCTTGTAGAAGGTTTGAAGAAAATAGTGAGACCCACTTCGAGGGATAACAACTCTTATAGAAGGAGAACTAAGTAGGTTGAAGAGTATGAGGTGCTGAGAAGAATTAATAGACCTAATCACAATTATTGTGGCCTCAAAGATCTCTTTGAATGCTCAGGAAGGTCTAAAGATGCATCTGATACTCGAGAGCTATTATCAACATTTACTACTTGGTGAGGTAGAACGTTTCTTGAGGAAGCTAAAGTAGAACACTAATACAACATGTCGAGTAAAGACAACACTTCAAGTACACCAAAATCTAAACTCGACTCGTGAACGCTGAGCACTAGTGGAAGGTTGTCTAGCAAACCAAGTGAAAATTATTAGCATGAAGCAATGGAGTGGAGCTCCACTTTGCAGATCGTGTGCCATTATCTTTCCTTTGTGACAACTATCTAAGTTATTATATGCATTACTAATTTGGGTTGTATAAAACCTGCTAGAGTTATTGTATAGACTTCAAAAGAATTAATATCTAGTGTATTAATACTCTATAAAGAAGAAGAAAGAAGCATGATTTTTTGTTCACCATTTCTTTATCTTCGTTTGCATTCCTTTGATATTCACTCTTAAATCTTAGCACCCCCTCTCGATTCAAGCATAAAATTCTTATAAAGTATGGTGAATATCCCATTAACTAGGAGTAGCAAAGGCATTGGATGGATCATCTGGCATTTAGAGTAGTAGTTCATGAATGTGTGTGGTCAATACTAAGACTACTAGGAAAGGGAAAAGAAATGCAAAACCCTTAAAGAAGAGTTTTGGAGAGACGAGGTATGGCATGTGAAGGAGATTCAACAATAGACTCAAATTTTTCAAGCTTTTAACAAAGATGCTCATGATGCAAGAAGATACCCCTATGATGATAGTATTTGAGGAGGGAACCTCAATTGGAGTTAATCTTTGAGTTCTAGTAGATCTTGATATTTTCCAATTGTATGTGATGGAGGATACCGAGGAGGATGAAGTCGATGACATTAGTATAGAACCATCGTAATTTAAGAGCTAACAAAGAACATTTAAATTTAAAAGAAAGGTTGACTTACCAACATATGATGCAGAAGTAAATGTTGAGATGTTAGATACTTAAATAGGATCACTTGAGACATATTTTTCTTTGAATGGTTATTCTTTGTGTGAGAAGGTTTAATTCGCAAGTTAAGCTTATAAGCCATGTATTGGCGTGGTGGAATACCTTTGTAAGGTAATCTAAATGGTATTGTAAAGTAACTTCTACTAGATGATAAGGAATATCAAGAAGAGATGATGGAAATGACACAACTTGCAATACCGAAAATGATTGTCTATGCAAAAGTATATCACCAAGTTCCATTGACAACCAATGACATTGGGAGTATCTGTAAATGGCAAATCGATTATGATGAAATATATGATAGGTTTGCATTATCCTATTGTAATCGAATTGGGATAGTTTCTGGTCACCACACGTAGCCAAGCCAATTTTTAATGTTATGATGATAAAGTAATGGAATTAAAAATAATATAACAAGTAAAAAAATGAGATAGATAAGAGAAAGCCTAGGTGATAGTTCTTAGGACTCAAAGGACTACAACGAAGTGAGAGAAGAAGAAATTTTGACAATAATAGCAATGACTGTTCAAGAAAGAACTTACCTTAAGCATCTCTAAGGTCTCAAAAAATCACCGTAGTCACTACTAGATAATCATTGTCAGATAGTCATTTTTGAGGGGCCATGTATTTGCAGACCAGAGTAACTTGATGGTGAAATTAGTTAAATAATTGTGATATGAGACTAAGCCAAAACTCGAGAAGAATGATTTGCTCTCCATTTATAGGTGGAGTTAGTATGAGTAATTGTTGACATCTAGTCTTGTGCATTGATTAGTACTGACAACCTCTACTTGCCCACAACCATATTCTATTGGATGAATATAGAAAGGTTTTTGGATGAAGAATGGATGGCAATGTTGAGCCAAATTTGCTATTACTAGGGACAACATGGACAAGGTTCTTTGCAAAGCCATGCCTCTTGATGTATTCCATTTTATACTTGGGATTCCTTATTTATGGGATAAGGATGCTATATTCTATCTCCAAGTACAACATTGCTAGTTATGAAGCATGGAAAAAGGTACCTTGTATGCTAACATTGAGGACTTTAGTCCATGAACTTGGTAGCTACTTGATAAGTGAGAAAACTTGTCAATGCATGCCAAAGCTAAATGTTATGTGTGGTACAACTCGAGAAACTTGATGGATGCTATAGACATTTAGTTGTAATGTGCAGCAAGAAGTTAGTTGAAAGCATTTTTTCGAGAAATGTTCCACCTTATTTGAAGAACCTCATAGACTACCCTTGAGAAGAAATGTTGAACACGGTATTACCCGCATGTTAGACACACCCTTGTTAAACAACAAGATGTTCAAGATTTTGTGATGGCAGACAAGGTGATCAAAACACGAGAGTTGCTTAAGGCAAGAGCCTTTTAGTTGAGAAATTAGTTTTGTGGATTACCAGTTGTGGTGGTATCGAAAAAGGATGGGGGATGGTGCACTTGTGTTGACTACCACACTCTTAATAAAGTTATGGTCAAGAATAGATACTAAAAAGCAATGATATCTTGGACCAACTAAAGCACTTGCAGAGCTTTATGAAGCTTGGTTAAAGTTGGGATACCATCAAGTTTGAATTCATGAGCAAGACATATAGATTTCCTCTTTTAAAACTTGACTATGATTGTTCGAGTGGCTTTTAATGTCATTTAAATTTTGCAATGCACCAGCTGCCTTTATGAGGTTGATAAACTTTGGTCTATGACCTTATATTGCTAAATTTATATTGGTGTAACTGGACGACGTTTTGATTTATGATAGCAGCATCATTGAGCATAAGAGCATGCACAATTAGTCTTGGAAATACTCAACAACATAGGCTGAAATTAGACTTGAAGTAGTGTGAATTCGGGATATTGACCTTGATATATTTTAGATTCAAGGTATGTAATGGAGAAATCAAGATCAATGTAGCAAAAGTCAAACAACAGTTAATCAAGACTAACTATCATAACAATGGTTAGGAGTTTTGTTGGAGCCTATTATTATTATGGAAGTTCATCCAAAACTTATTTGAGATTGTAACATGAACAAATAGTTGGAGGAATGATTCTTTAATGATATTTTTGAACAATAATAATATATTATTTATAACCTAAATCAAGTCACTCTTTTCAGAGGATAAATCATGAAAAGAAATTAACTCTTAGAACTAGGAAAACAAATTAGGAGAAAAAAAGAACAAAAAAGAATAAAAAGGATAATCTACAAAGTTGAATCAAAATTTTGCACATAATTTTGTAAACTAGGGATTTATTTTGACTTTCCAAGACCTCCTTCCTTTATGTTGGTGAAAGAACATTGTTAACTTTGTCAACTAAAATTCCAAATCTTGCTTTTTCTGATTTTTGGTGGAGATGGATGACTCTTGATGGTTTCAAAATCAACTTCATTTTCAATAAACCTTTGGCCTATGCACATGTGCTTTATATAATCAAATTGTATTAAGTAATAAAGAATATTGATGGCATATTTGTTGTCACTAGATAGTTTCAAAGCATTGGTTTGATCTTATTTATATTTTTGAGGGATCTTTCAATCCATATAAGCTCAAAAACTCTTTTGGCAATTGCTTAATGCTTGGCTTCAGCACTATTTCTTATCAAGACTTTGTTTCTTGGTTCTCCAAGTCATTGGATTTTCTTAAAGTTTTGTGTAATACCTAGTGATAGAGTTATCATCTCCAATTGTTCCTGCCCAATCTGCATCGGCAAATCCCGTTACAGCTCAATGTAGTTTCTCTTGAGAATTTCCTTGGTGTTCATTTTAGGTATCTTAGCACATGGGTTGTTGTCTCAAGATGATTATGGTAAGAGAATACATGAATTGCGTCATCACACTCATATTGAAGTTTATATTAGGTCTAATAAGGAAAAGATAGATGAGCTTCCTCACCAAACATTGATATTGCTCACTATTTATTGGAATGTTATGCTTGGTGATTTTTTCCTTCCAATTTCTTTTTAGTAAGGCACTTGCAGGCTTGCAATTCATCTTTCCTTTTTCTTTTAACAAATCTAGCACACATCCCATTGAGAGATAAATATCCCTACTTACTCGGAGTTGCTTTTATTTCGAGAAAAAACTCGAGTATTTCGGGTTCCTTGACTTTAGATTCACTCTTTAATTTGACATTCAACTTTGCAATCTTTTCAAGTTATCATCATTATTAGTCACAATATTATCAACATATGCTATGAGAATACACCCTTTTCCACTAAGTAACTATTTAATGAGAATAGTGTGCTCAATTTAGCTTTGAGAATATCCAAATTCTCTTAATATAGTATTGAACCTTTTAAACTATATCCTTGGGGGATTGTCTCCATTTGTATAATTACTTTTTGAGTACAAACATTGTTACTTTTTTTCTTAAGTTAAGGTGACATCTTCATGACGACTTCTTAAGCATTTTTGTCAAGAATGTGTTTTTTATATCTAATTGTTAGAGTTTTGAATCAAAGTTCATAGTAAAAAGTTTAAGACACTTTGACTAAGTTCATGTTTGCTATTGAAGCAAATATATCCTCATAATTAATACCAAAAGTTTGAGTGTTGCCTTGTGTAACCAAGGTAAGCTTACACCGTTCTATATCACCAATTGCTTTGAATTTTATTGTAAATGGCCATTTGCAGCTAACATTTTTTTCCTTTTTGGGAATATCTTTTATAAGTATTGAGTAATACCCTCATTTTTTTCTACATTGTAACTTTTTGTTATGTCTTCTAAAGATTATTAAACATTTTTTTAGATTCGCTATACTATACAAATTTGTAATAAATGTCTTACACTATTCAGATATCTTCGTTTAGACCAAATGATTAGAGATGGGATGCTGAGTGCATGATCTAACTCTTTTCTTGAGAGCAACAGGAAGATCTTGGTCATTAAGTAATATTTTCCCTTCATTTAAATGTTCAGTACCAAGCTCCAGTTTTGATGATCGTGTAGCATGGTGAATTTTGTAACTTCAAGAATAAACCATTTTGGTTGTTTATGGTTACCGTTCCTATTTGATTGTGTTTTAATGGGACATTTCTTGGCAAAGATTCGTAATTTGGATTTTTTCAAGAGGTGGAGAATGATTATTTTGTGGTATAGAATAAAAAAAATCCTAGCTTTGAGGATATGGAAAGAGAGATGGAAATAAACGAATAGTTAACGAAAAGATTTGAATGGTCGTCTTCATTCGATTTCTCCCATTGGAGTTGGAGTGAACTATTGGGATAAATGATTTGATCCTCAATAACTGTAGCATTGCAAGTAACATCAAATTTGTTTGAGGGAGGATGAAAGTAATGTCCATTTTGTGTTGGAGTAACTAGCAATGACGCATTTGAAGGCTTTTGGATCTAATTGATCCCTTTCTAAGTTATTATAAATTTATACAATGCAACCAAAGACTCAAGGAAGGAGGAAATTGAGTAGTCAAATGTAGGGGTATGTTTCAAGAAGATGGTTAATTGGAGTTTGGAGGTTGAGAACTTTTGGAAGGTAACCGTTATATGAAATACACTAAAGCTAAAATGACTGCCGCTCCCCTCCCAAAAATGAATTTGGAGCATAGCTAACAAACGTGAGTGATCGAGTTGTTTCAAGTAAATCTCCATATTTTTACTTAATTAACCCTTTTTATTGGAGACCATATGTGCATGAACTTTGATAGATTATTTTATGATCAAATATATATTGGGTGACACCATTAGAAAAATAATCTTTATTAGTATTAGTTCTTAAGAATTGGGAAATGTGTAAAATAGGTGTGATATAGTTGTTGAATTGTTATGCAATCTTTCATAAGGCATATTTAGGAAACTTGAATATGATTATCAATAAATGTAATAAACCATTTAGATCCCGTAAAAATCTTTGAATGAGAAGGGCCCCAAACATAATTGTGTGTGAGGTGAAAATGTTTGGGCATTTTACATAATTAGTAAGGAAAAATTCATATTAATTTTTTAGCACAAATACAATGCTTACATTAAAGATCCATTCAATGATAAGCAATGAATATCTAAAAACATTCTGGTCTTACATAGTTGGAATGGTTGGCCAAAGCCTATGTTAGTAATTGTTATGTTGGGTCATACAAGTAGTCTGACACAATGAGGTAATAATACTCAAGTGGGAGGAGCATACCCTGTACTCGTAAAAATCACTCGATACAGCCTCCTTAGCAATCTAACTAGTGATAGCATTGGTTTCCCACCATTCAAGCCTTTCGTAGCCTATGAAAAACCCCATGATGTCACCACACACAATGATGTTCTTGTGATGCGTGCCAAGCAACCTTTTTGAAAATATTATTCTTGAGGAGGAGACGATCACTAGAAAGGGCACTTGAGTTAGTTTCTTTATAAACAAGAAAGATGTCAACTACATCTAAGTGTTATGATATGGAATGAGGGAAATCTGAATTCTATCATCTTAAGTTCTCTTTTTAGAGAAGCATTTCAACACCCTTGAGCCAATTGACTTGTATGTGGAGAAAGATTCAGAGAACTTCAATGCTCAAAAGAAGGGAGTATGATTAAACGTCAGCCAAAGTCAAGGAGCATACCTCAAGAGGTCATATTAATACTCAAGCCATGTAAGAATAGTCTTTAAAATTGGTATCAGGAAATGAGTTATCAATCCCTTGAGGATGGCATACCAAAACCACTTAAGAAGTTTTTGACCCTCAACAAAGGTTCAAAGGAGTTAATGGGATCCACTCCAAGGGATATCGAGTCTAGCGAAATGAGATTTCTTTCAAACCTTGAGAAGGTTTCAAGAAGATGTACTTGAGAGTTACGAGATATTGTTGACACAAACAACTTCATGTGGTAAAATGAGCTTTGAAGAAAGATGAATAAAAAATTGAGTACAATGCCTCGAGTAAAGACTACGCTTCAAGAAGTTTATCGAAAGAAGAATCCGACTTAGGAACCTCTTAAGCTTTAGAGGAAGGCCTCAAAAAAATTGAAGGAAGCAAGGGAACCACCAACATGAAGCAAGGGAGTGGAGCACCATGTTCTAGATGATGCTGTACTATCTTGATAGTCATGGGAACTACCTAAATTGCTTAATTTTAAAATATTCTATGCATAGCTAGTAAGGTTTGTATTATAAAACATGTTAAATTGAGTTGCTTTATTGTCCTTGAGAGCATTATTATTTAGTTTATTAATACTCTAGAAAGAAAGAAAAAAGCATAGTAGAAGTCATTTCTTCGTGTGTCATTGCATTTTCTATAATATTCCCTCTTCTACTTTAGTTCACTCTTATTTCAGGCATAAAGATCTTGCAAAGCATACCTAATGTCCCACTGACTAGTAGCAGCAAGGGACCTTGATGGATCTGGGTAGCTTGTGAGTTGGCTTGATCTAGTTTAACTTTGATTCAAACAGAGTATGAATGATCTATTTTTGGGAGTCATATTTCCTGAACTGTGGTTACATTCACGTGGTTCTTTTAGTTGTAATATGTTTATATAGAACATTATGATTAGGCTACAAACTTTAATGGTTGGGAGGTCAGGAAAGAACTGTGTTGAACTATATAGTTTTGTTTTGATTAATTTAACTTTTGCTTCATCTTTTTTTCTTCCCTTCTTTCATGTTTTAGTGCCAAGAAACAACAACTCTTTTCCTTTTTTTATAAGTAATGTTCTAGGATTTGATGCCTTTCCCGAGCTACTTTGGTAGCAAAATTTTACTTCTTGAGGATGGTGATTGTCTAATCAATGAACTAATGAATTTCTGGACTTTGTCTTGTCAATGCATATTCCGATATTGATGAAGTGATATGAGAAAAATCGGATCATTGGCCATTGGTATGCCTTGTTAGTGGCCCAATAAGCAATTCCAAATGTTCAAACTAATGCATACGACATAATTATTACATAATCCTAAAATATATTGTAGGCAAGGATCTTAAAATTTTGAACTTGGATCAGGAATTCTATGCAAACTACCTTGCACCTTCTCTTATGATTTTAAATGGCCTTTGCATGTGGGTCTAAATTCTCAGTATGCCTTTCTCCATGGGACCTTTGCTAAGAACCTAATGCTTTATGGCTTGTGAGTTTTGAAAAGAAGTTTTATGTGAGATGAAACAATGTTTGGGTAAAAATTATTTTTTTAATGTTTTTGGTTCTTTTGAGTTCGAAAAGTTGGTTTGAAATGCAATTAACAAAAAGAGCTTAAATTTGTTATCTTGGTTAAATTTAGAGCATCTACATACTAATTATTATGCCTTCATGCCAGCACACATGAATGTAAAGAAATTATTTTTACATGTGTTGATGTTATTAATTGTAATGTTGTGATAGGCCATTCAGATACTTTCTAGTTCTGAATCTCAGCTATCTGAAAGCAAGGAGGATGAAAGAGACAGTTATGTCTGCATTAAGAATCAATATTTGCTTGAGGCTGCATCGATATTGGGATTTGACATATATGATGGTATTGTTTTGGTTTTATTATAATGTATATAGCTTTGATGGAATAAGCTTCTTTGGTTTCATGCTATTTTTCTTCCAGTTTAGTGCTCAACTATTTTATTTTGTTATCCTTTTTTCTCATTAGGTATGGAAATTCGTTAATTTCTGTCTTTATTATGCTATACCAAGAGTTCTTGAAACACAATATAATGTCATGCTGACTGATGATTCTTTCCTTTCCTTCTGGAATCTATGTACTGTGTGCTTAATTGCATGCATGTGGAGGGGTCTATGTATTACATTTTTTTGATATGCATGGAATTTGTTGATCAATAAAAGATTCATGGCAGCTTTCTTCTGTTATCATCTGTTTATTGTGCAAAAGTGGTTTTAGTCAACTTTTTTAGCTTATTGATTATGTAAACTATCATTGTGGCATGCTTTTTGGCATCATTAACGTAAGTGTAATTAGATATGATTGTTTTTCCATTTGCTATATGGCCTGGTATTTTGCAGATTATGCCAACCTTTTATAGTTACATGTAAAATATAAATTTATGCGAGTAGAGCCATGCATTTATTCACTTGAACCATTGGATGAAGTCCTTATCAGTATTTCTATTAATTAGAACTTATGTGGAATACTAAGCTATGCTTTTGTTTGAGTCAAATTTTGATGTTCATAATCAGTTGAGTATCCATGAGTGGTTCTTAGGTCAAAATTTGATGTTCTTGTTTGTATATATGTGTATTATGTATTAATTTAACTTAAATTCTTGCATTTCCATGAGTGCGTCCCCCACAATACTCAACCAAATCAAGTATGTAGCATCTAGTAATTTTGTGATATCCATCTTTGCTTTGAAACAAGGGAGTTATTTGTCATTCAATTCTTAAGTATTTTAAGTTTTAAGAATCAAATCTTTTGAAAAAGGTATATGGATATCTTGCTTATGTTGTATGTTTGTGGGGTTGATACTTGCTTCCATACTTCGCTTGTTGTGGGCTATTTGTTTAATAGAGATCGTGATCTCTAAGTTCAGTGGATGAAATTTAACCATTGCTTCTAGACTCACCATGAGATTAGTTTTAGTTTCAACAAGATCTTTATATTTTCTGTAGTTTATTGTGAAGAGAAGGATAAGCCTTGTGGGCTTGGTGATTTAAAATTCAAAGAAGGATTCAAAAAAGGACAAATTTTACTCAGCTGATCCATGTTGATTTGATTGGTTGAAATTTGAAGATAGTTTCAAAGTAGGATGAATTTAACTCTAAGTTCTTTGTAATCTAATAAACTATTTAGTTTTGATCCATTTTTCAAAGCTTGGAATCCAATAAATTCAGGTAATTCTTGTTATTTATCGAAATTTATTTTATTGCATTTTGTTACTTATCTTGCGAAGGTTTGATTCACTTTGATCCAAACTGAATCAAAACTTTATGGGTTTATATTAAGTATATTTCATAATAATTTTTAGTTGTTAAGAATCAAATATTTTGAAAAAAAAAGTCTTATGGAAAAATCCTGCTTATGTAGGATATTAGTGGGGTTGATATATGCTTCCATCCCTTGCTTGTTGAGGATTATCCATTTAATAGAGAACATGGCCCCTAATTTCAAAAGAGGAAATCTAATCATTGCTTCTAGACTCCCTATGAAATTGGTTTTAGATTCAACTAACTCTAAATTTTCTGCATTTATTATCATGGAATGGGTGATTGTGGTGGGTTTGGTGAGTTAAATTTGCAGGTGTCAAAATACACTGAATTTACTTCATCTATTCCTTGTGGTTTTGATGAATTGAAATTTAAAGATAAGTCAAAATTGAATGAATTTAACTTGACCGGTCCTTGTTGGTTTGATGAGTTGAATTTAAAGACAGATTCAAAATAGGATGAATTTAACTCTGTTCTTTGTACTCTAATAGATTGGTTTAGTTTTTTATCCATTTGGCAAAACTTGGAATCCATTAAGCTCAGGTTATTTTTAGAGTTCATCTAGCTTTAAGTAATTGAATTCTGTACTAATCACTTGAAGATTTGGTTCACGTTGATCCTACAAGTGCTAAATGTATTCAGTTTGATCATAAACTTCTTGTCATTAGTGCTCTACATCAATTTGACATTTTGTAGATAAATGGAAAGCTCGTTTATTTTCTTGTTTTATAAAACAAATTGCAATACTTGCTCCTTATTGGTGCTTGATGAATGTTTTTTCAGATAATATTTCAACGTCTTTGGATATATTAGAAGTGCCATTTTGTTCAGCCAAATTGTCATTGTTGATTGGTATCCTTTCCACTTACAGGTAACAATGATTTTTTTTTCTAATTACCCTCATGTGAAGATACATCATGAAATTCATATTGTACACAATCATCCTAATGGTGCATATCAGTACTGGCTTTTTTTTAATAATAAAAGAGTGTATGTGAATGGCTTATGCCTGATTTTAAAAACGAATTTAAGGATGTTCATGAGTTCTAAATTCGTGATTGAAAGTTATTATTTCTCTTTTGCATTTTGTCTGTTCCATTAGCAATCACAAACCTGCAATTTGGTTTGTTTTGGGGAAAAAAAAAAGAGAAAGAAATGGTCAGGATAACTCTGAGTCAGTTAGAGCTTTATGGATCTGCTATATACGAAATACTGAACATATTATTAAAAACGTCATATAACATACTGTTAATGGTTTCGAGTAACAATGTGGGTCTTGTAAAACTATTGAAACTATTTAGGACAAGTGAATATGGATTAAAAATCATTGTTGATTGTAGTAATGAACCATTGTGCAGTAAGATGATTGAGCATGAGTTTGGCTTTAAGAATTTGTTTTGTGGACGGTGTCACAAAAAAACTTGTTAATGGCATGTAAAAATTTGTGCCACGACTGGTTTTAATAGCTATAAGTTTTCAGTTATCCAGTTTTGTTTAGTCTATTCTGGTTTTTATTATGCTGGTAATGCAGCTGATGTTTACTGCTTGAATTGAATGATTGCATTGGATGCTTAGTTATTGAAACTAGTAGAAGAATCATAGTATGAAAGAATCTGTACCATATTATTTCGTGAAAGTTTAGTTATGATTGTTGATTTTATTCTTAAATGGTAGGCGTTGCATTTGTCTATATTCTACTATATTTTATAGTAATTCGAATTTATTTCCCAGGATAGATGAGAGTACCAAATGCATAATATTTGTAAAGCGAATTGTTGTTGCCATTGCACTAGCAAGAATTCTAAAACGCTTGAAGTGTCTTGTATTTTGGAAAAGTGATTTTCTTGTTGGATTTCACTCTGGATTGAGGAACATGTCACGGAGCAAGATGAATGCTATTTTGGAGGAGTTCTCTTCTGGAAAGGTGTTCTACTGTATAGTAAAACTTATATTTATGGCTTCTTTCTGTCCTGAACATTAATCTGTTGGCATTGACTTTATCGTTTGGAATATTAACAATACTATCATGATGAATCATATCTTTTGGCGGCAAGTACAATTTGTGTTGCACATGATGTATATTAAAGCTTGGGAAGTGTTCCATTCCACCTTGAAGCTGTTATTATTATGAAATCATGAACTATTTGATGAATGCACTTTCATTAGATTATGCACTTATTTGCAAATGAGATACTTAATGGTCCTATGTTAAAATATTTTCTTGGCACATGTTAACGGCATATTGATTTTTATTGGTAATCTGCATGCATACCACAACAAGGCATGCCACAGTAAGTGGGAAAACTCAACATGTTGCAATAAATTTGCATGACATTCGTCATCGTCATCATCATTCTTATCCCTGTTTTATTTGTTTGGATTAGTTAATCCTCCACGATTCATTCTTTCTTACTGCTCTATTGGTGTTCACTCCAGCTAATACAGATCTTGAGCAAAGCTGGCCACTATGTTGACAATATAATGGACCTTATTCTGTCAATTTTATGTGCTGCATTTGTGAAGACTAGGATAAATTGAGATCTCACTGATTTTTGTTTTTGTGGATCTTTGATTAGGTTAATCTTTTGGTTGCCACTAATGTTGCTGAAGAAGGTCTGGATATTCAGACCTGCTGTTTTGTTGTTAGGTTTGACCTACCACAAACTGTTGCTAGTTTTATTCAGTCTCGCGGCCGTGCACGCATGCAGAAATCTGAGTTTATCTTTCTATTGGAAAGGTGATGTTCAATTATCCTAATGCTTAACTGGCTGCCCCTTTTGAATTTTGTTTTAATCAATTTATGAAAATATTCTGTTCACATATAATTATTTCAGGGGTAATGTCCAGGATGAAAAGTTACTTACTGATTTTATGTCTGGAGAGGATTTTATGAATAGAGAAATTGTTTTTAGGACATCTGATGATACCTTCGATGATTTAAATGAGTTAGTTTACAGAGTTGAGAACACGGGAGCTTCTATTAGTACTGCATATAGTGTATCACTTCTTCATCACTACTGCTCCAAACTTCCTAAAGACAAGTGAGGCGTTTCAATGTATTTTATTTATAATATCTATGTCTTGGCAATTTCTAACATTTTTAGATACCTCACAATTTGAATGCAGATATTTCAGTCCTATTCCGAAGTTCTTTTTCATAGATGACAAAGATGGAACTGTCTGTAGATTAATTCTCCCTCCAAATGCTCCTCTTCGTCAGGTTGACAGCTTACCATGTGCTTCAAAAGATGAAGCCAAGAGAGCTGCATGCTTGACAGCCTGCAGAGAACTACATGAAAGAGGTGCTCTGACAGATTTTTTATTGCCCGGTTTCACTACCAGAAGTATAAACGAATCAGCATCTCTACCTTCTATGACCGTTTGCAGTGAAGGTTTAACTTTTTCTTTCTTATATTAGTTGTAAATGCATTATTTTTTGGACTATACTATGTCATGCTCTCTATTTCTCCCACCTTGCTTCCAGGTGAAATTCTCAGTAAAGAACTTCATAAGATGGTAGTTCCAGCTGTTCTTAAAGGACCATGGCCATACGTTATGGAGATGATAAATTTACACTTTTATTATATACGATTTACTCCCATACCAGATGATAGAAAATACCGGGAATTTGGTCTTTTTCTCTTAGCTCCTATTCCAAATGATGCCGAAGCTATGGAAGTTGACTTACATCTTGCTCGAGGAAGAATTGTGAAGACAGGATTTGTAAATTGTGGGAAGATCTCATTTAATAAAGAAGAGGTGACTTTCTTCTCACCTGTTGATGCATATGATTTAATTATTATTTTTTTGCTAATGAAATTTTAATGCTTCCTAGTGCAGATTCTTCTCGCTCAAAATTTCCAGGAAATGTTCCTTAAGATAATTCTAGACCGCTCTGAATTTTTTGGTGACTCGGTTACTTTAGGCAATTTTGATGCATCTCATTCGTTATCTTTTTATTTATTGCTTCCTGTCACGGGGCAAAGATTTGACAATACTAGAGCAATAGATTGGAAAACTGTGAAATGCTGTCTATCATCTCCTGTTTTTTCACATGATGATCTTTATGGGAAAGGTTACATGCAAGGAAACACTTTGGAACTTTACAATGGTCCTGTCAATATGTCTGATGTTTCGAACAGCTTAATTTTTGTTCCCCACAATCAGTTGTTCTTTTTTGTTGATTGTATTCTTCATGAAAAAAATGCACACAGCCAAAAGGGTTCATTTGATACCAGTTATATGGAGCATTATCTGTCCAGGTAAGTTATTACTGTTTAGAGCCCTTTTTTATGGACCACTGAAGGCTTATTACTTTGATAAGATTTTGGTGAACGTGGCAGGTACTTCAAGCATCAATGGAATTTGTCCTCCTTTTTTCTCTTAATAATTTTCTTTCTCTTTCATATCTGGTTGTGATTCTTGGATTCTACATACAGAAAGTGCATAAGCACCATTTGTAGTAAATATCTGTTAAGCTAGTTTCTCATCAAAGAAAATCTTTCATACTTGAATCAGGTTTGGTGTTCATCTGTCATATCCTGAACAACCTCTTTTGAAGGCAAAGCCATTATTTAATTTACGCAACTTATTACACAATCGAATTCAAGAATATACAGGTGAGAAAGTCTAATGTTATAGTTTCATTATCTGTTGAAGTTCTTTTGTTGGCTCTCCCTTGCATAAAATTTGCTAGATACTTTGTCATGAGGATTGAAAGTCCATCTGCAAATGATGCAGAACTGTTATTCTAACCAAAGTTAGTGTGATGCTTCATTTTATTTGGAGGATATATCCACAATTTTTTGTGAGCAATATTAGAACATATTATTTTAAAGTAATTTTAACATCAATTTTCCATTTGAAGGATCCAAAATTGTTTGTGTTTCAATGTTTTCAATTTTGATGAATTGAATATGAAATTTTTTTGTTTAGTGCTTTTTTTTGGGTTGAAGGTTCAAATTTGGGAGTTTGTTATCGTGACATTAAACTTTGTTAATAGTTTGGTTTTTTTTTGTTTAAAAGCATATTATCCTGGTTTAGGTAAATACTTGGGTCAATTATAAAAGGAAAGCTTATTACAATCGAATTCAAGAATATACAGGTGAACTTTGTTAATGCATAATGGTGTGGGTATATTACAATTATATTTTTCCACATCTGCTACTTGCAATGCAATGCAATATAAAAGGAAAGCTTCCACATTCTTTCTTTGTTCTTTGTGCCATTCTACTAAAATCGAGATGTTTCTCTAGTATTGGAAACCTTTTTTACACTTTTTGGCACTTGAATCCCCAATTTTGTTCCTGTTTTAGTTTAAAGAGGCATACTTGCCAGTATAAAATTGAAGGTTCACCAGACACTGCTTGAATCATGTAGCATTTGTTCTCTATAGGGCTTGTACCTTTGTCTTTTGTATGGTTCCACTTGTGGGAGCTTCTTCAGGTGGGTACACTTTTTGTCAATTCACTATATTAGAATAGTAAAAATGATGTGTAGTGAAATGCTTTTGCATCGATTGAATAGAATGATGTTGTTCTTAGCATTGGATTATTCAGAAAAAACCAAGGTCATGGAATATCAGTTGATTCTGTCGAAATGTGGTAAACTTTACCCCAAGTTAGTAGCTTCATCAAATATCTTCATTTAAGAAACAATCCATTTGCAAAACCTCATCCAATGCCAGTCAATGTGCATCTTTTGAGGAAATAGATACTTGTGTATTGCCTTACACTATTTTGATGTCAATAATGCTTGGTTGGATAAATTGGTTTTTTCTTAGATTTGGCATGCCTAAGAGCATTCTATGACTTAATCTAAACCTTCTGTGACCTCATCTGTTCATTTAAAAAAATAAACCTCTTTTGTGTAAACTTTTCAAGAAACAACAGCATTATAGTTTAACTGAACATATATTGTACAATTTATTTTTACTATCCTTTAGCATGATCTTCATCAATTTTGGTCAATGAGTAAATTTTATGTAATATCAGAGGCCAGGGAAATAGAGGAACACTTTGTGGAGCTGCCTCCAGAGCTGTGCTCTTTAAAAATTGTTGGATTTTCTAAAGACATTGGTAGTTCGTTGTCTTTATTGCCTTCTTTGATGCATCGGTTGGAGAATTTACTTGTGGCTATTGAGCTGAAGGATGTACTTTCTACGTCTTTCCCTGAGGCCTCTGGGATTAGAGCTGACATTGTGAGAATACAATCCTTTTTGAATGATTTGTTTACATAGCTTTCCCGAAAAGGTTATTTACAAATTTTGTTCTTTTCTAAAACGAGATGATCTGCATTGTAGATCTTGGAAGCACTTACTACAGAGAGATGCATGGAACGCTTTTCTCTTGAAAGGTTTGAGGTTCTTGGGGATGCATTCCTCAAGTATGTTGTTAGCCGGCACTGTTTTCTCTCCTATGATGGCTTGGATGAAGGCCAATTAACGAGAAGGCGTGAAATCCTTGTGAAAAATTTACATCTGTGTGAGCTGGCAATTAAGAACAATTTGCATGTAACATACTTTCTTCTGGAATATGTTTTAAATCTTCTATGGGTGTATTACTTGTTTTCATTTCCATGCTTTTCATTTATCAACTTAATTTTTTTCATATTATCTACAAAGTAATATTTTTTCGAGTGTGCTCCGTAGTTTCTGTACTGAAATCCTTGGTTTACTGAAAGTTATAAACATTGATATACCACTCTGCTTTTGGTGGGAAACTGGCTGGCTTTCTAATAGAACTGCTCTTACTATTAGTAATCAAAATTTTCTTTTTGTTAAATGTTCTCCATATAGTAATAACTCCTAGTTTTCTGTTTGTTTATTGCCTTGAATATTGTTTTTGTCTGGACTTCCAGTTTCTTTTGGTTTGGTTTTGTTAGCCATATCAGTTAAAATATTTCTTATTGTTTTTAGCAATAGGGCCAATTACTCTCATTCTTGACCGTTTTGTGCATATAAGCTGCTCATAATTGACTTGTGAAAAATAGACCCCTCATATTTCGGTACAACCACCATTGGGGTGGCAACTTTGTCCTTGCAAATGAATCCTGACACAACTTTTGGGATAGTAATGAAACGAAAATTTTGGTTCACATAGTAGGCATAGGTTCAAAATATAGGCTAAATTGGAGTCAGGGATGTAGATTCGCCTTGCTCCACTAAACAATAATTTGATGGTAGGGGTGGGTCGGGTACAGTTTCCATGCATAAGCTATGCATATTTTTGCTTGACCTGCTAAACCTATCTTGGAGTTGATTTGTTTTCGGTTGGGTCAAGGCTTATGTAAGTTTAAGAAAGTAATTGGGGCAGATTTGGGTTGGGTTCTGGTATAAAAGAACATGGAATGGGATGGGTATGGTTTTCATATAATGACAGTTAATCTCACACTTTTGCATTCGTAATCACTAGATCCAAACCTCTTGCAAGCCCGCCATGCTTGTACCATCATACAGTGGAGCTTTGAGACTAGAAAAATCTCATCTTCTACTACACCTATAATGAGACATAGATGTAACAAGCTTTGTATGTTACATTTTGCCATCATCTACACTGGTTTCAACACATTTTTGTTTGTCTACTAATCTGGGAATCATGTGATAGATAGACTAGCCCCACTCAATCACAACAATGAATTATAGAATCAACTTGTGCAAAAACACCTGTATGTGATGATTTGAAATTGGATCTTGAATAGCTTGGAAGATCTATCCAGTTGATCTGAATAGCCTGTGGATTTGACTCTTACCCTAGATTTTGTAGTAGGGATGTTTAGTCTAAAGGAACTTGCATATGCTATCATATTCTTATTCAAAAGTTAGATGTGGAGGTTTAGATAACAAAAACAACAGATTGCAATTGTGTGGTTAAGCAATTGGGCCAAATGGCAATCTAATGAAAAGCCTTCTCTTGTTGTTGCTTTTTTCGAATCTTGTGAGGTTTGATCATCAATTGTTTCATTGATTTCCTTTAAAGAGGAATAAGAGTAATAACTTTTTCTATGCCTTTGGCATAAGCATGGCAATTGCAAGAGAGGATGATGTGGTGGTAGAGGTTGGACATGCTGCAATTGGAGTTTGATTACGAGCATTTTCTGAATGAAATCAATTTTGAAGATTACTTTGTACTTCTATAATTTTAGAAGGCGATACCTTTTTGCTCATGGGTTTAAACATGAAGCACATGGATGCAAGTTGCTCGAAGTACCACGTATGACCTGTGATGGTGTTCAACATCTTTCAAGGTTACTGCTTCTAGTTTTTGACTTTAAGAACAGTAGATCATCACTAGCTTAATATAAATGGTTCTGTCAAGTTGGTGAAGCCATCAATGGGAGGAACGATTCTAATCTCCCAATTATTCTCTGCCCTAGGGTCAGTGATTGGCTAACAACAAATATGGATCATGTGAAGCTACGGTTATGCCTGTAGCAGTTTCTCTAGTGCTTTAGGTTGTGGATGCCTTGAAGGAGAATGGAGATTTGTTTGTTCCTGGTAGTGAGGCTGGTATGGTCGAGTTCCCTTCTCTTAACTTTGCAGAGGCCAAGGAAGATTTATGGGACGAAAATAATCTTGTCATTGAGTATGACACCATATGCAAAAGGTCCTATAGCAGGTTTTTGGTGGAGCAATTATGGTGGAGGTTTTGGATGATGAAAAAATGTTTAAAGAGAACTTGAGCTACGCAATTGAAGTGCTACTTGTGGGTTTTCCTATGAGAATCTCCTACAGACCTTTGCAAATTCTGTTATTTTTGCTAACTCACTTGAGTTTGGAGAAGCTTTTGGGGATGTTTCTATTGTTGTGAGCCTTATAGAGTGTACTGTTGATACAGAAAGGAGAAACATAAGTCTAGGCTCACAATCAAAATTATGTTCGAGTAATTGGCCCTACGAACTAGTTCTTATCCCTTGCGAAGGCTGAGCCAAGGGACGCCTTTATCATTTTGATGGATGGTTTCATTTGTATAGGCAAAGTGCAAATCAAGGCATAACAAGTGGTTTCCTCGAATTCTAAAGAGGGCAATAATGGGGAACGTAGTTATGCTGTAGTGAGACAAAGCAAGCTCTAGTGCCAAGACCTGCCTGAGAGCGGGGTATGCGCCTCCAAATCCATGGGGAAGGCCTTTTGCAAATCTTTTTTTTGTGTTGCTGCAGGTCAATTGCAGCTAGTGGAATGATTTTATTCTTTTAGACTCACTATAGGTGATGCAAACTAAGGCCTGCTTTGATTTTGCATTGTTGGATTGGTTCTTCAGCAAGAATTTTCCTTACCTTGCTCTTTCCAAGGAGCTCTGCAAATCTTGTGGAAACTTGGATGGATTCCAGTTTCTCATTGTTGTTCAATATTGTTTAGTCTTCTACTTTAGTTTGTTGGAGGATAGGGACTTAGTGTTGTGGGGAGGTCCGTGGATGGCCACAGGTTATGTTCTTGGCTTGGATGTCTTGATGCTTGTGTTTAGTCCTTCATCTGTGGCCTTCTCAACCATTCCAATGTGAATTAGACTTCTTGGATTGGCTATGTACCGTGGAGAATTCAACAAACCTCGCCTGAAGGATCCTTGGCACTCCATTACGGTTGGAACTACATATGGCTATAATTGAGAGAAGCTTGATTTGTCCGATTATGTGGAAGGTGGGCTTGAACCAGCAATGTCAGGCCACCACATGGGTGAAAGTTATTCATGGTCTGCTCTTCTAGAGATTTGTCTATGAAGGATTGACGATTGTTTACTTTGCCACCACATGTCAGTGCACGTCTGTACCGCTTCAACAAGGCTTTGTTGATGTTGCGTCAGCTTCTGCAGTGCAGCTAGGCGTTGGTACTGCACAGTCCCATGCTTCACAATTAGACCACCTGTGGTGCTGCTTGCCATACTGCTATGGGTTTTGTGCTTACTGCAGCACCATGACCTTGGCCTACGGTATTGCAGCGGCCATTGCATCGCCATGGCACCCATTGCAACAATTCACTCCTTGGTGCCAAGGTTGGATGTCACCCTTTAAGGTAAAATAGGTGTCAGACCTTGAACATTATTAACTGACGAAAAAGAATAGCAAATCTAGAGTTTCAAAGCTGATCAAAATAGAAACGTTGCAGAGGTCCACCAATGGGAGGGTGGATGATGCCTTTTCATGTAGAAAACATTGATGAACCATCTGTTGGTGCAAATTCTATGGACAGACATTATGTTTGTGTTCCCAAAAAATATAATATAATAGGCTTCATAATTAATTAAATATTTCTTTGAATATTTGATCATTTAAATGATAAATAATCAAATATGTTCCGATGTTTATAATTTTGAATTAGTACAATTCAATTATTTGGGGTTTGATTTTAAATCTTGCTTTATCTTGAAAAACCTTTCCAATGAACATCTCTGGTTTGTTTATCTCTTCAATTATGTGTGCATGTGTGTAGATTATGATTTTAATCCATGTATTTTGAAGAACTTTTTGGGTTATAAATACACCCAAGATTGGGGATTGCATTGTGTTTAAAAAGCACTCAAATACATTTACTAAAACATCTCACAATGATCAAACAAAACAAGAAGATTTCATAGTGAGAATTTGGCATACTGATTTTGAGCAAAAAATATGACCATACGTGTATGGAAATTAATGTTCAGTTGAAAAGAATTTAACCAAACCTCTCTAGAGGCCGAATCTCAGGATCTTTATACGATCAACTGAATTGAACTTGTGTTGAATGTGTTTGGGATGTCTAAAATGCTTAATTTAACCCTAGATATCAGATTCAAGAAAAAGTGGTCTAAACCAACTTAGAAGTACTAGAATGATTAGAAAAACACACAAATGCAAGTATGCATGGGGTGGGAGGGGGGAGGGCTGAGAGAAAATTGACAATAGAGCAGTTTGGTAATTCTCTGACCTGTGTTTGCTTGCCAACCTTGTTTGCAAATTTTCTACAAGCAGACATTTGTAAATGGTTCAAGCCAGAAATCCTTATCATGATATCACACTACCCTTTTTTTTGGGCTTAGGCTAGCAGATCCACAAACACTACTAGTAAGAATTGCAATCCACACTTGATTAATTAAGGGAGCAAAATACATTGAAATTTTACAAAAAGCTACAATGGTGAGCCATATAAATGCAAAGAGCACGTTCTAAGGAAAATTTTATATGAATGGAATTTAAAACTTTTTTTTGCAAGTTTAAAAGTTAAAGCACTCTTAAGGAAAGCAAGATGGTTTAGAATGAACTCTAAGTTGCTGCTTTCTATTTTCTTTTGTAAGCCAGTGAAAGGAGGTATTTTTTTGTAGAAATCTTAATGCTTTGAGCACTTTGGAAAGATGAGTTACCAGAAAACTTGTGGTAACTGCTAGTAGATCTCTTTCTCGCCCTCTCTTAAATGGTATTTTTTTTAGTTGAGACCAGGATTTGGTCGTGTGATGTTTTAATAAGTTCTAAGAACTAAGGGAAAAGTGGTTTCTAAAAGCAACATGCCCAGCTTCAAACTTTAACTTGGTTAATTGAAACAAGAAAACCTCAAATGGAACACACAAACCTTAGAAGTACACCCAAAGGCATTAAGGATGTTTGACAACTTACGAGATATTGTGCAAGATCAAGAATGGTGCACAGGTTTAAATGGCAAATGACACTTGAGATAAAACTGTTCAAATTGCATCTTATTGGGAAGAATTGGTCTGCTGAATTCAGCATGGCGAGTTCAATGTCAGTTGGTTCATGTAAGAAAAATTTAGGATTTTTTATTTGTAACCAAATATTTTTAACAGATATTTAGTCTTTTGAGTAATTTTTCTTGGGGATATTTTTGCAGAAAGTAACTGAGAAAACTTGATATTTTTTGCAAATTAGTTTAAGAAATATCTTTACTAAGAACCAACACATCATCCTTGATCATTCTTCAAAGTCATTGTGAAGCCGTGTGATCAATATAGTTCGACCTTACACTAGATACAATGAGTAGTCACAAGACATCAAAATCAACAAGGTTCTGTAGGATTCACTCCCAATACTGACATTAAAGGATATTACTACCTTTGAATGATATTTGTGCTTCATATCTCAATATTTGTGAAGGATATGTGATGTGCCTGGAGTTATGGTGGCAATTTATGTCAAACTCAAAATGATTTTTAATACAGCCACCAGACTCCTGATTTTACCCATATTTGTTCCCATTTTGAATTTACATAATGAATTGCCCTAAATCTTGTTCTTCACTTGTTTTTACTTAATTCTGTAATTTGTTGTGATGCTTTATCGTCGTCCTCAATACTTCTGCTGTCCATCTTTATTCTGCATTTCCTCATAATTAAATAGCTGTTGATAGCCTTTTCTCCATTTCAGGTGTATATACGTGATGAGTTGTTTGAGCCATCACTCTACTTCCCACTTGGCCGTCCTCGCACTCAAGTTTGCAGTGTGGATACAGAATCAACTTTGCATTGTTTTAAGATGAAAGATGGAACAGATTATGCAGATGTGAAGTGTAATAAATCTCATCATTGGCTGCAGAGGAAAACTATTGCAGATGCTGTTGAGGCTCTTGTTGGTGCTTTTCTTGTTGAAAGTGGATTCAAAGCTGCAATTTCATTTCTTAGATGGCTTGGCCTGTCAGTTGATTATGAGATTGCAGATGTTTACAAAATTTTGGAAACAAGCAAAATAAACTTGTCACTTAATGATGTTGTAGATGTCGAAGCACTTGAAGAATCTTTAGGTTACAAATTTAAGCACAGGGGCCTTCTTCTTCAAGCTTTTGTTCACCCTTCTTATGATAAACACCATGGTGGATGCTATCAGGTGAGTACCTTTACCATGGAATTCCATTGTTGTCCTGTCTATGATGGTATCACAACTTCAAATTTCCTAAGGCATTTACATTGTTTCTTTTTGATGCTGTAAATTCCCTTAAAACAGAATCTGGAGTTTCTTGGTGATGCTGTATTGGAGTACCTGATAACATCGTATCTTTATTCTGTTTATCCAGTTCTCAAGCCAGGTCAGATAACTGATTTGAGATCTGTTGCTGTCAGCAATAATTCCTTTGCCCACATTGCAGTGTGGTGGGGTTTCCAAAGGTTCCTTATAAAAGATTCTAAGAGTCTTACAGCTGCTGTAAATAAGTTTGAAAGATCTTTTCGCTCATCAAGTCCAGAGAGGGGCTTACTAGATGAATCGAAATGCCCCAAGGTATTGTGTGCTTGCTACATGCTGTAGTTTCCAATCATTTGTTAAGCGGTTTCAATACCTTGACGTTATTGTTTTTGGTTGTTTCCTGTTTGGAAGAAATAGTATTTGGCTAAGTGGGGACAGTATTGGAAAGTAAGTTATTTTCCTTGGATGACCTATTTATCATTTTTCTACCGCATTAGTTTAGTTAAACATATTTTGCTCAAAGTTGCTGACAATATGAGAGCTGTGCTTCTGTTTTAATCATGCTCTTCCTCTTCAATTGTAGTGCCTTCTCTTTTGAGTGTTGTGCGATGAGGTTTATTGTGGTCCAATGTACTCTTTTAATATATATGAAATTATTGTAGAAAATCTTAATGCCTAGGGTCATAATTATGCAATTAAAAACATGCTCTCTCCAATAAATTAGCCAATCCTTATTTGCTTTTCTGAATTATGGAAACAATTTGATCACTAACTACATTTTTAATACATTCCTAATGTGGAAAGATAGACTTAATTCCTAGTCTTTATAAAGCCAACTATAATATGATAAATTCGTCTTTTAGTAACTTTAGTTGATGCAATGTTTGTTTTTTCTTTACTAAGATATTTCAAAGTAATTCTCTTGGTACAATGCCTTGTGATAGGATTTCTTGACATAAAATCAATTTAATTCTTAGATATAAAATTAAAATAGGTAGCCCAAGGTAGTAAGGCTCTCGCATATGTTGGGCTTTTGAAAAGGTTAAGTGAATCATGTAATGCATGTTGCTTACTCTTTTTTTTTTTTTGTAGGTCGTTTCCATGATTTTCTGGTCAAATAACAACTTTATTGTTGTATCAGTCTCATGTTAATTATCAGATTGTCATATGCAACCTTATACTCCCTTTAAGTTTGAGATTATGCTTCGTCGACATAATTTTATTGTTAGCACTATTTTATATACTCTTATAAATGAGTATCATTTTATTTATTCACTTTTTTATGTGCATTTGGTTTTCAAAATGATTTTTAATAATTTTTTGAGTCAAGAGAACTTCTTGTATACATTTCTCAATGATCTATAAGTATAACATATGAGCTCACCACTTTTTCATATTCCATCTTTTATTGTACTTTCATTTTATGGATCCACCAATAAAAGTAACAATTTCTTTTCCTTCTCGAATCATTAATTTCTGCTAAATCAATTTTTTTATTACAAAATATTATGAAAATATTGCATTGATCCAAATTGAACGTCTTTTTTATTGACTAATTAGTTATGATCATCATCTTTGATGTATTTTACTTGAGACAGGTTTATGAATTTTTTCTCTTTCTTTCAAAAGTTTCATTTCTCACCATAACCAAGTTCCCTTTCAAAGATTTTACAAGCATTTTGTTACATTAAAAAATTAAAACTATTTCTCATGGAATAATTGCTTTCATGTCATTTTTCTTGGAAAGTTTTATATTGGATATTTTCTAACTAGGATAATGTTCAATTTCTATTTTATAATTAATGAACCTAAAAGATGGTTATCACTTACTGATTTTAAACAGTCTTAATCTCACTGCCCGTTGACCACACTAGTCAAAAGGCTATCTCTTTTACGATTAATGCAAATGCACATAATAATTGGAGAGTGACCTCAAGAATAATTAGTGATATGAATCAAACTTTTTAAATGAACCAGATTAACAACTAAACAATCTCATTACAATGAGTATTCTACTAGTAACAAGTCAGAGCCTTGCAACAAGTGGACGTTTGAGTTCTATGTAGTAACAAGCCAGAGCCTTGCAATAAGTGGACGTTTGAGTTCTATGTTAATGCTGCATGTTTATATGCAAATTGTATTGTGGGTGTGTTCTAATTTTGTTAGTAAAGTTATTAGCAAGGCCTAGGAGTCAATTCCCTTATGCCATGTTCCATAATTTTAAACTAACAATTATATGAACAGCCATAATACTTAAGGCAAAGGCTAAATTTATTGTACATGAATAAATGCAAAATGACTTAAGGTTACAACAATTATTTAGGAGAGCACTTGAAATGTGCACTTGATAAGTGTGTACTTTGTAAGTGTGCACTCATCTTCTGAATGGACCCAAGCTTCCCAATCAATACAAGTTATCTAAACTAGTTTGTAATATATGTATGTGTGGGTAATGGAAATATATCAATAATCAAGATGTTATAATGCTAAACCAAAATTTTTTTTAAGTTTACTTTTTAAGCTTTGATTATTATAAATGACTACTAAAGTTGAAAGCATTTTGGTGAATATTAGACACATATCAAGTTAATCAAGGGTTAGAAATTCCTTAGCACAAAATAATTCATTTTTCGTTAGAACATCAATAAATTTAATCCATTAAATTGATTCATATTTTGGCTCATGTCTCGTCAAGAGATGAGAACTGTATCGATGATGACCAAGGAAAGATGAATTAGAGATAGAGAGGGATGAAACATGCAATGGCCTTCTCATAAGGATGTGTCAACTCAAAATATGTGGAATTTATCGGGCCTTCTTTCTCCTTGCTACACCTCTCAAAAGTACTCAATTCATAAGATAACAAATTTTTGCCAAAATTTTGAAAGTAATTACATTTTTAATGGAGTTAAGACTAAAATATCAAGGGGATCATCATTAGTGTTGAAGTCACCTAAATTATGGACAACCTTAGTTTTTTTTTTTAAATTGATTGTGCATATAACTAATTAATATATGCATAAATTATGAGTTGCATGCATTTTTTATGGAAAACTCTACCAAATGGAAAATTTGAATTTGTGTGTGCATAAATTAAATTATTGAGCTTGTATTTTTTGTGCACATGGTGCCTTTGTAGGTTAAATTCACCAAATTTTAATAATTGAATTAGCTGCCTTTATTTTTCTTTAAATTTTCTCGTAAAGTTTAATTGTTTTTTCTAGGAGAATAATTATTTTTTGTATATTTTTTGTTAGGAAAACATAGTCAATCATGCTACTTAAATTAAATGGTTTGATTGTTTATACCACTACTTATTTTGGCGATGAGTTTGCTTTTGCAAATGATTGACCAGACCATGGAGGTGGATAGGAAAATATATGAAATTTAGGAATCATGATAAAACTATCGATGCTAAAGCATTTTGGTATTATTTTATATGCCATATGCCTGTATTGTGGCATGTTTGTTATGTCCTTGAATGTTTATCGTTTTTGTATAATTTATACTATGTGCAAAAGCATTAATGTTTGTAGTCAAAATATCAAATCCCAAAAGCAAAATGGAAACAAACTTCAATGGGAAACCCAACAATTGGGATGAGAAATTGAAACAAATAGTAAGAATATCAGCCAATGAAAATTGTCTATGAATTTTGACTTATGGACAATGAGGTCAAGATTTTGAAATAATTGTGCTTATAAATTCTATAATGTGTGCATTTGGTTAGTAATGCAAAAGAGAATCGGCGTCACTTAATTTATGTAAAAATTAATTAATTATATGATTATTCTATGTATAATGCACATATTAATTCAATGGTGTGTTCACACTCTTCAAATGTATGCTTATAAATTATTTTATGCACATATTACATAATGTGTGCATACTTTTATGGGTATATGCATTTTGCATTTGCCTAAATATAATGTTATACATATATTATTTGGTTTATAAACATATTAAATTATATATCATTAATACATGCATCACAAGAATCACATGGAATACCTATTTGTCATAATTTTTTAAGAAAAGAGATTGGGGCCCCACCACAATTACATAGATATTGCTAATTCAATAAATTATTTTTATGAATTATCCTATTTTAATCTACAAATTTAGTTATTTTAAAAGCTTGATCCATATAATCACTTTGAAAATGATGTCGAGAAGTGCTCATCATTGGCCCAATTCCTCAATATCTAATCGGTATAATAAAAGTTGTTAGTCTCATGGCCTATCTCTATTTTGATAATGAACTTTCTTTATGCCTGAGGCAATAGAATTTATTGTTGGTTATCTTGGATTGCTTCATTAAATGAATTAAAGCAAATCTTTTGTGCGAAAAACCATAGTTGCAGTTAGAAAATTTTTATGAACCAAAATCTTTTATAATTTGGGAGCACCTTATCATAATTGACAATGGTGTAATAGTCCAAGCTGAAGTGCTTCAAGAATTCTACAAGTAACATTACTCGTCATTCATTCCGATCATGGTCAATGCATTTTCAAGTGCATGTTGCTGTAATTCAGTATTAAAGATCCGTTGAATTGGGTACTAGATTTGATAATTATAGCCTCTAGATCATCTCTGAGTGAACCAAATACAACTCTAGCGATTTCTTCATTTAACAAAATTCATTTGAGACTTCCATAAACTCATGTCTCATAGCTTAAGTCTTACTCTAAATTTAAACTTGAAACATTTCAATTTGATTTGAACCAATTTATCCATCTTAGTAGTTTCTTTAATTCATTTTGATTGTACAACAACATTTTTGAATTTCCTTAACATAGGTTCATTGTCGAGTGGCTTAGCCTATTATTTCAAAAGTCTTATGCATGCGTCTCCATCACGCTTGTTGAAGTGACTCTTTGAGTGAAAACTTTTCTAAAACTTTACAAGACAAATTGGTGTTAATCCAACCTATTATGGGCATCTTCAAGACTTGAACTAATATCTATTGTGGTTCATACCTAGTCTTGTTGAGTCTAGGTCATTACTTGAGATGTGAAACTCTCTGAAAAAAAACATGTTGGTCTTATAACAACAAGTCTATTACATAGCTAGTGATGTGAAATTATTTGATAAATTTATGTCAATGAAACTTAGTTCTATGTTGGTACAAAACCTATATTTGCTTTGGCACACTTGAAATATTTACTTGAAAGTGAATGAATTAACATAGAATTCATATGTCTATCCCATAATAATAGACTAACAATTGTTGCTTATACCATCTTATGTTGAGAGAACAAAAATTCACATCTCATCAACCCACGTATGCAAGCTAACAATTTCCTGTGATATTTAAGCCTTGTGTATTCATATGTCGAGCAATTTCTAATCACTTAGACCCTTGCTTAAGACATTTTTTGTTGAGGGAAAACATCTCTTAAGAGTTTGGATGATCTTGATAGTTTATAATGTTATCAACATTTCACATACTCAATATCCTCCAATATTGTTTTATTATCACCAAGTTGCTCAATGCATTTTCTTTAGAAAATCACCATGTCACTTTATGCACTAGTTCAAGATGATTTATCCTTGCCAAGGCACTTAATGCACTTGCTTCAAAGGTAAACCAGGTCACTTAGTACATTGGTTCAAGTTTAGTTGGGTCATTTAATGCACTAATTCCTTTATCAATTTTTTATAGCCTGAAAGACTTGAGAGGCATTTTTTTACAACCTCATCCAATCTTTTCTTTTGTCTTTAATCTTTTTTTCATTGCATAAAGGACTCTTATGGGCATATCTTTTCATCATCTGTCATATTTTAAAGTCTTTTATTATTGTTAGATTGCATGAAGCACTTGAGAGGCATGTCCTTATCTTCCCGTCCAATTTTTCTATGTCCATTATCATTGTTACATCACTTGAGGGACTTAAGTTTTTGTATAAATTTTCTCTTTTCAGTTTTTGTATAAATTCTCTTTTCTAAGTCTTCCATCATCCTTCAGTCCTTCATTATTGTTTCATTACATAAAAAACTAAAGAAACTTCTCAACATTAATTTCCTAGTTCAAAATAACAAAACAGCCTTTTTTTTATCCAGGATTATTCTTGTTAAGGATTTATATTTTTTAATCTATTGAAAAAACTTCAAATAACTTGGATACTGTCGAACTTACTCTCAATAGTTGGAGCATTTTATTCTTTCAACAAATATAATATTGTTCTTGAAAACAAACACATTCTTTCCTTTCAAACAACTTAGCCTTTTTCTGGGACAAAATCTCTCAAGTATTTTATTTAAACACTCAGGTTTGAGTTTCCATACAAAATTTTTGATTCCTTAAATGCATCATACATTCTTTGTTCTAGACTTGTAAAACATTTATAAAGCAAACGTCTTTAGTGTTTTACTTACCACTTGAAGACTAGATTTTCATTGAAGAAAGGGAACGGTTTACTATGTAAACCTGAGATATGTAGCCCAAAAACAAGATCTCATTGTTTGTTCTTGACCAAAACCTTTTAAATTCTCATGAATGACCTACTCTAAACACTTAATGTATACATCTCAAAAAACAGTTAAAATATTGAAAAACATACATCTCACAATATAGATGAAATATTAAACCCTCATTACAGTATACATTTCATAAAGTATCTAAAATATAAGTTTATCTCTGTTAAACAATATATTGAATCAAATTTTAAGAAACTTTAAAAAAGTAATTAGAATTACTATTGGTCTCTAGAAGTTTTTCCAAAGATACCATTAGTTTAAATTTTGAATACTTTTAGAGTAGGGTAAAGAAGGGAATATAAGTTTATCTCTGTTAAACAATATATTGAATCAAATTTTAAGAAACTTTAAAAAAGTAATTAGAATTACTATTGGTCTCTAGAAGTTTTTCCAAAGATACCATTAGTTTAAATTTTGAATACTTTTAGAGTAGGGTAAAGAAGGGAATATGTTGTCATTTTTTTAGGACAACTTCAATCAGGTTTAAAAATTGATTTAGTATCTATGAAGAACATAAAAGTGCTTGTAAATGTAAGATTGATTTAACATGGACATGATATCTTAAACTGTGGGAACAGTTGTGTTAGATGAGCTTGTGTCTCCCTTTTAATTTCTTCTATGTTAATTTTTAATTATTTTCTCAGCTTTTTATCTTTTTCTCTTTCTCTTGGAAAAGTTGAAAAAACTCAATTCAATGTTATGCCATTGGTAAAAATAAATATACATAGCTTTTCAAGTCTAACTTCATGATATTCGAGAAGTTCTACATATTGATCTTTCAAGTTTAATTCAATGCCTTTCGAAACCTTTCTTCCTCTTTGTCCTTATACTCTAGTTCAGCATTCTTAACTTCAAGTTTCAAAATTTTATTTCCTTGTTCTATGTTGCCTTCGGCCAACTTGAACAAAATGATCGATGAAAGATCTCTTTAAAACTTTAGAATTTTACTCCTAAGCACTTCAATCTTGAATTTGGCTTTCTACATGTAGAAGTTTCAATGTATTTATTCAATGGAAATGAACTCATGATTCCTTGGGATGGGGGAGATGACACTTCTAGTATTATTATCACTTTTCTTCTCAAGGCCTTTGTCGTATAATCAATTTCATCTTTAGCCCATCATTGATGGGCTATAACTATCTTTTCTTTCATAGTAATAGAAAACAAATTGTATTCCAAAATATAAATTTCTCATTCTTTACTAATCAGACCTATAGGAACATCCTTTCAAGAGATCTTAGCAAAATGACAATTTAGGCTTATTTCTCCCTTGGGAGGTGTTAAAGTAAGCAAAGCTTCCTCTTGAGGCATTGCTTTGTTGGGATTCAATAAATTTAAACCTTTGATAAGGCAAGAATCATGAATATTTACATTGTGGTGTGGTCAGTGTCTATTTCATGTAAGTTCTTAGGAAAATTTCAACAAAAATTTTAGAATGAGGAGAGGAAATTGGAACAATAGCTAAACTATCCTCACCTCTATGCAAAAATCTAAAGCCATTGAAGGAATATAGCTTCAACTTTTATTTTAGTAATTGTAATCAACACAAATTTTTTGTAAAGATGGCAAGTTAGAAGAACAACTTAAGATATTAAGACTTATCTTAGAGTTTTGTACATGTGACATTCCTAGGTAGGTGGTCAATGAATTCTTCTCGAGATTCCTTAATACTTATTAAAGGATATTTTCTTTACTTTTCTAGTATTTCCTAATTGGAGAAGGTAGGCAATTAGATAAAAATTCTTTTTAAATGTATTGTTCTTTTCTTTGGTCTCAATGATGGCCTCAAATGCCTTTGGAGTATCATCCTATGGTAGAATCATAATTCTTTTATCATAGTTTCTCTTAAGGAATCTTTTTTCTTATTTCTTTAATTGTTTTTTGTTTTCTAGGTAACTTTTTTTCTTCCCTCCTTTATAAGAGAATCGTCCTAAGGTTGTCTCTAATTTGGAACCCCTTGAGGGTTTGACCTTCCCCTAAATGGCTTTCAATTGCCATTAAGCAAAGCATGGGGCCTCAATCAATGAGAAATTCAAATAATTTTCAATATTCAATGACAAATAAAAGGGCTTTAGTGTTTTCGAGCCTATTAACAACCAATGGGGTTTCATCAATTTTGATAGGAAAGGGATCTTTTAACTTTTGTTACATTCCTTTAACAGAGATGTCTTTTTATTATTAGTCAAAATTAAAAGATAGCATGACAAAATATCTCATACCTTCTTGTCCTTTGAAGGAAATTGATGTCAGATAGGTAGAATTTTCATCCATCTCAAATATGAAGAAAAAATATTCAAAGACCATGAAATTTCGTTGTCTCAAACCTCACCAAAGCCTTGAATTGTTACTATTGCTTTTGGTGCAATTTGGAACATGATGCCTAAGTGATCAAGAATCTCCACAAAATAGTGTTAAGAGGGAATGAACAAGCTATTCCAGGAACGAACAATTTGTAGAAGGAATGAGCAGTGCAATCTCATGTGCAACTTATGATTGTGATGGTTCATCAAAATGTCTTGTGCAACAATCTTTGAAGGTGTAACACCCAACAAGGATTGGGAGCAAATCACATGATTGAGAGCACAGTTTTTTGTTAACAAGTTTTTAAGGGTATAGGGATAAATGATTCCACATCAACGGCAAGATCCTAGTCTTTATATATAGTATTATGATCTTAAGATTTTGAGATGTCTTTTTGGACCAAAACTTGTCTAGACTTTATGAGAATTTTATAGTTATGTTATGATGAGAGTGGTTTTGGGATGGGTAACTAAGAGAGGAAGGACCTTTGAGAAAACAACTTTCTTGGTTAAGATAGTACGACCCAATTGGGTAATCTTCTACATAGTGAGATTAGGATGTCACAATTATGGTATCAGAACGGATTCTTGTATTAATTAAATATGGTTTGAGAATGAACCAAACCAAGCTGAAGTTGGAAGGCCTATAACATCCAAAGAGGGTAGAGAGCAAATCACGCGAGTGTGATTGTGGCTTGTATTGATAAGCTTCTAGGGATGTAAAGTTGAATTGTCTTATATCGATTACTAAAGGAGAGATTTTAACTTTTATATATGATATCATAATTTTAAGATGTTGAAGTATCTTTTGGGGTCACAACCCTTTGGATCCCATGAGAAATTGATAATTAAACTTTCCATGTTGAGAATAATATTAAAATAATTGACAAAGTTAGGATGGTCTTTTGAGAATGATAAAACATGCTTAAGATTTTGGATTTCTCTCAAGAGATAATTTGAAATTTTCAAGCCTCTCAAGATTCTGTTCAACTCAAGAAAGATTTGATCTGTTGCCTCATTTTTTTTATTTGGACAAGCCTAAAGTGAAAGAACATTTTCAAATTGGGGTTATCAATATCAATTGGCTCCTTATTATTAGTCTCTCTTGTTCATCAGGAATCAGTTTAGTTTGTTTGTTTGTCTTTTTTTCAGAAAAATAATTTTTGGCATCTTTATGGTAATTTTCTTAGGAAAAAATTATTGTTCAATTATTTCAAAAGGGATACACTTTCTCTTTCTCTTTCTCCCCTTAAGGTTTGTCTCAAAGAAAATGAAAGAAGAAACAAGAAGCAAAGTTGGATGAAGTAAGCTAACAATTTGTTCTCTAAACCTTGCCAAACTTTTCGAATATTTTGGTGTGGTTGTCATATCTTTTGATGTTGAAGTTAAATTTCAAAAGATTGTTTGACTATGGAAGAACAAGAAGAATAACGACTAGAAGGGGTCATCTTTTGTTTCTTTAACAAAAGTTTTTATTAGGAATTCACTACCTCTTGTTGCCTTTTCTTAGTCATTGCATCATGTGATGAAATCTCTTCTCGAACTACAAACATGTCCTTTAAACAATCCAATTGGTTCATGAAAGGGAAGGTGAAAGATACAATGAATTTTCTCATAAATCAATTGTTTAGGGTTTTCTGGCTTGACTGCCAATCAAAGAAAAAAGATAATGTATAAGCATTTATGCTTATTACATAAGTTTCAAAATCCTTTTTGATTTTATGCATTTCCAATTGCATGTTATTTCTAATCCAAAATCTTAATAACCTTTCACTAATCACTTAAATGAGGATATAACGATTATGGTTTAAATGAAGATTCAAATTTCTACCAATTTGATCATAGACATTGGTTATAATCATGGATAGTGGCTCAGCGAATTGAGACAAGTGGAACTTAGGCTCTTTTTGGTGATGACGCTTCATCTTACCCGTTGATCAGGAAGGGTTTCTTCAGTCAAAAATGTTACTCAGAATGTTTTGTTGTTTATTCATTCATCTAGGATTTGCCCATCTCTTTGAAGGCACCTAGATATCACGTGCCTTTGAAGGGTTAATGTAGTTCTTTACAACACAAAGAACTCCAAGAGATTCTTTGTGCTACACGAATTTTGAGAAGACTAATCTAATCCTTTTGTGTCCAAGGCATAGCTAATATTCTTGAGTGTTCTATGATCGTCAAGTGGTGATTTGTGGAAAGCTCGAGATTTTAAAAGTTATCCTTTTACATCAAAAGAGCTCTCAAAAAGCATGTGAACATTGGTCACTGAACCTTACTTTGGAGCATTTATTTAAAAATCAAACATTATACTATCGTAGACTGTGATAATTGACCTTGCTAATTCTAATGGAATTTGAACTAAGTTCATTTAGTTATAACAACTTATCGACCATACTAGCACATGGAGAATGACATAACAGGCCATATTATGGAAAATCTTCATAAGAACTTATAAAGAATTTACAAATTTACTTTCATAACTTTTCGTTTATAGTGATTATGATATACAATCATGTTTTTCCCATAAGTGATGATAAAAGAAGGTTAAAACTTCACTTTGTGCACATCTCTTCAGATAATCGTCACGTTGATGATCTTCATTTATTGCACCAGCACCCAAAAGTTCACAACACAGCATAATCCATTAAGTAGCCACCAACTATCGTGGAAAAAGTCTATGTTTTCTAGAAGTCATACCTAAATTACTGCACGTTTTATAAATGTCTATAAACATAAGCTTTATACCTTTTGGGAAGACACATAATGTTATGCTACATTTGACACATTCATGATATGCGTATCACATCCATAAATTAAGACCTACAATTAAAGCTGTTATGATAGGTGTTCATGATTTCTTGCAGCTAAACAAAATATGTATTTAAAGAGCAAGAGAAGTTGATGTGATGACATCTTAGCATGGCATCTAACTGATGGTCTGTCTGCTACATGAATTGACAGTTCAATTAAATATAGGCGAATTATTTTTGCACTAATAAAGCTCGTCTTAAATATATGTACATGTCTATGCATCGTAGTTTGGTTATTCAAATTGTTAATCGATGGGAGCAGATTCAGATGGAGATTCCTTCAACTCCTTTTTATGTGAATAACCTTTTTGGACTATATTTCTCCAAGTTGTCTGTGGGGTATCAAATGATTTTAATTCACTTCAAACAAAATAGTAAGTTGAAGAGGGATTGATGGTTCTATGTTGGCCAAACTACATCCTTTATGAACAGGCATCTATACTTGCTTCTTAGTTTTCACTTTCCACCATGTTTCCATCAAACTGACTCAATATTGTATCTGCATGGAAGGCATTACTTCTTAATTGAAGAGGCGGTCACATCGTTCATATTTATATGATTGTGATTTCCATTCACTTTAGTTGCCCACATGAGGTTAACAAAGCTGCCCTGATTGTTTCCAATCGTGATATGGATTTCTGATAAATTTCTTTTATTACTATTTTGAATGCAAAAGCTGATGAATATGACAGAGAGAATCAAACATAATATCTTCATAACTTGAGCTAAATGGGTCACATTATGACCTCTAAATTTACAGGAAGTTTATATGGTCCAATGTCAAAATTGTTTTTCTAGTATTTTTTTTGTGACCTTGTGAAGTTTGCTATTTGTTACTTGAATTATTAAATTCGTTTTTTATTTAGTGCGAACTTGAGAGACCTTCTGGTGTAGGAATGAACTATGAGATCCTTCGAAATGCACATAAAAATTGACGTAGAAAAGCACAAGTTAAAACAAAAGCTAGCGAAATTAACAAAATTAACAAAAAAACCTATGAAATGAGAATATATGCATGAAATGATGCAATAAGAAGATAGTGAAGAAGTTGGAGAGAACTTAAACTCATTCAAAATCCTTCTCCATGTGAGTATTACTCTTAAAGTGGCTCCCTCTGTGAACTTAAAGCACTTACTTTTCATTTGTGCACCATAGATTTTAGTACTTGACGTCATGGCTTCTATTCAGACACCCAATGATATGACACATTACACATGACTCATATGATTCAAAACAATTCAAAGTCACACATAATCATACCTCACTACAAATTCACTTAAACATTGAATGACACTAAATAAAATACAAAAATAAATATGGGACAAACTATCAAAATTAGTTGAAATTTGGTTGTCATCAGTCAATTCTGAAAGATCGACTCTACGACTGTACAATACATGAGCAAGTGGTAGCCTTACATCAGTTCTATTGCTGCGCTTCAATTCCTGTATCAACCTTTTCTTTATGTATCCAGGGAATTTTAATTTTCCTGCAGTGTGCGTCTGAAACAAACAGCTTACAATTGAATTTTCAGGTACTTGGTGATCTTGTTGAATCATATATTGGTGCTATGCTCTTGGACTCGGGATTCAACTTGATCGAAGTTTGGAAAATAATGTTGGCACTATTAGAACCTGTATTGAGTTTTAACTGCCTCAATATTAATCCTGTGAGGGAACTTCGTGAACTTTGTGAACAAAGAAAGTTTTGCTTAAGGCTACCACAGGCAGTAAAAGAAAAGGAATCCTACTTAGTTGAAGTAGAAGTTAACACTGGAGATGGGCCGTGGTTGACTGCTGCAGTTGATCACAACTCAAACGTTGCCAGAAGGGTGGCCGCTCAAAAAGCACTTTCTAAACTGAAGGTAGGTATATACATGAATTTGGTGCTGCATTGTGTACTTCTGCTCTTGTTTGGGTTACATTTTAGATGATTGATGATGGTCTTGGGCTTATTTTAATTTCTTCGAAGTCATGTAACGAGAATGCAGGATCTTGGTTATAGACATAAAAAGAAGTCACTAGAGGAAATTTTAAAGGCAACACCAAAGAAACAGCCAGAATTGATTGGATTTAATGAAGATACAATAGCAATAAAAGTTCAGATGACTAACTTCAATTTATCTCTGCCGGCTTTCCAAAGTTCAGTGGCTGCAATATCCTCAATGAATGAACTCGAGGAAAGACTCTCTCTTTCAGAATGCTGGCAGGCAACAATGGTTGATGAAACCCTTGATTTGGGGAAAAGACAGCAGAATGCAAGGTTGTTGCATTTTTCTGTCGTCGAAAAAGCTACAGAAAGCAACATTCACGAGTCTTGTACTGGTATGTTATACTGAATGATTATTTTCAATTAGCTTGGAAAAAATGGTACCTGCTCGTCAAAATTGGAAATTTGTAGTTGTTTTAAAATGTATCTTATTTTCTAACAGATATTGCTACTAAAAAATCAGCAAAATCACAGCTATTAGAAATTTGTACTGCAAATTATTGGAGTCCCCCTTTGTACGAATGCTTTGAGGATGAAGGAGCATGTCACCAAAAAATGTAAGTGTACAATTATAATATGGAATTTTTAGTTGGTAAGGTATCATTATCTCATTTGTACTTGATTAAGTAATTCATGGTGTTTGTATTTTGGAAGCTATGCTACGTACTGTCGCATTGGATGACTGTTCCTATTTTACACTTAATTTCTTTGGGAGGATTCTACTAGTAGCTCATATGATTAATGTTTCTTCATTGTATTCTTTCTTCAACATCATAATAGTTATGATAGTACTGTTATCTGGGTGATCTTTTTTGTACAGTGTTCTTAATAGGCCATTTCCTTGTGTCCCCGTTTGCTTGTTTTTTCTGATATTTCTATTGTTGGAATGAAGCTAATTGGGTTCAAAGATGATCGATGTACCTTTGATTTTGAATGTTCTCTTATTGATTGCTTATTCTGATGTAGGTTTACCTTCAAAGTTATTGTTCGAATGGAGGGTACCTCGACAACAATTTTAGAGAGTTACAGTGAATCAAAACCACGTAAGAAAGCTGCAGAACAACATGCCGCTGAAGGAGCTTTATGGTACCTAAAGCACACCATGGATTCTATAAAAAATCCTAATCAATTGAAACTCCTTTGAAGCACTGCCATTCTTATATGGAACCTGGGGTTGGCAACGATTTTGTGCTGCCCTGTGGCTCACTCAATCTCAATCAGATGAAGATTACAGTGACAAAGTGCTTAGCTTTGTGCCAACTTGATGCTATTATTTCACTGCAAGCCGACTTGAGATCAAATACTGGAATGCTGAAATTGATGGGATGAAGTTGGTTTCAAGTTTGATGTTTATTTGTCTATTGTATGCTCGTTCTGTTCATATCCTTAGAGAAAGATTCTCTCATAAACAAGGAGAGAGAACCAATGAAGTGTTATTTTGGTCGTAGACTACTATACTGGAGTTGAATAACTAGTGTGGATTAAGCAAACATGCAAGATTAATTGTCTATAGAAAGAGCGGACGCTTGAAATAATGGACACTGAAGTCTGTAGGTTTAGCTAACTGAGGTTAATGGTTATATTGATGTACAAATCCCACGGGCCATTCATACGAGAAAATAATTCACAAATGCAAATTCTGAACATGTTTCTGTTGTTGTACAAGATACTGGTTCAGATGAAGGGGAGTAAATTACAGCTTGTTTGTGCTTCTTGTTGCATCCTATTATTAATCTAAAATTAAGCCAATACTAGCTTTTAAGAGTTGGTTGATCATATCCCCGTGTTAATCACTTGAATTTCTAGTGAGCAATTCAAAACCCAGCTTAGTCGAGGGATTAATAGTTTGTTGCGCATAAAGATGCTGTTTTATTAATAGTTTGTAACTCTTTGTACTGTTTTGTTTATAAATTATGAAAACGTACTCGAGACAAGATAGAGGTCAATCAATTTTGAATTTATATCCACTTTTTCAATTGTTAAAAAAATAGTCTGATTAGTTTTTGCTAGTGTTCTTAGAACACTATTCAATCATGCATAATAAAATGATAGAAGTGCAGCCGAATAGCATAGCAACAAGAAATAAAGCGCAAGATCTTAGGCATCTCGTTAAAAGTTTTGTGCAGCAGGTGTTTCGGGCAAGGGAAGACAAATGTTAGCTATCTTCCCAAAGAAAGGATGCTGGATCAAAACTAGGTTAGTGCAAAACTCTAGCCTAAAGAGCAATTGGGAAGGCGGAAAATTCCGAAGCCCATCACACTTTATGATACGGGATAACTTGAAACAAAATAGAAACCGGAGTCATCATTCCTGCCTTGCAACTACTAGTCATTACTTCTGTAAGCATCATCTTTAAACCGTATAGTGCTGTTGAATGGTGTCAATATCAAGTCCCTTCAGCTTCACCACGGACTCCACATGTCCTTTCAGTGTGTGGAGTTCCCTAAGTCTGCAAGAATAACAGAAATTTCCAGCCTTCAACACTCTTGGAAAATAGAGCAATTTCGATTCTTAAAAATAACATTTGGACATCAAACTGCAAAGCTCCAGCTTCTGGGTTTGGTTTATTCATAGCTGATGAACAAATCATGTATAAATCTAAAGAACATGATTATCAAATTACCTTGCAACCTCAGCTCGCCTCTTAGCTTGCTCAGCAATCTCCGAGAGCTCCCTGTAGTTCTTGTCTTGGAAGAGGTTGGAATCAGGTTCTTGAAGGCCATGCAATGTCCTTTGAGTTAAGGCCCATTGTGCCTCCCTCTCTTCCCTTCCATAATCCTTCTTCGTTGTAAAGGCCGTCTGCATGAACATTCAGCTAAGCAATCAATCAAGCCACAGAAAGAAATAAGAAGAAGTCAAGGAAGGAAACCAATGGTAAGTAACCTTATTCTGGAGAAGGTTATCCCAGGCCTTTCCACTCAATGCGTAGCGGATGACGAATTTTATGATGTCAAGGGGCACATAGGTCACAATGCTGTAGAGCCAAATGACTCCTGCCCAACCCCAACCAATGCCCTGGATATGAGCGAAGCCCCAATGAGCATAAACTGCAACGATTGTGGCCACCTACAGCATAGAAACTTCCATTAATTAATAACAATATTATTTGTGGATGTATTTTTGGAGTTTTGATAATAAATGCATACAACATCTAAATTTTTTGTTACTTTTTGTAATTATCTTTTAAGAAGAATCATATATAATGATGCTCTATAGTGCTTATGTAGATTTTCTTATTAATGAATAGTTTAAAAAGAAAAAAGATTTTACCAATTGTGCCAAAAAGAAAGCAAAGACAAGCATCAAGCCGGGGCGCTCCATAAATGACCAGCTCCTCGAACGAGTGACAAAGATGAGTGCTTGACTTATGATGCTCACTTGCAGGTACACAGCTGCTGTGAGCTCATCTTCGTTATTCCTGATCGATTTCACCCCAAACTTCTCCTGTAAGGAGGAGATAACACAAAACGGTCACTAAAATACGGTGGCAAATTATGCAACAAAGAGAAGAAATCGGTTTACTCACCGAGAAAAAACTGGTCTCATTGGCTGCCCAAAAGAACACAACAGTCATTAATGCCAGATAAGCGCCAAGAACTATTCCAGTAGCAAAGATTTCCTTCAGCTTCCATGAATCCGGAACGGGAGAAGGCTTCACCCTGTCCTTGGAAATGGTCATGATGGTCCCGTCGTTGAGAATGGCGATGATGAGAACCATAAACGGGGAGAAATCGAATTTCCAGATTAGGGCCAAAAGCAAGAAGCCGAGCACGATACGTATCGTGATCGAAACTGCGTAGATTGTGTAGTTTTTCATGCGTTGGAAGATGGCACGGCTCGTAAGCACGGCGCTCACGATCACGCTCAACCCAGGCTCCGTCAACACGATGTCCGAGGCCCCCCGCGCCGCGTCCGTTGCATCGGCCACCGCGATTCCGATGTCCGCTTTCTTCAGCGCAGGCGCGTCGTTCACCCCGTCGCCGGTCATCCCACATATGTGCTTCTTTTCCTGTAGCCTCTTCACGATTTCGTACTTGTGCTCTTCATAAAAAAAAAATAAAAAATCAGATTATTGAGATTAATAAGAAAATTGAGAAAATAAAACAAGGGTTAAATTAATCACCAGGAAAGACACCGGCGAAGCCGTCTGCTTTCTCGATCAGCTCGTCGACAGGAAGTGCTGCAATCTCGTTGTTCTTCTCACCGAGAAGGACGGAGGAAGGGTACATATTGGTGCCCATGCCAAGCCTGCGCCCGGTCTCCTTCGCAATGGCGAGTTGATCTCCCGTGATCATCTTCACATTAACACCAAGATTAAGCGCACGACGGATGGTCTCGGCGCTGTCGTGTCTGGGTGGATCAAATAGAGGGAGTAGTCCCAAAAACTGCCATGGCCCTCCCGGGCTTTCCTTCGTGGCTTCTGGAACATCTTGCTTTGCGACGCCGAGAGAACGGAGACCACGATCTGCAAACTTGTCGATGATGTCGTGAACCCTCCTTTTCGCATCCTCCCTCAAATTGCAAAGATCCATTATCTGAAAAAGAAGAAGAGCAACTATATAGAGCTCCAATGGATGGAGTCCAAAACAAAAGGGTGGGGGCTTGCTCACTTGCTCAGGAGCGCCCTTGCTTGCTCTGTGCCACATATCATTCGAGTCGATATAGGTGATGGCTGTACGTTTATCTACCGGATTGAATGGTAAGAAATGGACTTCTCGAATATCAGAGCGCGCCTATTTTCAAAAGCAATTGTGAGATTATTGCAAATTTTTTAAAACTCGCTCGAAGTTGTCTTGTGTCGTTTTACCTCCTTAGGATCTGCTAGCATTCCCACAATGGAGGCGTCGATAGCATCTTGGTTCTCAATCCTGGACGCTCTTGCTGCATACAAGATCACCATATCCTTATCCACGTCCCTGGGAAACACCTGGTTCAATTCAAAAGGGAAGCTTGCCATCAATTTTGATTAAGACAGAAAGAAAGCCTAATTGTTGGCTACCTCAACTAGAGTTCGATCAACGGAAAGTTTGTTGAGGGTGAGAGTTCCCGTCTTGTCGCTGCAGAGAACATCCATCCCAGCCATCTCTTCAATGGCGGTCATTCTCTTGGTAATGGCTCCCTGCTGCGATAAGCGGTGAGATCCGATGGCCATGGTGACCGAGAGCACGGTGGGCATTGCAATGGGTATCCCTCCAATCAGCAGCACAAGCAGATTGTTGATCCCGTCTCTGTATTTCCTGTGTTGAATGGGGTACATTACCACGATCTCCACGAGCATTCCCAATGCAATGGAACAGATGCAGAAGTTACCGATGGCGGTAAGAACCTAAACCACACAAATTTATTATAAAAAGATCATCACGTCGACATTAGAACGTAGATGGAGAAGGAGGGAGTTAGAGAGAAGGAGCACCTTTTGGAAATGGCCGACGTTGTTGGTGTTGTCGACAAGATGGGCAGCCTTGCCAAAGAAGGTGTGGACGCCAGTGGCGATGACGATGGCCTCGATCTCTCCTTGCTTGCAGGTGGAGCCGGAGAAGACCTCGTCGCCGGGGTTCTTCGTGACGGGAAGGGACTCGCCGGTTAGCGCGGATTGGTCAATCTTGAGCGCGTCGCCTTCGAGGAGCCGAGCGTCCGCTGGGATGATGTCACCAAGCTTGATACTGATGATATCCCCGGGTACGAGTATGGCCGCGTCCTGTTCTATCCACCGCCCGTCCCTCAGTACCTTTGTCTTCGGCGCCAGCCCGGCCATGAGCGCCGCTGCAGCATTGCCGGCATTGTTCTCCTCGATGAAGCTTATGGTGGAGTTGATGACGAGAAGGATCACGATCCCCAAAAAGTCCTGCCAATCGGGCGGCTCCCCCTGCAAAGATTATTTTTTTTTTTTCCCCCTTTTTCTTTAGGTCTCGGCTTCCTCTACTATTCTGTTTGCCAAAGAAGGAATATTTATATAACGTACCCCTCCGTTAGCGAGGACGATGGCCATGAGAGCGGCGCTTTCCATGACCCACGAGAGAGGGTTCCACATGAAGCCCAAGAACTTAAGAACCTTGCTTTCCTGTGACGGAGAAAGGGACTAAGTGCTCCATCACATCAAAGCAGAGTCAGGTAGTTCTTATTAATACTCAGAAGGGCCAAGCAAACCTTCTTCTCCTCGAGCTTGTTGGGGCCAAAGATCTTCAGGCGCTGCTCGCCTTCTGAGTTTGTTAAGCCCTCCTTGGAGCATTTGAGTTGCTCGAAAACTTCCTCCACCGGAATCCTCTCCTGCAACAGAGGAGAAAGGAATCAAGATCACCTTTCATATATACGCATTAGAAGAACCAAAAAAGTTGGAAGAGAAGAAAAGACACAGAATTTGGGTTAATACCAAATCAACGTTCTCACTTCTGATCTCCTCCAGCGTGACGGCAGCCATCTCGTGGAAAAAGGGAAGGAAGCGGTGATGCAATGCAACTCTTTGTTCTTTACTCTCTGCTCAACTATTAAGTATTGGATCAGAAGGCTTCTCCTTGTATGTTTTTTGGGTGATTGGATTTGGTTAAAGAGGTATACAGAAAGAACGCAGATGAAGAGACTCTGCTGTGAGAATAAAAGCCTACTCAATAGAACTCCGGAGTATGAGGACAGTTAAAGCGAGTGGCCATCAGCAAATCATTAAAATCGGTCCACCTCGATGGTTCTATTTATTAGCGCGGTCGACTCGCTCTGAACTGAGACCATAACTGCCGTAAAATTTTGAGGAATCTGGAATAGGTAAAGGATTCGTTTTGGAATTATCTCTTAATTTTTTTATTAAAATTTATTTATCTGATATTTCTTATTAATTTTTTATGTTATGAAAAAAGAAAATAATACCGAATAATATCATGAAACAGCTCATCTTTTTTTTTTACGTGATTGCCGCTATTTTTCTTATTGCAATTTAAATATCTATTGTTTGAAAAATGTAGTATCCTAAGTAAAAAATTATTCCTCTATCATATTCTTGATAGTTTTAGCTATAATTTAAATAAATCTAAATATATATTTGAGAAATTGATATGAAATATGGAATTAATACATCATGGTTTTTTTATATCAACATTATTAAACCTACATTACCATGTCTCCATCTAATAATATAAGATGAATATTTGAGAAATAATATAAAAATAGAAATCCTTGAGATAAGGAATTCTCATATTTATTTATTTATTTTGACTTCTCATATAATCATTTAAATAATTAATTTTTAAATCATATATTATTTATTAACATCTTATTTTTTTATAATTATTATTTTTAATATATAATAATATCTAATATCATATCTAAAGATCTTTATTCACAAATATAAACAAAGTCAACATTCTACACTACAAAAGTATGATCTTACATCTATATCTACCATCTTACACAAAATAATAATGTCAAAATAAAAATCAATCATAAGTATGGTCATAACCTATACAAAACCACCTCACGCAAAGTGTTAATGTTGAATCATAATGAGATCGTGACATAAATGATGCCAAATATAATAATGATCAAATTCTATATCAATACCTACTACTTTCAACAAATTGTTAGTAGCAAATCTCAAATAATATACGAGTTAAAGGATAATATTTTAGTAAAACCAAATTTTATATTATTATATCATTTCTCAAATTATAAACTTATTTTATGTATCATGCTATAAAAATAAAGACAATACCAAATTTATTTACAAACATTTATATGACTATATGCATGATTACATGTATGTGCGGCTATTACCGTATAATCATATGAACATAAAACATCTATTAAATGTCAAGTAATATGCCAATAAGATATAATTTAATTATCAAAATAATTATTTGAATTGATAGGATATAATAATAAATAAAATTCATGCGATAACAATTCAATTATAAAATATGTTAATAAATAGTTTAATATTATACTTACTTCATGATAACCAAATTTATATATTTAAATTCAATGCAAAAAAAACATTTTTCAACTTCTCTTTCTTCTTTATTTCTAAAAAAATATTGTATATGCACATTAATCCTTAATTTCTTATTTTTTTCCTTTCTTCATGCTCCTATATGATACTTTGACCCTAAAATAATATATTAGATTTTTATTTGATCTATGGTATCAATGTATTATACTTTTCCCTCATTTTTAAATAATAATATACCATATAGTATAACCAATAGATGATACATCTAATACAACATATCTTATGTCATTATATAGTACGACATTTTTTTGACTCTTTCATTAATCCATAACGTAATGCATCATAAATTAAGTCTGATGTATATGATATATAGTTCATTACATTATATACCCCTACAAACAAATTATATGCAACTCACATAAAATCTGTTTTATATGTAGCGTACTATACATTGAATCTAATGCATGATATGTTTAGATCAAGTCATCATATGCCAACCCCAATCAATATTATATATATGTTTTTCTCTAAGCTAACTTAAGCTTAATTTATCATACATTATGATTGATGTATGATACATTACCTTTATAGATGGAAATGAGAATTACAGAATCTCTTGATTTCCATCCAATTCAATTTCAAATCTTGCTCAAACTTTTAAAACAACATTTTTAATATTCATAACTACTTAAAATCTCCCAAATTTATAAGAAAAACACATAATCAATTAAAAAGCATTATAAAAATCCTTACATTGGCAATTCTATATTCTAATAACAACCACAACCTTGTTTTCCTGAGGTAACAAGTCTTCTTTTGTTCTATATATATAATAGTTACACACATAGACCTTCTTGCTTTCCTTGATCCTAAACTTCTCTAATACAATTATTCTCTCTTTGTTACTCTTCTTAGTGCAATTGAGAGCAATCTCTTATTTTCTTCTTCCTTATTCTTTCCTATCTATTTTTCCTTCTCGACTACTCAACTTCCTCACCTCAATTGCTCAATCTATTTATACCTATCCTAATTAAGATGAAGAAATAGATTTGTAAAATTACTAATTTTTTCTCAATAATTAAATGATTTTTATGTTCTCTATTTCAAAATTTTATAATTAAATAATTAGATCTCAAAAAAATTATAAATATCATTCAATTTTTCTCAAAGAGCTTCATCCAATGATTTTCTTAGTTTAAAATTCTCATTTTATTTTATTATATGACATATTTTTTAAGATATACTAAAATATTAATATTTTAATCCACAATAATAAAATTTTAAAATTCTTCTTTTCATCAAAATTCTTATATTTATATTTGTATTAGCTTAATCTAAATATTTACAAAATATTATATAAAACAAAACTTCAAGTTGTTATACTTTAATACTCATATAATCATAAATATATCTCATCCTCATTTTTCACAAGGTTAGATGGAAATGATGTTGAAACCATGCTAAGGTACCTATAAAAGATAGTCCTATAAGATGTTATGATAAAGGCCATGTGATCTTATAAATAAGGTAAGGTGAGCATGAAAAAATGAATTAATATATTTGATAAGAAGATTAAATATATCTCAATAGCTTTTGTTTGACCAACAATGCAAGTACATGTTATAAATATGCTAAAGGTTTAATAATGATGATGGAGCTCTCTCTAAGGCTATATAATCGTGTAAAGTAAGAGAATTAGAAAGAATATGGATGGTAGGAGTAGTGGGACATATGATGGAAGCTTTGTGATCATGAAAGAGATGAGATTCAACAAAAGTACCCTTGAACAAGGTGATGAAACTCAAGGTGGGATAATATAATACATTAGATGATAGAAAAACTTATTAGACATTTTGATAATTCATTAATGTATAAATGTAAAGTTAACATCACCTCTAGTTAGATCATTAGGAAATGGTCACATGAATGACACGTGAGGTAATATGTGCAAGCTAGAAAAAGATGGCCCATACATAGATTGTAAAGAAAAAACCTCACTCCCAACAAGTGGGAACCTAAGTAAATTATCAAAAATATGATAGAATAACACATAATTATTGGCATCATGTGAAAAAGAAGTGTCATGCTAAGAATAAGTCCTAAGTGACAACACCATATCTTCTATACAAATGCATTCCAAACAATTGGGAACACAAATAAATTATCAAAAATATGACCAAGACTTACATCATTAATGTCATCTTGTGCATGAGAAATAGAAGTTCTATGCTAAGAACTAGTCCTAGGTGGGTATAACCATAGAAGACAATATAATTTATAAGTAAAGGCAATGTGTATTAGACGAATGAAGCAACTAACATAAAAGTTGTAAGTGCAATGGTGGAGATTGTAATAAGCCTAATAGAAGGCTTGAACAAATCCTTTTTGATGGGCTTTAAAGTCGACATAGAATCTTCAACTTAGTCTTTGTGTTGAAGTTTTGTTAATGTAGTAATACCTCAATTTTGTTAGTGGAGGTAATGACTACACAATTAATATATTTAAATTCAAGAGATGAGATAAATCATGAGCTAGACATAGGTTGTGTGGGTAGGGAAAAGGGTTGAGGGGTCAAACACATCACCACAATGATATGTATCATATATTCACGCTCAAAAGGATGAAAGCATAGGTACAATGCAATAATATTTGGCCTAACAAAACATTAGTAGTATACATATCCACAATATTATAATTAATCACAACATGTTGATTACATTAACAAGTGATGGAAAACATCAATGAATAATATCAACATGTTTACTATAGAAATCAATAATGCATAATTGAGATTAAGATAGAGGCTAAAAATAAATAAAAAAACATGCAATATAAATAAGGATATCATGTTAATTATATTAGTACTATTTATAACAACACAGTTAATACTTATGCATATATGTGTAACTAGTATACAATCTAAAATTTTTAACATCATAAAAAAAAATGTAACGCTTTAGAAGTTCACTTATACAAAAAAAAATTATAATTAATACTTAAACAGATATAATTAGTGTTGTTGATATATCATATTGCAAAACAACCAAGGATAAAACTCTTTTAGTAGTCACTTGAGAGGGATCGATGTTGTTGGACACTGCTTTTGGATTTCTTTTTAGCAATTTTGTGAAGCAAAAATCAAGAAAGATCAATTAGATTGGATTCCAACGAATAGCTTATAACATTCTGATGCTCAAAAGCGTTTTGGTTTACAAATTTTTAGCATTTTGTGAAATGAATTTGACATAATTGAAACTGAAATGTGAATATAAACTCAAAAAAAAACTATTTAAATAACTAATTTTGGTCTTCGTGCATAATTTTTTTAAACTCAGTAAATTTTTATGAATATTCAAAGTTATTCAATTAAAAAAGGAAAAAAAAAATAAAGAAAAATATAGTTGATTTTGTTTTATTTTATTGCTACAGTTCCTAATCACCCCTTAAGTGCACCAACCGAACCGGATACCTTAATGACCCAGACTCAGGAAGAATCACGAAAGGTAGTTATTGTTTGGGACAATTTTCGAAACATCCTGATGGTTAGCCGAGGGAAGAAATCTAGGGGGAGCATGTGTCGATGCTACACTTTCGAAGCAAATAGGGAGAGAAAGAGTGACAGTTGATCTGACGACTGAGGAAGGAGACGCGAGGAAAACAGCAAAGGTTCGAGAAATTTGGGGAAAAAGAGAGGAGAAGAAAAGTCGTCCGTGAGCCTTATTGAGGTTGCAAGAAGGTGAATGATCTCTTGGCCTCTTGTTTCTTCCTGTATATGATTTCCCATAAGCGAAGAAGGAAGAGCTCGATGTGGTTTTATCATGAGGTTGTTTGTTTTAAAATAAAAAAATTAAGTAAATTAAAATAAAATAAAAGCTACGTTAAAGGCTATAAAAAAAGAGATGGAAAAGAAAATTTAAAACAACTAACAAGTAGGGTTAAAAAAAATAAAAATAAAAAAGGAACAAGCAACAAAAAAGTACGTAGTGATTTTATTTTAAAAACAAATTGACAATGATGATGGTTGTAAAACTTTTTAAGATATGAAATGTAATGATTTTAATTGTGACCATTAAGGAATTATATGATCATTTATGTGCTAAGAAAAGACTTTTTTAAAGACTATAAACTAGAAAGAAAAACTTAAATTAGTTGGAAAAGATAGCTATACAAGATGTGAGCTTTATTTTTAGTTGTAATTGATAAAATATTTGTGCAACTTTTAAGGTATGAAAAATTATGTTTACATTTATAGCAAATGAAAAATTAAAAAAAACAAGAAAAATTATAAAATTATTATAGAATCTGAAAGAAATTATATAAGGTCAATATTTAAATATGATTTTTTTCATGACTGATATGTGTGTAATGTTACAAACTATAGGAATTAATTTGATATAGAATATGAAATTGTTGCAGAAAATGAAAGAGAAGAAGAAACGACAAGAAATTAAGAGATCATCGAAACCAAGATATGCAAATTCAATTAATTGTAATGTAAGTATGTTTTCTTTTCAACATGATATGACATTCATGGTGCGTGATGGCTTGTTCTAATGTTATGATATACAATGAATAAAAAGATAAATGATATCATATGACGACATAAGATAAAGATAAAAAGGTTAAAAACCTTGTTAAAAAAAAGAAAATAAAAAATAAAATTTTCCTAAACTTATCTCTATTATTCAATGAAATATAAGGAGTCCAGACACATGATATTGTGCATGATATGCATTAGTTTTATATTAGGTCATTAGATGACATCAGAGATCTCTATTATCATAGTACTTAGTGTATAAAGATAATATATGATTGATATAACTGACTAACTATTGTCTATATGTAAAGATCTAAAGATTATATGATAAGATATGATTAAAATATAAGATACAATCTCATAAAATACATCTTGGCTGGTTAAAAAGAAAAAATAAACAAAGAAAAATAAAAGAGAAATGAAAAAGAAATAAAATATAACATATAAAAAGAACAAAACAATATATAAATTTATATACCCAACGTGGTGCTTATTTTTATTTTAATTCAATATATTATGAGTATTATTGATATGTTATGTTAATATTATGTTTATCATATGTGATATTATTTTTTGTCATACTTTATTATTTATTCATATAGAATTCATTTGTTGAGCATTCTATATTTATCTCTTATTTATATTACAAAACATGTAACAGATTCATTAAAAAGTAATATTTAGATTGACATGTGAAGTTTGTAAGTATAATATCATGTACATATTAATAATGTTATAAATATCATAACTCTGATTAAAAAAAAACAGATATACATGTATTACATTTTAATGTAATAAAACTAGTTTGAATATCAAGATAATCTGTATATTATTTTTGTCATTCACATCTATAGTGATGCTATGTTCTCACATTATGTTGTGATGCTCTAATATTATTATACTATTAATCAGTAATTATAGTAAATGATAAAGGGGATATAATAAAGCTATTGAAGGACCCTCCCACTACACTTGAATCTTATAGCATCACGTCCACTTCCAAAATGGTAAGATTTTTAAACAAATTAGAACGAGCATAGCCACTTTAACAAAAACATGCTAAACATGTCAAGCACATCTCTTTTCAATAAAGAATCACTAGAAACCTTACCCACTACATCTAAATCTTATCATATCATCTCATGATGTAACAAAAACTTGCTAAAAACTTAGCTTTGGCTCATAGACAAAAAAGAAATATTTAAGTTCCAGCAATATATCTATACAATAGCCTACCCAATGTGCTAGATTAAAAATCAAAATATCATAGGATCATCAGACTTCCCCAAAAGCTAAGAACTTGCATGATTTTTTAATACTAAAAATATCAACCCAATAAGAAGAGCAATTTAGCTACCCACACCTAATATAACTTAAGTTGATGGTGAAAGTGATAAGGCGCACTTAAGTTGAGTTCTTAAATTGTAAAATGATTAACTCACACATTCACATGCATAAGCCCGAGAAATTGAATGTGATAAGTAATCCCTCTCATAAAATAACAAAATAAAATTATAATTAAGTACTTTCATAGTGATTAGCACTTTTTGTTGTTAGATAATGGGGTAAAATCTATCATTTAAGTCTCGTGCTCACCTTCTTAAGGCATCATTGGAATCACATCATCAGATGATCACTCATGACACTTGGCTCAAGCAAGCTTGATCACATCATTTCATTATTTCATCAAAAATCTTTTTAATGTATGGTGAGCATCCATATCTGTAAGACCTCAAAAATTATAATGATAAATTTGTTAAACATGAGAATATGAAAGAACAATTAGAAATATTAAGAATCATGTTTTGAAATTCTAAAGAATACTTTTAAGAATTTCAAAAGTCATTACAAATTAAAAGAATTATACTTTAAATTCTATCAAAAAAAAATTCTTAAAAACTACAAAATTAAATTAAGACATTGTTTCAAAACAACTTGTGTCGATTTTCATGTTTCAGACAATGGTGTTATGAGTGGCAAGGTGGCATGATATAGGTGGAGTAGGAGGGAAGGAGAGGGTGCAACTATTCTTTGATGTCTAATTCACGGGTTGATGCTAGTTCACATGTCTGTGCAAGTTTACATGTAGGTACGAGTTCAGTGGTCAACGCAAGTTGAATGACACAGCAAGCGACCCAAAGACAACAAGGCAACAAGGAGGCTAAGCAAGCAGAGTAATGAAAATAGCTTCAAAAGGTTAAATTAAGTCAAAATTAACCAAAGTTTGTATTGACAAAACTACGAGATTGCTACTTAAATTTCCTAAACTTGATTTTTTTAAAACAAAAAACATCTAAAAAGTTGCTAATTAACAATCAAACAACTCAAAATAAAATATAAACACAACTAAATAGATAAACTAAATAAAATCTAAAATACGTTAATAAAATTTGAAATATGTTGTAATGAAAAACAATGATCGATTGTAATTGACCACCATTAACAATGATAATAAAATCAAATAAGAAGTAGATGTGTCAATCCTAACACTATTTGATCATGTAAGTTTTGCTACACTTGATCTCTAAATTCATTATACTTGTATTTAATTTTGTAGTTTTTTAAGATAATATTTTACAAAATTCAAAAAAAATTTTTAATTTGTGATGACTATTAAAATTCTTAAAAATATCTTTTAAAATTTCAAAATATGATCCTTAATATTCTTAAGTATTCTTTCATATTCTTAGGTTTAGTAAATTATCATTATACATTTTGAAGTCTTTATATATAAAAATATTATAAGAAATATTTTTTGTGAATAACAAAATGTTGCTGCCAAGTTTGCTTAAAACAAGAAGTGTCATGAGCAAATCATCCAATGTTGTAATTTCAAATGTATCTTAGGAAGGCAAGTGTGAGGCTCAAAAGGAGAGATTTTGACCTAATTTTTAGCAACAAGAAAAATGTCAATCACCAAGAAATTACTCAACTCAATTACTATTTTACTTCATTATTTTACATAGGGATTACTCATCACTTCATTATTTTCGTCTTCTTCCCTTCCATGAGACTTGATGAATCAATCACTTTCGAAGCGGAGGCGTGAGTGGTGGCGAAGTAGCGATCGGAAGGGGTTGCGGCGCTACGTACTGTAGGGTCGTGTGGCCGGCGGGATCTCGGCCGGTGATCCTCGCTGGGTCCTCTCCGGTCCAGGCGTGGGGGCAAGGTGGCAGCCGGAGCATCAGCAACGGACGCTGCGGCTGGTGACGGGGGAGTGGTCTCCCATCGGGAACTCGGAAGGAAGGTCGGCGGGCAGTGAAGCACGGCAACTCGAAGCGGCGGCGAATCTTGGTGGTCAATTTGGGCGTTGACCGCGTGGTCCCGTGTCGGCACGTGGGGCCCGGGTTCGAGCTAGTGTTCGAATTCGAATTTGGCCGGTTCGCGAGAGTGCTCGAACCCGATTAGTTGCACATTTATCCGCTGGTTATCTTACCGCTTCGTCCCTGAGCTCGGGCTGCGTCTCCTGCAGCCCTAATGGCGGGTGGAACTACCCGGAGGAGCAGCAGAAGAGCCCGATCTTCCCAGAGCGACTCTCCAACTCGCGAGGGTTCTTCTTCTGTAGGTGGCCTGTCGGCCCTGAAGCTTCCTCCCCGTGCGTCCGAAGTGGCTGTTGGGGATGACCAGGAGGGAGACTCATTGTGTAAGACTGTGCAGGAGCAGCTGAAGCAGAGTGGGGAGGAAGCCCATGGAGTCAGGATTGGAGCTGAGGTTCCTTATATCCCTGAGGTGACCCGTCCTGCCGTTGCGAATAGGGTGAGCTTCCGGGGGGCCTTAACTGCCAACAGCGCTCCCAGACACAGTGACACGGTGATTTCGCACGTGCGGCCGGCGGATGTTGATGTCAAATTGCGCAATATCCCCGAGTATGTGGAGGGAGGGGACGTGATTATGTCACCAGAAGCTTGCTTGAGACGCCTGGATTTTCACAAGTTCGACCTGGTGGGCCGCCTCTATGGAAATACCCTTCCTTTCCATGTCATTAAGAGGGTTTTACTCAAACGATGGGGCCATATTAACAGCTTCAAGATTTTTGACCTCACGGCCAACTGTTTTTGCCTTCATTTTGCGTCGATGAATGAGAGGAATGACATCTGGTTGGGCGGGCCCTGGCAGATCGTCGGCCAAGCCATGGGTCTTGATATGTGGTCGCCGGAATTCAACCCTAACTCCACATCTGTAATGCGCGCCCCTGTCTGGGTTAGGCTTCCTGGTCTCCCCCTTATCTACTGGGATGTAGACAATATTCTTCGAATTGCTAAAGCTATTGGCGATCCGTTTCTTCTTGATGGCTGGACGGCCGGCTTAGAGCGCTCGTCCTTTGCGCGAGTTTGTGTTCGGGTGGACCTTGCGAAACCTCTCAAGCCGGGCATCTGGATCTCTGGGGACTACGGGAGGGTTTTTCAACCCTTTGAATACGAAGGGCTGCCGCGTATTTGCTTCGCTTGCGATCATGTCGGACATTTGGAGAATTCCTCCAAGTCGGTCAAAGCTGGAGGAGCTGACATCAACGACACCACGACCACAGATGAGGTGTGGGAGGATCGCCCAGGGGTTACTGAGGCTCTCGGCCGCAATGAGCCTGAGGGACCTGAGGATGACCGCCGGTCAGAGAGGCGGGATGTACACGGCGAGGGGCACGGTCTGGGCCCTTGGATGATTGTGCAGCGGAGGAAGAACAATCGCAAGAGCCCCGGGGGTTTGATCAAGAGGCCTCCTGTTGTCGTTCATAGCCGCACAGCCAGGGGATATGACGGGGCCAGCACATCTCGAGGCAGTAGGGGTCCGCCCAAGTTCCGGGGAAGAAGCAGAGTTCGTGGGACGGTCAAGGATGGGGTGTAGAGTCCTACGCCGACTAAGCCTTCGCAGGCTGGGAAGTTTGCCAATGTCGACCAGGTGAATTCGCCACTTCGGCAGAGGGGATCAGGGGCTGACGGTGCACCCATCCCGGATGGGGGTGACCATAAATCGGGACTTCTTGCTGACCGTGCTTCGTGGGGCACAGAGGCCAGCAGTTGTTTGCTGGAAAGCTGTTTTAGTTTGGTTGGGGATGCCGGAAGCTCATAACCATATGACTACTATGCGGAATGTTAAGGTTGCAGCATCTGGTTCGGGAGTGGAATGTTAAGGTTGTTGTGCTACTGGAGATCAAGATGCAATCTTTTTCCCGGCGCGATGCTAACTGGATCCTTGGGAAGGATTGGGATTTTGGGTTTCATCCATCTTTGGGTATGTCGGCGGGAATCATTGTGCTGTGGAAGGAAGAGATCAAGTTAGCACTCACGACGATCTCGGCCTTTATGGTGGCTTGTTCGATTACTCCTCGGCAGGATTGCACCCTCAACTGCTGCTTTGTTTATGGTCCAAGGGTGTCTCAGGGACGCCGCGCGATCTGGGACGCTATCCGCACAACATACTATGACAATTCCCCTCTCTTGGTGGTTGGTGACTTTAACTTGATTATGGGCTAGGAGGAGAAGCAGGGAGGTCGGCCTTTCTTCTATGGCAGTGAGCAGCAGTGCTTCGCTAATTTTATGCAGGACCTTCAGCTCGCTGATATGGGTTTTTCTGGCAACCAATTTACCTGGTGCAATGGGAAGAAGGGGGCGCACGCATTCTGGAGCGGCTTGATCGCGCCCTGCTCAATTCTGCCGGCCCGATTGCTTTTCCCAACTGTTTGGTACATCATCTGGGTCGCCTTGGCTCGGACCACTGCCCGCTGTTAATCAATCTGGGTGGCGACAGGATCCGGCCGAAATCTAGCAGGCTCCTATTCGAGAGCATTTGGCTCCACTATCCCCAGTCCTACCGTGTAGTGCAGCAGACTTGGAGCAGACGTGCGTTGGGGGACCCTAGGGAGATGGTTTCGATGAAGTTCAAGCGGTCACTTATGGCGTTGCGTAGTTGGAGCCGCAGAGAACTGGGGAGTTTGATTAACCGAAACCAAGTACTTTTACGTGACATTGAGGAGCTGCAGGCAAGAGAATCGAGGGTGGGACTCACTGAGGAGGACCATGGGCGTCTTGCGGATTTGATCACTGCCTTTCACAGGGGTTGTGCCCATGAGGAGCAGTGGTGGTGGCAGCGTGCCAAGGTCCACTGGCACAGGTCGGGGACACCAACACGCGCTTCTTCCACAACATGGCTTCGTCTCGGGCCCGCATGAACCGCATCTCCATGATTCAGGGCGTTGATGACCGGGTGGTGGATTCCCCGGACAGTATCGGACAGGTCTTAACTGAGTATTTTGAGAGTAAGTGGCGTGGCGGCAGCTCCAAGGTAATGCCGCAAGTCATCTCCCCCCTGGTGGTTGTTAATGCTGATGTGGCTTCCAGGCTGGGAGCTAGGGTCACCGAGGAAGAGATCATCGAGGCTTTGCAGGGCATCAAAAGGAATAGGGCGCCGGGATGTGACGGGATCTCGGCTGAATTCTTGCACGGCTACTGGACCATTGCGCGCCATGATGTCATTAGTGTTGTGCTGGCTTTTTTTGAGGACTGCAGACTCCCGAATGAGTGGAAGGACACCCTTATCATTCTGATTCCAAAGAAGCAGGGCGCGAGCAAGCCGGAGCATTATAGACCTATTAGTCTCTGCAACACTGTGTACAAGGAGGTAGCACGGGTCCTTGTCGGGAGACTGAAGCTCGTTTTGCCGGACCTCATTTCGCGGGAGCAGGCGGCATTCATTCCCGGCCGTAGTATTTCTGATAATATCAACATCGCGCAGGAGATGGTTGCTAGGATGCGGACTTGCAAGGGTGCGGCTGGACTTATGGCAGTGAAGCTCGATATGGAACAGGCCTATGACCGTGTCTGTTGGGACTTTCTTCAAGAGATGTTGATGGCTATGGGTTTCCCTCCCATCTGGCGGGACTGGATTGCTGCTTGCATCAGAAGCCCTAGATTCAGCGTCCTCTTCAATGGTTTTCGCCTCCTGTGGGTGGAGGCTCAGAGGGGTCTACGGCAGGGATGCCCGCTCTCCCCGTATCTTTGTCATGGCTTCTGAATATCTCTCTTGCTTGGTAAGGAATCATGAATCCTAGCAGCTTTTGGGGTTCCGGCCGGGGAGGCATGCGCCTTGCATCTCGCACCTCCTCTTCGCCGATGATGTCATCCTTTTTGCTCCTGCCTCCCGTATCGCTGCCCGTCTTATCAGGAGGATCATTCGTGAGTTCGGGATGGCTGCTGGTTTGCAGGTAAATCTTGCGAAATCCAGGGTCTTCTTTAGCACTAACCTTTGCAGGAAGAAGTCCAGGTTAATTCTCAGGAAGCTCAGCATGGAGGAGAGAAGTTCTTTTACATATTTGGGGATCCCCATCACTGCCAAGCGCCTGTCCAAGACTGACCTCAGCTTCTTGCTTCAGCGGTTGGACGCTATGCTGCTCAACTGGAGGGTCAGGCCTCTTTCACTGGCGGGCAGGGCCATTTTGGCTTCGTCGGTCCTTAGTGCCATCCCCTGCCACGTGCTGAGGCATTGTGTTGTGCCGGCGGGGATTATTGAGGCCATGGAGATGCGCATCAGAAGATTTTTGTGGGGAGGGACTAATAGTGCGAGGGCCATTCATTATGTGGCTTGGGAGTGCATCACGCTGCCTAAATCTGCGGGTGGCCTGGGCCTCCGGGACCTCCGCGTTTGGCACCGTGTTCTCCACATGGAGGGATGCCGACGTATTCTTAATCGGGAGCCTAGTCTATGGGTGGATTTGATGCGGAGAAGATATGCTTTGGAGGATCCACGGATGAAGGCCCCCCGCAACGCGTCCCCGGTCTGCAAAATGGTGCTTGGGGCTATGTCGGAGGCCATTTCCCTCTTTGTTTGGCGTATTGGGGATGGGCGGACGACGAGATTTTTGGAAGATAATTGGCTGGGGGTCCTTCCGCTGAGTTGCTGGCCCACTTTCGTCAATGTGCACACCTACTGGCCAGCCAGCGTCGCCGAAAGTCTCCTGCCCGACGGGAATTGGAATTGGGATCTTATCAGCGCTTGGGCAGATGGGGAGCTTCAGGACCGCATCTCGCATCTTCCGAGAGCCTTGCGGTCCTCACAGGATGTATTGCTTCTCTCCCTCACGGAGAAGGCCCGGGCGGTTAGCGGCAAGATTTACTCGAGCATCGTCTGCAATGCTCGAAAGGGAGGAAATGGCAGCAGGCCCTTGGAGGAATTTCGTGGCATCTGGAAGCTTAGGGTCACTCCCAGGGTCCGCGTCTTCATGTGGAGGCTCGCCGGTGATCACCTTCCGTCGGCAGTGTGGTTGACCAGCCGCAAGCTTTGCAATTCTCCCACTTGCCAGCAGGGCTGCGAGGAAGACGAGTCCTTGCAGCACGTTTTCTGGCGCTGCTCGAAAGCCCAAGAAATTTGGGTTGACCGCACTGTTCGGGCAGCGTTGACCTGCTTGGACCAGCATTCCAGGTTTGACCAGTCTACCGGCACCGATTTACTGTTCATTGACCGGATCCTCCGGTTCGTCGGATCTCCTGCTGCTCGCCAGGGTGCCGGGCAATTGGTTGCGGCCACCATTGCGACTACGTTGTACCATATTTGGTCGAGGAGGAATGCAGCAAGACACAACACCCCGATGCCTCTCCCGGGTTCTACTATTCGGACCATCTTACTTGAGGTTCACTCGTCTCTCAACCGACATCTCTCTCTCTCCTCCCTGTCCTGCGGGAACCCTGGCAAGTCCACGGACTTGCTTGTTACGCATAGTTGGATTCCCCCCCTACAGGTTGGATCAGAGTGAACTGCGATGCGGCGGTTGGTGATTCGGTGGCCGGGTTGGGGGTGGTTGTGCGGGATTGCTTGGGTAGACCTCTCTTGGTGGCTGGTAAACGGTTGTTGTCCCAGGCTGTTGACATGATGGAAACCCAGGCTTTGCTTATGGCGCTTGACATGATTAGGGATCTTCTTCCCCTGCACCGGGCTGTGGAACTCCAAGCTGACTCTATGATGGCCATTCAGGAGGTACGCGAATTGATGTCTTTACCCCCGGGATCGGGTGTCTTTGCGGCTACCATCCGGTACGCTTCGGGTCTTGAGGCCGTTCGCTTCTTACACATTCTCAGAGACGGGAACAAGCCTGCTGATTGGGCTGCTCGGCTGCATGCTCTAACGACTTCGTCTGGGGCCTTGAGGATCCTATTCCTAAGCCCCTGCTTGACCTCATGTTATCTGATTTCACTTTCGATCCCCCTTGAGGGTCCTTTTGTAATTTGGCATTTGCCTTGATATAATAGATATTATATCCTCTTCAAAAAAAAAATATGAATGTAAAGGTTAATATGTTTACAATATAAAAACTCTAATTAAATATACTTGGCTACTTTCACCACTAACTTAGGTCACATTAGATCTAGACAACTAAATTGTTCTCCTTATCAGGTTAAGATCCTTAATGTTAAAGAAATATATAAGTTCTCAACTTCTAAAGAAATTCTTACTCCATAATCCTAAGATATTCTAATTCTAAGCCAATAACATATTGGGTAGGCCCTTATATGGATCTTTCTTTTGAACCTAAACATTTCCCTATTATTTATGAATCAAAGCTAAGATTTAACAATTTCATCATACGTCAATGTGTCTTGCTCCTTCACAATCAACCACTATAAATTCTCATCAACTAAGACAAACATTGGTCTCATATAAGCTTGGATTTGTGATCATCAAATCTTGTAGGATCAACATTTATGAATCGATCCTTGAATGATCCTCTTGAAAAGGCCAACTTATGCAAAACTATGTTAAGTTCAACTTAAGAAAGACACTTATGCCTCATACACAATTCAACATTGATCATGGGAACTTGTTTCAAAAATTAATATGAAGGATTATTTATAACATGCTTCAATTAAAAGTTAGGCCCCCATGATGCCCACTCTTCTTCTTAAGGTGATTTTCTCTCTCCAATTAAGAGATATCAAATCTAAATCCAATGAGCTTGGAGAAGCATGCACCTTCATTGATTACACCCCACCCCACCACACCCACATGTGCTTTAGGAAATTGGATAGGCATGAATGATAAATAAGTACTTGGCAAGTTCTTCCTCTTAATTAAGTATGCTTAATTTCTTGTAAAACTACTTTAGCATAAACACCTAATTAATGAAGTTAAGGTAGCAGAACATGGCAAAGTGTAGGTTGGCCTTGGATGATAATTGCAAGGAGGGGAAAAAAGGCTAATTATGCAACTTGAGAGAAACCCACCATTAGCAATGGCTTGTAATAGGTCCATAAGCATGGAGGATAGTGTTTCATTGTGCAATGGATCATCACCAACTAGTCTTATGATTAACATAACATAACATCGGAGCCTCTTGTTGTGGATAGAGAAGATAAGAGAGTGAAGAGAAAATCCTCGATGTCTCATGAACATGAAATCCAACGACTGGCTACCATCCATTCAGCAACAACAACAGCAAAGCAAAATCAGCCGAGGACAGCTTAGCGGTTCTAAAAAACCATAATTCCGTCCTACTAAATTGTCAAAAAATATGAAATATTTATTTGTTATAAATTTGAATTAATGTAAATTTACATTTTCTTACTTTTATTATACTAGAAGAGAATGGGCTCACAAATGCAAGCTGTTTTTCCATAATGCAAGATCTTTTAGCAGCATAGATGCAACTTCTATGGACAGCAGGGTTCACCTGAAAGGGCACTAGAAGACATAGAAATCTTAACAGGTACCCCAGGCCTAGGCTCAAGTAAATGAGCACGAGGAAGCTCCTTCATCAACATTTCCTGAAAATTAATCGTCAATCATACTCAAGAAAAATCACAGGAAACAAATTACCCAATACATCATTTATGATGTTCTATCTTCTTTAAAAACTTTTAAAAAAAATCCTTCAATATGATAATTAATTACTTCAGCCTTCTATCTAAGAAGAACCAAGAAATTTTTGCAAATAGTGTGTCAAATTTTGTTCTTCAAAAGTTTTCCTGCTTGAAATTTAAAAATATCAACATTTAATAAAAAAAATTTATCAAAATTCTAGTTTCACTTATATAAAACTCTTTTTCTAAAAATTTATTGTTAAACCTTTTTTTATTTTATTTATAAACAAAGCCTTTAAAAATGCAAGCATATCATCAAGATAACAAAACATAAGTAACATATACTGACCTTGAATGATTCTATTGTACCCACTGATCTGATGATGCCCGAGAGAATCCCTTTACTATTGAGATCACCATTCTTCATCGGGACAACATACCTAAGAAAGAAATAAGAGGTCATGTGGTTTGAAATAGCATGGATCGTCAGATAACCAGAAAATTAAAAATATGTATACTTTGCTTGTAGTAATTTTGCTAGATGAACTGCATCTTCCTGTCCAGAAACTAAGGTGAATGAAGGAAGTAACTGTTTAATGACCGGAGTGATGATTATGTCAACTCTATAGTCTTGTAAGAATGATCTGTTGTATACGCAGTGTGGCTCGTAGTAAAGTTTTTGATCACTGCTTGACGTAATAATGTACCTACAAAGAATTTTCTGATCAGCTATTTGAAACGATATTGCAGCTACATAGAGTTAATTTGCTTCAAGTGGAATAAAAAGAAACATTATAAACTCTATGGGGACATTAACACAGACTTCATTGAAATCATTCTGTTCAAATTAATTGAAAAAATGAGAGAACTAATCTATATTTTCCAACAGATAGTAATAAATATGCAAGAGAACTTATTTACCCATTTTCTGGTCTTTGCCAAGGAGGGCCTAATATAGGACCTGCAGTAGCAAAGATATTGATTTTTGTGCTATTTTTCCCCTCAAATTCAGAACTTTGGCCAGGCTCCAAATAAGTTATCTGCAGAGGAAAGTTTACCAATGTAACAATTGAGGTAAACAAAACACCATTAACAACATAAAATATAGCACATGAAAATGCCCTTGCTAACATTTGTAGTCAAACTAGCAACTCTTAACAATATAACATCTACCACATGCAAATGTCCTAGTTTATGACCTATGCACCATTTCAAACATGCAAAGAGCAAAAAAATGGAAGTTGTGATATACCACCAAAGTTGTAAAGTGCCGAAGTTTTAATTACAATCTTACATTTTTGAAAAGTGGGCATAGAATGGATTCTGCATTTGGAGTTGCAAACACTGGCAGGTTTGGGAGCTTCTCTGAGAGGGGTCTGAGCGTCTTCACATGGCAATGGTCATCCAAACTCTGCGTAATCAGAAGGCAATCTACCTCGGGGAGATCATCGAGCTACCTTCATGCACAATACGCACATGTTATTAAGGATCATATATTTTTTAACTGCTACTGCAGTTAGCATTCCATGATTGTTGTTGCCTTACTGACTTATGCAAACTATCGTCATTGTAGGAACATGCATATCTACCATTAACGTAATCAACTAATAAAAGTTTCCAATTTCTAGCAACTTTAGCTTATGTTTAACTGTCCCTTGTATTGAAGGCTCTCATCATATTAAACAGATGAATGTATTCATTATGATTCACTATGAAAAAGCAAAGGTTTTTACATGATATTAGAGCAGGCTGAGAGTCCTGGTCTCAATCTATTTAACAAATTTATCCCAAAAACACTGATGCTCAAACAAGGTCGAGAAACAACCGATTCCCCTCACTCTTTCTCGGCCATATCATATCAATAATAGCGTTCCTCATCTTTCTTTCAGAATTAAGTAAGCACCACACCTCGGGGAATGGTTAGGCTTTGGCAGTGGGCAATAAACATGTCGTACAGGTTTTCTCCATTGACTCCAATAAGATCGATCTAATAACCACCAATCTCATTTCGAAAGTTTTTAAAGCTTTATGGATGATGACTTGACTTATCAAATCACTCAAACGTAAGATTTATCACAAAAATTGTAGTAGACAATTCCGTAGACAAAACTGTAAGACTCTAAGCTCTTGCCTGTATAAGTTCATGTGTTCTAATATTGCATAATAATATAATAGTTGACAACGTGACTGTACCTTCTTGGTTCCACTCAAACTAGGGATCCTTCCAAAGAAGTCAACGGAAGGGCTTATCCTCTCACTCTTTCTCCCAAAACAAAGTTCATCAAAGGAGGACTCTAGAGCAGTTCCTTCCCAATGAGAACCTCATTTTTGCTAAATTTAAAGTGAGAAAGAAGAAGAAAAACCCCGCAATCATTGATGAGCCACTTCCTATTGAGCTGGTTATGCCCACCATTTCACCAAGAGAAAATGTCAATGCCACAGTCGAAGGAGATTAATCATTTGCAATTGCATGGCTGACAGCAGACTTTGCCATTTTCTCATTAAGAAATTAAGGCAGGCATGATTCAATTCAGTGAAGATAAGCACAAATGAATATATTCTTCAGTACAGGCTGAGACACATTCCATTTGATAGGCTTAAAAAGATTTCTTGACTCTAATGAGATTACACGACAGCAAACTTGGTCCACGTGACAACTTCCACAGGAAAAACAAATAATTTCTCCAGTTGGCAGTAATAAATCTGAGATTTTTGGCTTAGTGTATTTGTACTGTGGAACCTTAAAAGACTGGGTGCTTATTTTCTCGCCACTGTGGATGACGGTCTGTGTGCCACTTGGGCTGATTAGATACGAGACAAAGGAGAGGCAACAATAGTTTTCTGAAATTTAGGTACAATGATCGAAATGAAATACAGTCAAATAAATTCAATCAGATAATGCCCAAGGAATCTATCTAAAAGATTTCAAATTTTTATTTCGGAACCACAACTGATATACCAAACTTCTTGTTCATACACCCCACAGCAAAAAGATGCAGTGGAAAGGAAGCATAAGCAGTTGCTTGCGGTATCCTTTGCTCTTAGGTTGCATTCCATCCCACTAATAAACTTTTAGGGTGAGTTTGTCATGACAACTGCATTTCTCATTATTCTCCTGAAAACGCCAAGATTAAATGATAAATCATTCAGAAATCATGCCCAAAGCAATGAGCATCTAAAAGTAATTGATGCTTATGCTATATGTTTACAAAACCTATGCATCTAGAAAAATTTGCTAAACGGGTTAGAAGGGCTACAGACTGGTGAAAATGGAAACTGGCAAGGTTGCTGACTCTAGTGACGGGGTCCTTTATATGAATAAATTTTCTCATCGTGAAAAGGAAACAATTTAACAAGGAAATTATTAGTGAATGGGTTCACAGAATGAAGATAATTCTGGCAAATATAGACATTGTTAATATTAGAGTGTAGCTCGCCATAGAAAATAATCAAAAAGAGGGAAGGGAATACTCGGCTGTGCAAGATCAGATTGAATATTTGTTTTTAGCAATGACTGAGGTCAAGAGGAGAGAAGGATTACAAAGAAATATGAAGATATTTTCCTAATTGTGAAAGTGCAACAACCCCCCTCAACATTAAATCTGCCAACCAAATCTCTCTGGGATGTTATCATGATCAATTACCATCACTGAATTCAAATTTCATAGAAAAAGCAAAACGATAAAGCCAGTATGCTTTAAAGATGCAATGAAACCCCTGATGGAAAAAAAATCATGAAAGGAACTAGATGTTTCCAACATTAAAACTTCAAGTTTAGTTCTATTTCCATAAGAAAAACAAAGATGATAGGGAATAAATGAGTTTATACGATTATATTTTATTTAGATTGAACCATTGCACGTTACAAGGCATGTCTCATAGCTAAGGCATATAATCAAGTTCAAGGTTTGGGCATAGACAAGGGATATAACCAAGTTCAGGTTTGGACCAAGATATTTAAATAGCTATGAAATTTGCAACTGTTCAAACCGTCCTTGCCATTGCAGTCACTTTGAAATGAGAGAAAAAACAACTAGATGTCCACAATGCATGCCTTTTTGAAAAAGCCTAAAAGATGTTTTCATAAAAGTCCCACGGGCCAATTTTCAAAGAAAAAGGAATCATCTGCAAGCTTGATGAATCACTTTATGTTTTGAGGCAAGCATCTCAACAACAGTTTTGAAAAAATTATCTCAAGCTCTAGTCAAGTATGGTTTCAAACAAAGCTTATAAATCTCTTTATTATATTCAACAAGGAAAGCAAAATTATTGACCTTGTTCTTTTGAATGATCTCATTGTTGCAGATGAATAATAAAATGAAACGTCCAGAGTTCAAGCAGAATCTTTCAAATTGGTTTCACATTAAAGACTTGGAACCATTACACTTTATTTTGGGATTAGCTTTAAACAGAACACAAAAGGTATTTGGCTGAATTATCAGAAATAAGCGAGAGATGTTGTAGCTTAAATAGGCTTAAGAATGCCAACCATTTCATCACATCAATATCACGAAGGAACTTTCTAATGTGGTTAGGAACGCCATACAAAAAATTTCAATCCCCAAAGGATTGGCTCATCAAATTAGAGCACTTGAATAATAGACTTACAAAGAAAACCTAACTAAGCAATTCCTAGAATAACAGTACAAATTAGAGCACTTGACCTAAAATAAGGCCAATTATTTGATTTGTGGCTTCCCCTGGTAAATACATCAATCATTTCAAGAGATCAAAGAAATAAGACATGGTTTCCTTATCCTTCGCTGAAGCCAAACATAAACACTAATAAGATAACGATGGAGATGTTCTGGCTGCATAATCTATTAAAAGTGCTGTTTGACAATGTTCCAAAGTCAATATATGTGATTTGTGATAATGATGCTGCAACACAAATGGTTACAAATTCAATTTTTTTTAATAAACATCAACAGTGAAAAAGACCTGGGCGATAGCAAATGAGAGAGAGATTACAAGCACATCGAGGGGAACTGAACCAGAATTCAGAGATTTTAAGCTATTTGCTAAAGAAAAGAAGCGCATTAAAGTTGACTGTCACTATGTTAGAGTTCAAAAACAGGCCAAGCTCCTCAGTTTTCTTATAGTTTATCTGCTTACCAATTTGCAGAAACTTGTCAAGTGATAGGAAAGACCAATTCCATGTCTTCATAAAATTAATTGGCCTGCAACATACCAATCCATGAGCTTGAGGGAAGTTAAAAGAAATCTGTTTAAAGGGATATCCAATTTAAAGGTAAGCTATGATGTGTTCATTCTATCTTCCCACATCAGCTTGAGGGAGATCGAGGATTGGATATTTCTTTAGTTGTTGTTGTAGCTAGCATTCCTTAATTGCCATTGCAGCTAGCATTCATTAACTGATGCTATACTTAGTTACAGCTGCAATTATTATAGTATCTCCTTCATAATTGATGCGACCTATCAGTCATTTTAGTAAGATATAAGATCTAATACCAATCCAATCAATTAATGATGCCTTTTGATGTCTAATTGCCTTATTGTATGCATAATTTTTGCAATGAAGGATCTCATTGTACATAATCAGTGAATGAATTCACTATGATTCACTAAAAGCAAATATTTTTACACATTTCCAACTTCAAATGCTTACTAAATCACTTGAACTAGATTACACAAAAAAATTATTTGCTAAGTTGGGAAAATAACAACACATATTGTTAGATTGTATGATATTTGGAAGTGTGATGTATTTTAGAAATGGCAAAGATTTGAAATATATGGCCACATTGAACAATAAAGTTACTTTATTATGTTCTTTTTCTTTTATTTCAAATAATGCGCAATTAAATTTGTAATGAGCATGTTCAAATTTTATGGAATCTCAACTATCATAATTCTCTTCAAATTTGTATTAAGAACATTATCAAATATCAATTAAGCATCCTCTAATTTTAAAATCTTCCTTTTGCACTCATATTTGAAAAATGTATAATCAAAACATAAATGACTTGTACATAAAAACAATAAACAAATATATTTTGAGCACAAATACTCAAAAATAAAGTTTAAATTATGACGTAATTGAAATACAACTTTCACCTATAAAATAATTATGAAAAATATTTTGAACAAATTCTCAAAACTTACTCTATATGTGGTGTACTTGAAGAAGATTTTATACATGTATTTGACATACACATACTCAAGAGCATATTAGGAATAAGATTTGTAAATGAAAAACAATTATAAAGCTTATTCTACACAAACATGCTCAAAACTATTGACCCCATACCTTGTAAAGTTTGATAATAACAGAATCAAGCAATTTGTATACTATTCATTTGTGGAAGAAGTTGAAGAATAGAGATTAGATGTTGAAAATTAACAAGAAAGAGCAAACCACAGATGAAAACAAGTCAAGAATTGATGATGACACTACTCAAAATGATAACTTTCAAATCATAGAACCACTCAAGTCTAGATGGAATGGTTGCCCATCTAAAGCTTATCAATTACAAATTAAACTAATTAGAATGTTAAACCTTCACTTATTGCTCTATGACACATAAAATTACATGCATCTCAACTCATACATATTCTTAAATTATCATTTCTTTTCATGAGTTAAAACAAAGAAAAATATGAATTAATAGATTAAAACAATCATAGGATTAATACTAAACTTGTGTGCTTTGAAATACATATAAAATAAAGCTTTGTTTGTAGTCTTCATGGTGAAAGTATAATATGATGTCTCTCATTATACTGGTATTGTCTGCATTCCAGCTATGTGTCCAATGTCATGTTTAATTAGTATTGTACGACGTATGCACGATGGTCTAATCATACTGGTACGACCACTATTTTAACCTAAATAGACCAATCATTGCTTAATCATACGCAATAATATCAATTATCGACTGTGTATGAGTCAGTTTCATGTTCAGAGCATTCAACTGTTTCATGCATCGTACAATAAAAAAGATTTTTTCATATTTGTACGAATTATTTCCTGCCAAAACCACTGAAATAACTAAAAGTAAAAACTATGTTACAATGGCATCGTACGAATACAATCTAATATCGCATGCATATGGTTATCATATAGTATGTAATATAAGTTAACCAATATAGTTTCATACAAATACGATGTTAATATCATACGTGTACAAAATAACTCAACCTACAACTCTCTAAGCGAATACTCTAAAAAGAATATCATCATACTAATATGATCTAGTTATCATACTCATACAAAACATCCAAAAGCTTAAGAACAATGCACTTTCTGAAAAAATTCATTGTACATTAGCGATCCCTTTATCGAATGTGTACAATCTTTAACCAAACTATATGCTTGTGTCTTAAGAGTGTCATACTTGTATGATCTCTGTGATCATCCAATACAAAGTTTTGTAAGCCCAAAACTATTTTTAACATTGTGAAAAGAACATGCATCGTATAGTATGATCACTTGTCTCATACTTTTACGACATATTTTCGGTAACTGAAATACATGGGTCATACTAAACATTATTGGGCAATTAACCTTATTCACTTATCATTTGTGTAAAATCCCTTAATCATAATAGTATGAACGCCACTCGAGACTACTGATGCATGATTAATCTCTTTGAAAACATAATTTTTGAGGTAGTGTTTGATTGATTTAGGAATATAAATAGAAAATGTATCACTTAAGAAATAACTAAAGAATCTATTTGTATATCTCCAAGACGAAGAACAAGGGTACTAGCTATTGGAACTTATACATTCACTAAAAAATTCTTCCATCTGTTGTTTTGTGAGCACAACTGTTCTTTGATCTATATATTTCATATTATTTGGTAATATCAATTCATATCATATAGAAATTATGTCATATTATTTTCATTACTAAAAAGGCATCTCAATTATTAACATCATATAGCATGTCACATTGTATGTTTCTTTGAATACAAAACCTTGAATCAAAACCAAATAAAGAAAAAAAAATAGATAAAACAAATCTACCTGAAAGTTATCCAAAACCTTCTTAGAGGCATCATAGAGCCAAGGCATTCCAAAGTCCAAGTTGCCCACCAATATAGGATCAACTAAAATATTCAATTCGTCTACACTCCATAACCAACTATTGCCCTAAAAAAAGAATGCATCCAAATCATTCACAACTAAGTTAACATGAGATATTTTAGTAAAAAAAAATGACATATCAATATACCACACAAAGTATACCTAATTACCTATATAATATAGAAACCTCAAAAATTACTTATATGTATCTGAAATTTAATATTACATCATACTATTATTTAGAAACCTAATAATCACATAAATTAAGCTAATCATACAAATTTAAAAGAAAATCTTATTTTGCTTATCATTTATCATCTTCCTATTATGAAAATTTTTTTGACTCTTTTGTTACATTTAATATAATTTTATGAATGTGCAAACTTGGTTTGCAAAAGTAAAAATTAACAAGTTCTATAAGTTATGCTTAAATTACTTATTTATCTTAATGTAATCATTATTTAAATATTTCAATATGATAAAGTTAAATTTCTTAAACTATTTCTTAGATAAAATAAGATTTTTTTAACGATCATCAAATATAAAATAGTATTACTAGAATTTTGAATTCATTGAATGAGAGAACAAATACCTAGTGCAGCCAAATTCAGTATGCGACGATCCTAAGGGGCAATACCTTAGCATAGTGAAACTAAGATATCACAATTTTTTTATTCACCTTTAACATTTTCTCATTTTTAATACACACACACACACACACACATACACATATATATATATACACACACACACACACACACTAAAACCTATGAGTATAATAATTAAATATATCAAATTCATCTTGAGTTTTGGAACACGTCTAACATTAGTTAAGATTCTTGTAACATCAAATCTTTTCTTTCCAAAGCTCAATAATATTCCTTGAAGTGCTTGCAAACAAGCAAGAAGAAAAAACTCCCTCACCCAAAAGGGAATGATCTCTTAATTTCTCACAAACAAATAACTTGAAAAGGGAGACATCCTCTGTTTCTCTTTAAAAAAACTTTTTTACTCACTCTTGTCTGTCACCACATTCATGACCTCACTAACATTTATAGGTAACAAATAATAAGTGTTTAATATCCGAAATCTCAAATAGTGTTCATACTTGGCCTAACAATCATAATTTTCTTTTTATAATTTTTCCATATAATTGCGAGATTCTACCGGCATTAATTGTCTTGCTCAAAAAATTGTTTTACACTTTCAAAAAAAACATAAAGCTTCTACTAATCATATAATAAACAGTCAATACAAGATTTTACGACACCGTATTTAACAATTTTTATTCATTTAGTATCATTCAAATCTAAAAGAATAAAAATTAATCAAACAATTATATTTTTTGAAATATATGGATAATTTTAAAGAGAGACAGAGAGAGGGAGAGAAGCAAACCTCTAGATATGTAAGTTCAATGGAGGCATCCCTAGTTTTAGGATTGGCAACGCAGGTCGGAGATGAAGCCTTAAGGATTTGAAAATTCCTTTTATAGAGGAGTCCTAATCGGCTGCAGGGAAAAAGAGACGGGAGAGAGGAAGGTCGATGGATTAGAAAAAAGTTTGAGGGAGTTCTGCCACTGAAGCTTGTGAAGTAAGCGGAGTTGGGAGCGCAGAACGCCATCGCCAAAGAGAGCGGAACTAGCAACGAGCCTTGCTATCGAATTTGAGTGTTTGAATCATCGATGTTTTTAACTTCCATGGTGGGTAAGGAGTCGAGCAGAGTAGTCTTTTGTCTTGGGACTGTTCTCTTCAACCGCCTCTTTGTGCTGGATTTTTTTGGGCCTCACTCCATCTTATCATTACTAACTAACGATAAACAAAAATTAATTTACTTGCACCAACTTATAACTAATTTTATAAAACCTAAAATCTTTTAAAATTAGATATTTCTTAAGGGTTTTTTGCATTATTAACTGATGTGTCAACCTTTTTATTTCTTTTTCTCTTACAATTTCCCAATGCTTAAGCAATAGCGTTCTCACACAAAAACATGCAACTCACACCATACAAATGTCTCTAATCTTTGACATCAATGATCTTATTTAGTAAGTACTATATAGGTAATAATCAAATTTTAAATATTACATATATTTTTTTTATTAAAATAACTTTTTTTTCTTATCATAAATATAATGATGCAACAAAATATTTTTCAAAATGATTCTATAAAACTATCACTTATATTAGTGTAAAATGAATATAAAGGTATATAATTCGATATAAGTATCCACATTCATTTGGGCATAAATAATGCATTGTTTAATATAGTTGTTATTATGTAGTCTTTTTTGTAAGCAAAAAACATATGTTTATAATGCATATGAATACAAAACACAATAAGAGAGAATTTAGGAGCGATCTCTATAAAAATATTCTAATAAACAATTATGCATATACGTAAAATAGTCCAATATGTTTGAAAGATGACTTATTAATGATTAATTGTAATATCTCAAAAATTAGATAAACATATTTATATAATATAGTCAAATAAATATATTGTATTTTAAATTAATGAATTTTATAAGGGTAAAAATTTTCATTAATCAAAGATATTTTGAAAACTAATTTTTAACAATCATAATGTGTATGCAAGCCAAAAAAAAGAGGAAAAAAATAAATAATATTATAAAGAAAAATATCATAAGTTCGATTAAAAAGTTTCACTAAAATCAAATGACTATCGATGATTTTATTGAAGAGACAAAGCTTTATAAAATTAATGAATATTTCAAAATAAATAATAAAGAATATATTGAACTTTTAATAAATCTTAGATTAATAAAAACATGAGAGGTTACAGTTGCAAATTGGGATAAAGAGGATTAGAGAAAGCTTCTTGTGATCTGAGGCACTGCCAATGATTTAAGAAGGAAATTCATGTATAAGAAGCAATCCAAGGAGAGGGTTCAGTCCGAGAAATATAAACATGAAGTAATCCAATTTCCAAATTGACGTTAGTATTTTCCTCTTGGTTTAAAACAATTTCTATTTGAAGAATTTTAAAGAGAGTGTTCTTGTGTATAAAGTATTGTCGGGAGTGTGGGAAAAGATTTCAAAAGAGTTATGTAAAGTTAATTTAAGTTATGTTAAAGTTTATGCCAAGATGACCATGACAATGCATAGAAAACTTGTAACTCCAAACCTTTATCAAACAATCTAATCAAGAAATCAGATGGTCCAATGGATCCTTAAAGAAGAAGAATAACTCTGCAAGACATCATAAGACAATCGAATGGCCATCCAATGGGCACAATTGGATGGTTTGATAGAGCAATTACATGACTCGATAAGTAGTTGGACTATTGAATGGGAATACAGAAAAAATTAGACTAAGCATCGAAGCACATCAAATGATTTAATAAGAGATATTAGATGATTTAATGATACCAAAAGACAGTTTAACAACAAACACAAATAAGTTCAAGAGATTCCTTTGAGCTTTGAGAATGCAAGGAACATAAGAGAGCATAAGAACTGTAAATAATTTTGAATATGATATAAGTTTCATATAAAAATTACAAGAAAAGAAAGAGATAAAAAAGGATAAATAGAATATTCTATTATCTAATTAGGTAGGCATTTGTATAATCTATTAAACTCATATGATGTAATAAAATATTAAATAAGTTTTTTTAGAACACTTATATTTATATATTGTATTTTGGATATTTTAAATGTATTAAACTATTTGAATGTAATCCAATGATGAGTTAAGAGTACATGAAACGTGAGATATATATGAAATAATGTGGTATGGTCTTAAGTGATATTAAAGTTACGAGAAAATAAGATATGCGCCTTAAATAATGATGACCTCATAAGAAGATAAAATAAACTTTGAGTGATGATAATATCACAACGAGCTATAATGATCTAGGTGAGTGTTTATACCATAATGAGATATAATATAACTTAGCTAATGCTAGTGTCATAGAAAGTTTAAGTAAAAATGGTGAAGAATAAACAAAAAAATGGTATATGATGAAATGATTACCAAAACTATGTAATAAAAGATTTAAAACATGACTATTTATCATCACTCGTATTTGTGTATCTATTTTATATCTTTTTTATTTATTTTATTGTCATAAGTTATATTATTATTTAACCCACTAAGTCTTTTATGTTGGCTCATCATATGTTTATTAATATGTGTAAGTACAAATGACATACATCATGGGACACATAAGAAACAATATTAAGAGTATTTTTACAATCAATGAGCATGCCAATATCTAAATTTATTTAGATATAATGAAACAATGATATAATAAAAATAAAATAAGTCGTCATCATATGTTGTCTACAACAACTTATAACTCATGCATATTATTATTCCTTTAATTTTTTTTCTTTTAACTAGTTGTTAAAGTTTTGATGCATAGGTGATTCGTAATACTATTAAATTTTGAGTGATAGTCAGAGAAAAGCAAGGGCAAGCATCACATTCTTGTTCTGAAATCATATCCTACCTCCACTTTGATGCAAACACAATAAGTGGCAAAATCACTAACTATGATTTTCAAAATCAAAGAAATCCAATGCCCAATATAATGCAAGTATGAAAGAAAAAAAGCAAATTACTAAAAATAATATATAAGAGTTAATGGCCTATGTAAATATATAAAAATTATATATATATATATATATACATATATATATATATATATATATATATATATATATTAGTTAATCTATTTACTATCTTTTTTAAAGTTATATCTCAACAATTCATAATAATTTCAAACAAACTCAAATCAAAATAAATAATTATTGTATACTTGCACTCTCTTGTTAATTTTTGTCCAAATAAATAATTATTGTCAAATTTTGAAATATTTTGTATCATGACACACTGTAAGAGATAGAAAAATCTATCATTTAACTTTTCATATTCAAATTTCTATTTCAAAACTTATTTATTAAGATCGTTCACACTATTATTTGTATACTTACAGCCCTAAAAAAAATTATATAAAAAAGCAAATTTAGAAACAAGACATTTGGTATCTTCAACTAGTATTAATCTAATCCTTTAAAAATTAAAAACTATTTAAAATTAACAATTCCAAAAACTAGTAAAAATTAGAAGTAGACTTACCACTTCATATAAAAAATTCATAAGGAATTTTTTCGTAATAATGCAATCACTAAGTAATGCTTTAAGAAAATATAAATTCACATGAAATGATTAAGGTCAAAAGATTTTTTTTATCAATTTAAAATTCTTATCACTTGTTATAGCACTTGGGATCGAAGATGATAGAAAGTGATTGTCATATGATGTCTCAAAAATGAGATCATTAAACCTAGTAAGCTTTTAAGTTACAGGATATGTTAATAAATTTTTCTCCCCATTGGTAACTTTATCTTGAACCAAAATGGATATTATTTTCAAAATGTGTCTTGACATTTTAAGACTATAACATCCTATATAAATGTTAGAAGTACTCTCTCAATAATCAATATAAGATAATTCATCTTAATACCCCTCTACCTAAAAGCTTGCCAAGACCATGCCTTAATTATTCTCCTCTTAAAATATTATCTAACATTCACTTCTCACTCTCTTTGATTTTGGGTATTACAAAATCAATTAAATTACTTATATGTGAACTAACTTAAACTGATCATACAATACAAATGAATCCATCATATGATAGGATGTAGGTAGACGAAGTTTTTCTATTCGAAGTCAACTATATTCTTCTTTCATACAACTCTAACTCAATTTCAATTCATTATAGTACTTAATTTTACCCTTTTAAAGCAAAAGTAACTAAAACCTACTCAATTCTATATTAAAATAAACCTTAACAATGAAAGAAAATAAAAATTGACAGACTTTATCTCTATTCCTTCTATTTTCTCCCTTTCTAACAGCTTAAATCTTTTTATAACAATATTTCTCTTCTTTCTTTAATTCAAAATACTCTCCTCTAAGTTGTAGCACAAAGTTTCAAACTCCTCTAAGTTGTTTGAATCTTCATAGAGAGGGTTAATGTAGTCTTTGAATAATATACTATAAAAGAAAGTTTCAAACTCCTCTATATAAATTTCTAACATTTTTCTCTTATTTTTCTTGTTCTTCTCTGCTCTCTTTTCAACCAAAGCCTTCTCTCTCTCTCTCTCTCTCTCTCTCTCTCTCTCTCTCTCTCTCTCTCTCTCTCTCTCTCTCTCTCTCTCTCCTTTTTTCTCTCAATCGAACTTTCACTTCCTTTTTTTTCTTCTTAAATCCCTACTTAACCCATCCAAGTTTTGAATTTAATCCCATCCTTATGACAATGATAATACTTTGTTTAAGAATTTATTATTATAACATTTAATAATAAAATAAATTATATTTATGTCTTTTTTTTAAATTTAAAAATAATAATCTAGACCTCTAAGTTTATAAACTCAATGTGGAGAGAGAAAAAAGTATCAATCTGTTCGAATTGGGATGGAAATTAAATTATTTTTCTCTAATATTATATTATTTACTTGATAAATTAAACTTATGATTATATTTTGAAACATAATTTAATAAAAATTTGTGTCTAAAACTTTTGTAACATATGACTTCAAATCTTCCAAAAATAGTTAAATCATTCATTTTTTTGTTAAAATAAATAAAAAAATTAATATTCAAAACAAATAAATTGTTGTTGTTGTTATTATTATTATTATTATTATTATTATTATTATTATATTACAATTAAAAAATGTACAAATATGTTTTAAGTTCTATCATGTATTCTTTTTTTGAAGCTACTAAAACCTCTCCACCACAAACACATCCCATTGTAGTGCCTCATTTGCATTCATGCTTTATGTGTTTCATAATTTCATACATAAGCACTCCACTACCTTTAGGTTTTACATAGTTCATTTCACCTAAAACAATGAAGAGAAAGAAGAGACGATGTCAATTCTCCACCTCATTAAGTGGCTCTACCACCCATAAAGCATCCATCATTCATGCATGGAAGCTACTAAAACCTCTCCACCATTTCATTTCTTCGTGGTTAGTCCCACCACATCCTTCATTCCCTCTTCTATCAACCGATAAACATGCATAAATATAAAAAAAAAAATCTAAAATAACGTATAATAAATTTGATAAAAATAAATAAATAAAGGTTCTCACTTAAGTGCATCACGCGAAACCCATAGCCTAAAGAGTTCCATCCCATGAGCCCCACATGAACCCATTAATTCAACGCATCGATGTCATATTTAAACCATTTAATTGAGACTCGCGCTTCCCCGTGCCGTCGCAGTCACTCCAATGTCTTCCAAACCGATAACACAGAGCTTAACGTAATCCGTAATTAATGGCCCTTCACATATTTCTTTAACGCTAATTGTCACTTCGACAAAGTATCACCCCATTGATGGACACTTTTACCATGAAGAAAATTTCGTGTAATCTAATTGAACAATTCGTGTCTTTACAGGTCATAAACAGGTGTTCAGATTATGTTACTACTTTTCAAATTGTCACTCCACGCTTTTTTTTCATCAAGGATTAAACCATTTTCACATGTTTAACTTGATTTGCCTTCATACAAAACTGTGATACCATTTGTTTTTATAAACCAAATCAAAGCGATTAATGTGAGCCACAACCTGATAGATAACATGAGTTATATCATATCCGAATTTACAGTTTTTTTTATTTGGTTTAATATTTTTCGTGACATGTATGTTCTGATATTTCTTTTGATGATATCTGCTTATGCTTGGGAAATCCAAGGTCACCATCATATTCTTTCAGTGATCAAACATGTTGGAACATAACCACATTTTATCAATAATTTGATCATCTAAAAATATCTTACGAGTATATTATAATTCCTTTTTTTTTTATTCTCAGTCACTTTACCTTTTGTTTTTTTTATGTTAACTTATTTGCTAGTCTTGTAGTAATTTTGCCTATAATGAAGTTGTACCATCTCTACTCTCTTCTCTAAACGTTCAGTACATCTGCTCCTTCTCCTGCTCCAACATCAAAAATAACGAAATGTACCATATCTAATGCCAGATGCTATATATAAACTTTTTATTGATTCATAAATTCTATTTCAATGAACGGAAAGCTTACTCTATTCTACAGATTTATACGCGTATTACATAAACCGGTAGACAATGAACAGTTTTACTGTAATTTCTTTCCCCTTGCGGCTAATAAAGAATCATCCCAATATGGAACAACCACGAAACAGAGTCTATCCTTCTTCTTCTTCTTCTTCTTCTTCTTCATTTCAGACCATAAACAGAGGATGACGCATGGCCATGGAAATGCGCGAAATCTTCAATGGTGCAGTGGATTGGGGCCGCAGGGAACCAGTCTCTTATCAACGCCGTAGCGGGGATCTATCTCGACGCCGTTGTCGCTGCCGGCGGTCGGATCGGGGACGACGGTGGGAGGCTTGCTGTGTCGGCGGTGCCGACCGGTGTGCGGATGGTGGTGGTGGGAGCTAAGGAGACGAATGGGGGTGTGCTCCGAGGCGAAGAGTTTCCGGTGGAATAAAGGCGAAGAGACGTCGATGGCACTCCTCGGCTTTGGTTGATGGGTCTTCTGCTTGAGGACCATGAGGAGGAGAAGACCGAGACATAGGAGCAGGGTGGCGATATGAGCCCTTCTCATTGCCGTGGAGAAGAGGAAAATGTGGACGGCTGTGTCATGGAAGTGAAATATTTCGACGTCTACGGAGAGAGAGAGAGAGAGAGAGAGCTTGGCAATAAAGGTTAGCGCGTGGGAAGTACAGAGCCACGGGGTCGTTTGCGATTGAATTCATTGGTTGTTTTTTTACTTAGTGTGGTGAAAAATTGAGAGATTAAAAGATTTTTTTTGTTAAACAGTAACTAAAAAAATTCAGTTTTATGATTGAAAAATTTATTAGCATGTTAAAAAAAGAAAAAATGACCCATTTAAAACATATGACTTCATGGTATTCGACTACAGAGAATTTTATGATCTGTTATATTTCAGAGTAAATTACAGTTGAACATGCATCTCTCCATGAGAAATGTTCCCAAGTACAGGTTTTTCTTAAGAAGAATGCTTTTGTTTTAAGAAACAAAAGAATTCTTAAATATATTGCCTATGATAATAACTTGAGAAGCTTCTTTATATACACTGTTTTGGCTAACGTAGAGGAAATCTTTTAGCTGCATAGTTATATTTGATTTAGGATCCCTGTCTGAGGAACCATCGAGGTTAAAAAAATCAATATTTAAGTTGACCGGCTTTTACTAAATAAAACCAATGAAGATGCTCCAAGCAAAGTCCAAGCTGTTCCCAAAGCAAAGAGTTGAGCCTTTACTTCTAAGAAACTTTAAGCTTCCTTACAAACCAATGTAAATAAAGATTTGGACAGCATTTGAAGTTTTTTCTGGAAGTAAACCCTATTAAAATGTACATCGAATCACATAGAGAGCTAAGTTTCAATTCACATAAAGAACGGAGGGCAAGCTATACAAAATAAAACATATGTCTTCTCTTGCAAAAAAAAAAAATGTACTAGGAAAGCTGTGTAGATATATGCACCTGCTTTGTTGGATTGTAATGAACATAGTGACAAGTAAGATCAACTCATGTTGTCTCCTTTCAATCCACAATGGGGATTAACATTCTTATAAACACGAGGTGACACATCTAAAGAGGAAGCAGATCTTAAAATCATAGTAGAGACAGGAGACATGGGTGCGATTGGCTATTGTAATAGTTATAGCCACAATTATATCCAACACTTGCCTTGACTTTGATCCTTTTCCTCAAAATGGTTACTAATCTGTGTAATAATGGAAGAAGATAATACAACTATCGTAGATGTATCTTCCTTCTCTATTGTCTACTTCTTCAAACCGTTGCCCAGGTCTCCAATTTGACATGATTTCTTTTTTGGTATTCTCAGTAATCATTACAAACATGATGGATTGATTCAGAATTTCGTTGATAAATAATCTGAAATCAATTATTTTGGGGATTGATTCAGAGTTTCGATAGTAAATTATCTAAAAATGGAGCACCATTGAATCATATTGCTTCATTTAACAAACGGGAGCAACGTATAGATCAATTAAATGCCCACCAATGTTGAAAAGGGAAGAAAGCGAAAACTCAAAATTGCTAATTACAAGTGAAGTTTTACGTTTGCGTTTAAAACAGCAAAAGAATATCTTTGTATTTGTATAATAATCTATTCAAAAATAAAATACATTTCAATCAATAATACACCAATCCACACCTTTTCACGCTAATTTTAAATCACAAATTTTCAATACATTTTCAATCATATCTAACATAGCAAACTCAAATAGACAATTCTCTGGAAATTTGTATAATGACATGCATGTTACGCATGCAACCTCATTAAATTTTGACACGAACCTAGCTTCATGTTAGGTAAGCCTTAACGGTATAATACATAGATAAAATCCTAATCGACAAAAGTAAAACGGCAGCAATTCAAAATTATTATTTCGGAGTCTCCATGAAGATGATCAGTCGTAAACGAGGTCTTTATCTAATTCAAATGAGTTGCAACTTGTAAACTTGCCAGTATAAATGACATCTAATGCTGCTGTCATAATTGTTCACGACTTTATTTCACTCATGCTGAAGCATATACAAAACCACGTTTTAGACATACGCTGAAGTAAAAAAAAGGATAGCTAAACTATCTTTTGGTCCTGATAAAAGCCGCGCCATCGCGACTATTCACAGAGGCCTGATTCCCAAGCCATGGCGAAGGCTTGAACTTGCTTGCCAACAATGCAGATGTCGCAGTGGCATTAAGTTTTCTTCTCTTCGATTGGAGATCCATGATCTTGCTACCTGAAGCAGGATTTGATGAGTGGCCAAAGATAGAAGAAGCCTTTATTGCTGCTCGCTTATCCTTCCTATTTCTTTCAAACTTGGAGGGGAACCTAACCAAAGCTGCACTCGCTGCATCTTCTTGTGATGGAGGTAGAAGGCGTATGCCTAGGCCCATTTTCCTGGCAACCAGCTCTTCTTCAGCCACATTTCTCTTTTGACCCTAACATCAGATTACAATGTATTGGGACTAAAAAATGCAAGAAAACCTACTTCTGCAATAATTGCATTGCAAATTGATTTTACCCTTAAGCGAGAACGAAGCGCCCTGTTCAAGCTGTAGTCGTCTAAGTGCCTGCTGTCAGAGACTTTCTGAAGACGCTCTAACCATGGTTCTGCTTCCTTCTTCTTCTGCAGGTCTTGTTCTTGATGTTCAAGCCGGTAGAATGGATCTGAAAGCTTTCCCCTTTCTGGAGTGATGACAAGTCTCCATTAAAGAAACCATGCAATGGCCATTTAAAAATTAAGAACAGTTTTGCAAGAAGCCAGGCAGTATCATACCTTCGTCTGCTGGAAGAGCAAATGTTTCTGCATCCTCTACATCAAAATCCTCCGTCTTGCGCTGAGCCCCACTGATTATTACGTATTCACAATTCTTAGGGTCTGTCTGTACCACAATTTCATGCTTGCAGCATGCTGATTTCATTGTGAAACTCCATATCTAATACAAAAAAAATCTAATTAAAATAAAGAAGAGCGTACCAAATTTGGCGGCAGCTCAACCAGACATTTCAAACAAGGTTCATATTTTCAAACAATCAAATTCGTTTCAACTGAAAAAGTTTTCAGTCTATTTCGGTGGATTTGGCTGAAAATATTCCTGAAGCAGGTGAAAATATGCAAATCAAGCCCCAGGGCCAGACATTGGCAGATGTGGCTCAACAAAACCTATCTTTTGGCCTGAAAACGGCAATAATGAATTAGCAAATCAGGTCGTTAGCTAGAGAGAACCATTCCTAGATTTTCTTTGTTCCACAATATATTTCTACTGATTTAAAGGTTACACAAGCGAAAGAAGATAATCTTGCAGTTAGTATAGCAACAAGATAACATGATTCAACTTTTTGTGACTTAGAAATTAATTGTTAATTATATGGAATTAAATCATTTTGAACATTCATCTACACACAATAATTTAAAACTGTAAATGCACACTGTAACCAACACTATTTTTCTTTATTGTTACCGTTTTTTTATTTTCGAAACTTAAAAAAAAAACTTCGTTTTGATATGTAAAGGTACCCAAAAACATAAAGGTTTCTATCCGTGCCATATGCTCTTCAGTACTTCAATACTACTTAAATATCACGTTGAAAGCAACTTTAGAGTGGCATACCTGTTTTGGTGACAGTAGTCAACTTGTTTACCAAACAACCGCAGACAAACAAAATAGTCCAAGTGTAGTTAGAAAAACAAAAAAAGTTCGAAAAAAAAAAAACTAATCATTGCAATTTACTTGCTAATAATCTCATCCATCATTCTTTAAGAAAATATTTCAAATAATTCAAAAGCATATCAGAAAACAATCATGATTAATTTTTTGTCTTATATCATTTATTCTTCAGAAATAATTCAAAAAAAACTTATCAATACTCATAATTTTATATGTTCTCCACAATTAAGAAAGTGAATGAACTCTGAGACACGGATCAATAATGATGCTTGAGGATGGAATTCATTGGGTTTCTAAGTGGACACGAGGAGGAAGAAACAGGCCCAGTATCAGCACATATGTTTCTATTTTATTTGCTTGCATTTAATTAATTTCAGATTAACGTTGTTATCCACTTAATCATAAAATATTATATTATGAAATAGACAAGAATGGAATGACGATGCATGAATGACAACGCAAAAAAAGTAACTGAAGATTTAACAAGAAGCTATTTAGCAATATTTACTTCCCCACCACTTGGATTTTGCTATAGGAACAGTATCACTTTCCCCAGCACAGGTAACCATTCGCCATGCACCACGAATGGCTACCAAAAACCACTACAGATTGGCTATTGCCTACGACAATCATCACCTGTCTCTGAAACTTGCCACACTTGAACCACCAACCAATCGATCAAAAGCACCAACACAGCCGACAAGCCCTCCACCACAGATCGTCGACAACACCTTCTCACAGCCGGTCAGTTCAACCATTGTTGACATACCATTATTAATCTTCAAACATCACCCACATTTTTTTTTTCTCATTTCCCATTCCTAATCAACCACACAATATAATGTAGGCAGTGCTTTTATAACATAGGTAAGCAAATAGCTTCTTAAAGTATAGGTGTCTCTTCTGCCTTGCTTAAGATAAAACAAAAAATACCCTTAAAAAATGGTTTATAGCAAGCTAAACATTTTACACAATCTCTTCAAGTTCCAGTAATATGAACATGCCTCTATCGCAAAAGTTGTTGACTAATAAAAGCAAAATTGTAAAAACAATTTGATAAAATAAACTCAATATTATGCAATATAACTGATATTTCTATAAGATCATGCCATCAATTCAATGAAAATTTTCAAAATCTCAATCTTCAAATGAGCAAGAGAATTATAATTCATGCAGCAGAGACATATGAAGAGCAAAGTTACGTAGATAGATGTGTGTGGCAAGAAGCTAGTATCTCATTCACCAAAATTTCATACAAGAATAACCACCACATGATGGCTTACTCTCACCAGCTAGTTGCACTCTATTTATCCGTCAATTTTCTTTAATATCCAATTATTCAATTCTCTCTAATAGTCCCCTAGCACATATTTTGATACAAGTCTTCCTCATTCAAAAACAAACAAATGACACATATCTCCTAATTGGGGCAGTAAGTGACCTATAGTGATGTGTCCAAACCATACAAGCTGACTCTTCTGAATTAATCCTCAATTAGAACTACACAAATCTTCTCTCATAGACATGTATATCTATTCATATCTACTCAAATATAATCACAAATCCATCACAATATTCTCGTCTTAATAACGCCTATTCTAAATGTATGCTTAGACCCAACAGCTTAATATCCATTACTGATCCAAACAACAATTTTATAAAGCTCACCTTTGATCTTAAGCAAAATGCTACATTCACACAATACACTAAAAGTATCACTTAATTTCTGTAATCGTACTTGGATCCTATTATTTTGATCAATTATAATATCATTTTAGAATATAAAGTAAAGATATGATAACAAGATCCTACATTCTTCTAAATTTTATGATCATTGATAACAAAATCTACATCATTTATTTTAATCATTTTTGTCACAACACTCAATTGAAAGCTTATAAAAATAAGTCATTCAACTAAATTAAATATCTTCATTATCAACTCATACTTTTGATCATCATTAATACATTTTTTCTCCTTTAATATCCAATTCCTTATATATATATATATATATATATATATATACATGTATATAAATTGAAAATCATCTTCCTCAGTAACTAACAAGTTTTGTATCCTCTTCAAGCTACTTTGTACCACATATTCTTGCAATTGAGTCATTTTTTTAAAGATCATTTGTTTTTAGCCCTTTCTTGTGCTTCATGTAACCATGCCTATTTATAATTTGGAGCACCCTTATAAATACAACAAAAATAAAATTCCACTTCAAATCTCCACCAACTCTATCCCGTAGAACATAGTTCAAAGACTATATTCTTAATTACATTCATACATTCATCTTTAGGATTTCACCATAGAATTCTAGTTCTTTATTTTTAATTTAGTTTTTCATGTATAATTTTTAAAATGAGAATTTAAGAAATTAAATAATATTGACTAGTAAAACAATCTCTCAGGAAAAACTAACAATCTTTGCAATCTAAACATTCTTCATAAAGAAATAATCAATTTGCAATCTGAAAATTTTACTCTTATAATTAATATAATGCTTCCACTTATTCCTTGAGAAATTCTTAACAATCAAACCATAATATGCCATTTAACAAATGCTCTTGTAGCCAAAAAATGCATAAAAGGTGGATTATGCAGTCTATAGTATTGAATAAAACTCATTCTTAGAAAATTCTCAATGAAAGACAAGTGAGCAATACTTTGACTCACTCATTCAAATGTACCAACTGAAGCAAGAAACAACATAAAAACTCAGTTTTACTTTTTGAGCCAGAAGAAAGCAAAGGGAAGAAAAGATTTAAACTAATTCTTGCCAAAACATCAAAGGCAGATATCTAAACAGCATATGCCAAAAATTAATGTTTTGCAAGTCAAGTAGAAATAAGATGAGTTCTTTATTAACTTAACCACATAAAAAAACCTATCCACCTTCCAAGCATCCAAGGAGAAAAATGAAAAGATGAAATAGTTAACAGCAGAAATCAAGTACAGTACCTTTGTAGAATAATAATTGCCCACTTGTTTTTTCTCTGCATTGAACCTCACACCCTTGGCAATCATGGAATTGCATCCACCACACCAGATATTGAAAGGCATTTCGAATCTGAGTACATAGATAATGAGATAAAAGGTCAAATCATTAGACCATAAAGAATAAAGAGAAAAGTAGGGAAAAAATATGATATTGGAAAGAGTATTTACAAATTATTCACTGAGCATGATGAAATACCAAGAAAATGGACTAGCAATAGAAAAAAGTAGTTCAAACTCCATTGGTTAAAAAAATACATTAACAAATTATTCTAGTAGGGATTGCATTTCAATGGTTAATCAAGATGTCATTGACAAATCAAAGGAAAATTTTACAAAACATAATCAAATTATCCAAAAAAACATCAACTAGAGCTATCAAAATCGTTAAGTTGCAGCTAAAAAAGTCTTTAACTTAGCGAATAACAAAAAGACACCAATTTTAAGTATGTCACACATAAATTTCACGCTCAAGTTAATAAACACTTGGATCTTTCAAAAATGAGGTTTAGGAAGTAATATACACGGTGCATTAAGTCCAAGATTTCACCACTGATTGAAAAAAAAAACAGTGAAGTTATAGTTTGAATATAATCCATAATATATAGCAACAACAAAATCATGGAATAATTTCACGACAAGTATTGCAAATATAAGAAAAAGCATACCTTACCAGCTCTAGTAAGTACATAAATAAGCTCAAGGTCAAATATTTTTTGGCATCCGACTTCACTAAGCATAAATGCACCAAGCTGGGACAAAATCTATAGCAATAGTGGTTTAGCATTTTGAATTTGACCAGCACCTTAATGTCAATGTGAAGACTGTCACTTTATAATTTCACGAGAAGTATTGCAAATATAAGAAAAAGCATACCTTACCAGCTCTAGTTAGTACATAAATAAGCTCAAGGTCAAATATTTTTTGGCATCCTACTTCACTAAGCATAAATGCACCAAGCTGGGACAAAATCTATAGCAATAGTGGTTTAGCATTTTGAATTTGACCAGCATCTTAATGTCAATGTGAAGACTGCCACTTTTAACTGTTTTAAAAGCAGTTCCTAAAGCTCCATTCGAGCTTTAAGCATCACCTAAATGGTCATAACATCATTAACATGCATTACTCAAGAATCAAAAATGTAAAGCAGATTAAAGACTTGAGCACTTGTTTTAATCACAGGCCCTAACTGGCAAGAAAAGTGTTCATAACATCAATCCATTTACTTGTCATTTTCTCTATTTTTTCCAATGATGGATTATTTGTTAGCTATTTAACAGCTCGTGCTGGTTGGGATGAAGCAAAATATGTTAGGCAAGACAAATTCACCTTTCCACTTAACCATATGCCTTGACAACAGGCAGGAACTATATCACCTCTTAAGTCTCAGAAAGCACTTAAACAATAAAGATATATTTCGTATGATAAAAATGTAAAGAATTTTCTGTAATTTTTTTCTGATAACTAAGATATAAAAGAATAACTTCTATCCCTAGAGATGTAATTTTTCCAAAAAGATACACAGATTTTCAAACCATCACAAGTAAGCTCACTATACTCAATACCATCACCAAGTTCAATACAGCAACAAAATATAGTCACATTTAAAATTCCTTGCACCATTAAATTCAGTATGAAGCTAACAAAGTTTCATTTTGTACAACTAATAGCCCTCAATATATATCAACATTGTAATACAATATGGTACCAAACAATTTCCTAAATAACATCATCATCCTTTTTTAATTTGCTCCATTAGGGAAAATACACAGTTAGAGGTGCCTATCAAATAGAACCTATGGAAGTATGCAAGAAACAAGGCTTTAGTAAATATTTTGCCATTGCATGATGCACTGGATGAGAAATCTAAACTCAGACCATAATATAGAACTTGTTCAGCAAGTGCATTACATATGGTTGTCAAAACAGAAAATGTGATCAAGCTATATTAGGAATTTAATAGCACGTTTAACATACAAGACAACACCATAATAGTGAAACTTTCATGTAGCCAGTAACAGAAAAGCTTTAATAATTCAAGCATGGTGAGCATATGCCTCTTGGTAAAATAATTAATAACCTTATAATCAGAATGCCTTGGTCTATCTTTCTTGCTCTCTCTCGAAGTGCATGTTGACCATGAAACTTGTTCAGGGAACCCTATCCACAGATAAATGAGATAATGAAAAGAAGGATGCAACAAGAAACAAATTTTGCTGATAGACAAAATAAATTTTAATGCCGAACATAATACAAGTACCTTTTTTGGACTCCATTCCGGTGGATAGTAGAAGTTATCAGCTCGGGCAGCAGCAAGTGAAGACTACAAGTATAAGCAAGAAATATTTACATGTTAGCAAAATCATTGACGGTCATGTTCGCAATTACAAAATAACCAAAAACCTAGGATGGGACATCAAACGAAATTCACAATTATAAATAACCAAAAACCTAGGATGGGGCATCAAACAAAGACAAACAGTAAAAAAATTGCAGCACACCACACCATTGCATCACAAAGAAACTAAAGTAGATACTAATCAAAATCCAGTAAATTTGAAAAAGGTCAATGACACAATAGATGCTTATTTCACCTTACTAAGATAAATAATTATGACACAATAGATGCTTATTCTTCCTTATCGTTCACTCCATCACCATTATCCCTAAGACTCATTAGTTCAAGAAAAACATGAGGCAACCTTATGCATGAACGAGAACATTCAAGGCATCTAGTCATGTTCTAAAAAATATTGTCTCAAAGACTAAAAGCCCAATCCCAGGGGAGATGAAAGCAATTAGTGCCAATATGAAAGAAGGATGGAGCAAAATTGAGCTGCAAGACTCCTACAGCCTATAAATACTCCCAAGCCATAGCAGTTGGACGGTCATTTGCATTTGGATAAGTCCAAAGAGACTATAATGTGACCCAACTATAGGTTCTATGTTCACCAAGAGCAGCAAGCACTAAACAGCCCACAAAAATGAAGGCAGAGAAAAGGCATCTTTTACAGAAAGAAGAGAATAACTGAGATTAAGATAGAACCCACAAGTTAAAATGCAAATAAATGATGATTTGCATAACCTTTTTCCATTCTTTCTAATGATTAAAGTATGCAATCATTTAGCATTCAATAACTATTCTTTTATTTTCACAACATTAACAGATATAAAAGAAGCAAAAACTTACTAAAGCCAATCATCAGTTAAAGCCTATTATAAATATTTAAGTTGCTGCTTAAAAATTTTGATTTAATTTTATATCATAATTCCAATCTTTTCCATTTAATGGCACACCATGTTGGTGTCTTGCAGGATAGCAGCTTAGAAAGGATCTAGCCTGAAAAAAGTAGTTTCCAATTCACCCTAATATACAAAAAACTTAAGGTTTCAAAGTTTTAATCTTTTGGTTCTTTCCACCAAAAATTTTCAATGACATTATATAGATAAGTGCAGGGTATAATGCAACAAAGTTAGATTTTTGATAGTCGCAATTCAGATCATTAAGAATAAATACCCCATTACCATGAGTTAAACATTATAATAGGAACAAGCCTGAGTTGCCAATATCAAGGGATTTGAACTAAAGGTCTGATTAACAGACAGAACTCCATATTAAACCACTAAGATGAGACCAATATAATAACAAGTCTGAATGACCAAGATGAAGGAATTTAAAACTTCATTTTCAACAAGCATGATTCAAAAGTGCACCATCTAAAAGATAAAGAGCTCATCAAGATCGTCCATTAGGCACAATAGGATCAAAGGTCATATTTTGAGTGACCAAAGATCAAAGTAGAAAAAGTCATAACCATGGGATTGAAAGTGAAGGCACCTCTAGCCAAAAATTCCAATTGGATGCTAAATCAATTATTGATAACTTTCAATCTGAACTCTTTTTGGATAGGATTCCATTTAAATTGAGGAAGTTAGTATTGGGAAAATAATGGGTAGTTGGAATTCATAAATCCTATTCTGCATGTTTGTGAAGCCTATAAATAGGCCTTTCCTCAGCTGAAATAAAAACATCAAAGATTTTTTCACTTTTTTTTTCTATTCCCCATCCTGTTCTGCTCCAAGCTCTCTTGCTAACAAGCCACAAAGAAACTATTTCTGATGGCTTTGGAATTGAATTGTTGCTAGAATAGAGTTCCATTTGAATGGAAACAGTTAGAAATGTTGTGTATGCGTTTTTGTGCGTTGTGGGGGTGGCAACTATTAGTAGACATTTTCCCAGTTGAAATAAAATAACTTAACACTTCTCATCATTTTTTTCTATTCAATATCCCTCCCCACTTCTCTAAGTTTTTTTGTTGTCAATCCAACAAGAAGACTGCTCCACACTTCCAGAAGTCCAATAGCAAGGTCTTTTGCAGCATTCAAGTGTAGTTTTCAGCAGCCAGTAAGGTGTTCACATGCTGTCCAGTAAGGAACAATGGTTTTATCTGAAGAGAACTCAAGGGAAGAAAGGATGTCAAGGAATAAACAATAAAGGAGGCCTTTTCAAAAGATTCTTACTGATTTGCTGTATTTCATTGTCCAAAGATGTCTTTTACCACAAGCACCCTTTTTCAAGAATTGAAGCAATGGAAGGACAGTCCGTTAGATATTTTTTAAGGTTTATGTAATTTTCAAGGAAGCCATTAGTCAATCGAACAAGAGTTAGCTTTGGATTAGTAAGCCAGGCAATGTTTTTCCATTTGTTCCGTTTCATTACTGTAGATTCTTCAAAGCTGTTTGGCAGACAACCAAGATGAGCCTAAATGCCTAACAGTAAAACTGAGTGTGGATTAATGACACTCACTGTTAGATGACTTTCAAGCCTCATCTGGACTCAGCATTTGTAAACTCAGAAAAGAAATTCTACACACACCCTTAAATAATACCTCTGCAAACCCTCCATTTGTTCTCAGACCACCCATTCACCATTCTTTCCCTTGTCTTTGTCATCCTAGCTCAATTACCCAATTTATCCATCTACAGCTCAATCTACCATAACGTGGTTAAGTAGCAGTGAACCAACGGATAGAGAGACAACAAGGTTTGAAGGAAAACAAGGTTTGTATGTTTCTCTTGATGGTTTCCACAAAGAGTGTGACAGGGCTAAGTTTCAGTGGAAGTTATGCTTACATAAAAGAAGGAATATATTTAAGAGTCCTTTCTATTCAACAAAGAGTAGTCTAAGTACATTGCCCTAAAGAGTATTTAAGTGTTTCCAAAAGTTCCAAAATTATGATGAAATATGGTGCATGCATTTGACAACATAAAATCCAGTTTCCATGCCAATGACTATGGCTAAATCCAACATTTTCCAAACATGATAAACTCTCCCAATGCAACTTGCATGACTATAATCATGCTTGTATGCAAGTTGCATGGCATGACTAGCTTTCAAAGATGCCAAATTGCCTTAAGGCCATTGTCAACGATTTTCCCTAACACAAATAATGTCATTGAAGTCTCTTCCCTTAAACAACCACCCTTTTGCATAATTGTTTTAACGTTGGCCTTCTAATGGCAAATGAATCTAACTTTGACACTAACCAAATCAAACGTGCAAAAAAAAAAAGAGAAGGCTCATAGATCAAGTAAAGGAGAAAGAAAAGAAGGGGGAGAGAAGTGGAAAGCCAACCTCAGAGGCTAGGGAGTAAGAAAGGTCGATCCCCTATCGAGGCTTACAAAAAAGAAGGAAAAGCAACCTCCAAGGGGGGTTGGAGAAAAAAGGATACGATAATTCAACAATTTATTCCAAACTATTGATTTTATTACTCACAAAAAAATCTTATTTGTTAAGAAACCATAATATTTAAATTCAAAAATTAACAATTTGATCCTAATCCTAACAAAATCATAATCAAAATAATTTTAACATTCAAACCAAATGACTAAATAAATAACTTTAAATTAAATTTATTCAATACAAAAAGTCTTATTTATAAACAAGAGAAAATAACATCTATATTGAAAAATTAAAAACTTGATGCTAATCCTAACAACCTAATAATAATCCAAATAATTTAAAAATTCAAACAAAAAAATTAAATAAAATAAATTCAAAACTAAATTTAAATAAAAATTCAAATGCAAAACCTATTCAAATGAGTTTAAATTCAAATTTAAAACTTAAATTAAAAAAAAATGTTAGAATTTTGAAATTTATCAATTATTTTCATAAAAAAAAAATGATATCTCCATCCTACATCAGTCCCTCTCTTTTAGAAAGAAACTCATCCTCAAATTTTGTTATAAAAGAGAAAGTTGATCATCATCATAGAACATTTGAAGCCAGATCTAATCCAAAAGTGGTGATGGATGAATTTAGTTCAATACTAACTCAATGGAGAATATGTAGTGAAAAAGAAGGGCAGTAGAAAGAAGAAAAAGGAAAAGAAGTAAAAATGCTGACCTCTTTTCAAGGTCAAAAAGAGAAAAAAAAGCCAAATCTCCTATAAAGAAAGAAGAGAAAACTAGCCTCCAACCGTTGGAAGATAGACAGATAAAAAGTACATATGCTACAACTCAAAAAAGTACTCCAAATCATCAATTTTATGGTTCACAAAAAGTCATATTTATAGACAAAAAATCACAACATTCAAATTAAAAAATTATTAGCCTCACGTTAATCATAAAAACTAATCATAATTCAAATAATCCTAAAATTCAATCAAAATAAATGACTAAATAAAATAAATTTAATTTAAATTTAAATTAATTTAATAATAAAATAAAATTTTAAATGAAAAATATTATCCAAATGATTTTAAATTCAAATAAACTTAAAATTTGAAACTTATCAATAATTTTCCTTAAAAAAAAACAAATATAACATTTTCATCTTGCATCACCTTTATTTTGAGATTTGTTTGGGTATCTATTTGTTTAAAATGATCTCTTAATCACATGTCTATTCTTACAAAGATTCTAACCTATTAGCTTAATAATGTTTTTTACTTAACTATTAACAATGATTAGATGCCCTATTGGTAATCCCCTACATTAAAGATCTCATGCTTCAAAATTCAAACAAGGAATTTTTTATGTAGTTTTGCATTAAAAGAAATGCAACAGACAATTACTTAATTGAGAGTTTAGAAGAGTTATAGAGTAGAGAGAGAAAAAAAAGTGATATCCTCATCAGTCAAGAATGACCAAGATAAAAGAAAGCCAAAAAGAAGGATAAAATTCTCTCAATAGAAAAAAGGAACTCAGAAGATAAGCACATGTCTAAGCTCTTGAATTAGACTAAGATCTAAAAATTGATTTAAGTATTTTCCAAACTGGACCCCTAAAGGCTTATATACTAAGAAGATAGTGTATGCTAACATCATTTGACACTTAAGGGAATTACAATTGTCATCCCAGTAATGATTTAACTGTCCAGGACAAAAGCGTGCATCTTTTGGTATAAAAATTGATCATCAAGTTTGATCCTGAGCAGCTAAACTCAAACATCTGATCTTAAGCAACTAGCCTTGTGGGTTTGGCTCAAACAGCTCGTCTAAAGCTTTGACCTTGAGGCCTAGTAATAGAAGGTATTTACCCTTCTTTTAACTCTAGAAGTTATCTGTGTTCCTCTCATCATCATAATTTTCTCCTCCAAAATAATATCATCTTGGAGTGGCTTCTCTTGCCATAACAAGATGTCATCTATAGTTGACATCACCTTGTGAAGCTTTCCATCTGGTGTGGATGGTTCTAATGGCTTTAAGTTGTTAACATTAACCACCAAGTAGAAATCTATCTATTGGCAAGACCAAGCTAATAGGCATTTTTGCTTATTTTCTTGAAGATGAAGGGGAAGAAGAAGAAGAAAAACAAGAGAAAAAGGAGAAGTCAAAATAATTCATATCAAATTACATGTTCCCATCCTCCTTTTAGTCACTCCTTGCTAACGTGTAGCCACACAAGAACATGGACTTTGATACGACATGCAACTGGATGTCGAACATGCCTATCTTTCTACTTTTGTGATTTCTATAATTGCTTCTCAACCCTGGAGTTTTGGGTTTTCTAGTGTATAGATCCCTCAACATTTAAGCCCAAATAACTATTGTTGGGTATTGAAGGTTGCCTTCCAAGTATTGTGACCTTGAGGAAGACCTGGGCATGCCAAATTTGATCAAGAACATCATCGATCCTTGGACAAGGCAGCATGTTATTGATGGCAATCACATTTGATCTGAAATAGTTGACAACTATTTTTTTTAAGCACAATTAGGGCAGATTATCCATACCGTGAGCCACTAAGTTTCAATGCTCCATTCTATTGTAGCTCTTTGCTTGCTTCTTCATCTCTTTCTTCAATGAAAGAAAATATATCCTCATATTTGCAAGGAGCCTTCTAAGTAAAGGTTGATCTTGTATTCTACATTACTTTTCCTAGCAATTCTTTAGAAAGAATTGGAAAATTTTTCCACAATTATTTTCTCACATTTCCTAATTGGAAACAACTCTTTCATCCAGCTTATCAAATCGTACAACCAACCAAGCATGAGCTCAACACACATTCACATGTCATTGGCCCATTAAATAGCCACCAAGAAGATAACCTACACCCCTCATCTCTATTTACAAGATATTTCTGCCCATCCTTGGTTTCGTAATAATGCTAAGCTATCTTAATGTAGGCAACATCCCAATGCCATAAACAAGGGACCCTAAGCTTCACATAGAGAATGTCCAGAAGTATAACTTTACACAGAAGCTTGTCAAGATGCTCGCATGTGATGCCAAACATGAGTTTGAATTACCTCTTAATATAGGTCTCAACTTCTTTATGTATCCACAAATTGAGTAACCTCATCAGTAAGCGGTCAAGAACAGACCAATTCATTGTACAAGACTTACCAAATTCAGTTTTTCTATCTCCACATGTTTCATAATCTCTTGTTTCAATTACACATAAGATAATAACTCTCAAGTTTCAATTTCCATATGGACTTCATCAAACTCCTTTGACCTAACAATAAGAGATAGACTTGGCTTATCTCATTGCAAAGCTTTGACAACATGTGTTGTGAAGTGGTCAGCTTGTTTTCCTTTTTTTCTCATTCTTCTTGATCATTTAAGGTGGTCAATTCTAGGTATTTCTAGCACATGTCCTAGACATAACCTCAAATCTTCCAATGGTCATTATGTTTGCATACAACATGGAAGGTAATATTGTACCTAAGAAAATGACCTTATCACATGATAGCCACTTGTTATTCTTTTTTCCAACTTCATGATGATCGCAATATCTTTTAAGGGCTAGATCTCCTTCCCTCTACTCTTACTCTTATTCCAGATTTTTATAAGAGTTGGCTTGACCAAATGTGATGGGAGGATGTAACAAAAGTCCAATAGCAATTAGGTGATAAGTTATAGGTGTACTTCACTAATAATAGCACCTCATCAAGAGGAAGACCAAGTCATATTTCTTGTCATCAAAATTCCAAGTATTTCACAAAGGCTATCCTTGGCAATGTTATAGGCTATGCCACTTATTTCATGTTTCTTGAAGGTATCCATGGGGTAGATTCCTTAAAAGAAAAGCCTTTCAAGTTATTCCCTGACCCGTCTTGTAACACATTAGCATGCAAATGCACATTTTGCAATGCCAAAGCATAACTCATTGGTGAAATCATGCAAATCACAACTTTTGTAAGAGATATAATCACAAAAATGAGAAATACAGTATTAGCTAATCAACAACGATTGGGAAGTCGGGCATGCCAATAGCATCCTGAAGGAGTAATAACAGCTTTCCCATGGTCAACATATAAAAGCTTCAGGAGAAGAGGGCCTAAAGAAGTAAAAATTATAAGATGAGTGCCATTAATTTGGAGACCCTTGAGAAGAGAGGGAGACAACAGTGGTATTAGGATGCAATATTGGACTTCCAACCACTGGGGGCATAAGAGAGTGAGAGATGAATATAGGAGAGGTAATCTTAAAATGGGTACAACATAACCAAACATATCAATACATCTCAATAACGAAATAAAATGTCAACACCAACTTTAACTTTATAAGTTATTAAACAAAAAAAAATCTGACTTTAAAAGACATGTTTAATCCCTGAAGGTTGCATTGGCTTTCAAGGTCAACTAAATATCCCTTGTAAGTTCAATGCTAGCTAACAACTTCAAGGTCATTAATCTCCTATGATTTAGTTAACAAGCTTATCTATACTGAATAGTAGATGATAAAAAAAATAGTTCAACGTCTATTGTCGCTCAACACACATACAATGTTCCCCAATATTGAGTTGTCTTCCAATAAATCAAACAGCAAGGCATTCAAAAGATTCCATCAAAATTCAACAAACCTAAATAGCTTTATGGTTAGTCAAGAAAAAGGTAGATCGAGGTAGGGATGCGATGCTAGTCCTTAAATCAAAAAACAGAGATACAAGAAGTAAACCAACAAATTCAAAAGAAAATGATGAAGTAAAATACAAAGTTTGCAACTTTTGCAAATTCATGTTACAGAATACATATGAGCAATAAAGAAATCAATAAGGTGTCCACAGCAACTTCCATTGAAAAAACATTGCATTTTGAAAATATAGCAATGAAGATGCAGCTTTTCTCTCCAAATATTATCAAGAAAATAAATAGATGACATGGAGACATTAGAAACTTACCTTCAGAAAATTGAATTAAAAAAATAAAAAATATTTAACAAATAAGTTTGCAAATATGACCTAAATTCATTATCAAGTTTGGCAGCAACTACCAAAACAATAACCCTAATACATTAAAAATGGAGTTTAAAGGTAGAATGGCATACCATTTTCTGAAGAAGGCCAAGCCACTAATTGCGATTGAAGAACGAAGCTGATTCACCACAAACCAAGGCTGAAAAGGAAAGGATATTATTAAGAGACAGAGCAAGGCCGAAAAGGAAAGAATATTATTAAGAGACAGAGCAAGAGAAGAACAAGCACTTCCAATATTTAGTATTTCCATCTAATTTTATTTGTTTAAATATAATGCATTTAATAAAATGATTAAAAGGGCAAACAAATAAATTTAAAAATTATTGCAAAAAAAATAATAAAAACTGTGTTTTTAGTTGAATAATAATTATCATATGGTGATTACATCGTCTTTTACCTTGTTTATATAAAAAACGAAAAATAATAATAGCATTTTATGAAGATAAAATATTTTTGTTTTCCCATAATTCAGTAAAATAATAAATTGATTATAGTGAAGAGAATAAATAGATTTTATCAAAACTTTGGATTAAATATTACAATAAAAATATTTTAGCCATTCAAGATGTTTTATTAAGTGGGGTCAAATAAAGACATCTAGAAGCAAATTTGCTTGTCAAGACAAGACAAAATCATAGATAGGATTCCTATTCGAGGCAATCGGATGAAAAAGTGTTAGGGGAGATCAACAAGAGGCTATATTACATGATATTGGATGAGAATCAATCTAGGTGCAGACTTAAAAAGAGACCCAACTAAGCCATACGGACAATGAATATGGGAAACTTGGATGTATATGAGTGAGAAAAAAAAAGGGAAGGCAAAAATGCAAGTTAGTAAGAGTTTCTCATTTTCATGAACTAACTTTTGATGTGGGTTTATTAAAATACAACTATTGTTATTATTGAACCCTCTAGAAGTCTTTACATTATAGTGGAGGAAAGACTCTCTTACTTGATTTGGAAGCTTGAATGATATTTTCTTCTATATCCAACAATGGATATTGATTTACTAAGAGAAATACTTTCCAATGTGCCAATTGAAAGACAATCGAAGAAAACGATGAACAAGGTACCTTCTTGAGACGTCAATAAGGTAGCAACATCATCTAAAATAGCTAGTGAGCATTCATTAGGGAAGAACCAAACACCACCAATGGAGGGGTTAAAAGATTTGGTAGTGGTTTAGTGGCTAGAATAAGCAAGGTTATTGGAGATATATAATATCCATCAATAAGTCTCCTATGGGAAAAGCTCGTGCCCACTCCTTACATTGACAAGGAGAGGAGGGGAGACAGAGAACAAATAGGAGAAGCCCCTAGGAGAGGAAAGAGCCCTTAGATAACAAAAAGCCTGCCGCAATTGACAAGGAGAGGAGGGGACACAGAGAACAAATAGGAGAAGCCCCTAGGAGAGGAAAGAGTCCTTAGATAACAAAAAGCCTGCCGCAATCAACTAAACCTTTGGGCCATCCAAACAGTGTGACCCTAAGTGTGATTGATTTGGCCTCCATTGGAGGGTACTAATGCAACATCCCTTCTCTTCTTAATGAGCAAATATTGGCCAATATTTTTTGTCAAGGAGAAGAAATTCGGGTGCAAACCTTAGTGGTTTTGCCCTTGGATTCTAACATAAGAATCATAGTCATGCCTTTTGATTGAAGACGAGGACAAAAGAGGTAGAGAAGACGACAAAATTTCTATTGAGGTACACTCTCATAATTGGAAGAAAACTTCCTAAGGTATAGAGACAAGGTTACCATGGAACCATTGAGTGCTAGCTAACTAAGTTTACAAAGGGGAGGTCTTTTCTAAGCTTAAGAAAATGTTTAAGGAGAACAACAAGGCTACCCAACAAATCTAGAAGACACTAAGAATGAAACCTACTAACTTGGCAAAGACCCACAATTGCAAACTAGAATATGAGGACAAAAAAATGAGTTTGTTGTTGCTTGCAATTAAGCCAAGAAAAGAACTTTGAATTACCATGACAATTAGCAAAAGCAAAAGCTAGAGGGAAGACTGGCCAAGACAAAGAAAACTTTCTTAAGACCACACATGCAAGAAAAATAGAAGCAAGCAATGAGATCAACCAACAGCCACACCCTAGTCGAGGCCATGATGGGGGGTTGTTTGCGACAACAATAGAGGAATCCACGGTCAATAAATTGAGATTCAAGCAGCAATGGCTTTGGTTAAATACAATTGAAACGATGATATACATGGGCAAGCAAGACATGATGATCAAGTTATAGAAGGGAGGCACCCGAACCTAAATGAAGTGCCCAATGTGGCAACTACTTAGCAGTTGAGCTGTTAATGCACAATAACTCAAATGCAACCAGAGCCTTCATCTAAGGATCTGAGGTAGTGCATGAAGCTCTTCTTAACTTAGGCATGCCTTCCAAACCTGTGCTTCTACCTTGGAGCTTTGCCAGTCATGAATAAGTGACTTGTACTCCAACTAATCAGATAGAAGCCAATAAACAACCAAGACTAGGGACCATAAAACGAACAAGCCAACCTTATAACACCTTCATAATTTTTTTTACTAAGATCTTGGGATACATATAAGGTCCTTGTATGGAAAGTTTGAAAGAAGAAAGAAATTTTGATTTTTTACCTTGTTTTGCTTCGGGATACCAAGCATCTTTTCTACTTAAACTTCTCATGAAAGAGGAGTTCACGATGATAGATTAGGATGGGCCCTTTGTGGAATAGCACATTCCTAAGAATTCAAATATGCAAGGTGTGGTGGGCCTATTAAATGAGCAAATTAGGCTGATGAGATGACGCATGTGCCCATGGCAAATGAAGGGAAGATGGTCTAGACATGAGTGGGATAGAATAGTAATGAAGGGGTTTGTAAAGAAATAGAAGTAGGGGGCTCAGAATATCACTACCATTCTTTTTTGCATTCATTGTTCTTTGGCTTCTTTCTTTTTTTGTTTCATTTTCAATAACAATAAACTAATTGTAACTATAATTATATCTACCTTGTCAATCAAGAAGATAGATTGTCAAACACACCTCTGCCTTCTTCAAGAAAGATCCTCTTTGACAACTCCCTTGGATCTAGCATAGTGAAGGCATTTTTTACGGTGACAATGAACTTCTTCCATCGAGAACTTGGTTTAACTTCTTCAATGAAGAAAGGCACTTTCTAACTCCTTGCATAAGTATGGATTTTTTCCTAATACTTCCCTTTAAACTCCTATGAGCAAAAATCATTTTTGCACTATGGGCTAATCTCAACACAAATTATTCAAAGAAGTGGCTGTTGTTGAGGAGGTAATTAGCTATTTGAGAAAGCACAAAAATGGCAGCACATGGAAATCTTTTGAACTAATTTTCTGGTGGGTCACCATCGCTACATACCAAGGTAGCACTCTACTGAAGAGTCAAGGAGAAAGAAGTTTACTTTGCGACAAGGGCAAGGAGCACTTATGGGTAGAAGGTCCCCCAAAGGTTTGATCCATACAAGAAAGTTGACAAGTTGCAATCATATCTTAAAGAACAAACACCATGCTAACTAAGAACAAGATGAACCTCTCCAAGGAATCCATTCGAGGGAAGCTAGAGAGATGATTGAATCTACGATCAAAGTTGTTCCAGGAGCTCAAGATAAGGACATTTACATTGATAACAAGGATGATGGAGAACCAATGTTATGCCACGAATCATCTAAACAAGATTAGTCTTGTGAATTTATTTATTAAATTAAAATAACAAGTTTTTTAATATTTAATTATATAAATGAACAAAACTAAAGAAAATTTTAATTTCCAAATTCCTTTTTATAAGAAACTCATTTTTATACAAACACATTTGCATAATCTTTCTAATCAAATTCTTTTATATAGAAGCAATCTTACCACACAAAAATCCTTTTAGATCCCTTTTAATTTTCAATAAAATTCGGCTCACTTAGATCTAGTCACTCATGATAACGAAACACCCACCAAATGCCCCAACCACCCATGGCACGAGCGGTATTTTGTAGTCTTTTCATTCCCTTTTATCTTTTATACTTTTTATTTTTAATTTTATAAATTAATTATCAAAAGCATATTTTATTTAAAACTACTATGCAGAAAAATATTTATTTATATAAATAATAAATTTTCTAAAGTGATTTATTAATATTGTTAAGCATGCAACATTGTAAAACTATAAAACAAAATCACATATAATTATGATTATTGTGCAACTTATATATATCCACATGTGCATAAAACTACAATGTATTTATGTCAACTCATAATATAACGACCCGTCGTTGTAAGCGACTAAATATAAGAGCTTTTATGCATTTTGTAAAATAATTTCCAACAACTAGAATTAAAATGTGAATAAAAAATTGAATATGACGAATTTAGCGACGAATTTTTGTTCTTGCCTAGAAACTTTTTGAAGCCCTCGATAATTTGTAATGAATTTTAGAAGTTAATAATAAATAATATTAAAATAATATTAAATAAATTAAAAACAAAAATTCCAATTTAAATATCCCGAAATTTCCTAATCTCGTTCACAAGTCTCCCAAAAACCACGCGCGGCTTCCCCGACACAGCTAGGTTTCCGAGAACGATGATTTCGAGGGGCGAATAGGCGAGGTCCAGTCATTGAACAGAAAACGCGAAGGAAAATAGCGGATGTTCGAAAGGGTAAACACAAAGGAAAAGTTATTTGGCGGAGTTGTTTGATTGGAACCCCTAATCAAGCGGGCCACACGATCTCCTGCCACAAAAAATTGGGAAGAAAAGAGTGTTGTGGCATCGATTCAAAGCACGGAAGGAAAAAATAGAAAATGTAATTTTTGTTGATTTTTCATATTTTCCCGGTTGCATGCAGATTTTTTTGACTGTATAGGATTCCCACCAAATAGCATGCGGCTTCGTTTCGCAGCCGGCCAGAAGAAGAAAAAAAAAAAAAAAAAAAAAAAAAAAAATATATATATATATATATATATATATATATATATATATACAAAAAGGGGTAAATCCAAAAAAGGAAAACAAAATGTTGAAAAAAATGTGACAAGAGGAAAATATTTGTAAGTAGATATAAACTGAAAAAATTAACAAAGAAGATTATATTGTATTTTATAGTAGATTGTTGCAAAAAGATAGAAAAATTGATGGACTCTTTTTATGCAAAGGAAAAGTTGTCTTAAAGAAAATAAAACAAGAAAACACAATTTTTGTTAACAAGAACAAACTTGTGGGGATTAATTTATATTTCAATACTTAATTGATGTTGATACATGCAATTGTAGGAATTGATTTAGATATTTAATTATCAGTAGAAAATAAAAGAAAAAAGAAAAAAAAAGAAAATTAAGAGAGCATCTGTAACAGAGATAGGTGAATTTAATTATTTATAATATAAATAAGTATGATTTGATTTAAATTATATATGACATGATATTCATGATGCATATGTTGCATAAATCGATATTATAATACAACTTGAAAAAAAAATAAAAAGATAAACATATAACATGATGTGTGTTCTGTGATAAAGATAACAAGATTAAATATCCTGATGAAAAAAGACATGAAAAATAAAACGTAAAATTTCCCAAACTTGTCCCCGTGATCTTTTGAAATGTGATGAGCACCAGCACAGGATGCTGGGCATCATAAGCACTGGTTTGATACCGAGCTATGATATCATACGAGATATGATAAACATTAGCATAGGATGCTAGATATCATAGGCACATGTTTGATACCCAGCTATGAGATAAGTTGATATGGCATCAGAGACCTCTGATACCGCTTGCACTTAATGTAAGGATGAGAGATGAAGATGATATGTGATAGATATGACTGGCCAACTATGCCTACAGGCATGCCTACAAACAGAGGTCTAGAGACGATGAGATATCACAGATGATATAACACATGATTAGGACATGGACGTACAATCCTATAAGAACTATCTTGGGCTAAGATATAAAGAAAATTAATTGCGTAAACTCTGATCTGCCATTGATCAGGCGATAATACAGGTGTTATGAGTGGCGGAGCATGACACATAACCCAAGTGATTCCTACTAGAGCTATACTAACTTGTGTATACTATCTGGGGGTGAATCAACCACAAAGATAATTGACAATTTCACCTATTATGATATAAACAACATTATGATTTAAAAAAATAATTATATAACATTTTATATCAATCAATAAAGTAAACATCCAATATGCACACATCATAAGCAAGTGATGATAATAATAATAATAATAGTAAATAAACATGAAATATGCTTATAGTAATAGAATAGTGAACATCCATCTATCTTACTTTGGGCCCCATTTCTCACTTAATAAAGATAAGATCTTTTCTACATATGCTTAGGGATAAGAATCTCATCCTTAATATAATGATTGTTGTCATTGTTCCCAACCAAATATATAACAACTATTATGAGATAAACATATAATTTAAAAAAATAATAACATAACATTCTATATCAATCAATAAAATAAACATTCAATATGCACACATCATAAGTAAGGGATGATAATAGTAATAATAATAATAGTAAATAAACATAAAATATGCTTATATTAATCTAGAATAGTGAACATCCGTACGTCTTACTTTGGGCCTTATTTCTCACTTAATAAAGCTAAGATCTTTTCTACATTAGGCTTAGGGATAGGAATCTCATCCTTAATATAATGATGGTTGTCATTGTTCCTAACCAAACATCATATCATCCAATGAAAGTCAACACCTCCCTAAGTATGCCCTTCCAAAGCCATACTTTAAATGCCATCATGCCAAATCATAATACATACCTAAGCTACATAACACCTAGCCATTGAGGGTCCTCGCCCAACTAGGTAGCAAGAGTTACATTGTACGTTATCATGCCAAAATATAATCACAAGACTTTAGACTGGTATGCTTAGCTGTAGATAAAATATATATTATTTTCATTTTTTTTTCCTTATACATATAACATAGTATTATTATTTGAATAATATAATAATTTATCTTTGTTTCTCTCCACCTCGAAACTGATAAGAGTTACACATCATCTAATGACTATCTCAAGATATAACACTCTCGTTCACAAGATATTTTATTTTATTTTCTATTGACTTACATATTATCCAATTAAACACTATTTAATTTTATTTCACAAAATCTCACCAAGTTTTCATGATAACCATTCAAAGACCAATTCATCCCAATCACAATTACGATACCAAATCATCATCATAGTCATAACACACCTCTAAGAGTGGCCAAGAACAAGTAAACCAAAAAATCAATCTTCATCTTCATTTATCTCATATTAGGGCATCATTTCACTTAACTTTCACATTTTATATATCATATTTTCATAAACTCAATATGTCAATGTTAATTGCATAGTAGATAGAACAAACAAACTTATTATCATCTTGCAATAATGATCGATTATCAAAAGGCACATACCAAACTTTGCATGCAAAGACACTATAAATAATGTAGTATACAAGCGATACTATTATAAAATTAAATTCACCTATAGCACACAATGACACTATAAATAATACAAAAAGTAATCAACATTATATTAAACTGATCCCACTTATAGCACACAATGAAATGATAATAACACACCGAACAAACAACACTATACTACATCAACTTCATCCACAGCATAATTGTTGATGGCACTATAACAATACAGCACATATACAGTACTATACTTATCGAGTCGCCTACCTCGAAATTACTGTGCAATCCCTTTCTCTCTCCCCTGGTTGCTTTTTTTTTCTTCTCTCTCCTTGAAATATTCACCTGACCTTCCCTTACCGGAAGCCACCGCCAGCGCTCCTCCTCCTCAATTCAACCTGAAGAAAAGGCGGCGAGTACTGCTGCAGTTTAGAAATAAATGAATCTCACGGCTGGAACAAAGAGATGAGAGCACGAACGCCAATAGGGTAATAAAAACTCACCGAATTTCCAAATCAACGCAAAAGAAATCAATTCGCCCCTTCCAAACGGTGGTTCCAAATGCGAAGCTATAACGATCGACCTAGGGTTTCAAAATCGCGCTGTTCCTTTCCCGATCTACCGACCGCCAAAGGCAGAAGAGAAAAATTATACGAGGCGGTGTAGAGCTTGGATCAGTTTAGGATTTCAATAGTAAATGCAATAATTAATTAACTAATTTTTTTAATGTGACTTTTAAATAAAGAAAACCAAATTTTATTAGACTCCTTTACTCGATCCGTATCCAATATAATATTATTATTTTAATATTTTATTGTTTTATTAAATTTTATATTTTTTAAAAAAATACTGAATATATTAAATCTGTTATCTCATGTTTAATATATTTATATATTAACTCTATCCAATTAGTCCAACGTTATTATAATAGAAATTTTGAAGAAATTATAATATCTAAATGGGGTGTGTCTCACTATATAGGAGAGAGATAGTTGAAGGACTAAATTAATCTCAATAGAGAGTTTAAAAACTATCAAAACTTGTCTATATGCTCAACCATTTTCCTAGTCAAGTTCCCAAACTCATCCTTTTTTATGAAGTCCAAGTGATGGGCACCAGATTTGATGATGCTCTTTGGGATAGAAGCAAGATTTAAATTGACAATACACAATCTCTTCTTTTTCTTTCAAAAAATTTAGTCACACCTCTAAAAAAGTTGACTCTAAAAAGTGATTTCGAATTGTGTACAAGTTAATTGTAATAAACTCCTTGAAAAGAAAATTTTAAGGAATAGAAATTTGTATAATGTTTCAATTAAATCTTTATTATTATTATCAATTAACCATAATTCCTAATTGATAAATGGATTAGGAGTAGCAATTAAAATTGATCATTAATGTACAACACAAGTGTGATGGTTTTAGAATGCAACAAAAGCGGTAAAATGATCATGGAATAGAAAGGCAACGTCAAAAAGCTCTACAAAAAGGCAAGAAACTGAATTTGGAGGAAGTTTAGGAAAAGTCATGGACACAACGAAAAAATGGAATTAACTTTCTAGTATATAGAGTTGTTGCTTATTTAGGTCATCCAATCTTAACTCAAATAAATTTTACTTTAAAAACATTTAAATATCTTAAGATAATGACATCTCATATAAATATTAAAATTATTTATTCAATAGTTAATTTAAAATAATTCATTCTTACACTTTTACTTAAAAATGTACTACTCATTGTTCAATAATTCCCTTATTAGAATATTACTATATGTTCACTCCCCACTCTCTTTTATCCATCTTTAACAGCATTTTGATAGATTACGTTGTACTTTTTATTTTGTTCATGTTAAAATATATGATTTTATAAAAGTTTAGAAAAACATTTTCTAAAACATTTAAATCTAACATCTCTTCTAAACATAAGCTCTATTGTTTACATCACCACTAGCTTTCTTCACCATCTAAAATCAAGTTCATTATCGAGCCCTTCTTGTTCTCTTAGCAAGTCATATCATCATAAAGCAATTATAGTCTCTTTTGAGATAATCTTTCATTTATAAGTGATCAAATCTTAGAAATTTCTCTACCAAATGAAAGGAGTGATACCACTCCACTTGTTTTTTATTACTAGTACATAATATTTCTCAATGATCCTACCAAATTAACCTTGCACTTATGTTCACCTGTCTAATATAATGCATATTATGGAATGGAGCCTTTAATGATTAGTGAAATATCAATTGAAGATATTTTGTGTAAATACTATGCAAATTGTTTAATAAGTGATACATGTTAGAATGGTAAAAATCCCTTGAGTTATAATATGAAATGATATAAATTGAGATATTGCGTAACAATGCTTGTTGATATAATATAATATTATAATAATAATCCTGCCACGATAATAAATTTGATCAAATCCATTCAATGACAAAAAGGTTACATTTGCTTATTATCACATCAATAGTATCATGTATTGCTTATTAAATGAAGTGAAAAGAAATGAATTTATTGAAGCTTGTTAAGAGGGTTGATCTTTAGGAGTTGATCAAAATAAAACCTCTTGATGATGTTCGATTTTTTTATGATTTACTATGTTCTTATGAGTGATGACCCAAATACATATTTATCAGAGAATTTTCTAAAAGTATGATATAATAATATAATTTTATAAAAATATAAAAAAAACTATATTCAAAATATTAAAAAATAAAGTATTCTAAAATATAAAAACGAAAATATAATTGGATAAAGCTCATCAAGGTAAGTACATCGATGTTTGCTTCATTTCAATCAAAATTTATTTAAAATTTCTATGAATTATCAAAATTAATAGGAATAAATACTAATAAATTATATATTATATATAATATGTAATTTCTATTTTCTAAAAACAAAACCATCTTCACCCAACCGTGTTTGACATCATTGCCCTAGTTTCTCTTGTGCAAATAGTCAAACACTTGTTGAAGAGTTGCTTTGTTGATGATGATAACATTGATTGTCATGTTCTTATCGAGGAAACCAAGGAGTTGAAGTTGATTTGCACTATTAGGGACATCGCATAAGTTGAAAAAGCCAAAACCTAAAAATCCTTTTATTTTGCAAAAATTAACTTGAATTTTATGATATTTTAAGAAAAAATCATTGTATGATACCTTAATTAAAGTATTATGCTATTGTTCGATGGATTTAGGAAAATGCAAGTGATAATAAGGATTCGTGGGTTTTATAACCCTTTTTGTTTGTACTTCTTGCTTTTGTTTCTTTCATTTTTGAAATTATTAGATGTGATTTGGTTCTAATCATGATTTTACTTGGCTATTAGATTAATAGAATATTAATAAATTGAACTTTTGCAAGCTGAGGTTTCGAAAAGAAGAAAAATTGATAGAAAGTACTTAAAGAGAGAGAAAGAAAAGATTGATTAATTTGAAGTTTATTATATAATGAATTTCAAATATTTGTAAATTAATTTTTTTTTAAAAAAATTGTTCATTAGACTAAATAAGTGTTGCTATATAGATTAAAATTATGAAATATGAAGTTGGATTAATGAAAAAGATAAGTATGAAAAAATAAGAAAGTTCTTGAGATATGATTTCATAAAAAAATATGAGAGAATTTGTTAAATCATTATGAAACTTATATGGATTTTTAGGGACGAGAATCATAATAGTTGGCTGTGAAATACAATAAAAAGAAAAATAAAAAATTGACTTTAAAGTATCCTCTCAAAGATCTAATTCGATAAACTTAATAAAAGTATGATATAAGTAGTGAATTCTTTATACAATTGTCATATTAAAATTTTATGATATGAACCATCAATCTTTTAAATAATGCATAATTTGATATAAGTAATATGACATAGCATATACAAGTATCTACATTCATTTGTAGTTAATGTTGTATAATAGATTTGGTGTATTATTGCATGCTTATAATGAAAAAGGGTTAAGAAAAAGAATATTAAAGATATTATGCAGGATAAATTAAATGACATGTATATATATATATAAATATTCAAAGCTAAGAATAATAGAGTTATAGATGAAAGTTCCTTTGTGATATGCCAAAGACAAAGAAAAAGAAAGCAAATAATATAATTTTGGTTTTGAGTCTAATATCTTATCAAGAATAAGTAATTTTAAAAAATGTATTTCTTTTATTGAATTATCTCATAATATCATTTGTTGTGTGATCTAACTATCACAGCTTATTATGTGATATGATAATTGAGGTCTATAGTGATTATATATATGCATGTCACTTACTATGTGATTTGACGATTACTGCTTGCTATATGATTGACGATATTGATACCACTAATATTAGACCTTAATGATTGAGTTTTATACAATATGATAAGGACTTGTTGCTTATTATGTGATTTAGTGGCCATCATTTTCTATCTGATTTGGTGGTAGGTATAATAAAATGTCCGAAGATATGAGATTAAGACGTCAAATACAAGAGCCATTGGGGGGAAACTAAGACCCTTATTAATTGAAAAAAAAGGTTAAATAAAAAATAAGAAAAATTAAGATTGAATTAAATTTGATAATTAAGTTTGCATATAAGTATTTTTTATAATTATTTATAAAAAAATTGAAGTGAAAGTTATAATGCTCTAAAAATTAAAAGTAATAACATGTTTGTATTACATTCACAAATTTTTTTATATACTTATAGAGTTGTAAAGTCATAATTTCTTCCTCTCTTGATGTCACATATATTATTACAGTGCCTAAGATGAGATGTATTAGATTTCATATTTATTTTTATACTAGTTTATTTATTTTACCAGTTTATCTGTTAAGTTTTTATACTCACTCTTTTACTAATTTACAAGACATGACACATCGAGTAGAAATATTTAGAACTACAAGAGTAGGTATTAAGAATTAAAAATAAGTTATTTATAGATAATAACGGTGTTATAGATTCTATTACATATATCTCATTAATATCAGCTTTTAGGGATTTTGTGATGTGGTTTCTCTTTGTAGAATACGATTTTACTATGATGATGTGACATTATTTATGGTGTTAATGATTTTCTCATAGTGATATGATTTTTAGGGATATTATGTTATATTGATGATATATTACTTGGATATAAAATGTTGATGTATAATAAATAAATCAATTATATGTATATTGAAAAACTAATAATTTTTAGGAGATGTTTTGTTCTGTTCTTTAAGTATTTTGGATCATCAAAAAATTATGAGATTTGTTAATCATCATTTCTCACTTAGGTAAGTCTTTTGTGTCCTCTTTATTTGTTAATTATATATGTTTCTCAAATATCTATAATAAGAGAGGAATTAATAGTTAATAGATAGGTAGGTATATGACACATTCTATTATTCAAGTTGCTTAGGCATAAAATGTTATAATGCTTTATTTATAATTTTTATTATTTTATAAATTACATAATAATGATCACAAAAGAGAAAAATAAAAAGAAAATATTATTACTTCAATCATCACAAAAAGGTAAAGAAAAAAAATGACATATGTGATAATAGTCACAAAAAGATGGAAAATATAAGAAAATAAAAAGGGCAAAATAAGTATTTTATTGATGAGAGGGCAATGTTTCAATTAATAAAAGAAGAAAATATTATGCAAAATAGTGATAATGCATTCTAAGATAATTGTTCTCAAGATAAGCCAAAGGAGCCATAATTTAGATTATTTAAGTTTAGAATAATATGCTCCTAAAAATGTCCAATTTTTTATAAAAAAGATTTTTTTAAGCCAAACTTTCAAGAGATAAAAAAAATAAAAGTAATAAACTAATTCATGGATATGATAAAAGATAAAAAGAGTAACGAATTATAATGATAATTGGTTTTTCTTTTATTATTAATATGTAGATTCATATGTTTATCTTATATATTTGAATAGTTATAATTGACTTATACATACAATTACAAAAATATTATATTTGTTTATATATTTGTATATTTATTGCCATTAAACTAGTGACAATTAGGGGCTTAAAACACATAAGTCAAAATAAAACATCGCATAAAATTATAGCGGGGCAACAAGACTACATCATTTGATAACATGATTTAAAGATATCATTTGTCATTGAGATGTATTACTTACCACTTCAATTTTCGTGTGGGCGAAAAGCAAGTAATAGAGGTTAATTCAATGATAATGTATGCAACCTTATTATTATAAGAAGATGTTTAAACTTGTGATTTTAAAGATCATCCAAAATTTGATCTTTGCATAGAAAAGATTAGATTTGCATCTACATTGAATTTAAATATTTTATTTAAAAAGAGCTTTAATGTAAATGCTACTTTCGCTAATGATTTGTTTTGAAAACATAATAGTCACATGATTACCAATTTAAATAAAAGAAAAATAAAAACAAATGGATGTCATGATATTGAAAATCAATATCTAGGTTGAAAATTCGATTGCCACATTAATAAGAGACAAAGATAAAATGAGTGAAAAACTTGTGGTTGGTATTATAGCAATACAATAGCCAAAGAGGAGAAAGAGAAATTTTAGCAATTACAAAAATCTGATCCACGATGTGACCATTAATAAAAAAACATAAGGTAAACAATATTGTATATATGTGTATATGTTTTGTATTTGATGCTTTTTAAGAGTGTAGAGCCTTAAGAGTTTATTTAGAATAATAAATTTAAGTCTTGTTTGATTTGTAATGATTTTGTTGCAATATTTGATTTTACAAATGACTTGCTTGAGTATGATATTTGTTATAATACTTTTTTACACATTTTTTTGAACCATTCTACTTTCTATAATGCTCACAAAAAAGAAAAGACAAAATCTAGAAAGATAATAATTTGAAAAGAGGAATAGAAAGACAAATAACATAAGATTAAGTTAACGAAGAGTTAAGGATATTTTATAAAATTTCATAAATTTTGTTGTCTAAAGCGATGACAAACATTCCATAATAACATCTTTGGAGATGAGTTAAATGAGTCATTATGTTGGTTGTCTAAGTTAGTGATTATCATTCTTGAACAACATGATTTTGAGTTGAGCTAAATGGACTATCATCTAGGATAATTCCTATTCAAAATAGGTTCATTCAATTTTATACAAAATAAAATATTTTGCCTTAAACCAATAAATGGAATAGAAAAATAAAAAAAAATAAATATAAAAAATTAAGAAGAATATGTTATTATTTATAAAAAGTATCTAATTTAAATGACAAATGATATTTTATTCCAGTATTGATCACAAGCTTATGATATATTTATTATTTAAGTTTCACTTATTATATGACATATCCTAAACACTTTCATGTCAAAGTGGGACTTATTGCAAGACTACCAAGAAGCAATAAAAGATAACATGTGTTTCTTGACATAGAGGATGTCTTATATTTTTTTATCAATTATATAGCTATTATGATAATATTTCATTTTATTTGAGTGGATGGATATGTATTAGATTTCTATTTCACAACAAGGGAAATACAAGATCTTATGGCGTTCAAAGGCTAAATGAAAAGTTAACTTCATTATCTAGGTTTTCAAAATTTACCTACATTATAATTAAAAAGGTTTTGGCACAAAAATTTGAAATTGCTTCTATTACATAAAAAAATTTACATTATTATGAAAATTAAAAAGAGAAATGGAAAAGAAGAATATGATGTGAATATGATGTGTAATTGATTAAAATAAATATTGGGCAAAGGGCACCAATGGTGTCAAAGTAGGTGAAGTTCTAAGTGGTGAATCGTAGGAAATAGACAACTTATGATGTCAAATGTTGAACGAATGAAACCAAGGTAAAAAATTAATTGAAAGGATTTAGAAGTCATTATAGAACTCATGCAAAATAAGATCTAAAAAAGAATAGGAACTTGTAATGCAAAACTAGTTTGAAAAGTTTATGAAGATATTCCAAACATTTTCATAACATAAGATGTAAAATCTAGAAAGAAATAAAAGACCAAGATGGTGAGCATAGTGAAAACATATGTTACACCTTTATTTGACATTGCTTAATGCTTATTTTATGTTCAAAAAGCTTTACAAGAAACCTAGACTCAAGGCAAAAAAATCAACAAAAACTATAAGGGATTGATCATACAATATAATAACATCTATATACAATATAAAAAGTATTCAAAAAGGATATCAGACTACAACAAAACATATAATATCATATGTTAGAAAACTATCATATAATATGATAACAAATTATTATATAACATGATACGGTGAGAAAATCATCATTCATATCATTGTTAGCATTTTAGTATAAAGTAACAATACATATAAACTTATTTTTTATAGTACTAGATAGAATTAAGATATGATTGATATTGTAAAGATATGATATGATACGATATCTCATGGAATGAGGATAGCATTCATATGAAAATAGTAATGATCTAATAAAAAAATATGAAAAGAAAAAAATATAAGTATAGAAAAAAATATGATATTAATATTACATGATAATTATATGTATATGTAGACATAATGCACATAAGTATATATGTATTGATTCCAAACATTTATATAAATTTTAGATGGTATGCATTTTTATTATTTCTCTTATTATTATTTATAAAGAGCATTTAACTTAAATCACAAATGATATTTTATCCTAGTATAGATCACAAGCATATGATATATTTACTATTTGAGTTTCACCCATCATAGACATTTCCTAAACACTTTCAAGTCAACATCGTATTCATCATCAAATTTTGAATTATTTCATGTGACATATATTTCTATATGCATTGAAATAATATTAGTTTATTCTAATAAACATTTTGTTTAATATTTTACTATCAAATACTAATTTTAAAGATAACTCTTAAGAAAGAAAAAATGACTTGTCACATCTTAGCATACCATTTATCCACCTTAACATTAGGTATGTCGAGCATGATATACAGTTGACTAGCACTGACATGTGGTATATCAATCATGACACAAATAAGGGATTATATGAAATCCACTAGAGCAGAACACTACATGGATTAGATTATTTTTAGCTTAGACATTATTTAAGGGTCCTCATGTGCGATATATTGGCCCAATGTATAGTAGATCTGATTATTAGCATGACATCTGCAATCTTTGGGTAAAGTCCACTTCTTACCATGTGTTATGAGTGTTGACCCATGATATACAGTTTGTGGGACCTACTAAATGTCATGTTTAAGCTTTTGTGTATATGAGTCTTAGATTAGACTTAATAGTTGCTACAAATCCATACTAATCCCAATCCAAAATGAAAACCTTTTTTGAACAACACAAAAAATAACATAATGATGGTATAAGAAAAGGAGAATCACATTTAAACCCATGCCTTTTAACTCCACCATACTAGGACAAATTCAAGGCTTTTTTTAATTTTTATTCATCAAGACCTCAAGGATCTTTTGGCCATAGCTATTCGAATTCCTTCAATTTGCTTATTGTAACAAATTGTGAAATCTTTTATTAGGATTTTTCTTGAGCTTCTATTCTTCTTTCTCCTTTCTGAGGTCTATTTTTAAAGACTTCTTAATTTAGTGCCAACTTAGATCAAGAATATGATTAATACCAAATAATATGCTGTGCAAGTTAATTAAATGTTATGTGTGTAATAACTTTTAAAAACAAAGTTGAAAAGATAGTATTCATTTACATCAAGTTCACAAATCAAATATGTAAAGGAAAAAAAAGCTAAACCATTAAAACATGAAAATATTAAATCGCCAATAGTTAAGAAGTCTATCAAAACAAGGAATCACACTCTTATGTAAACGATTGAATCAAAATCAATGTAGATGGTGGCTCAAACCAACAACAAAATGATGCACACATATAAAATAAAATTCATAAAAATGTTGTTCACACAAGCAATACTGAGGAATATCAAATCAAAATCACGTCAATGCAAGAATCACTAATCTTGGACTAGTATAAAAGATAGCAAATCTCTTTTTAGAGATAGAAAAAAAAATACCAAAAGTGAAGTAAGAATAGATTGAAAGTTGTTTGAAGTGATAGGAGAATATTGGAAATAGTGGAAAGAATTATGGAGTGATGGTGGTGAAGACAAGACAACCAAAAGCAGGAAAAAACTAGACTTAAATCTAAAAGGTTTGAGACTGATATTGAAGACAAAAAAAATCTAGAGCAAAAGAAAAATAAGTTTTAAAAGAATTATTACATGCATTAAAATAGCTTAGTCAGGGATCTCTCACTTTGGATTTCATGCTTGTCTTTTTAGAGGCATTATTAGAATCATACTAATCAAATTTTACTCCTAAGAAATCGAATATGCTCAAACTTATAAAACATTTTGATGGAAAAATAATCAATTTCTTATGATTATAGTAGCCCTTCTAATTCTTATTTATAAAATTCATCCTTATAAGTGGAAGACTCATAAATAATATAAGACTAAAGAGATAAAAATACAAATAATAGCTAATGATCATCTCTTCATATAGAGTTTTCTCATAAGTTATGAGTTTCTCTATATGATATAGAAAAAAATATCAAATATAAAAAGGACTAATATGTTATATATAAAGAGAGTATAAAATAAAATACAAAGATATGACGAATGTGAAGACCCAACCCAAATGACTAACATAATAGTACAAAGAGTTACAAAAGAGTAATGTTAACTGGTGAACCAATGAATGCAATTAAGAGAGTCTCATAAAAATTTCTAAGTAATAATGTACTTGATCTTAACAATTTGAATATTGTGCTTATTACTCGATCTAAATAGAATTTATTAGAGGGTGACTCCAAGGTTGAACTAGGTAGTGTATGGTATGTGAATTTAGCATTTTTGTGTTCTCATACACCAAGGATTTAAATAATAAATAATATATTAGTTGAATAAATTTAATAATAGATTTATTCATAAAACATTCTTAAAAATTCTAAATGAGTTTTGAAAATTATAAATCACGTATCAATAAATTTTTCATATATGGTTCTTCTAAAATATATGCTTAAACCATAATTGAGTTACTTTTCTATTTTTATATGTGCTTTTAAATGTGTACAAAATCTTATAGTTCTCTAAATGATACTATATACAATAAATACAAATATCATACATCCAAATACATATATTTAACATATTTAAAGTTTTTTTTAACTATTACACAAATAGTTATCTAGCTAGTAAGGAAATATGTTAAATGATGATTTTTTGATTGACCAAATCTAACAATAAATGAATTTAGATAATTAAATTGAGTTTTAATGATGAGATATAAGGAAATATTTATCATAATTGTAAATATTTAAGAAATTATTAAAAATAAAAAGCTTGGTCAAGTCAGTGAGAGTAGACATAAACACACTAGTTGAAAAGATGCTCAACCCATAATGTTGTAGGAGGCAAATAGCTGTTGGCATAAGAAAAATGGATGATCTAGTTGATCATGACAATCTCATCAATGTAGGCCTTATGGTACACTTGAATAGGCTAGATGCTCTTGAAAAGACTCATAAAACTTAGTTGTGAGGGTAGATTAGCTTGTCTTGATAAGATGAGAATGTCTCAGTTAGGTTGCTTGTCTAAAACAACCTAATCGAAAAGCATCAAATGGAGATCAAATAGAGCAATAGAATTTACTAGATCAAACTATACTTGAATTGGTTGAAAAATAGATTAAAAACAATTTAATTAATTATGATACTATTAGTAGATAAGAAGGACTTGACCACATGGGTGTTTAATGGCAAGACAAGAGTAGAGGCTAAAAAAAAGCCAACACCTAATATATTGAACTCAAAATCACAGAATTATCAAATCAAAATATCATGAAAAATGATGCAATTACAGAATTACGTTGACTTCAATTAAATTTTTAATATAGTTTAAAAGGTTTTCACGCGCATACACACGTGTCTTTTAATTAGTACAATCAAAACAATTGAATTGACTTACTCCACCAAATACAGCCCTTCATTCCTGAGGCGAGGTCAATTTCCCACTGACAATGGCTTCGGTGGTCCACTGACAAATACGCCACGATTGCTTGTCTAGGACCGCATCTTCCTTCAAAAGCTTACCTTAAAGAACCTAAAAAACAGGAAGAAGATCCATACATATCGTGCAATATATTCATACATATGTTTGTCATTTATAGATAAATGATCATAAACTTCACAAAAATTATTCATCGCTTGAAACCCAGATGCATTAATTAGACGACATATAATTTCTATAAACTACGCCCGATAGATCGGTACAATTTCAACAAGCTCAAGCAGTTTATGCCAAGGAGGACGACTAAAAGAGGCATATGTAAATCAGAAAAGCTCTGACTAACAAGTATTGAACACCAAAAAAACCAACACAACGATTCAAGCGCCGCAAGCTGCACCGCAAGCTGCACCGCAGGGCGCCGCACAAGCGGCCATTTGGGGATCACAATCCGCTCTTGCTGTCTCCTTCACGGCTCCGTCCGCGCACAGAAGTACCACAAGCGTGACAAGCACGAAAGCTGTAAGCACCGCCGCGCACAGGGCGAGGATTTCGCTTCCGCCGTCTGAAGTGCCGGCGACTGTTTCAAGCTTCCACAGGCGCCCCATCTTGTTGATTTTTCTTGTCGAATGAGACGGTGAACAATGAACCCCATATATATATATATATATATATGTCGTTATTTCTGAGGACTAATGTGGACTACAAATTAAACGGCTGTTTTTTTTTTTTAATGTAATAAGTTTATAATTTCTATTTGTTGCTTGTCAAATGGACAGTATTCAGTGGGCCAAGATTAAATTCTTCTTTATAAACTCTTTCAATAGCCGAATTATGGAATTGGACGATCAAGGATCTTAAATATTGGCTAATGGTCAGTGATTAAAATCCCAATTTGGTTCGCACTAACAAACGTCAAACAGGTTGTATGCTAGCCGACGCAGAAGTGCAGAAGAAAGTGGGAAACGGCCACAAAAAGGGACTTTGTGCTTAAGGAAAAGCGCAGACGTTATAAAAAAAGGAAGCGTACTAAAATTTTAATTTGCCTTATTTGTTGCTGGGGTTTACTGATTCAACAATCTATATGGCTATTTTTTTATTACTTAATAGCTTTTTTAAACTTTTATAGAAGTATTAAGGAGACCAGTTGCCCAAATTTCAGCCAAATATATACTTAAATAATTGACCATATCCTAAATCAAAAGCTTAAATAAAAAAAATAAGAGCTCATCTGAATTTTAATCAAAACTCCTATGGGAGAACTAAACCTTCTATTTACTTAAAGTCTTTGTATATCATTTTAACTCAAAATTTTGCAAAACATGTATCACAATAGGATAAGCTTAGAGGGCAAAGCTGATGGCATTTTAGTTCATTATTTTCACATGTTATAAAGGGACTCTTTGAATTGTGAAAATAGTTATAACACAAAGCATTCATTGAGCAAATTTATGCCACAATCATCACATGGCAATATAAAATGTTGAACCTTGAAATTTTATCAATTTACGATCCATTCACTAATGTGACGTTTAAAAATAACTCTCATGTTCTAACATGATTGTAGTGGCCTTGAATGACTTGCTTGTTAACTTTAGGATTGAGCATTGATATTAACGTGCATCTTCATATAAACCTGATTAGTCCTGATTACAATGTTTTCAACGACTTGCTAGGCATCTAAACATGGTTAAAGAGTATTGCTATGAGTTCAACCGAATAAATAAAAATATTTATCTGTGAAATAAATAAAATTGTCTTAGTTCATTGCATCAAAACATGTAACAGTGAAATAAAGAAAGATTGATATTATATTCATGGGCTCTAAGTTGCTTATCGAATGACAAATCAAATCCCTGCCTTTTTTTTGCGGTGAACCTAATCTCTGAAAATTCAATCCGCAACCCTCAAGGAATCTTAATTTAGAGTTTTCTTTGATAACGACCATTTCAAGGATGACTCCGAGCTGATCTGGAGAAGAAGATCTGCAAGATATTGTTAACTGACGTTATCAGTAGGAATTCCCCGTTCGATCTTCCCAGTAATTAAAACAAGTGTATGGCTGGCATTGGTGACGTGTTGCCAGCGCTGTTTGCACCGCGACGCGCATGCAATCACGTGAGCTGCATGAGAAAATAGCCCGAGCTAAAAGAGCGAAAGCAAGTGCGCTAAAACCTTTGCAGCGTTCGGGAATATCGAATACATTAGAAATTGTTATTGTTTGCTTAGTTTCTTTATGTTTAATTCAAAATAATAATATTTAATAAAATGTAATTTATTGGAACTGAATTTATTTATTTATTTATTGTGTTGTTGATTAATTGACAGGATGTACTATTTGAAAATTCTAATAACAAGTTTTGATGGGAGGAGTACGTTGTTTAACATTTTTGTGATTTATTAAAAATGTGATATAAAAGTAATCTATATATATTTCATTAAATTTTCACCTACTATTTTGAGCTATTAAACAACAGGAGACAATGCTTTATTCAAAATTTTATTGATAGATCATGCTGCACACGAGAACAACGCATGAGGATGGGTTGCATCTTGAAGCACCCAAGATTTGGTCTATTTTAAGAATAATGTCGTCCATACATTCTTTGATATAAATTGTGAAAGAAAAATATTATGAGAGGGAGGTGAATTGGTGAATTTACACCAAAACAATAATCAATTATAGTTAAAGTTATAGGAATAATCTCTTTATCGTTTAGCACATGCAAAGTCATATACCTTAGATCCTTTTTAACAAATGTGACACGAACTAAATACAAAAAATGTTACCAATATAAGCAGTAAGAAGTCTAGTGCAGATGAGTAGCCAACATGTTGCAAAAGCAATGCAATTGTCCTAGTTGGAATGATAATGGATTTGTCAATTAGCTCTTCACGTTCAAGTTTTTTATTTTCAAATGTTTACAATAAATATATTCTTCTGAAAATCAACATCTATTTATAATAAACACAATCACCAATTAGATTATATAACTTATAATAGTTAATTTAAGTTTCCAAAAACTACTTAGAAATAACTGTTAGACTTTTTGGAATCTGTTCGTTCCAATGTGCTCCATACATCATATCTAGACGAAAGGATCTAAGTAAGAATCGTCTCATTGATTATAAGTTATAACCATTGCATTTTGTTTCCATGATGACGTTCATAGTAGTACGAGAATCGTCCTTATACTGTATGACTTTAATACAATAAGTATCACTTAGATTTTAATTTTGATCACATCAGATAATCACATTGATTATACTAGCACACAATAATTCATTTATATAGTTTGTATATATCATACTAATTTGAAGGTAGATCATCATCGTACAGTATATATTTTTACAAAAGCCAAATTCTTGAACAAATATCGTATGGTGTGTTGTAAACTACGAATGCTTGTATGATTCACGTGTTAGTTTAATATGATCGTAACACTAATCGTACACATATGATACACACTATCGCAATTGTACAATATTAAATGTTATGAATAGTACCATCATAATAGTTCGATACTTTGGCTATCTTATATGATTGTGAAAACATCTATCATATGATCGCATTGTTATGATATTACTATTGTAAACATATGACGCCATATTTTATTTTTATGATTTAACATTGATCATATAAGTCTGATGTATTAACGTTTTTATACTAGATGTGATTTTATTATTGGTTCACATACTCATACGCTATAAGTGTCATACTTTTACAACACAATTTGCTTAATTATTAATGAACATATAGTTACGACATAAGTACTTCATATTGTATAGCCTGTAACACTTAGCAATCGTATAATGACTTAGACTAATCAAACAAGCCACATGTAACATATATGATCCTATAAATACTATATAGAAATCATTTTCATCCGAAAACTAAGTTTATATACTTAACCAATCCTAAGAGGAAATAAATGAAGTAGGAGTACAAAGAAATCTTTGTAATCAACGATGCTAGCAAAAACATTACTCTCAGAGATAAAAAATCACATGTATGAGGTCGATAACTCATTTATCCCTTTTTAACTATTTTAATAGTTTGTTTAGTCGATGGTCATAGGTGTATGATGATGACATTGTACCTTATAATATCATGATAACTTTAAACTTTAATTGAGATTTTAAGACAAAATATAAGTCATCCAAGTTTTGATATTAAACATCATATTATGCAACCAACATGCAATAAACGATATGCTTAGATTAAAATGTTTAGAACTTGTTTTCAATATCTTAAGACTTATACTAGACTTAAAAGTACATGCAATGGTATTTCTATAATTCTAATGAAGGATGCATAAAATGAGTTAATTATTCATAGGTATGACTTTTGTAGAGGATACGATTTAATATTCTTACCCAATAATTAAGCAGAAATGAGCTTTATTTGGATTAGTCATTTTATAGAGAGCTTGGTTCTCAACTCCATGATTTGAAGGTTGAGCTACCAATGTATAGAAGTATAATATGCATCTACTTTAAGTGTATTGTCTTTGCTTCAATCAATAGACCAACTTTGATCAAAAGTTTTTGCACAAAATTAGCTACACTCAAAATTTAAAACATGTCTTTAAACAACTATTGATGATAAATAACTTTGTTTTGCGATCATTTTTAAAGGTACAACAACCTCTCTTATGGTATGTCTATTACATTTATTTTTGCTCATATGATTGTTTTGTGTGCTTTGTGTTTTAAATATTTTGTTTGAACTTTTTTAATAAAAAATTACCTATTATGCTTAAAGTAGATCAAAGTGCTTTTTACATTTCATCATGTTATCATAATATTAAGCATGACGACTTCATTGACATAATTTAAAAGATGGCATAAGGAACTCAATGCTAGCTCACTTATTAAGGATTGATGTCCATGATACATAATTCACCTTTCATCCACTCTAAATTTGGATGAAGAAATAATTATTTTGCTCATAGAGGATTTACTAGTTTTGTTAGTACAAATGATAATAATATAATAAATTGATTATTTATTACTTATAACCTTAATGTTGTTTTCAATTGTTTTTATGATATTTTTTTGTTTATTTTCTTTATCTTTTGAACAATGGAATGCACTTTAATCTAAATACTAGAATGAGAATGTGAGTCTTGAAAAATATTGAATTGAATGAAACTAATAATGCTAATTTCATATTAGATTAACTAAGTGAAATTCAAGGTGATGTTCATGATTTAAAAGAACATTATATTAATATGAAAGAATTACATATTATTATAATTGTTATATGAAAATTATTATTATCATGAACTCTATTTTATAAAGTTTTAGATGTTATAGAAGCAAAATGATATTTACTATGTCAAGATGATACATAATCATAATAAAATTAGAGATTATACTCAATTAAATCAACAAGTGAAGACACAAAAAACCTATATAGAGACAAAAATGAGACTAAATCTAAACACTAACCATTCATTTTAATCAAGAAAAAAGTTGTTAATTACAACAAAATTTTTTGATAACATACTGACGTCTCATATTGTGTTAACTATTGCATTGTCAATTCAAAAGCCATTTTGCTTTCATATGTGCACAATACTTCGTCAATGAGCCTAAAATGACAATAATTACCTAAATTCATGAAATAAAAATAAATACAAAGTATTTTAAAGTCAAATGGTGGCAGAGGTAGCGAACGATAGTAGAAACAACCCATACTCAAATTTTAGGTCTTTTGAAGTCATTTTTAACTAAATTTTGTACCAAAAAATTATAAGACTAGTGAAGAGATGTCCCATAGAACTAAAAATACCTGAAAAACTATCAATTATTTTTCAAATGACTAAAATGAAACAATAAAAACAAATAACTTGATAAACTATTTAAAACAAATGAAAATATCTAATAAATAAGAGACAACTGTGAATGGCCCCTACAATAATAAATATAACAAAGATTAATGAGAAGAAGAGAGACCAATCTTGGCACATCTTTGAGTTTGAATATAACTAATATGTCTTAAAATAGAACATCTATATTATGTACTAGACACTACTACGTCAAACACTCCATTTTATAAGACTGATACCCATATCACTTTTATAGGTTGAACCAGACAACTTAAACTATTATATGCGTACGATATTTATACATTCTTATACAATGAACTTGACATCTCAAACTGCAAATTAAATTCTCTTTGCATTAATACAATTAATGTAGGAGTGTCTAATATTAGCTCACAAACACACACCCGTTGGCATCACATCAGTTATATAAGTTCACCAATACATAATTTGATTGAAAATTTTCTTAAAAATGCTTAATATTGAGTTTTTTTTCTATTTTTGTCATCATCCACCATCATCTGTCAATGTCAGCAGCATCATTAGTAGTCATAACTATTGTCGAGTCAACCCGTGCGCCCAAGTTACCCACACTGACTCAGGAACTTGGCTGATTTATTCAACCTGTGTTGACCCATCACCCATAATGACCTAATTGAACCGCTCTGACCTGTGGCAACCACACAAACCAGTTAACCCTTATTGACCCACACTGTTTAACTCAACCCACCCAAAACTTGGATGGAAATCTCTGCCCACATCACATTGATCATGCCCCACCATGTCATCACTCTCCATTTTGTTGCTTGGTGTTATTGCCAGCCTGAAATGCACAACCTATTTAAAATTACTTAATTTAATTAACTTTACAATTTTTTAGTCAATTTTTATTTAAAATATTTCTTTTATAATTTTTTTAAAATTTTAAAATTCTAAAATATTATTTAAAATTCTAAAATATTATTTAAAATTCTAAAATATATCATTTAATATTTTTAAATATCATTTTGTATTTTTGAGTTAACAAATTATTATTGTATCATTGAGACCTCTATAAATAAAATTGTTTACCAAACTTCTCTTGCATTTATATTTTTACCTTTGTAGTAAAGAGTATGTACCAAACTTTACTTAGAGAGATTTCAACTTCCTCTCCCCATTGTGGGAGACATGAATCAAATATGAGAAATCTTCAATTGAGAGAACAAATAATCAAACTCTTATGAGAGATAATGATCGTAGATGAGAGACCTTCCACTAAGAGAGTCGATAACTAAACAAATCATTGCTTCTCTCAAGACCTGTAAGTCTGCACACACTCTTTTATTCTCTTAATCAAACCACTAAGCAACCACACTCCTTAACAAGACTCTAAATTTAAGCTTACCATCTTATTTCTTTTTTAGTTAAGCTTCTCCAACTAATCCAAACTATCATCTTATTGCCCTTTTCATCTTTGGAACTCTATACCCCAACTTCAATAGAACTATAAGTCATCATCGTTAAAACGGTATACTCTTTCAGTAGCTTTTATATTTTAGATAAAAATCTAAAGTTATAACTGCTCTTTTTTTATTAAAATATTCCAAATAAAATTTGTCTTAAGTTTTTTTAATTTTAAGTGTGAAATTAAATGTGATAAAAACTACTCTATAAAATTTTATGCTTAATACTTAATATGTTATCATTTACTTCACTTAAAAATTTATATTATAACTTTGAAAGTAAATATTTGAATAATTTTAAAATATCACACATACTACCTAACCCTAGTTAGTATATCATATTTTTTCATATTTTTTAATAATCTATTGAATATTTCTAATATTATAAGCTCCAAATTAGACTCTAGTAAAAGTTTAAACTTATTCTATATCAATAACCCAAGAGATCATCTTATATTATACCTTTAACAGATCCTATACAAGCCAACGTCGTATCCTTATGACCCAAGTTGATTGTATCATACTATGCACACTATTGTATTAATATGATACTTATAAGAAGCCATAATATCTTATTTTTGTTTTCTCTTCTTCTTCTTCTTCTTTATTCTCTCTCTCTCTCTCTCTCTCTCTTTTTATTTTCTCAGTACTCGTCATCTTGTTTTAATGATGAACTTGATTTTTCTAAGCTTATCTAGCTAATGGAACTAACTTCTCTCAATCTTACATTGACTCCCTTTACTTAAAAGAACTTGAAACATGTAAAATTTAAAGTTAAATAATATTAACTAAGCTCTAAGTCTTACCTCACTTGAGAAGACAAAACTATGAGTTGAATGCTTTCCTTTCAATTGGAGCATGATGATAAAGACCTCTCCAAGTTCACAACAATCCTAATATTAACAACACTTTGCTTTGCTTATTCAACTCAATTCTCAACCAAATTATAGATTATTTGATTAACCTAAGTTTAACTCATTTATGATTCCCTATTGGACTCGTCGAGTGTATTTATAAGCCATGATGAAAGGCTGGTCAATCTAATCCATCATAATTCCTTGAAGATCCTCATTAGATTAGGTTTGGAAAGTATGAACTGCTAGACAAAATTCATTTATTTAAACTACCTACACCATTATCATTAGAAATTCCAAAATCTTGTTCTCATAAGTTTTACTGCAAAATTTTATTATAACAATTAAGATATTTATATTTTTGATTTATCAATGGATTGCAAAATTAATAGATGTAAGTAAATATTTAAAACAAAATTAAAATCAATTAAATCAATAGATAAGCATAAAACTTTATTAATTACTAAAGTATATGCATTATGACATTGTATTGATTATTTTGATATTTATTTTCTACAAAAAAATTCTATTTTTTATATGGTTTTTATTTTGTCTTTTGCATGCAATTTACTTACACATCAAATGAATGCTAAAACCACATTTATAAATGATAATTTGGACGAGTGATTTACATGAATAAATCTAAATTATTTTGATATGAAATTTTAGGAGAATTTAAATTAGTAAAGTCATTTTGTGAAGATAATTTTATAGGAAATACTTAAATAAGGCAAAGTAATCTTATTTGCAAATATTTTGAAAAGTGATGATAATTATTTTTTTATGTGAATTCAATTGACGATCCATTGGATTTTGATGAACATTTTAAAAGAATTTAGGTGAAAGCATGCTAGAATCAAGATATTCTCAAATTATTGACTATTTTGTACATTTAGCAAATTATACTCAACCTTATATTGCATTCGTTTCAAAAAAAACTTATGTAAATATACAACTAATCTAAACAAATATCATTGAAAAGCTTACAAAAGAGTTTTCAAATATTTAAAAGCAAACTATTAGTTATTGTATTCATTATAATTGTTTTTCTATAATAGTAGAAAGATTTAATGATAATAAATATCGAAGTATACATCCCAAGAAGTAGATTTTACTGTCGTGATGGTGTGATTTGGTGTGAAATCTTCTCTAACTAATATAGCATTAGGGTGCAAGAAAGCATGAAAATAAGGAAAGAGTAAGCAGTTGGTTATATTATATTAAGAATTTTTACAATGAAAAAAATCATCCCAAATGCTAAATTAATCTTCAAAAATATGCCAATTTGAAATTATCACATTTTGTATTATATTAGTCTAATAAAAAAATTAATCTAATAAGATCTTTTTGTGTTGTATATTATTGTGAATCATCTACTTGTTGATAAAATAATATATTTTCTTATGTGAAAAGAATATTATGTATATTTGAAGAGTTTTAAACAATATGAAAATTTCTTTTCTTGATTAGAATCATACTCAAGCCATTACACTCTAACTCTTGATCCCAAATTTTGTTGGTTCTTAACATAATGGACACAAGCCTTGCTAGGATTTGTCCTCTACATCTATGAGTTGTTAGTTATGACAAAATTGTTTGATAGCATATTGACGTTCTATACTGTGTTAACAATTGCATTGTCTATTCAAAAGTCATTTTGCTTTTATATGTGCACGATACTTAATTCAATGAGCTTAAAATGACAATAATTATATGAATTCATGAATATAAATATGATATGAAAAAAAAATAAGTTTAATAAAAAGTTTCTCACATAATTGAAGTTCTATTTAATATAATAATTGTGGCTCTATCAGGTAATAGTGAATGCTGTTGAAATAAAGCTTTCGCAAATATGTTTTAAACTGAGTTTTTAAAAATTGTTTTTGTGAGATAAAAAATGACTCATCAAAATATGCAATTTTTAATTAAGTACAAAATTCTTTTTATGAAGTCGACAGCACAGTCTGCCATCGCGGTTTAGCAAACCGACATGCATTGGTGTTTTCTGCTGCGTAGAATATTTAGCACAGCTGCAACTCGGCGCCTCGATGGCGTGCCCCTGAGTTGGTTTTGTACAGGATAATTCCTCCAAAACACGAAAAATAAATTAAATTATTTTTACAAACATTATCTTTCCGAAAAACCGGAACTATCCCGAAGCTTTCAGCCATGGCTCTCCAACTCTATAAATAAGGAGTGGAAGTAACAACGTACTAATAAAAGGAGCACTCGAGCAAGTTAAATGCGTTCGGACGATCTCTCCAGGATCCTACCCCGCGTCCTCATCGTATCCCGGCGCTGCGTACGCAAGAACAAGTTCGTTGACTTCGTTGGTTTGCACCAAAAAAAACCCCTCTTGTAATCAAGAAATCATATCCTCCTTCCTTTTCTGAGATTTACGGATATTCATTTATAGGAGAGTACCACCTGGAACTCATAGTGCGGTACGGTGCGGTGCCGGTTATCGTACCCCGTGTGGCCGGCGTCCACATGCTGCTCGACAGCTTCGAACCCATCCACGGCGTCCTGCTCTGCGAAGGGGAGGACATCGATCCCGCCCACTACGACACCGACACCAACTCTCCCCTCACCGTCGAGGAGCTGGATGAGGTTTATCGCGCTCACGTCAGTGACACCGCTTTCGACCGAGAGAAGGATTCGATTGAGTTCCGCCTCGCGCAGCTCTGTCTCGCCCGCGGCGTTCCGTACCTCGGCATCTGCCGCGGCTTGCAGGTTCTGAACGTAGCCTGCGGCGGCACGCTCTACCGCGACGTGGGAAAGGAGTTGAGGCATTCCGTCAAACACATAGACTACGACAATTACGACGGACACCGGCGCGCCGCGGAGGTCGTGGAAGGAACGCCGTTGCGGGATTGGTTCGAGGAGGACGAGATCATGGTGAACAGCTATCACCATCAAGGGGTGAAGAGATTGGCGGATAGATTCGTGCCGATGGCCTTCGCGAAGGATGGTTTGGTGGAAGGGTTCTACGATCCGGAGGCCTACGAACCAGAGGAGGGGAAGTTCATGATGGGGTTGCAATTCCATCCGGAGAGGATGAGGAAGAATTGCTCGGACGAGTTTGATTACCCCGGTTGCCCTCGGGCTTATCAGGTAACTTGGACATCATTCATGCCTTGGTTTGCTCATCTGGATCATTCTCGATCTCATCTCTGGGTTTTAACGAGGATTTGCAGGAGTTTGTAAAGGCAGTGATAGCCTACCAGAAGAAGGTTAATGGCACCCTCAGTCCGAGGGTTGCAACACCAACACTGGATCAGGATATGGAGAAAAAGAGGAGGGTGATCATTCACAGCTTTTCAATTGCCAAGAACTTGTATGACGCTAGACATGATGCACCGGTCTCGAAGCAATCAGATCTGGAAGCTGGAGCTGAGTTCCTTGAGGTAATTAATTCGTTAATTTAGATTCATCTGAATTAATTTCGACCTACAACGGCGATACCAATAAACGTGAGCTATGCCTTACTTTCTTGTTCCATACTGCAGTCAAACACTGCTCTAAGCTTGCAGCAGGAAAAGGGGTTGAAGCAGATGGGAGCCACGGTCAGGAACTCAACTTCCTATCTGTGGAAACTCAGTAAGATCCAGGACAGTGAGGTCTTGGCAAGGAACTTGATGGGGAAGATGACAGTGGAACAGCTCTCGGAGCTTCTTTCATTCTATCGTACGATGGGCCAGGTTTGCTCTGAGGTATTGGAAAGTAAGCTTACGGCCAGCTGATGGAGTGGCCCATTTTTCTCTCTAAAAGAGTCAGTCAAATCTGTAAGTATTTCAAATGGTTTGGTCTGCTTTTATATATAGTTATTGCAGTTGACATATTGTGCTTAAAATGTGTTTTTTTAAATATAATAATATTGGATGTGGTTAAGAACCATATATTTTTCAGTATTTTAATTCTAAAACACTAAAATGATCTTTTATGTGAAAACTCTAATAATATATAACAAATGATGTTTATTTACAACTCTATATACATCATGATATATCACAAAATATAAAATATAAGTAAAAATGTTCATAGATAAAATAATAGCAACTAAATATTGTCATATTATGAGAATCTTTTAAAAATGATGATTTGAGTTGGAATCTTTAGAAATTATCTTTAAATGTTGAAAATAGTTTTAGAACACTACAAAATCCTTTGGATTAACTCAAGTAATGTCAAATTAGCGAGTTGCGACATCCTTTTAGTTTTAGGTTAAATAAATCTAATGGCTGAAAAACTATTAATGACATCCTAATGATCTTGATGGTGTACATAAATGTCAAACAAATGTTTAAATACATGCATTGTATGTAGGTATATCAAAGAATATCTAAAAATGTCTAAACAAAAGCTAAGGCAAAGTTAATAGCCTTCTAACGACTTCATATTATCCATAGAATCTTTATTAAGATGAAACGAATCAATAAATGCTCCTCTTATTAAACCCTCTCTTTGAAGCTCTCCTCATTAAGTGGAGTAGAATAGAAAGTGGTGGGGAATGAATTCTTCAACCTCACATTACCATAAATATACATATTTTCTTCTTGTCTTCTACCATGATTAAGAAAAAAAATAATTTATAATTCTCAAACAGATTGTAGAATAGTTTATGAAAGAAATCCTATAATCATCATTTGAGTTCATTCTTTTAAGAAAATATAAGTTAATTCAAAAATAAAATTATTATCTAAAAAATAGAATTAATTTTATTTCAATAACTTTTGTTTAATTGATAATGAACAAAGAAAATTAGTAAAAAAAAAGTCAATAGGATCTAAAGAGAATGAAGGTGATGCACAAGTTTTCTATTATGATAATATTATGGAATAAGAAAAGTGATATGCTGTAATAATGTAGGATTAATAAACTCATTTAATGGAGAATTAATAAACTTCTTAGATGTATAATAAATAATCTTAGGTAATATTGGAGATTAAGATAGCTCATTTAGTAGTAGGGTGGGCTCATTAAAAGGCATCAAACATAATAGCTTATCATATTTTTCTCAAATAAAGACTAATATTTAGATTTTTTATGATAATATTTAAAACATTTAATGTAATAATCTTACAAATATGATTAGTGGATGTCATTATCTCAATAAAAATAGTAAGAATTGGCATATATAAAAGACTAAGCAAATGTGGTATTGGATGATCTATAAGAATATATGTAAAAATATGCATTTGATGAAAGTTATAACGAGTAGGATAGATGGATGAGATAATATTTATAGTGCAAGCCCTAATGTAGGGCATCAAATATAGTAATGCTTTTAAGTTATGATTTTGAGGTAGAGTTAGTAGTTAATAAAGGAATGAAATTAGGTTAAAATATTTAAGTAGAGTTAAATTTGGGATAAAAAGTTATGAGATTATCCACACATTAGAATCTAAGTATAATACATGAGACGAATGATTTATGTACCAAAATCTAACCTAAAACAACGTCAATAATAAATATAATTACAAGTTACATACAAATAAAAATGATAACCATCATAAGAAAGTGGTACAAGATATTTGTAAATTACATATATTATATTCCCATCTAATAAATGAGCAACATATGGTTGCATGTAAGAAAGTGGGTGTAAATACAAAGAATTTAAAGTATAATATGAGATTAGATCAACCATGTTGTTATGATTGATTAAGACACATAATTGATAAAAACAATTAAGCATTTAAGTGGTATAGTAGTTGGATTGGCTAATACCATCATAATCGAGACACTTATCTATAATAAAATACATAAAACTCAAACATCTAGTCAACATGAGCTTTCTTCTACTAGTATGAATGAAACTAAAATGGTTTTTGAAGATTAGGCATTCACTTGGTAAAGGCCCACACTCAATGTAAAAAAAATATAATTGATCAATAATAGTTCGATTGATAGAAAGTTAAAAGACATAATTCTAAGATTTTTTTTCAATCTTTTAGCATCAAAATTAAAAATAACTTATCAAATTAAATAGCAATCCAAAGTTTTAGGACAAGTTTAATCGTATCCCTTACTAACAAAACAATAAAATTTGTAAAAAGTCAAAGTAATTATTGTTGTAGAACTTCAAGGACCCAAATTTGTATAATATATGTATAAATAGAATGTGCATCCATAGCTAGTAAAGTGCCCAAACAACAAATAGAGAATTGTCACAATGCAAGGTAGCTTGAAGTCTTTGTAGTTAATGCAACAAATAAACTCTTTTTTATACAAAATAAAAATTATAGTCCTCTACAGAATTAGTTCAATGAATGTGCAATGATTTTTTAGGAAATAGAATATCCTCCAACAAGATAAAACTAATGATGGGATTGGTATACATAGAGAAAAAATAGATACAATTGAGTAAAAGATCATTGGTAATTTAAAAATTTTCATAGTATTGATTCTCATAAGAATTTGATGTAATAGAGGTAAGGACTAATCTTTTGATTGACAAAAATACTTCGTATAGAACAAATACAATTATGTTTTTTAAAATTTTATAATACTTAAAATATAATAATTTAAAGAGATGAAATATTACCTATTTTCATATTTGATTATGTTTATATAATAACACTATATTCTTCTTGTAAAAGGATATACTCATACAAGAAAAAAGATTACTTAATTTAAAATTGCATACAATAATTATATTACCAATTCATACTCTAACAACTATTCAAACATTAGAACATTATCATTTGGTACTAATTTGACCACAGCCGTAAACAATACTTATATTGCTGACTAGATTTCAAATGCAATCATTTAAAATTCTTGAATATTTATTTATTCTATTTAAACAATATAAATATACATGATTGTCTACATTCAAATACATATATTTATACTGATAAAATACTCAAAAATTTTAAATAAGTAAATATTACAATGATGTACCAACTCTATCTCTGGTCTATATTAACGTATCTCAATCCTATAATTCAAAATTAAGATATACTTCTAGTGTTTCAAGAACTGTAATTATTGTAGTAAATAGAATGCGTACATCAAAAGAAAACACCAGATAAAAAAGCACTGCTTAGTTAGATTTAATATTTTTTTTCTGTAGAAATAATAGCATTATTTGTAAATAATTTATTAATAATATATTTTTGCACGAGATATTTAGAAGAAATTGTCTAGTTACATTTGTCGCCAAGAATGCCCAATGGAAGCCCATTAACGGCCCAATTTCGTCATAGAGCTACATTTCGATCTGCATTATACGAAGAAGCTTATGGGGTGCACGGAACCCTCCTCATTTTTCACAATTCAAAGTATAACTCAGACCTATGTCGGTATTTTCCATTAGCTCTGTCGTCTTATACATCTTCCGCAAAAGTGACTAGGGTTCCATTTAGCCATTTCAAATCGCGATCTACGCCGAGCTTGCATCCGTCTCAATCATCTCCGAATACACTATCCCTTAGTCCCGATAAGATGCCCAAGAGCAGAAGAAGCCGCTCAGTATCCGTCGATCGCCGTTCCCCCTTTCCTTGTCGATCCTTAAAGAGGCGGCGCTACTCTCCTCCCGCGACGCCCGCCCCTGCCACGGCTTCGTCTTCCTCGAGAAATCATCCCCGATCTCCAGCTCTGGTGACAAAGGGCGTGAAAGAGTGGGACGATGTCCGGTGCGCCGTCTGCATGGAGCATCCCCACAACGCCGTCCTTCTTATCTGCGCTTCTCACGACAAGGGTTGCCGTCCATTCATGTGTGACACCAGCTATCGCCACTCGAACTGCCTCGATCAGTACCGGAAGTCCTGTGATGCCGCCGCCGTGGAGAGCGCGGAGTCCAAGGATAAGCTTTCCTGCCCTTTGTGTCGTGGCATAGTCTCCGGCTGGAAGGTCGTTGATTCCGCACGGAAGTACATGAACGCCAAATCCCGTAGCTGTTCCACAGAGTCATGTGGCTTCGCTGGAGCTTATTGCGAGCTCAGGAAGCACGCCAGGATGGTGCATCCCCTTGTCCGGCCGTCAGAGGCTGACCCCGAGCGGCAGAAGGATTGGAGGCGAATGGAACAACAGCGCGACCTTGGTGATTTGTTTAGCACGATGCAGTCAGCTTTTGGTGGTGACGACGAAGGTCTTGGCTTTGTTGGAGGGGATGAAGCGGTCGGAAATTACCTCTCATTTCCCTCTTTCACTTTCCTGTTAGTCTTGCGTCTCCAAGGTTCTGGACGCCTCAGCGGGAGTAGAAGGTCCTCTGGTAGAAGGGGATCTTCAAGATCTACACGAAGTCATAGAGGCAGGGCGGTATCTCATTGGGGGGAGTCGATTCGAGATACGGAGGCTTCACTTTCACTTCTAAGTGGCACTGCGGATGATGGTTATATTGATTACGGTTATGAAGAAGATGTTGAGGATGGGAGCAGTGCTGATGGTCATCATGGAGGGGAAGAGGTACATGGCTTTTCCAGGCGTCGCCGTGGGCATGGGGAGACGAGAACGATTGAGGATGATGAAGATGGTGGTGTCTTGTAAAGCAGATGTTAATGAAGCGGAGAGCTTTCTTCAGCTCCCAGAGACATGTGGTTTAAGGAATTGGTGGTTGGAAGGGAGAATGGAAATGGTGTTTGTACTCGGAAAAGGAATGCGGAGTAGGTGTTTATAGCCTTGTATTTGGTTGGTCCTTTATCAATCTTCATCGTCTTTACAGCGTGGTTGGAGTTGATTGGCTTAAATTTCTCTTATTTGGCTTTGATGGCCTGCTTAATTATTTCAATTCTCTTTTTGCTACGAGGCAATCTCTTTTTTAGTCTTGTTTTTCTATTCTGAGTTCATGATTCCATGGAATCATGTGTGTTCTTCCAAATTCTTCAAACGGTTTACATCTTATGATTCATGTGCTTCTATTATTACAAGATCAAACTTTGTTAAATTTCCAGAATTCCACTCGTTTGGGGGTTGTTTGTGGAAAGTTTGTGGAGGTTCATTTAAGCCTGGTTTCTTCATAGGCGTCATGACCAATAGACTGTAGTTGGCTCGTTGGCAAGTCGAGTGCTTCAAACCTAATTTGTAGTGGCACAAGCCCACATGTCACTCAGTGTACGATCTTCTCTATTTCAGCTCCCTTTGATGTGCAAGTAATATGTTCTTACATAAGTGATATGTTTCCACTGGATCCATATTTGTTAGGTTTCCGTGCTTGAGGTTTCAAGATTGAACAGGCCTAAACTCGAACATGCCTTGCTAGTTTTTGGAATTTGAAATCAACTAGTGTTTACACGCCATCAATGGACATTGATCTTTCTCAATGATCTTGAGATCTTGTACTCAAGAAAATATTTTCTGTTGGGCAACTTGTTGGAAGTGAGAAAGTCAAGGCCTTTCTCACTTCCATTTAATGTTTGATTTACTATTAATTCAATCTAGGCTTAACTCATTAGTTATCAATTTGAGTTTGGATTCAAGCTAAAAATTATTAAATTTTTTATTTACACTTGATTTTCATTCAAATATTTGATAAAAAAAAGTTTATAAATATATAATATAATATTATATAATATTATGGTTTCATTACTTTACTCACTTATGCACAATACATACATATGTATAAATGACATGATTTTGAACACTTTTAAGTTGATTCAAAATATGACTTGAGCTAGATTTTTTGCTCTTTGTTCAACATAGTAATTTCGATTTAAACTTGATTCAAGCTAAAATGCTTATTCAAACTTCAAGAGATACTTGATCTTTTGCCAATTTTGCCCTTTAATGTGTGAATGGTGCAATAATGAGATAGCAAAGCTATTATGCATATGCATTTTCTTCCTCTAGAGATGATTAGTGCGTGGCACTCAACAAGAAGCTTCCTTGAAGATGGAGGATTAAAGGCTTTAAAGAGGAGATTAAAACTTTAATGCATGAAGAATATGATGTATAACGAAGAACGCCCCAAGAAGTGCTCTCTTGTTCTCTAAGCCATTGCATGAAAATCACCACAAAATTATTTAAGTTACTATTACGACAAAGTGATATTTGCAACCTAAATCAAAAGAACTATGCTGTTTAGTAGGAATCACCTAGTGCAGTTTTCTCAAACAGCCTAACCAATTAGGGCCGTTTTTGTACATGCATTATACAATGGATTAACATGGATTCCTTCTTATTGTAATTGTAAATGACCATCATTATAAGAATTAAATGTGTAAAAATGTACTTCTATTTAAAAAAAACATCGAGAAAATCCTCAAGTCTTCAAGGCACTCGTATGATTATATCATTTAAACAACTTGAACAATTAGACTGTTAGCAAGTTCAAAGACTTCTAAAAAACTACAAAACACGCATACGATCCAAAAATGCATGGTCAAACCCTACTCTAATGGTGGCTAAAGCTATTCATTGAAAATTAACACAAAAACTCACAAAAATCAATGAAATATTGCACAATCACCAAAATAGAGCAAAGTTTGATGACGAAAAACTTAAAACCTATACCATTAAGCTAAAGAATAATAAGAAGAATATCATTTCACTCCAAAGTTTGGATACCCAAAAGGGCTATAAAAAACTCTTGTGTTAAGCTAATGAACAATACCTGCAAGGTACCATTAGCGTGATCACATGGGCAATTAGTATGCAATTGTATCCAGAAAATCCTCAAGTTTTCAAGGCACTCGTATGATTATATCATTTAAACAACTTGAACAATTAGACTATCAGTGCGTTCAAAAACTTCTAAAAAGCTACAAAACATGCATATGATCCAAAAATGTTTGGTCAAACCCTATTCTAATGGTGGCTAAAACCATTCATTAAAATTAACACAAAGACTCACAAACACTCACATGGGCAATTAGTATGCAATTTTATCCAGAAAATCCTCAAGTTTTCAAGGCACTCGTATGATTATATCATTTAAACAACTTGAACAATTAGACTATCAGTGAGTTCAAAAACTTCTAAAAAGCTACAAAACATGCATATGATCCAAAAATGTTTGGTCAAACCCTATTCTAATGGTGGCTAAAACCATTCATTAAAATTAACACAAACACTCACAAAAATCAATGAAATATTGCACAATTGCAAAAATAGAGCTAAGTTTGATGACCAAAAACTTAAAACATATACCATTAAGCTAAAGAATAATAAGAAGAATATCAATTCACTCCATGGTTTGGATACCCAAAAGGATATAGAAAATTCTTGAGTTAAGCTAATGAACAATACTTACAAGGTACCATTAGTGTAGTGTGATCACATGGGCAATTAGTATGCAATTGCAAAAATAGAGCAAAGCTTGATGACCAAAAGCTTAAAACATTACCATTAAGCTAAAGAATAATAAGAATATCAGTTCGCTCCATGTTTTGGATACCCAAAAGGCTATAGAAAATTCTTCAGTTAAGCTAATGAACAATACCTACAAGGTACCATTAGTGTGATCACATGGGGAATTAGTATGCAATTGCCCAATGTAGAGGGGTCAGTTAGTATAGTCATTAAGTTTTCTTCGTAGTCAAATACTGATTGTCTTAAGACTATCTTTACTTCCTTGAAAAACAAAAACTAAAAAGCTAAGAAAAAAAGGAGATAGCTTTATAGAGATAATGTCTCCTTGGTTTAGAGGATAGTTAATAACAATTACAACAATGTCCACCATGTCTTCAACATCCTTCCTCTAATGAACTAAGCTAAAGGTAGTAACAATTGGATTTGACTCAATCAAGTAAGAAAACCTCATTCAAATGAAAGTTGGATATAAGCTAGCAACACAATAGTCTAAAATACCCTAAAGTTTATTCTATGGTATGGAACTAAAATCATGCAAGCTAATATAAATGACCAAAAAATCCATCATGTATAAATTTTACAAACAAATTAAGTGCTCCTCTATAAGTAATTATTACCAAAAGATAATAAAAATAAATAAAAATCTCCATAAAACATATTGACCTATCTCAAGTGGTTGATTAATTGCATATATGATCAGGAGGGAACTATCTAGTATGATTAAAGAACTACTAATAGTTAGGTCTAACCAAGACCTAGCTAGTAATGTTGTGAGCTCATTTGTTGAACGATATGGAATGTCGTGCAAGTCCTAGAATGGTTATCATTCTAAATATTATTATATTCTACTCATAATATGAGATGAGCACTATTAAGAAAATACCAATCTATTTGAAAAAATATATTGATTGGGCATGTGCTATAATCAAACCAAAAGTATAATATTTAGAAAGATAAGTTCAACTAAATGGAGTCTAAATGGGATCAAGTGATAGTCTAAACTATGATATGTCTACACACCCACCTCATCATCAATGGCACGTGTTGCTACATTGAGTGGGTGAAGATTTGTGTTGGATTGAGGGAAGTAAACATAGTACGAAAGATAAGGAGTGTAAGGGGGAGGGGGGAGAGAGTGAGAGCAAGAGAGAGAGAGAGATTGTCTCTTGAGGAAGAAGAACTTTGTGACAACATTTAGTCAAGATCAAGAATGGCATACTCACAAAGAATAAATAATAATGGATTGATTTTGGTTGGATTAGATTCACATTACTTTTTTAAGAGTGAAACTAGTCCATTATGTCATCAATCGAACATCAACAAAGGACAGAGCAAACTAGCACCAGGGTTTAGGTTGGATCATTAGGTAAAGGATCTTAAGCCAATTTTGTTGCATGGCATCACCAGCATTAAGGCCATGGTTTTTTTATCTCCCAAAAAAGCACCAAGGAGAAAAAGAAAAACAATGACCTTAATGTTGTTTATGACGAGCTCACATTTGGGTGGGAGTAATGTAACTTAATGTCCACAAATTTCAATTAACTAAGCATATGAGCTCCTCGAACATAAAAAAAAAATCATTTTATCACAGTGACTTGACTTAAAAACAGTGCATAGAGAATCGATGTTATCTACAGACATGGATCTACACTTCTAAACAAGCAGCAAATTGCATTGCATAAGAGCTTATGATAATTTAATTTTCAGCAACATAAAACAAGCAACTATCACGCAACAAAGTTTGTTATTCCTTGTGTGATCCCAACATTATCCTATTGGTGTGCAACAATGTTTTGATCATCAATCATAATAATAAACAAATTATTAAAAACCAGAGGAAAAAGGAACACAACAAAAGAAAAAACACAAAATAGAAAAAACTTGAGCACAAACTATAAAGAGATATGAGGAATTGAAAATCATGAAACGAAGAATTTAGAATCCAAATGTTAAAAGTTTTTTAAAGGATAATTAGACAATAATTACATAAGAAAACTTAGTTTTTAAGACAACTTAATTTTTAAGAAACTTTGGATTGGAACTTTAAAAAATAATCTTAGAGTCCTAATCTTCAATAACTCAAAACATGAAAGTTGTATTAGATTTGCCCAACCATCACGACTTGAAGTTTCAAGAGATTAGGAGGTTGTTTGGTCAAGAAAAATAGTTATTTTTAGAGAGACAGAGAAATCATTAGTTTTCAAACAATTGAGAAACAAAGTGAAATAAATGAAACATAAAAGAATGGATCTTGCTAAAAATATTTTTTTTATTCTTACAAAACAACAAAAACACAAGTGAAGGGAGGTTGTTTTTTTGGATTTCATGAAAAAGACAAAATTAGTATAGCCAGAGTATATTCATTCAAGCAAGAGATGAGATTTAAGATGGTGGTTGGGACGAAGTGGAAAATCATTGAAATAAATTGATGAGATTGCCACAACTCATCCTAGGAGCTAGGCATTGTCCCTATGTAGCTACAGAGTAGTAAAGAGGGCATCAAGCCTCCCTCGGATTTTCCACCATCCTTCTCACTCAAGGCATTTACTCCATTTTTATGAGAGAACGTTCTAAAAAACCTCTCAAAGCTTGATGGCCAAAATCTTTATTGCACAAGCCCAAAAGTGGGATTTATAAACTTTAAAATGAAGGAGAAAAGGCTCAAATCAGTTCAAAAATTGAACCAACATGATGAGATGGCTTGGAATAACCACTCAGGGTATTTGGACCCTATCCAACAACCCATTGGGGCAAGCCACTTACCTTATCAAAAAGTTCAACTACCTTGGGTGATCTAAGAAATGTTTGATGGGTTTCAAGAAAAAAAATTGACCTTAGGAGAACTCAAATTGTTGTCAATTGCAACTGAGGTGCTTTGGAATAGATTTGATACATACAATATAATATCAATAATATGTGTTGCTCATTTAAGTCATGATTAAACCCATTATAGCAAGTCTTAGGTGCCACAATGACATAATACAACCAAAAGTAGTGTCTTCTTCATATGCATACATAATAACTACACATACATAATTAAAGGAGTTACACCAAAATAGAGCCTAAATTAGACCCAATATATTCTTAAATAAACACCTAATAACCTAAAAAGTTAAACCTATGAATCAGAGTTACATTCTTTTGAACTTTATATTACTTTTAATCTGAAATCTTCTAAGAATTAAGTTGAACATTAAGGATATTGCATAATGTTGAAATTGCAAGTGTATTAAACAAATCATTTCATAATAGATGACCAAAACATGAGTTAAGCATTGGTCACTCAATTAAGTCTATGTGGCTCCAAGGAAGCTTTAACATTATCTAGTATCATGAATATCGAGAGCTACTCAACTATGTGAAATCATCATATGAGTTCATCAAAAGTTTGCTCAACCATGATAAAGGATACTAAAGGCCAATGAGAGTAATAAAGTACATGAATCACTTGATCTCAGATTGACCATCAGTCCTTGATAGCATTATGCACCACATTGGCTCCACCACCAAATCGACATTCATACACTGTATCGACTCCATCACCCCTGTTGGCCCTATTGATTCCAATTGAGACACAAATAACTTTGTACCACCATTTGGGCCCAAGTTAATCCAATAAACACTTAGGTAGGCATCTAATAACTTATAGACTTAAATCTATGAATTATGGTTACATTAATTATATATTAAATCTCTAATATCATACACAATTTATAATATAAGTTTTAAGCAAATCTCACTTCTACTCAGCAATAACTACACATTCAAAAATTAAGTAATGCTGTGATGTTCTTGCATAATCTTTGGGTATCTAATAACCATCGATAATGCCTTATTCATTTACTCAGTAAACATCTTTTTTAAATTTAAAGTAATTTTGAATAACTTAATAAACAAAAAAGTAAAATGTCTAAGAGTTTGAAAGAGAACCAAATGCCACATAACCCAATGACATAAGAAATGGGCTTATAAAGCAAATTCCTTTAAAATCATGTTTAATGTCTCTTAAAAATAAATTTGAACTAATATAGTAATCCAAAGGGCTAAATAAAACACTGATTAATAACTTGCAATTTACTTATCAAATGGTTTTGCAAGATGAAAACCATTTGCATGCAACTCTAGTATTGATGAAGATTACTTAACCCAAAGGCTCTAAAAGACATGAGATTGAACTTATTACAAATATCAAGATGGCTACCAATGAATGACAAAAGTAAAATTATTATCCTATCTTTATCAAGTTTTTGTAAAATCTTATGTTCATAACCCTAGCATTAAAAATGCAATCCCTAAGCAATAAGGTTTTATGTATCAATTTACCAATATCTTAATTCATCGACTAAGAAATTATCCTCCCAACATCATCATTCTTGGGACAAATTTTGAATTTCCAATACAATCCTATATGTAAATTTATTCATTTTTTGTAGTTAAGAATTATCTCACATTCAACAATAAGCTAAATTGTTTAAAAGCATCTCCATGTCATTTTTATTTGTAGTTATAACTAAGAAAATCACAAAATAATTCCATAATTTACCTCGCTATTGAAATCTCCAAGAATAAATAGTTCATTTTCAAAATTAACAAACACGATTTTAGACATCCCTGCCAATAGGAATCTTACTTGAGGGAATCATTGACCTTCTCAAAACTTGAATACTACAAAAGATACAAAATTTTGATGTGGCCATCAAAATAAAATCAACCCTCGACATCTTTTTGTAGGAGGAACAATCTTTTTAAAATAGAAGAGAGGAAGTGGTAGACATATATTGTAAATAACAAATGGACATCATGTCTATCATAATCTAGAATGTCCATTTATGAGTACTATTTACTTTAACATTAGATAAACAAGTAAATGCAAGAGAATTTTTAAGGACTTAGTACGACATGAAACAGAAACATGGTGTCAAATAACTTAGTCACATGTCAATTGTAAAAAATCAAACTCCAAAAGAGTATCTTATCATTGTTTTGACATGTCAATTGTGAAAAATCAAACTCCAAAAGAGTATCTTATCATTGTTTTGATTTTAACTATATACTATCAAACAAAGATCATATCAAAATCAATGCTGATTGAGATATGTGCCATAGATCTAAAATATTTTGGTTAGAGATAGTGGTGTGTAATGTCAACGATGAATAGATTTTTCATAGATTTTTGTTAAAAAGATGTAATTATCTTTCACTCTTGAATAGATTGAGAATCTAATGAGGCGACTAATGAGATGCCAAGGATTACATTATAACTCTAACATTTGGGTTGGCTATTATTATGAAACACTGTATATAGATCAATAACAAATGAAGGATATGATAGGTCATAAATTTTCTATTTGTATTTAGAACTAATTGTTATACACAAAAAAAGAGTACTATCTTTTTGTCAAATTTGTTCAACAATATTTTTGACGTCAATGATCATATTAATTTTTTTATTAAAATGTTTTGACTCTATTTAATCTTTTAAACCCTTGTGAATTTTCTTATTGATGCCAATGACATACAAGCAGTCATACAAGGTCAATCTTCTAGAAATGGTCAAGCTTATATTGCTCTATTTAAATACATTTAAATTCAAATTATTGTGAAGTCATTCAAAACTATATTGTTAATGTGTTTTACTCCATCACTGGATCTTTAAACCTTCCTCTTGAATCTTCCTATTCTTTTGTATCTAGAATATATAAAATGCAGCCACAAAGTAGATCTTCAAACCCTTGTAGACATTTTGCTGCATGCTAGAAGACAATGTTGTTCTTCTAGTTCGGAAAATTCAACCATTTAGATGTCAGCAGCCCACTCCAAACTCCATGGGCATTCACAGTGCCAATGGCAATAAAATTAAGATTCTTTCATTAGTACATAAAAACACCGCATATGGTCCTTCCATGCATTCCATCTTACAATTTAAGTGTATGTAAGAAGCTTAGCATGAATAACAATCTAACATTCTGATCCCCTTTGAAACAAACCAACAACCATTTAGTGGAACCTTGTAAACTAATAATAGTTTTAGATTGAAGCTAGTGGAACCTTCTCATCCTTTGCAGTTTTTCAAAAAATTTATTCCTGAGAATCACCACGAAAAAACTCAAGTGTGTTGGAGATCTTGTAATAGATATCTATAGATAAATAACTCTACAACAAATTATTTTTTCCATTGTCCATCTCTAGAACAAAACCTACTAACCATCTTATCAATCAACTTCCTCCACCAAAATTATGTTCAAAACATATCTTTTGAGAACAATACTTTTGTTCCTTTCCCTAAAGTCCACTTACAAATTTCCAGAATTTGGGGCATTGAATTATAAATGTCAATCTAACGTTTTGAATCAGAATGTCTTTCCAATCATTGAAATACAACTCTCCCTTATCTTGCATTTCTCTCAAAACTTGTCCATCAACATTTGTTTTCAAGCACGCGAAAAGCAAGCAACAAAAAAACTTCTTTACACAACAAGTCACTTGCAACAGAAACATAACTTTCTATGTCTTGCACATTGTGCCATAGCTAATTAACCTTGCTTTTCTCTAGACACAGTTGCCACTAAAATGAACTTGTATATTCACATCATGGCTTATGATGCACTAAAAGGTAAGTTAGATACTTTCATTACATGTGACAGAAGGCCCAAAGGACTGAATTTGTTTGAAGAACTCTGCTGCTTAAGGACAAACTTGATGCTTTCCAATTTACTCTCTTTTGCATTATTTTGTCAACAATAAATGCATAATAATTCTTTGAGATATTCTCTCCCAAATTAAAAACCCCAATTACTTTTTGAATCTTGATTTGGTGTGAATCCACTCAAACAACATTTGTCATTAATCCTACCATTGCAGTACATATTTTTAAAAAATAATCAAGTTGTTTGAGCACTGATGCCCCTCCCAAAATGCCACTAAACCTCTTTAGACACTTGGATAGCATATGAACTTGTCTTATCAATATTTCCAAGAATAATTAAATATCATCTACAAGTCAACTTTGACGTTTGAGCATGCTAAATAAAGATCAAATGCTGCCCCACTAAGAATGCAAATTTAGAGTCTTTTCCAATAAATAAAAAAGAGATGACTCAAAATATTATACTATGCTTGGATGTTAAGAACAAGTTGTTAACAGAATGTAATGGTGTCAAGGATTCATATAGCCAATGCTATTTACTAGAATTATAGATTATTAAAGTCAATCCTTGTCATATTATACAAGGATTTCTCCAGCTAAACTCACCTTGTATGGCATGGGCAAGGAACAAAAGCTGTTTGCCAAACAAAACAAGGAATAATAGACAAAATGTGGTAAGAGGAAAGTCACCGAGGATACAAATCAAGATCTTAGAAGCACGTGCAAAAAAGATTAAAGTTATAGTGTTGTCAAAAATCCAAAATCAAAAATACAATCTTTTAGAAAACCTATGCATTCCTTGTATAGTATGGGAAAGAAAAAAGAAATGCTACTTACCAAATGAAAGAGAGGATGACAAAGAGAATAGTTGGAGGAACATCTCCTATGAGGAAGCAAAGCAAACCTAATTATGGAAAATACCAAGAAAAACAAGATCAAATTCTAAAGCCATCAAGTATTGCTGAACCCATGAAAGAAGCTTTTCATATGTGGTTAAGAAAGGTATCATATACCAACCATCGAAGGGAGACCATGTGATCAGAGCATAGGCTAAAATTTGAAGATAGAATTTGAAGATAAAGAGAACATAACAAAATAAATAATACTACAAAAGAAAAGAAGAACTACAATAAAGGCTTCTCCATTATTAATATTATCAGAGACTGAAAAAATGCACAGACCCTTGAAGAATTCAGTTATCATCAATTTTTTTGGAAAAACAAATTGACTCCTAACTCATATAGTTTTTTACTCTTTGGAAACCTTTAGATGGTTGTGGCTAACATTGTGGTGAATTTTATGTGATCTAATTCGACGATTGAGAAGATTACGAAAGAATCCTGACAAGAGACCTTATTTGCAAATACACATGGAAACGATGCTTTAAGAGAGAAAATCACCATTGAATATTGAAATGAAAATATTAGATAGTATATCTAGAGTCACATTGGCAAAATCATAAAAAAAGACATCCCTAATGAGCTCACAACCAAAACGAAATACACAAGGAAATGCACAATAACCTTTATTTCCTAAATTCGAATTTTTTGTTGTGAGAGATAAAATCACTTGATGTAAGCTTACAAAGAGTCCAACAAGGAATATAATCCTTGCTCTTCTAATGTAGGGAAAGATAGAATTCTTTAAGCACATGTACAAACTATTGAGTAAGAAAACATTGGTTCATGGAAGATTGTTAAAAAGGAGGAAGAAAGAAGTCAAATTCGATGAATATCATAGAGAAGAAATAGAATTGGACTTGAAACTAGCTCCAAATGGAAACCAAGGTTAAAAGAAAACAAAATAAAATAAGAAAATGGCATTGGATATCAATGTGGAAACTTCAGGACAATATTTTTGGGCAATATAAGAATATGAGAATTGAAAATTTTGATTTGTAATAAGTCTTCTAAGGAAAGATTTGAGATATCCTGAAATAGAATTGAAAGCTCATAAATGAGAAAAAGACAAGATATTAAGAAAGATAGGGGAATAGGATATAAAAAGTTTAAGCCTAGTTGTCAAAAAAAAAAAAAGTAAAAACCATGAAATATTATAAAAGAAAAAAAATTAAGGATATCCATTTCTAACACATCAAGTTTGGCGAGGACTGAAATAGTACATGGAATGTGATTTTATCAATAATCAACAACAAATATTCAATAATGAAAATAATTCAAATCAACTGATGACTCCCTACCAATTGAGCCAAGAAGAAAACATTGAGATTGTAGAGGTCAACATTCAAAGAAGAATTACAAGAGACATAATCTCACTCTAGTTCATAATCTACAAATCATCTCTAACAATTAAAGGGGTAGGATAAAGAAGATAGGCCATGTAAAATAAGCTTTTCAATGGTACTTGTAGTGTGGTGGCATGAAAATGCAAAAAGGCAAAATAGATTTCTAACAATTTTTAATTGCAATCTTCAAAGATTACCAAAAAAGCTATCATCAATATAGTTAAATATTAATCACTTTATTTTGAAGCTAAAATAAAAACCTTTAGGCATTGATTCTAGAGGTAGAGTTACTTCAAATAATACCACAGTTTAAACCTATTAGAATATTTATTATCACTTTCTAAAGCACTACAAAGATCATAACAAATAGGTTAAAAGACAATTTGTCAAAAGAAATTCCTTTGAATCAAACAAGCTTCATGATAAGAAGATGCATTTAGGACAACAAAATTATAATATAGAAAATATCCATAACAACGACATTTTGCAGGGAAAACACATTGCTATCAATGTTAACAAGGGAAACGAAAAACATACAAAAATAAGTTGGAATTTCAATAGAGAATACTTATATAAATCGATTCTCACTACAATTTTAGGAGCTCACAATAATAGAGGAGGATCAAATAAAGAAATACTCTATCTCATTATGTTTCCATTCTTTTCTTGGAGTGCATAATTTGCATCATCATCATCATGAGATACATGCAAGGCCATGGAAGCCTTTATGATTTGGGGAAGAATGCAGGCTATATCAAAAACACATGTTCATAGATAAAATGGTTCTTTATTTTTATTTTTTTATTTTTGAGTCATCATATAGAAAACGACAATGTTGTACTACCGATTTCAATGGTTTATTAATGATTCATGACGAAAGATTAGTGCTTAGAAGACTACGTAATACTTCTCATAAACAATTCATCCAAAGTAGTCAAGAAAATTTACAATCAAAGTGAATGAGAAAAGATAATCTTGCTAGATGCATGTTAGAACAATTTTGGGATGCTAAAATCATTAATAGAACACATTTTGTTATCATAGTGAGGGCTAAACAATTGAAGGAAGCTCTAATTGGCAGATGGAATTTGTTTTAGAACATCAGTCTTACTAAGTGTTCTAGATTATGTGAGGCAATCGTTTCTCTACCAAAAATTGCATTGCTTCATTTGGAAAAACTATGTAAAGGTCTTGTAGGGAAGGAAAGAGAAAAGTTAGAATAGTTTACTAGAAAATAATGTATGTACCAAAAGAGTATGGAGGTCTAAGCCAAAATCATTTTGATTGGCTTAACAAAGCCTATCATTAGAAGGCTGCTTGGCCATCTTTATGTCGCTCAGGGATTGCATCTAGTGAATACCACAAAGGGGAGAATATTGCCCATCATTATGTCCTAGAAGACTCTCCACACAATGAGTTCATAAATAGTTTTGTCCACCAAATCAAAATCCAACTTCCAACATTGCCTATGTTAGTGCTTAGGTATCATCCATGGTCCTCTGATCATTACTCCCAAAAAGTCTTCTTAGAGAACAAATTCATATAAAATAATAATTGTTACCAATATCTATAAGATTGATTTCTCAAACTAATCTCTATAACAATAACAATCTACAATTCAAAAATTGGTTTAACTTGTCTTCCAAAATATTTAATTATGACAAAGATCTTCCATGGTCTTCGTATTCATGCTTTCTCCTGAAAGCCTTATTGTTAGACAAGACCCTTTTCATTTAGATCATCAATCTCTCGATCAACACCATCTATAAACTCCCGCTCATCACCTTGGAAGGAAAGTATTTGTTTTTGAGCGTTTCAAATTCTCCTATAATTTGTCTTCTACATCCTCCCCTCACTTAGTTGGAGTTCTTAAGACAACTACCTTAACAAAAAAAATCTTGCCTTATGAGCACCACACAATTTCGATGTATATGGCAATATCTTCCACAAGTAAATTAGACATTCTGTAATTTTTCATGCCCAATTGCTAAAGCATTTCCTTTAAATATAAACTTTGACAGAGGGGTTTCTTTAGATCAGCTTCTATGCTGATAACATATGTAAAGACCTTAGCATGCATAACAACCCAAGTAAATATTCTAATCCTCTTTCGAACATTTTCATCCATATTTCTTCCAAAATCTAATTAATGAAACCTTGCAAACTATTTGATGAGAGTCAGTAGATAGATGCACTAGGAGCTTCTTATCCATTACATTTTTTTCAATTAATTTTATCTTCAAAATCACCACATAATAGATCACATATTTGGTCATAACTCATTGCCTTACTTTTCTCTTGGCAACACTACCACCCATAGAATAAATATTTGTACACTCTCCAAGGCTTACAATGCAAGCAAAGGAAAAATGGATAAATGCAATACATAAAATGGAATGCTCACAAGATCTAATTTTGTTACAAGAACTCTATTGCTTAAGGCAGGTTTGCTCCATCAATAATAAATTCATGCTAATTCTTTGTGATCTTCCTCTCTTGGAACAAAACTCACACATACTTGTTGCTGCTTGATATGAGTATGAATCCATTCAAACCACATATCATAGTTTTTTGTGCACTCATGCCCCCTCCTAAAGCATCATGGAACCTCTAAAGGCACTTGAATGCCATATGACCTTGGTTCATCAATGCTCCCCAAAATAATCTCATATCATCTACAAGAAAGATAAGACATGCATAAGCTATTATTTCCAAATATGAATATTCTTTATGCACCTACTACACTCACTTCATTTTGAAAAATAAGGCTCAAACTCTCCACACATAGAAAAAGTCAAAGAAAAAGATGATCTTGTTGCCTAGCTCATCTTGAATTTTAATTACAAAAAGTTTTAATAAAAGAAGACATGCAAATTATAATAAGATTATTAAGCTTACTATACAAACAAGCCAATGACAACATTTCCTTAATGAACACCTAGTTAATTTTATAATAAACCTAACCTAAAATCCCTAATTATCCTCCAATTTGACTAATAAAAGTCTATCAAAAAAGCTATGAAAAAAATAGAGATTTCCTACTCAAATGATTAGACCACACCACATATCCCCTCTTTCATCACTTCCATGTCAAGCCCTACCAAAAGATCTCTTAGTCAAAAAGGACATGATACAAAACAACAATCAACTACACCTTTAACTAATTACTCAAAAAAAAAATGAATATGTTCTCTTAATTATTCTATGTCTTCTAACCAACTTTCATTCACTTCGACAAATTCTATTGACAAATTTGATGCAAATCAAAATAATGGCACCCCTTAAACCTTATCCAAAATTAGAAAACTATTATTCTTTTCAATACTTGCAAATTACATTTCATTCCCTTGCATAATTTTTCTTAATAACACTATATGGGAGCTACTTCACTTCTTTAAATAAACTATATTCCTTTCCTTTTTCTACTGCTCCACAAGTCACACTATTTCTCAAATCTCCCATTTAATATTATTTCTATTCATCCTCCAAAGTTGATTTCTTCTTTGAAATTATTTAAACCCATCCAATGACTAAAAGAGTTTTAAATAGGTTGCTTCCTCATTCAGTTTTGTTAATTTTTCTTTGTTTTTCCTTGATACCATAAATTTTTTTTCCATTGTTTCTTTTCACAATAAGCTCATTTTCCATTGTACTTTGTTTCAATATTTCTATTTCCACATCTCAAAATTCAAGTTTGCCCTCAACAACTATTTAAATTCCTTTTTTCTATCATTACGTTTGAAAGATCCATGGCCCATATTTTTGCACCTCCATGGAAGACCTCACCAACTTCTCGACAACCTTGTAGCCCTAAATTCAACAACCCTTGCAAGTTTCTTCTGTCTTCCTAGACACCTTTGATATATGGCAATATCATCTATAAGAGAAGCATGCATTTTGCAAATTGACATAGTTAATTGCTAAAACTTCCCCTTACAACTAAAACTTGACAGTAAGGAATTCTTTAAATCAATTTCTACAAATATTTTATCATATTTTAACATGTCACCAATTCAATTATGCTATCCACTTTAATGGCAACTCCCAATACAGCTTCTAGTTCTTCAAAAGATATTCTTACCATAATATATAACAATTATTCTTAGAATACTCACCACAAAATAAGTTCTTAAATAGTTTTGTTCTTTAAATCAAAATTTGACTACCAACATTGCATATGTTATCACTCAAATATTGTCCGTGATCCTCCAATCATTATTCCCAAAACTTTTTGTATTGAACAAATTCATACAAAATAATAACCATTACAAATATCCATAAGATTCATTTCTCAAACTACTAACATTCTATAATTTAAAAACTAGTATCCAAATTGTTTAATAATGATCAGATTCTTCCATGGCTTTCTTATTCACATTTTCTCCTCTTTTGAAAACCATATTATTGGAAAAGATTATTCTTCATTCAGACCATCAATCTCTTCATCAACATTATTTATTGTCCATGATCATCCAATGATTATTCCCAAAACTTTTCGTAGTGAACAAATTCATACAAAAAAATAAACATTACCAATATCCATAAGATTCATTTCTCAAACTACTATTTATAATGACAACATTCTATAATTTAAAAACTAGTATCCAAATTGTTTAATAATGATAAGATTCTTCCATGGCTTTCTTATTCACATTTTCTCCTCTTTTGAAAACCACATTGTTGGAAAAGATTATTCTTCATTCAAACCATCAATCTCTTCATCAACATTATTTATTGACTCCTACCCATCATCTTGGAAAGAAAGGATCTATTTTTAAGCATTTTAAATTCTCCCATAATGCGGCTTCTTCCTCCTCCCCTAAATTGGATGGAGTCCTAAAGAACATTACCTCAACAAAAAAGTCTTGCCCTAAAAGCACAAACCACACTTTCCTTCCACACACCTCCAACTTAAAATAATATCTTCCACAAGTGAATCATACAGTTTGTAATATTTCATTCACAATTACTCAATCTTTTCCACTAAATCTGAACTTCAGCAAAGAGGGTTTCTTTAGATTAACTTCTACACCTATTTTAACACATTTCGTATGCTTCATCTATTAATCTCATAAAATCAACCAATTGTCAACTAATGTGCTGTTTAACATGTGATGCACAGGAATAGATTTATAAAGATTTAAGAATTGGAGCAATTCACATGTAAGAAAAATGTATAAGGAATGGTGACTTTGCTCAAGGTAACCAGTTTTCACATCAAAAAGTCATATAAAATTAGCCATTTGTGGAGTGAATACTCATCCATAGCTCTTCATTTACTACATCAAATAATTAGAATGTCAAAATTTCTCTTAATACCTTGTGACACATTGGATAAAATTGCATTTATTACTATTACTTAAATTGCTCATGCATGCTTTAGAGTTCAATATCTCACTCATGAGTCAAAGTTATGATTAATAATTAATTAAAAGATAGAATTCATGTATTTTTATAATCAAACCATGTTTAAGGTAAATAATAATCATGCATGCAAAAAAACTAAGTGGACACAAAGCTTTGTACTTAATTTGTATAATAATCATACAAAATAATGTTCCTCTTCACATTGGTACAATCAGCAAATTTATTGTGTCTCATACCTAATATATATTGATTGGCATATCGTATATTTAGGGTGGTCACATTGTATTGATATAATTATTATTTTCAGTAAAACAGACAAGTTATAAAATGATCGTACATCGGCGATATCCATTATTAGTCTTGTACAATATTGCTCATCATTCTGTGTTCTAAGTAAATACAAACATCATACAAAATGAAAGATTTTACCGTACTTGTACGATCTCATTTTCTTACAAAACACTTGCAAAATTAGGGAAAAAATTGAACTTAAAGGCATCATACAAATATGATTATGTATCATACGAGTATGATTCATATAAGCATAACATAATAGTAAAGTTGGTAAAGTTTGATACAAATACAATATATCTAGCATACAGATATGAAGTATCTATAACCTTGAGGACTGTAAGCCAAACTTAAACTAGAATATCTTCACATTGATACGATATAGTTATCATAATCGTACGTATAACCTGGAGCATTTGAATTAAGTTTAAAAATGCATCATACAATTGCGATCCTCTTATTGGATGTGCATGATCCTATGATAATAAAGAACACATAAGCCTTAAAGCATCATACTTGTACAATCCTCGTGATCATCTAATATTGTATAGTTAACTCTTAACCATGGTGTTTTGTTTGATGATAACAAATCCTAAGTATTTCTAATAAATTTATTTAAGTGTATTTTTAGATTTTAGATAACCAACATTTGTATTCATGGAAAAACTAAAAAAAAGATGTGCAAATGTTAAATCCTATAAAGATCATCTTGGTTAGAATAACAAATTATCAAGAGATGCATTTTAAATATAATTTTAGGTACTTTAATTTTACTTTGATTAAAATGTTAAACTTGATTAAAAAATTTATTATAAGACGCATAAATTAAATTTAAATTAATTTTAGAATAACATTTAGATTTCTTATATTTTTTATCCATTCTTCTTGATTATTTTGACCATCATTTTATGTCAATAATATCTTTGAAATCTTCTAATTAATATGTTACAAAAAATATGTTATAGTTGTATTAATTAATTAATAGAAAATTTAATAATAAAACTAAAAAAAATAACCCATAACCCATTCGATAGAGGCAATTACGTTTAAACTAATTGCTACAGTAAACGGCTTGCTACTATAACCCGTTGCAGTTCAGGGCAACCAAGCTATGCATGGGTCACGTAAATCAGTCCCCAATGCGATATCACGTTTTGGATCAGGTTATCAATCTTGCATCCATAAATCTTGAATAATGCAACACTGGCAGGCATGGCTGTTGATCTCCCGAGCAAACCAGGGGACAACCAATCCTGAATAGGCTAACTATTCTATTACACAAAGCTTTAACAACACAATATCCTAATTAAATTTTGCAATGTGAGACTAAAACTCCACCTATTTCATGCGGTCTACTTTTGACTTGTGAGAGTAACCACAATCGTCCAATCGCACATTTTCGCAATCACACGATCTTGATCACCTCCGCCTTTTTATAATGTTTGTTTATATCCTCCGTTTGATTGCACCATTTCGCGATCGCACGGTCCTTATTTATTCCGCGCATAGGATCTAAATCTAGTAATCCAATCACAATTCAAATCTAATGGCCCAGATCAATTTCAAATTTCTAAACAACGCTAGTTTATTATTATCCATACGATCGCATGGCTTTCGAATCGAATGGTCGTGATTCTATCTGATCCAATGGCTCCAGCGCAACGACTATTTTGGTTGTTATTTTAAGCTGTTAAGCAAATTTTTTTTAAATATTAACTTTCTAATTAAAAATTACAAAAGGGGAACTACAATAACTAAATTAGGAGTTTGGTAAATGCTTTTAGCCTTTAGAAGATTATTATAAATAAGAGAATTTTTTAGTGAAATAGAGAGATAAATTTTTATGCAATCAAACGAAAAGCTTCAAGTCAAAAGATTCAAGCCATTAGTAGCTCGTTCCCATCATCACTTTCATATGTCGTTGCGTCTATCAGTCGTCAAACTCCTGAAATTCTATTCCTTCTCAAATCAGTTAAGTCATTAATTTTCTCAATCATTAATTCATTTGATTAAGACATTTGTGCCTCTTTAATCAATTCATTAAGCATAAGATTTTGTTAGTATTAATTTCGATTTTATGTTGCCAAATATTTTTCTTTTATTATCATTCGTTGTAAGGCCATTGAAACACGTCCCATTGATTTATTTGTAAGACCGTAATAGACGGTCTCGTTTGTTTGTTTGTTGTGAGGGTTTAGCCTACCCGTATTTTGGTGAAAAGCTTATATTTAGTATCTGTTTTTACCTGACTTTTGTCAGGGATCAACGTAGACTTATTTTTTAAGTCGAACCACCTAGGAATTGACTGTATAAATTTTTAATTATTGTTGATTTTTCTATTACAAAACTTTTATAAAAATTAATTTGTTTTAAAATAAAATTAAAATTTATATAAAATCACTTTTATAGATTTGTTAAATCTTATTAAAAATTACTTTAAATATTTGCTTAAAATAATTATAAGAAACCAAAATTTTTATTCTTAGCAATTCACCCCCCTCTTGTTGAACCACAGTTCATCCAATATAAAGATTTGAAAAATCAAGAACAATATTAATCTTATGAGTTATGCATGCAATGTATAATATGATATCTATCATCATACTTGTAAGATATACTTTAGTAAGTAACAAAAATAAGCACATTGTACAGACAGTTTGTCGAGCAATTAGTTTGTTTTCTGTATTACCTTGATATGATCTCATGATCGCACTTGTACGAAAAAAATTTTTTAACTTTAATAACTAAATAATCTAATTGGAAATCTAATTTAACCATTAATAACTTCCTAAAATATTTGTTTAACTAATGGAGAGTATAAAAACCATGTTATGGATATGAGAAATGGTGATTTGCATATCTCTCAAAAGAAAAACCAAAATCTCAACTATGTTGGAACAATCTGCATTCACTAGAAAATTTGTCTTAATCGTTATTACTATATTTTGGTTCTTCAACTCTCTTCACCTCATTGCACTTGATAACAATCTGCATTCACTAGAAAATTTGTCTTAATTGTTGTTATTGTATTTTGGTTCCTAAACTCTCTTCACCTCATTGCATTTGATAACATCTTTACTAGTTCATTTTGTAAGTGTGCCACTTGAGTTTATAGATAAAAATGTACTATTTTTTTATGCTTTTATTATGCAAAGTGATGCAATCTATTTTCAATAGTTGTTTTTCTGTAACTTTTTTTATTTTTTGTTTGTGGCCCCTCTAAGCACAATATGGATTTTCTCGTATATCTTTTGTAAGATTTACCCCTATCAGTTTTAGCAAAAGAGTGTAAGGTTTTGTTAGTGCAAGTCTAATCATCAAACTATATGTGAATGTAAGGTTTGGTGTTGGTTGAAACACCTAGGAATTATTATGTCGTTAATTTTCTCTCACTTGCTTTTAATTATTCTATTTATCCCACAAAAAGGCTTGAAAAATTAATCAAGAATTTCTTTAAAAGAATTATTTAATTGTCAACTATAGTAATAATTATCCCATTTATACACTTAGTTTGTTATTGCAAGTTTTTTTTCAAAAAGACACAATTTACACCCCTCTGTAGCTTACACATCTTAACATTATCAATTCCTCCAACACGCATATGACACATGGTAATATATTTCACAAGTGAAACCTAAATTTTGCAAATTTTCACATGCAACATTTCCTCTAAATTGAAACTCAAATGACAAATATTTATTTAGATCAACTTATACATTCTACCATATAACAAATTTTCATTTTCAATTACTCCAACATTTTTTCTAAATCTAAACTCTAATGACAAGTGTTTATTTAGATCAACTTACACATCTACCATATTTTTCATGAGTAGAGAATTTAATTGTGTTGTCCTCTTCATTTTCACTCCTAATTTAACTTCCAACCCGCCCCCCCTCTTACCTTTCAAAATGTTGTCACAATATTTAGTGAAACTTTCTAAATAGTAACAAACATAATGAGTTATCATATTGTTGTGCCCTCTGAATGAAAACCTCAATACTGCCGTTGCATATATAAGTGCTCTAATATCATTTAAGATCATATGACCTTTTGCAATTTTTCATTGAAAGGTTTTAAATCATTCATCATAATTAATGCCATGATTGACTTTAGCAGCTCTTAGATGAACATAAATCAAAGTATCAATCATTAGCGGAGCCACCAAGTGCTCATAAAAAGGTTCCTAACATTGAGTTTTCAACATGCAAGCTATTAGAAAACAACTCCATATCTCTAATAAATATAATTAAACTTTTTATATTTACTACATTAGTTTGAAAGACAATCAATAAATAAAAATATTAATAGTTAGTTCAACACCAAATGCCCCTAAACCATGAAAATTCAATATTCGTAAAGTTGTGCTTTCATCATGCAAGCTATTTAAAAACAACTTTGCATCCCTAATAAACAATGTAGCTCAATATATTTAATACTTGGGTTTGAAAGACATCTAATGCTCATGATGTTGATCCCTTCGATCATGTTCCCAACGACTATTCCCATTTCATTAAGCTTCATATACCCTAAAGTATATTGAATTGAGACAAATAAATAAATCATTCATATACATTTGAATTAAACAATATAAATCTTAATGCACATATAATTCCAAACTTATGTATAAGTCAACTTTTTAGTGACATCATAGATTCATATTCTACATATGACAAAAAATTGCACAGAGTATATTCATATTTATTCATAAGAATTTCACAAAGCATAAAAATCTATGACTACAGGCCACGACAATGGGTTGATTCTAAGAGAAAGAAGAGATGTTCATATTCCCAAAGAAATTCTAACTCGACAGACAACAATAAGCAAACAAAGATGGGTAAATATAATAAATAGTGAAGTGATATCAAATACTATAAATGTATCAATAAACTCAATGAGATATTGCAAGATTAGTGGTTTTGCATTTCTAATATACCAAGAAAATAATGTTTTCTAATATACCAAGAAAATAATGTTAACACTTTTGGAAATATTCAATGGCAAATTTTGTTCTTTCATTATGAAGTTTTACAGCAAGTCTTGCATTTTTGTTCTATGGACCAAAAAAAGTGATAGAATAACTAGTGATAGCTAATAATCACTCAAGATAGGAGCTCGATAGTTCCTGAATAGCATCACCTAGCATTTAAGAACATGCACATTTAAAGTTGGATAAATATTACAATATCACTTACAACATTAATTTCATGATGAACTCAATTGGTACATGTATTTATTAAACAACAACTTCATGCATGCTCTATAATTACGAAGGCTTGGTTTGTTTAGCAACTAAAAGAAAATTCACAAGACTAGCCACTAGCATGTAGGAGATGGGAGAAAAGCCTTATGAATTGCATGACCATTGGATTGGTCACGTTGAGATGTCAACACCTTAAAAACAATTCAACTAAATTTCGAAGAAAACAAAACACGTAATATCAGTGAGGTTTCTATGGATAAATTAAAGTGAGAGGAGAGGAACAATGACCTTCTAAGAATTGAACATACTTGTTGAATGTTAAGGTTAATGGCCACTAGAAAAACTCTTTCAAAATCAAAATAACATTAATAAATTAGTGATCATACTTCATTTTATCTAGCAAAATACATTTCAACTACACAACATATTAGGAGTAGCCAAGCTGCACAAGTTAAAAAAATAATAAGAACAACTATTAAAGGAATAGTATGATAAGAATTGAATAACAAAAGTATCCTTGCATAGCAACCAAATCATTTCTTCAATTATGAAGTAGTTTGTAGAAACAAAAACTAGAAGGGGCATATATTTTATATATAATAAAAGAATATGGTCATACTTCTTTTTTCCATGTTTAACCATATACTTACTCTTCCACAATGAAAACAGCTCAAGTGCCATGGGAATTGAAGTAGCAAAACCACTACAGTGAGAAATAGTACTTCATTAAGAAAATCAGCCAAGCATTACAAGAGAAGTGGCATATTCATTTTCAAGAAACAAAATCCTAAGACTATTTTAGGTTAGAGAGAAACGGCGTAAACTCACAATTGATCGTCAAAAATAGGCTATTTCTATTATTGGTAAAAAAAACAGACAAATTCATGTATATGCATAATATTTAACCTACACATGATTACATGACAAGGTTTTGAGCTCGGATTTAATAATCCACCCGCCTGAAGTAAACTTATGATCCAAGCGAGGACATGGGACGCCCAACGATAAGAAAACGGGCAAGTTAAGAAAGATGGAGAAAAGCAGGGGACGAGAAGAGGCAAACCCTTTGTCCTCGTTTACGCCAAAAAATCGTGTCCAAAATAAACCTTTTTCTCTACCATCCTTGTTCTTCTTCTCCTCATTCGGTTTCCTTCTTCTTGGTCACCTTAATCTCATTTCTGCTTAAATTCTGCAGGAAACGTTCTTCGCTGCCTGCTTCAATTAGAGGGTTGGGAGGCAGGCAACAGTTGAGTTGGGGGGATACAGCCGACGGGCATGATTTGTTTGCGCCACTCCACGATCAGATAGCAGTGAAGTCTCGAATCTCACGCAGAGGGAACAAGCCGTGATAAATGCGGCGAAAGCTTCCCGGCGGACAAACATATTTTCTAGATTTTAATTATAAAACTCATGCTGAGAACGTGCCCACTCTGACACGCCCTAGTAGCCGTTGCTGGGACCATCAACTCTTGCGTGCCCAAGCTGAGATAATACTGCCTCCCATCTACGATGCAATGTTAGTTTTGAAAATAATCATTTACCATATGGCATCTATATGACAATTTATTTGAGATCATTAAATTGTAAATCTTTGATAATTATTTGTTTCTATTTTATCTTTTAAACTTTAAAATAAAATATCAAATAATATTTGTACGATCATAGATCTCTTTTGTTTTGTCTTACATATTTGTTGTGTCTAATTCATCTATCAATTATTAATACAATAAATCTTGTCAAAATGTATTGTAATATCTAGTATTCTACTTGTTCTAATCTTTTTTTTTTTTAATGTTTTTTATTAGAATTAATGAATTGTTTATTCGATATCATTTAATCAAATTAGGCTTATATATTGGTATACTATAATTAATTAGATCATATCATCCTCTTTTTTCTATTATAGTTGATTCTCTCAATGACAAATAGTTGAACTTTTCACCTAAGACATGATTGCCATGTTTTTATTATTTGCCTTGATTTTTTTAGTGCATCCTATTCATTTCAACTAGTACTATAGATATCATATGGATTCAATCCTTAAATATACATGTAATGTTCTATAAATAGAGTCAATCATGAGTTTGAGATTTTTAATCAAATAATTTACAATACTATATATAAATAGATATTGTAAAATCTTATATTTATATGATAATTGAATAATAACTATTGTGAAAAAATATCTTTTAAAATGATAGAATTATAAAAAGACTTTTTTTATTACATTGGCTATAAACCATCCAATGTAAAATACTACAATGATTGAAAATCTTAACTATTGTAAAATATTTTTACATTTTCATAACAATAATTTTTCAATGATTTATTTAAAAAACCAATACATATTTGGTGTGAGATAATATAAATTTTCTCATAATATAAATATCATATTATATCTTCAGACGTTATGATTTTTTTTTTTTTTTTTTTTTTCTTCTACTTCCTTTCAAAAATATCTCAAATATCAAGCTTTTTTCTTTCCCACATGTTCTCTTGAAAGCTTTAGTTTATAGAAACCCTAGTTTCTTAGTTATAAGATTAGGCCTCCATCAAGTCTCATTACAATGGAAAAATCTTCTCCCTTGTACTTGCAAAAAAATTATTAGAGTGCTTGTGTTTTAGCCATGAGTTTTATAAGTTATCAAGTCTTTTACATTATCATTTTGTCATTGAATTGATTATTTAATAGCATAATTTATACTTTCACATTTCATCAGTTTAAAAGTTTGAACGTTGCAACAAAAAGCTAACAATTTGAAACACAAGACAACAAAAAGCTAACAATTTGAGGTTTTAAAAATTCTTTTGGATTAAAATGAATTTTATTGTATTTTTTAAAATAATTCTTTTTTTTACTAGTGTGGGAGTTTGGATTTATTGAAATCGCTAAATTCAAGGCCAAAAGCATATCATACAATTTTATACATATAAAAGAGTATAAAAATATATAAATATGTATGTTCTCTCTAATATAGTAGCAACTTATTTTTATGATAAAATGAAAAGTTACATAATTTTTAAAATAAAAAAATATTAACTATTATTATTTTGAATATGGACATACAACTTCTATCGAGCTTGGTTGTTTTTTTTAAATGAAGTACTAATCGCTAAAGTACTTTTAATTATGAATTTAATAAATGTTGTATGAGGTTGAATTGCATAATTTGATCGAATTGTAGTAATTGGAATGCATACATAGATGATTATGCAAAATATTTAGAAACTTGAGGGAATTATTCTCACTTACTAAATACTTAATGGTTTTTTTAATAAGAACTTGTCATGTGCACTTAATAGTTAATGCTTACAAGAAAAACAATGAAAAGAGCATTTAAATTTATTGCATTATAGAATAATGATAATTGTTCTGATCAGAACACTTCTTAATAATGTATTAGTTACCAAAATATACTTAATTAGGTAATCTTATAATATGTTTTTTTATCATTTGCACTCTAACTATCAAGCACATTATCTAGAGAAGTCGAGTAATTTGCATCTTATTCTCCTTTCTTTTTTTACTTTTTTGTGACCACTTGTGTAAATAATTCTAATTACTTATAAGAAAAACAATGGTAATATAATTTTGAATTATGATTGTTGTAAACATTACTAAATGAGCAAATTGTATCACTTTATTACTAAATAACATGCTCTTTCTTTATGCAATTGTATGTTAATCTCATTCATCTATGTTTTTACCAAGAAAAGACTAGATGAAGTTATTCAACAATATAAGTTTAAACTGCCTATAAGAAAAATATGTTTATAAATATAATTGAAGTTATCATTATATATATATATATATATATATATTAAAGTTGAGATATTATACTTCAAAACTATTATATATGAGATTTATATTAGAATATATTCATTATATACATTTAATATTTATTTATACTATGAGCTTGAATTGATTGTTTAGTTTTAATAAAAGTATATTATATGTTGTTTAGAGTAAGTATATGTTGGGTCTATAAAATGCAAAAAAAAAAACTTGGAAGAACTTAAATTACAAGAAAGGTTTCAAAAAGATGCATTGGTTCATGTTTTTATAATTAACCATCCATTAGTACAATGAGGTAAGATTGTATTCCAACTCTTTCTTTTTTATAGATATACATGTATTTAGGTTTAAGTACAAACCATATTTTTCAGTAAGTATTTCAAAAAAAGATAAATCGCTGCCTTTTAGTCCAAGAAGATTTTGTAATATTTTTTTGATATATAATTTTCTTTTTAAAGACTGCTTATGTTATTTTCTCAATATGATTAGCTTGCTTCTTCAACTCTCATTACATCTGAGTTGTTTTAACAATGGAAGAGTATAAACATCTTGAAATAAGAAGAGTTTCTTTATAACTATCTTTAATTAACTATAAAATATGAATATCATATTCTCTGCTTACATTTCTTATTTATAAAAACATATTTGTTAGTGACGAGACAAAATTTGCTACATATTCATGCATACTTTTAATATTCACTTTCTTCACAAATTTCAAAATAATCTCATCAATATGCATTTACTTAGTGATCTTATCATTGTTGATTATGCAAACTCACTAATCCTGATATTTTGCATAGTAAAAGAACAATTTACTTGCTAAAATGGAGAAAGTAACAACATTATCTAGTACTAGTTTAGGTTTTCTTTTAAATGTAAAAATTATGAAATCTTTTTTTGTTTTTGAAATACCGAAGTTACTATTTATGTTGGAATGAAATATATCTTCATTCACAAGCTTAATTTTATTATTTTCAAACTTTACAATTTTAAAAAGTAATTTTTTATATATTTAGTTCATAAAAATAGCCTATATAAGCAAATAAAAGACTAAGTAAAAGTTTTAAGCATGAAAAATATTATGTTTGTTGTTACGAAGAACTTTCTTTACAATTGGTATTGTCTAAAACTATCTTATAATTATGAGTGATAATATCTATTTATTTTTATCCCTTATTTTAGAGAGAAGTTATTATTATTAAAGCTCTATATTGTCTTTAAAGTAACAACAAAACATTTTTTTCATTTTAACTTTTGACCCAAATCCAATACCTAAAAGTGACTGACTTCAGTTAAATATGTTTTTGCTTATTTTTGGGAAGCTTAATAAGCAATAGAGGAAGAAAGATAAAGTTTGAGGAAGGAGGTCTTATTTGTAAGATCACAAATCTTGACATTGAACAATTGCCATTAATAGCTTAAACAAAAAGATATATATGCTATTTGAAAATATATGATCCTTATAAGTATAAGTAATTTGACAAACTCTTAGGTTTTTAAAAGTCTTTGTCTCCTTTAAATCTAACATCACATAATTTGTTAAAAATAAATGAAAATAGAACAACCAATCTTAGATAACCTACTAAAAAACTGCATGTGAACACCTCTATTACAAAAACTAAGATTCTACTTGCAAGACCTTACAAAATGTCAAATGCAATCCAAAAGAGCAAAGAAATGACTAAAAAAAAATAGTTTAGAGCAATAAAGTTTTGAGAAATAAAAAAAGAAAGGAAATGAAACATTGTAATATGAAGATGTAGAAGTAAAGCTTACAAACAATCCTAAAATTACATAATATATTTGAATTATTTGAGGTGGAAGATCTCAAATGAAGGCAACACTTTTTCTTAAAAGGTTTTAATAGTTGAATATATGGAAGCATGAAATTTGTATCATTTGTTAAAAAATGTAGTTTCTTAAAGGCTTTTATAGATTTAGAAACATAAAGGAAACATAAACATCCCATAACAAGCTTCATTTAGTTGCTATCCCAAATAAGTTACTTGTTTTTAGCTTCTTAATGTAGACATAAACATCCATTTGATCTAAGGGACAACCTAATCATGTGTAGGCTCAGAAGCTAAATGCTTAAAACAATCGTTCGACCAAGAAAGCTGTATTGTCTAAAAGGTTGTTGAACCATTTGACTAAGTTCATCAAATCATTAAATGAAAACAAATAAATAATGCTAAAAAATCTAAATGAGATAACTCTGTTTAAGTCGATCATCCATATATCACAACAAATTGCTTAATGAACAATAAAGCCAACGTTTCAAAGATCCTTGGTTGCTCTCTAGGGTGGGCCCTTGTGTGTAATGTAGTACTTAATGGTGTTTATGATGGAAAGTTCTTATGAATCTATCAATCAATCCTCTTAAGAACTTTTAAGGTGTTTCCAATATCTAGGAGTTGCAACCAAGAGCATGATGGTTTGTAGACATGGAAAGCATGAGAGTTCTTGAAAAGAATAACATTGGCCTTGAGAGGTTTTATTGCAAGAGATATCATAGAGGTCCTAGGTCAAGCCAAGAAGCACTTGGAAGGAGAGAAGACTTCTTTAAGAATAGAAGAAGTGCAAGGCATGTGAAGATGTGTTTAAAGAGAAACTAGTCACTAAAAGATCAACAAAAGGTCCTGAGGAGTTTCTAAAACAATCAAGAGTCCAAGAAAAGGCATCGAGGAGTTACTTCAACCTCAAAGAGTTATGCTTTGGTCTCGATAGTTAATAAACAAATTCAAAAGGTACTGAGAGAATTTTGAAGGTAAAAGAAAGGATAGCTCCTTGAGGAGAAAGAAGTATTAAAAAACAATGTTTGATATCAAAAAAGGAATTGAGAAGGATGAAAACTTCCTTGAGAAGAAGAAGCTCAAGAAGCAACACTTGATATCAGCAAGGCATCGAGCAAAATACAAAAATTATCCTCAAGATTGTAGAGACAGAGATAGCCCAACTCAAGGAAGCCTCGATAAGAAGAATTGATTTAGGAAAGACAAAGATGATAACATCAAGGTATAAACAACTTTATTTTATATATAATTTGTAATTCTGTTAGGATTTATACCTTCTTTTTCTCAATTGAAGTTGGCTTATTTATTAAAGAACGATTGAAAAAAAAACATAATTCAATCATCAATGGCCAACATGCTTAAACTTGTTCCACATTATCACTTGCAAGTTGAGAGAGTGCTATGACACTTCCTTTTTCTTTTTCTCTCCATGACTCCATTTAGTTCATTAAAAAAAAAGATGATGGACAGTACCCTTACCCTTCATTCCTTTTGAAAAGAGTATTCATCTTACTTCTTATTTCTTATATATGCTAGAGTAAGAATGAAGCTCTATTATGTTGGAGGCCATATCATCTCTCCTTTTTGACTTAACATCAAAGAAAGATGGTTCTTCTTATACTAGATCTATTATCGGAGACCTTCATTCTTCCTTTACAAAGTGAAAGAATTAATTTTTTTTTTAAAAAAAGTGTTTATCAATCAAAAGAAGTTGAAAATCTTTTTTTGCCACCAAACTTGTCTCTAAGGGTTTGCAACAAAGGAAAATTAGAAAAAGGGGTTGACAACCTCCACGCCCAATCCTCTTCCACCTACTTTATTTATTTTCTTTATATGTTCTATTTCTCAAATTTATTTTACAAAAGGGGAATAATCTTTTCCAAACAATCAATTTATGACAAGAGAGCGTCATCTATTTCAATGATAAATTAAGGAAAAAACATTAATTGAGGAGATATAATCTTGTCACGAGGTTAGATATGAGATAGGAGCGCTTCATCTTCCTCTAGCATTGCGTCAAGGATAATAAGTATGATACATACTCCAACTAAAGGAATGAGGGCAAAAAGGTAATGCCTATGTTTCATTTTCAAGCTAAAAGGGAGACAAGCATGAATATCATGAATCCAAAAACAAAAATATCTCGATCTCAATAAGCTCAACATCATGATTTAGATTGGAGAAAATTTTGTACCCAGGCCCTTATCTGCTGGTTAAATTCCAAAGCATGAAATTACAAGGATTGAGAAACAATGCTTCATGTGCTTTAGTGTCACCAAAGATCATGTTAATGAGTTGATATACAAAACGGTTATACATATGTTAATCGTGGTAGTCCACACTTATCAAATAGAGAGGTCAAATTTTGTGATGTTGTAACATTACATGTGTTTTCAAGGATGGCCAGAGACTTAATTCAACTATTTTGGAATCATAGGTATTGATCTAGCTATTGTAGCATTGATGAAACATATGCTAAGTTCTTTCCTTAATTATGTTCTTCTACCCTTGCAAATTTAAATTCCAACATATTTAAATGTCTCTAGAAGATGGAAGATTGTCAACAATGATGAAAAAATTTGTCTAGTTATTCAAGAAAGTGTATGGACTACCTATTAACGATGATAACAATGATAAAAATCACAACTTTTTGATAAAGAATGAGGAGACTAATTGGCAGGTTGGTGAATTGTATGGTATGGGGTGATAAAGCTCAGTAGTTTATCATATAGTTTTATCAACCGTTTTTGTGAAAAAAAAAATTAATGGCTGTAAAATCTGTATCAATAAGCACACCTTCAAAAAGGTTAAGAGCATGAATAAGTATTTTTCATACTATGTTGAAGAATAAACAAAAATAAAATAAAATAGGTATATTTGTAACTTCAAGAAAACAAGTTTGATGTAACATAATTCTTTTGTAAAATATCTTTTATGATGGCAGCAAATTATCACAACCGTCATGACTATTTTTGCTGTCATAAATAATCATCTCATATTCATTAATATGTGTGTGTGTGTGTGTGTATATATATATATATAAAGAAATTAATCTCCATTAGCTTCCAAACTTCATTTTCACAAAAAAAGAAAATTTATAAATTCCATTAAAAAATATTTTATAAAAAATTTAATTTTTCATATAATATTTTTTCAAAGGTTTCTTTCCTTCAAAACTTTATTTTAAACTCACAAGTAATATATAAATAGAATTTTTTGTTATTTAAAAAGTTTTCTAATGCAATAAATAATAGTCATAACTCTCATCTATCTTCAAATTTGCACTCTGTTTAAATATTGTTTTAAACACAATTTTTTATTTTTTAAAGAAGAAATAAAAATCTTGATAACTATTTTTTTTTTCCAAAAACCTCAGTTTCATTCATATAGTTTTTTGTTATAAAACATGCCATTTAATATCACAATTTATATGAAAACAGACTCTTACACACATATTATTTTTACACTAATTTTTTTTTTTTTCACAAACAAATATACTATGTTTATTCAACCTGTTGATTTTTTAAAAAAATAAGATAATTCTATTAAAAATCTAATACATAGATTACTACATGAATTCAATACATCATACTTTTTAAGAGCAAGATAAGTCTTTTATTTATCATAAGACAATTCTAAGAATATTAAATGTAATTACTTTGATATGGTGAACAAAATAAATAAAATATATTAGTCAGTTTGGCTATAGCAGTTCGATATGTGCATTAGGCTGTAATTGGGTGGATTTAGTTTAAAAAAATTATGACATCATTTTTATATATCTAATAATTCAACTTGAGAAGAATAAAACATAATGTTTACATTTTTATAATCATTTTTATATTAATTATTTCATTATATTTATCAAATAAATAATTTCTAATAATACTTAATACTTTCTAATAAATTCCAGTTCATTGTAAACCAGGTTGCTGCAGGTCCCGGGTGCTGTTATTGAATCAACCCTCACGAATGTTAATTTCTAAGGATCCATGACGTGATAAGATGAGTTATTTCTTTGTAACCATCTGGTCCCAAAGAAAAAAAAATGAAAAAACAAGTGTGGATGTTCTTCCTGACTGGCGATGAATGGTCCAAATTAAACTACAGATGATGGAAAACCCAAAATGCTTAGATAGATGCTGACCATGGAGTCCATGACCAATTATTTGTTCTCCTTCAGGCAAGACAAGGAAAAACACCACCGGTAATTTGCTGCTGAATCAAGCTTCAAATCTTCAATGAATATTTGTTTGTTGCTTGCAAGTAATCAACTTTTTGTTATTTTAAAAAAACGGAGCACATAAAGAAAAAAACCTTCTTTTCTTCCGCTCGATCTAAATGTTCAAAGCGGAAAGGCAACAAGCTTGACCGCCGGATGCCTTCAACCACTCACTCATCACAGCACAGCGTGTGAAGGTTGCAGTGATGAGCCTTTTCTCCTCGTTTGGAGCCAACAAAAGCAAATCCATGATTCCTTCTCGCTGCCATCCATCATTCTACCTTATTGTTATACATTATTATATTACCCACCCTCTTGCTGAAAGAATAAAGTTTGCTTTCCTCAAAGTTCGAGCCCGCATACTAACAGATAGATAGCTTCCCTGCAAAATATACAAAGCGAAAGCAGAGCAAACAAAGATACGCTAACGCACTCACCCGTGGCCAGATTCCATTTACTACTTGTAGCCAAGACCATACAAAAGTAAACCTTCACATTTTGGCCTTCTAATTAATGAGTCCTGCTCTGGTCTGCATCCTGGTCTCAGAAATCCAGCTCACTTAACAAAGATATCTTTGTTTGTGCAAACGAAACGAATGATATTAAAAAACTCTGGTAATTGTTTCTGCTTGCAAATACTGAGCACCCAGTTGGATGTCAGGAACCGGGACCAAATGGCCTACAAGCAAAATGGCGTTCTCTGAGATGCTTCCTGCGACAACTCGACTGACAGCGAACGATCAACGGGCCATGGAAGTCAGATCACACCACAGATTGCAGGCCAAGGCCCAAACGAGGTGCGGCTATACTCCAGCAAAGTTGATGTTGGTTCAACAAACAGGAGTTTTGTGTACCAAAGGGCGGGTTTGGTGTATCAAAGACTACTCTGTTTCGTCACTTTTTATTAACCAAACACACGCGGTTGTTCTTTTATTATACATGTATGAATGAACTGTAGCTTACATCAGTGGAGCTTTTCCTTGTAAAAATCCCATAAGAGAGCGCACTATTCTTTGGCCTTGCATAAAATTGCAAGAACTTCCCTATCGACTGATTTAGCGCTTCTTTACTCTGCATATTGGTCTGCAAGAAGGCATCTGAAGCATGAGGATGGCTGGGTGAAGGAAAAGGAGGAAAGAGGAAAATGAAGACCTTATTCCAATGAGCGTTTTTGCATGCACAGAAGGACTTTAAAGAGCGTGGGCATCTCTAATGGGAGGAAAGAAAGAAAACGATGTGGTGTTTTGGATGGTCTTCTTGTGGTCATTAGAGGCTGCAGTTGGTCTTCTTTCGCCTAAAGGGGTCAACTTCGAAGGTACTCTCTTCGACTACGCGGAAAGAGGACAATGAAGTTAGCAATTAATGCATCTTTATCGTACATTTCTAATTTGTTTCAGTGCAAGCTTTAATGGGCATCAAAGCTTCATTGAAGGATCCCCATGGTGCTCTTCTGAATTGGGATAAGGACTCCGTTGATCCATGCAGCTGGACTATGGTCACTTGTTCATCGGAAAATCTGGTCATCGGCCTGTAAGTTCTATCGAATGCGTTCTTTTTTTCATCCATCTTTCTCCTAGAATTTGTGAAATTTTAGAGTTGATTTGCTTCAATTTGATTGCAATGTTGCAGAGGAACTCCAAGCCAGAGCCTCTCTGGCACACTCTCTCCAAGCATAGGCAACTTGTCTAATCTCGAGATAGTGTGAGCTCTCGTCTACGAATCAGTCGGTTAGTTGGGCGTTCTCTTTTCCATCTGTAAATGGTTTTCAGCTCAGAAATAATTCTTGCAGGCTGTTGCAGAACAATGAGATCTCTGGATTCATTCCAAAAGAGATTGGAAAGCTTAAAAAACTTCGCACCCTCGACCTCTCCTGCAATAACCTCAGTGGTGAAATCCCAACATCTATTGGACAGCTCAGAAATATGCAATACTTGTATGTTTGCTACAGAAATTCCAGATTTGAAACTGTTCAATTCTTCCTTTCTGTCCCTCAGTTGTTCTTTTGGTTGCTTCCCTAATCGTCAGGAGGCTTAACAACAATAGCCTTCATGGGCCATTCCCTCAGAGTTTAGTAAACATCACAGAGCTGTCCTTCGTGTAAGCCTGATGCTTTTTGTTGGGTGAAGCTTTGAATAGTTGCAAATTTGGTAAAGATGACATCTATTTACATGCGATTTCATTATTTTCAGGGACTTGTCGTTTAATAATCTGAGTGGCCCAATCCCAAAGTTACATGTACGGAATTTCAAGTAAGTGTTTATGTTCCATGCCCATCGTAGAAAATCAAGTCTAAGTCCTTTAGATAACAAGCATTATTGGTATGTCGGTTGTGCATAAACTCAGCCAAAAACAAAATGATGATAGCTAGTCTTTCCTCTTTAGATTTTTTACGACAACACAATTTTCAACAGAGTACAGGTGACGATGCTCAAATTGGTGCTGGAATCTGTGCTATTAGCTTTTTCACGAGCTATCCCTGTCATAGTACCCATGGGGCATTGATATCACCTTAGCTTTTATGTTTCTTTTTCTGCTGCAGCATTGTGGGGAATCCTCTCATCTGTGCTGCTGGATCGGAGAAAGAGTGCTTCGCAATGTTCTCCAACCCGACTTCCTTTGATACGAGCTATTCACCAAGTATTTAATTTTGCTGCATTTGCTTCTTTATATTGTCTTTGTTTCGTTAAACGTATACTGTTTTACAAGCGAATTCAATAGTAAGCATGTGGGCACACAGGCGTACCCATGATAATATGATGGTGCAGCCTGCTATGCCTGTTCATCGTCGAAGCCCTCTAAAAGTTTATTTATTCAGCTTGCCAGTTTTATGACATAAGAATTTTTTAATCCATTATAGTTAAGAGTTAGCAATAATGTAGGTGTTGGATTATCGGTGAAAAGGCTTACATTAACTTAGGTAAACAAAAATCATTCTTTTTTTTGTATCTTAATTTAAAAGCATGCAAAATTTACAGATTAACTATTGCAGTTTCTGGTTTCGCACTAATGTAAGTTACATTTTTCAAACATTTTTATTTTATATATCTTTTTAGGAATTCTTTTTAAGTTGTAATTATTTCCATGGAATAGTCTTAGTCAAATCCAATTCTCAATGTGTTGCTAGTCATATTGCACAGAAACATTTTGTGAGGGTGCATCAATATTAAAGATAAAGGCTATGTGGACATGGAGGCATGGTTAAAGAAGTGTTAGCATTGATTTCAACTGAGAACTCATTCTCATTATCATATGACATAGCATAGAGATAGTGGTTAACATGATGTTCTAAAAAAGCAATTATCACATCCTGATCTTGTTATGTCATAAGTTATCCTTTTTTAACCATATTAGCCAAACGGGTTTTATCCCAAAAAATGTAGTAGTATCTTGATGCCTTATCTATACATATAGTTTATAATTTCTTTTCTCATGTACTTAATGTGGAATTGTTAATCATAGTATCTCTTTATATAGAAGCAAAACAAGAGTTAACCCGCGCCCAATGACTTTCGACTTGGGATTTTATTTAACAATTACTTATTACTCTCTTTGCTTCTAGTCGTTACAAGTACTCTAATTCCCATTTGGTTTGTTCTCAAACCATATGATACTATGGGTGTAACTCCCATTATACAAGAATTGTCAATCAAAGATTGAAAATTCATACAAATCACAAATCTTATCCACATGTTTGATTTTATAACCAAATTTTGTTGTTGATATTCTCTCAAGAAAATGTTTGGTTATTCTTGACAATTTAACAATTGCATAGCAACATGAAACAAAAATCTAAGTTTTAGTCACTGATACTTGAACAAACTAACAAGCATATCATTGAATTTAAATTTTTAACAATTTTTTGGATGATTTAACAACTGATACATAAAGGTATTGATATTATAAATCATTATATATAATTTTGATCACTCAATGTCACATGGTCAATTTCTATTTGGATTAATAGTTGTCTAGTGTTCACAAATGAATTGTTATTTAGAAGATTCCATCTTTGATTACTCACTACTTAGAACAGAGTTGCAATAAGACTAAGTTTTATTATATGACAAATGACTACAAATATAGAAAAATTAGGTAGCCATATGTGGGTCCTTTTAGAACCGCAACAACTATTCAACATATGTATATATTTCAAAAGACAAATGCATTCAAATTATGTATAAAAAATTAGAATTCTAACCTAATATCCAACAAGATCAACATATGAATAATTCGTTCCATTTTATAAGTTTGTGTTGAGATACAAAATTAGATAAATAAAAAATGATAAACTTAATATAGGCTCATCTCATCCTATTCTTTGTCATTCTTGGGATTCTCTCTCTCTTCTGAGCCTATGCCTTGCTTGAATCGAGGATAATAGGTTGTGACATGACTCATCGTCATCGTTATTACATCATTGGGGTTGCACTTTCTCATAGCATCCCCTAATGTGGCATATAAGTTATCCTCAAATCTTATTTTTTGTACAACTATTACAAGGTTGACATTTGCTTAAGGAGCACCTTACACAAGAATCTACTTAGGCATGAAGACTAATAGGAAAACAAGTTCATGATGTGTAAGCTTATAGGAAAATAGGCTCATTGGGACATTGTCCTTGCAAATGCACAAACTAATAGTGATGACACAACCAACATTGCATGCTCAATAGTCATGCAAGCTCAAGCACGCTAGTGATGTGGCATGCATGGCTAGTATGCAAAGCCTAAAAGCACTTGTTGCTAACATGAGTAGCTTACATAACTATAAATCACCATCCAACATTGTTGACGATCAATTACTGGACATACAAGTATGACATAACAAACGTATATCTATGACCATGTGTAAGAAAGGAATTCATAAAGTATTGGATGTATAATATAGCATAAGTACATTATACTATACGATAAGGCAATGAGAAAATGAAAGAAGTTTAACGTGAATACATCTAAGAAAAGATATCTTAAAATAATTATATAGTATAATACGCTTATCAAATTAGTATGATTAAAGACATAAGAGCATAGATCATCATCAGTTATAAGTTACAGGAACTTAGTGAATAATACAACAGTGAGATGGTACTAATACAATATAAAAAAATAAATATAAGTTTAGATAAAATCAAAGAAATATATAGTACAAATATAGTGATCATACTAGTATAATTTATAGAAACTAAATAAATCTTGAAATTCAAAATGACAAATTGTTAAGAAAATTGAT